>JAJHSJ010000004.1:62855295-64055295 GCA_021015155.1 Magnolia officinalis
ACAAGGCTCTCTCTCATGGAGCTTGCTTGGACGTGGGTTGCTTGGGAGGATATGAGAGAGAGAGAGAGAGAGAGAGAGAGAGGAGAGAGGAGAGAGAGAGAGAGATGAGAGAGGTGTAAGAGGGATGGGTGAGGGAGTAGGTGTGATAGGTGAGTGATGGATGTATACTTGTGTAAGAGTGTTGACTTTCGGGGAGGGTGGTTGTACTTGGGGTTGGGATGGAGTGATGAGTTGTGCTTTGATTGATTGATGTGACGTGTCGTAGAGATTCTCTCGGAATTACAACGTGCGGTGTTTCCTTGAACTGAACACGGGTCCATATCTCGTGGCTCGGGTATCAACTCAGCCCGCGAGACACGGTGCTAGAACCACAGAGACGGTGCTGTCGCATTGGTATAAGTCTCGAGTCGAGTCGACTCAGATATGCAAGACTCAGCTTAGGCTAGCGTGCAAATATCGGTTACAAGTTGCGGGTTACCAAAATTCGACCGGGAGGACCGTTGGAGTATGCAAAACGGTACGAACTAGGATACGGGTCTTACATAGCGCCCATATAGGACTTATACAATCCCAAACACAAAGTTCATTTAAATAAAAATAGGAATATATCAACCTGTGATAGAGCTCAATATGGGTCACAGGGACCCTGTCTACCTCCTTTGTGAGGCCCTTATCCTAGACCGTATTGTTCCGTAGGCTTCCGCGGTCCTCCCAGTCGAATTTCGGCAACCTGCTACCTGTAATCGGTAGTTGTGCATGACCCTGAATCATATCCCGTATTCCAGAGTCAGCTCGACTCGAGACTTGTATCCTTACGACCGCGCCGTCGCCGCGGTTCCGACGCCGCGTCTTGGGCGCTGAGGCGATACCCGAGCTAAGAGATGTGGACCCGCGTTCAGTTCGAGGAAAAATACCACGTGTTGCAATCCCAAGAGAATGTCTCATCAATCACATCAAATGTCAAGTACTCTATCCCATCATGTCAAGTACAACACCCATCCCCAAGTAACCCTAAAGTCAACTTTCTCTTTCTCTCTCTCTCTCTCTCTCTCTCCTCTCTCTCTCTCTCCCTCCACCCATCAAGTACACCCATCCATTACTCACCATCCCTCTCTCTCATCACCTCTCTCTCTCTCTCTCATTCTCTCTCTCCATTTTCAAGCAACCCCAAAGGAGAAGAATCATCCATGGCTTCCTAAAGAGAGGAGAAGCTTGGTGTGGCCTACCTTCCTACCTTCCATCTCCACCATCCAAAGTCCATCTCAACCGTTAAAATCCACCCCTTGGAGCTCTAGATCGTGTTGGCGGAAGAAGGAAGAGAAGATCTATGGTGGGTGATCTTGGATCCACATTTTTGTCTTTATTTTTTTGTGATTTAAGGGCGCACATATGGTGGGACCCACCTTGATGTATACTTGTATCCAAGAGGGGCCCATAGTGGCGGGGCCCATCCGTCATCGCCGATCTCTCTCCATCTCTCTTTCTCTCTCTCTATGATCGATGGCCCACCTATGATGTATGTATTTTATCCATGCCATCCAACAAGTGGGCCACCTTGATCCCGATTTGGGGCCTACATGACCAGACAATCACACTGGCCTGGATGAAAGGGAAAAATAAATATCAGCTTGATTCAAATCTGGTGGTCCACTACGTGGGACCATCGTGATGTGCACGCGCCATCCAGCACCGTCCAGCTTGCTAGACGGTGGGCTGGACACTGGAATATATATATATATAATATATTATATTATATATATATATATATATATATATAATGATAATTTTTATATATATATTATATATGTTATGTATATATTATAATGTTATATTATATTATAATAATATAATATGATATAATATTATATTTTATATATATACATATAGTTATATGCTTGTAATTGTGGGCCCCATGTGGGACCCACCTTTTTGGGATTTGATTGGCTAGTGTACACTGGTCAGCGGCCAGCCATACAGTTGTTGTACGCAGCAATTTCAGTAGGCCACCACCTAACACCCACCTTGATGATGCGTTGCACCACTGTCCAACCCATGGACTATGGATCCCAACCATGATGCATGTGTATTATCAATGTCATCCACCCGTTTTCATCTAGGTCGTCCATCTGTTAGATGACTAGCAGCTGGACGCTACTCCAAAGACGTCAGCAAGTTCTGTGGGTCCCACGTGATGTATATGTACATCCAAGCCGTCCAGATGGTGGGACCCACTGCTGGATTGATGTCAGCAAGTTCTGTGGGTCCCACATGTGGTATGTGTTGGGTCCAAACCGTTCATCCACCATAGGGCCCACATGATGTATTTGTTTCCTCCATACCGTCCAGACAGTGCTAGACGATGCTGGACAATGTTTGAATGGTGCTAATTTACATAGACAATGTTTGGATGGTGCTGATTTACACGGGAAATGTTTGGATGGTGCTGATTTACCTGGACAATGTTTGGACAGTGCTGATCATCATTAGTGGGCCATGTGCCCCATGGAATGATAGTGTATAGTATACACATGTCACACCTACAACCATTGAAATGATTTTTGGTGTGGTCCAAGTCCACTTGAGGCCCATTGGTGCGACCCATCCATGAGGCCCATCATGATGTATATTTGAGGCCCATGTGATAGGGCTCACCTGCCTTGTATTTAAGGCCCATATGATGGGGCCCACCTGCTTGAATATGAGGCCCATGGGCAAAGCCCATTGTGATGTATTCGAGGCATATGGGCAAGGCCCATTGTGATGTATTCGTGGCCTATGGACAAGGCCCATTGTGATATGGATTAGGCCCATGACACGTGCCCCATTTGATGTATTCGAGGCCCAGATACATGGCCCATTTGATGCATATGAGGCCCACGTGTTATGTATTTGAGGCCCATGTGCAGGGCCCACCTGTTGTGAATATGAGGTCCATTTGTGTGGCTCGTGGATGCGGCCCACTTGTTGTATATGAGGTCCATTGGTGCGACTCGTTGATGCGGTCCACTTGATGTATATGAGGCCCATATGATGAGGCCCGATGTGTTATATATGATGCCCATGTAATGCGGCCCATCTTAATGTATATGAGGCCCACGTATCGCCGCCGACTTGATGTATATTGGCTCGTTGGTATGGCCCAGGTCATGTGGCCCATCGTGATGTGTGTTAGGCCCATATGAGCGGCCCATAGTGATGTGTGTTAGGCCCATGTGAGCGGCACATAGTGGTGTGTGTTAGGCCCATGTGATGTGGCCCATAGTGATGAGTGATAGGTCCATGTGAGCGGCCCATAGTGATGTGTGTTAAGCCCGTGTGAGCGGCCCATAGTGGTGTTAGGCCCATGTGATATGGCCCATAGTGATGAGTGTTAGGCTCGTGTGAGCAGCTCATAGTGATGAGTGTTAGGCCCGTGTGAGTGGCCCATAGTGATGTGTATTAAGCCCATGTGATGTGGCCCATAGTGATGAGTGTTAGGCCCATGTGAGCGGCCCATTGTGATGAGTATTAGGCCCGTGTGAGCAGCCCATAGTGATATGTGTTAGGCCCATGTGAGCGGCCCATAGTGGTGTGTGTTAGGCCCGTGTGATGTGGCCTATAGTGATGAGTGTGTAGGCCCATGTGATGTGGCCCATAATGATGAGTGATAGGCCCGTGTGAATGACCTATAGTGATGTGTGTTAGGCCCATGTGAGTGGCCCATAGTGGTGTGTGTTAGACCCATGTGATGTGGCTCATAGTGATGAGTGTTAGGCCTGTGTGAGCTGCCCATAGTGATGAGTATTAGGCCCGTGTGAGTGGCCCATAGTGATGTGTATTAGGCCCATAGTGATGAGTATTAGGCCCGTGTGAGCGTCCCATAGTGATGTGTATTAGGCCCATGTGATGCGGCCCATAGTGGTGTGTGTTAGGTGTTAGGCCCATGTGATGTGGCCCATAGTGATGTGTATTAGGCCCATGTGAGCCGCCCATAGTGATGTGTATTAGGCCCATGTGATGCGGCCCATAGTGATGTGTATTAGGCCCATGTGAGTGGCCCATAGTGGTGTGTGTTAGGCCCATAGTGATGAGTGTTAGGCCCATGTGATATGGCCCATAGTGATGTGTATTAGGCCCATATGAGCAGCCCATAGTGTTGTGTATTAGACCCATGTGAGCGGCCCATAGTGATGTGTATTAGGCCCATGTGTGCGGTCCATAGTGATGTGTTTAAGGCCCATGTGATGCGGTCCACTTGATGTATGAGACCCTTGTGTAAGGCCCATTGAGATTGTAGGTGGCCCATTGTGATTGTATGTGGCCTATTGTGATTGTATGTGACCCATTATGATTGTATGGGGCCCGATGTGATATATAAGGCCCATGTGATGCGGCCCACTTGATGTATGAGACCCTTGTGTAAGGCCCATTGTGATGTATGGGGCCTGTTGTGATGTGATTGTAGCCATTGATGAGGCCTGATGTGATGTATGTGGCCCTTAAGCGAGGCCCATTGTGATGTATATTAGGCCCTTGTGTGAGGCTATGGGCCCACTATATGTTTGGCTCTATATAGGCCACTCCTTGGGAGCAATGTTGGTTAAATAACCACATTGATGGGCAATGATGGTTAAATGTCCTCATTGTGACCTTCCCTTAAGCCCTTTGATAGGCCGATTATCGATGCCGGTTATCGATACCGATTATGAGTATGTGACAGCATAGCATCATGATACATGCCCATACGCATCATCTGCATTTTTGTTAACAGATATGATTGGCCATTGCATATGCCATAGGGCAGGTTGTTCATGGGACTCCCTGATAGGTGGAGTTGCCCCCACATGAGCACACGGTATGCGCAGGATTGATGCATGACTGAACTGTGTGGCTCATGCATCTCGCACTGTGTGATTATGATTACAGTACACCCTAGTGACATCAGGGCCATAGCCTTCACAGGCATATCGTGGATGGCTCGATGGGACACCAAAAATTTATTCTACATGGGGTGCTATAGATATCCCAGGGTGAAATTTCCTAAACCCTCTTAGTTTCAAAGGTTGCTCCAACGTCTAGACCGAGTGGATGCATGATCGCATGAGGGCCATATACCGTTAGGCCGCGTCTCTCCCTATGTCGTGGTCGGTTGGAAGGGAGTGAGGCCTTACCTACCCGAGAGGAGGGGGCAAAGCTAGGCTGAGTTTGACCAGCTCGAGGAATGGGTCCGCTATCGACGAACCGGGACCAATATTGACAGGCAGATAGTGAGGTCTCTTGCACTCACCTTGTTGCACACGATGTGGCAATAATCAAGTTTGGAGTGTACTAGACCCCGGTGATTTCCCAGAGAGGAACCATACTGATATGTGGACTTATTGAGTATGAGTTGCATACTCATTCATTCATTCATTCACTATTCACTCGGGGTGGTGGTGCGCAACTAATTGCTGTGTACCTTCGTAATGGCAAGAATTTCGGTTGGGGTGCGCGACTAACTTAAGATCAGGAGTATACTACATTGTCTGGCTATCCAAATTTAGGTATGGGACTGGTTTGGATAGAAGTCCCTTGTGATGGACCCCATAGCATGCGATACTACATACTATCATCCCAACTTCAACTCCAGCTTGGTTATTTCATTCGCATCACATATTGCATTACATCTGCAGGATTTAGCATTTTAGGTTGCCATGTTTCTGCACTTATATGACCTAGACGGACTTAGCAGAATTTGCTTATTGCATTGCATCCTCAGTATATGATATTTACCTCAGTATGATCTGCATTGCATATTTTGATATTGAATGATTTATAGAGTTGTAGTATTTCCGCTTACTCTGATATCGTATGATTCATGATCTTGCCATATTTCTGATATTATATGATTATGGCATTGTATTGAATACTTGGCACTTACCTTCAGCACACACTTTCACCACCCTCTAAGCTTTCTATAAGCTTATGCACGATAGATGCGTGCAGGCACTACGTGAATAATGGAAACAAAAAAGGATGGATTTCGAGACGGTTCTGGACCGTCTCTAAAATTGCTTGGTTTAAAGACACTTTAGAGACGACTATAAACCGTCTCTAAAATTTTAGACGGCCCTTGACCATCCTTAATATTGTCTTAAAATTTTGAACGTCCACAAATCATTTAAGATGGTCAAAATCCGTCGTTAACTGCTGATAAAAGACGGCTATAGACCGTCTGTAATAAGAGACGGTCTCTGACCATCTTATATTCGGACATTTGAGACGGTCATTGGCCATCTTTTACTTGTAATCTGAGACTGTCAACGACCGTCTCTATTAGAGACAATCATTGGTCATCTTTTACTGGAATCTGAGACTGGTAATGATCGTCTGTATTAGAGACAGTCGTTGGCCATCTTATTTTGAGACCGACAAAGACAGTCTTAATTAGAGACGGTCTTTGGCCGTCTTATAGCAATCATATGAAACGGCCAAAGACCGTATGCATTAGACTCGGTCCTAAACCGTCTCTAATGCTCAGGTCAACACTTCACAGCAAAAAATTTATGAATTTCAAAAAAATATATAATTGAGAAGCTTAGGAAAAATAATTGACAATGTTTAAGAAAAATTTAGATGTTGAAAAAAAAATAAACTGTGATTTTATAAAAATCTAGATTTTGAAAAAAAAAAATAAAAAATTAAGAACTTTAAATAATGTTAATAATTTTGAAAAAAAAAGATTTCGATAAAAAAATGATATTTTGAAAAAGAAAATATAAAAAATTAAACAAAATTGTGAAAAAATATATATTTTAAAAAGAAAACTAGATTTTGTATTTTGACAAGAAAAATTAAAAAGTTATATAACAAGATTTCGATTAAAAAATGATATTTTGAAAAAAGAAAATTTAAAAAATTAAACAAAATTGTGAAAAATTTGATAAAATGTAAAAAAAATATATATATATTTTAAAAAAAAGAAAACTAGATTTTGTATTTTGACAACAAAAATTGAAAAGTTATATAACAAAAGTGAGATAAAAAAAAATGATATTTTGAAAAAGAAAATTTAAGAAATTAAACAAAATTATGAAAAAATTGACAAATTGTAAAAAAAAATATATTTTTTAAAGAAGAAAACTAGATTTTGTATTTTGACAAGAAAAATTGAAAAGTTAGATAACAAAAGTGAGATTTTGATGATGTGTTGTATATCCTTGTCGCCCCTATGTTTCTCCAACCCATTTTTGGGCCGGGTATATAAAATTGTGTAGATTTAAATCTTAAGTGGACCACACCACTGGAAAGAATGATAATATAGTACCTCGCCATTAAAAGTTATAAAGAGCCCATCGTAAGGTTTTAGTAATGTTTATTTACAATCCAACTTGTTAATAATTTAAAGAAGATTTAGATGAAGGTAAACTACAAAGATCAAATTGATCCAAAACTTTTGTGGCCTTCAAAAGGTTTTTAATAGTTATTCATCATTGTTTTGATCGATATGACCCACCTGAGATTATTGAGTTCTTATGATTTGAAATCACATCCTAAAATATGATGAAAAAATATATGGACGGTGTCGATATACATAAAATATATCAAGGTGGGCCCTACACGGTTAGAGTAACACCCAAGGAGTTACCTAAATAGTGAAATGGTACTATAAGGTCGCCTCATGGGAACTTCCCATGAGGTTAATCTGTGTGTGCCCCCACCATGATGTATGTAGAACATCAACACCATACATTTGATGTGTCCCCTTTAAGTCCAAAAATCAGTCGTATACGAAACTCAGGTGGTCCATAGCATCTAAAACTATGTGAAGACATCCCTAAAACATATAAAAGCATTTAATTGGTGGGGTCCACATGAGTTTTGGATGTGTATGAAACTTGGGCTAACTCCTCATCCAAGTGGGACACACAGAATGAATGGGCTGGATCTATGAACCACATCTAGGTGGGCCCAATAAATGATTATGAATGTTTTAATGGGAGGGCAACCCTCTCAACTATAGTATGTGGTGTGGCCCACCCAAGTCATGGATTGACTTTATTTTTAAGCTTGTGGCCACCATGGAATGGTGCATCTGACTGATGCGGCAGATCCAAAGTTCAAGTGGACCCACCATAGAAAAGAGTGGGATAGTGACACCCACTATTGAAACCTTCTTAGGGCCTGGCCACCGCGATGTTTATTTGAGATCCAACCTGTTTATAAGTTAATACAGACATGGATGCAGTTGAAAATTGGTCTGACCCCTCATCCAAGTGGGACACACATAATGAGTGGGTTGGATATGTGAATCACATTTAGGCAGGCCCAATATATGATTATGAATGTTCTAAGAAACCCCTCCATTATATTATGTGGTGTGGCCCACATTTAGGCTGATGTTTGTTGTTTTCCTTCATTCATATTTTTTTGATATTATGAACATGTTGGATGACAAATAAACATTACTGTGGGCCCAAGGAAGGTATCAACGGTGGAAATCATTATTCCACATTGTTTTGTGTGGCATGGTCCACTTGAGTTATGGATTTACCGAAAATTTGGGATCAACCCACACCGTTCATCCATTTTTCGAGATCATTTTATAGAATTATCCAGAAAATGAATCATATCCAAAGATTAAATGGACCACACCACAAATAAGGGGAACGAATTGGCTCCTCCCCTACACCATCCAATGGCTTGTGGTTGGTGTTGTGTGGGCCCAACCATGATGTATTTTTACAAATACATGGATGAAGGGAAAACTAAAATATCAACTTGATCCAAAACTTCAGTGGCCTCCCAAAATTTTTCAATGGTAGACGTTCAGTTTATATTATTTCCTATGATGTGGTCCACTTCTGATTTTTATAGGCTTCATTTTTTAGCTTATGTAATAAAATTATATGTTAAAATGGATGGATGGAGTGGATAAGATGAAAAAATCATGGTGGGCCCCAAAGGATTTACTTAGTATGCTTGGGAACGGATTGGCTACTCTCCCTAACACCCACCAATAGCTGTTGGTCGGTGCTCTGTGGTCCCCACCATGATGTATGTGTTTCATCCATGCCGTCCATTACAATATGAGACCAAAAATGAGATATATCCAAATCTCAAGTGGACCACATTATAGGAAACAGTGTTGAATGAGTGTCGACCATTAAAAACATTTTGGTAGCCATTAAAGTTTTGGATCAAGCTGATTTTTGTTTTTTCCCTTCATCTGGTCCTGTATGACCAAATCAACAGATTGGATGTCAAATAAACAGTACAGTGGGCCTTAAGAGGATTTTAATGGTGGATATCCAATCATTATTGTTCTCATGTGGTGTGGACCACCTGAGATTTATATTCCTCTAATTTTTGGCATAAAGCTCTAAAATGATCTTTAAAAATGGATGAATGGAATGGATGAAACACATACATCATGGTAGGGCCCACAGAGCACTGACAACCAGCTAGCCCAAAATTGGGCACGCGCTCAAAATAGAGCCGCACACGCCCAATCTCTTACTCGGCACCCTCCCTCTTCCCTCTCTCTCTTTCTCTCTCTCACCCCTACCCTCCCTCGCCGCCCTCTCTCACTCTCGCACATCCTCTCTCTCTCTCTCTCTCTCTCCTCTCTCTCTCTCTCTCTCTCTCTCTCTCGGTCCTCTCTCCACCGCGCCCTCTCTTTCTATTTCTCTCTCTCAGTTCTCTCCCTCTCTCGCACATCCACATGAGGTATCTCTCTCTCTCTCTCTCTCTCTCTCCCTCTCTCTCTCTCTCTCGCTCTCTCTCTCTCTCTCTCAATCTCTCTCAATCTCAATACCGATTGAAACGATTTAGGGATTTAGGGATTAAGGTGGGCCCTACTGAGTTTACTTAGTACAATAAGAGCATACTAAGTAACTTAGTATGCAATCCGATTTCTCTGCAGCACCACCATGATCTATGGCCCCACCATGATGTATATATTTTATCCATGCCATTCATCCATTTTTACAGATCATTTTAGGGCTTTATCCCAAAAATTAGAGGGATGTAAATCAGAGAAATGGATGAATGACATGGATAAAAATTAGAGAAATGGATGAAATGCATTCAACCTCCGTTGGTGTTAATGTAGATGAGAATATGTCTCGGCATTGTTTCACTGAGAACAGTAACATGGCTACAAAATATAACTAAGTAGGGAAATCCATCAACATAGCCCTGCAACACAACAGTTATAGAACCATGGATCAGGTTGATTGCTTCAACTTTCCTGGGAAAAGAATCCTAACAGTAAACCAAACTCCAATTGGTATCATGAAATCCTCTATTGGCGGGACCATCGTAGGAAAGTTAGTATTCTAATTGTTCAATGCATAAACATATACAAAAACCAAACATTTATGATCTATGAATATAGATCTAATTTTTGTTGTATTTCTTTGTATAGCCAAAGCATTCTTGCTTTTAAGAGTGCCGTCGGTAATCCCCAACAGTTAAGTAGTTGGGTTGGTATAACTTTCATTTTTAAATTACTGAAATCGTCTGTTAAGTTGATATAGCTTTCATTTTTAAATTACTTCCCTGTGCATGTTTGGTATTTCAAGGAAGCCCAAATCTTATGAGATTTGAGATTCAACTGGTCTAGAATCAGCACCTGAAAGAGTTTTAGTGTTTAAAAGTGCTGGATTTTTTAAAAAGAGTTTTCTAACTCTTTCATTGTAAGTTTGGATTTTTAAGAACACTCAGAAACCTTTTGGGATATGAGATTCCATGATGCAAATACCTTATACTTTGGAGCTTGCATTTGGAACCAATTAATTGGCTTGTTTTGATTTGTATGCTTTATTCAGCTCTCACTGTACAAACTAAATCTTTTATCATTCTCATTCCTCAATTTCACCAAAAGTATGGATTTTTAAGGAAAACCCACAAATTATTTTGGATTTTGAGACTAAAATCTTGAGGAACTTGCTTATTTTTCATCTTAAAATTGTTTGTGCATATCGGCACCATTGTGGGGCCAATATGCCATTATAGACCAATACGGCCATAAAGGGCCCATTTGATTTATTATTACTATTATTTTTTTCATTTTTTTTTCTTTTTCCGCCTCTTTATTCATGTTAAGCACGAAGGAAGTTTATAAGCTAAGTTTAAACTAGATGTAGGCTTATTTTGAGGATCAAAACACAAAATAAAGTGGGATTCAATGAGCTGATGTGAAGTGGACCATATTGAGACATATCGAAATGGATATACTATTCACTTTTTTTTTCCATTTTTCCATCTTTATGTTGTTGTACTTATATATCATAGGCCCTAATCCACCAAATCATGCTTGACTTCTGGTGCTTAAATAGTGCTTACATAACAGACCTATAATTGTGTCACCAATTCATCATTACTCATGTGTAGACTTATATTCGTTATTGTATTTTGATATTAGATATTTAGAAGCCTAAATATTAAAGTTTTGTTGTTTTAGAGTCGGTTTCAGGTTAGCAATATCAGGCAGCTTGAGACGGCATTGTTTCCAAAGAATAGCCCATTACACCATCAAATACATGTTCAAAACCAGAAAAAGAATACATTTTTCAGAGATCAATCTGCCCATGAACATCATTGGACCCATTGTAGATGGAGCATAGCTGGAAAATTGCATTGATCAGATAATTCCATCCATCCTATTGATTGCTGTCACATATTTAAATAATGATATGTTCAACGAGTGAAATCAGATGGTTAAGATCGTTCAATCAGTGCAGAGTTCAGATGGTGCTCCATCAAGAATGGGGCCCATGATTTGAATGGGTTAGATGGCCCTACATGTGGCACACGTATGGTGGCCAAGACTCCACAACTTAAGAAATGGTGGTCAGTTGTCAGCGTACTCTACCCCTACCTTTTAATTGGCACATAGCATGTATGCCTTTTGAACTTCCTTGCTTGATTATGACAATTGAACTGCTGTTAAGAACATAATTCACAAATTTCTCTCTCATTCATTTTCTGTTACTATACAGATGTATCAGTTAGCATTGTGCACTTCTTGTCAACTATAATGTAATTGTTTCATAAACAAGGTTTCTTCTTTGTTTTCAGGCAATATTCAATGAGCTCTGCAAAATGTTAGATCCTGGGAAGCCCTCATTCACACCGAAGAAAGGGAAAACTAGTGTAGTGATGTTTGTCGGTCTACAGGGTATGTTTCTTCAGCCAGTTGAATGTTCTTGTTGCTAGTTTGGGCTTAGGTTATCTTTATATTATATATGATCTAGTCAAGTAGCGGGTAACTAGGTACTGATTCATTGAATGGTAAGTTAGTTGTGCTGCTCGGCCTGAAGATGTTTTCATAAATTCTGGATTTGTACTTTCTGAGATTTAGTTAATAGTGTAGTGCTTGTTTGGAATATTGGAGAATCCCAACTTTTTTAGTTTGAAATGTTATGAAAATGATATATTTTGACACTTCTCCTCCTTTCAAGTTCTTATCTCCGTTCCTCTCTTGCTCAAAATGAAATGTGTGGGAATATCCTGTCCAATTTGATTAGTGTCGCCCTGCATACAAACAACCCTTAAAAGTGATTCTATGTGATCATTTACCATCATAGAAGAACATGTATTTTTTTTAATGTGTGGATCCTTCATGGAGGGTTGTTTGTTCTTTTACTGTCATTGACTGTTGCTTGCTTTGGTTTTCCATTAAATGTCCAGGTTCTGGGAAAACCACGACGTGCATAAAGTATGCATATTATCATAAAAAAAGGGATGGAAACCAGCTCTAGTCTGCGTGGATACATTCAGAGCTGGTGCTTTTGATCAGTTGAAGCAGAATGCAGCTAAAGCTAAGATTCCTTTTTACGGAAGGTACAATGTCTGGATCTTATATGAGCCATTCCATAATCGTGTTAGTTTCCATTTTGTTTTGTTTCCTAGAAGTTTGAGAGACGTGTGAGGTCAAATGCCAATATAATATTGTTGACTCTAATCATCCATCAAAAAAAGGAAATAAAATGTTGACTCTAATCATTTAGAAACCCAATCGTGAATGGACGTTCAGTGATTGTAATGTATGTAGTACAGTATCTCTGGGAAAAAAATCCAAAATAATAATAATAATAATAATCTGGAAATGTGTACATTAGTTCCAAATTTGTTAATGTTGCCAGTGCTGCTTGTCTTTTGGACAGATAAACTATGTTTATGTCTACATAACACTGCTTGTTACATTCTGTGCTTTCCCCAACATTCTCACATAAAAAAAATCATTTGTACTGTATCCACAGCTACATGGAGTCAGATCCTGTAAAAATTGCAGCAGAAGGTGTAGAACGGTTTAAGAAGGAAAATTGTGATCTGATAATTGTAGACACAAGTGGACGCCACAAACAGGAAGCGACTCTGTTTGAAGAAATGTGCCAAGTGTCTGAAGCAACGGTATTCATTTTCTTATCCTAAAGGTCTATCACTCTTATTCATTTATGTTGGTTGCCAACATGCTGTCTATATCTAATTTAAGTTCCTTGATGTTGTAGAAACCAGATCATGTTATATTCGTTATGGATAGCAGTATTGGCCAAGCAGCATTTGACCAAGCTCAAGCTCCACTCTAACTAAGAGCTGAAGTTGTTCAATTAATTCATAGGACTTGAAAATCAGACAGCTGAAGATTTTTTTTGTAACTTTCAGCTTTTGAATTATTGACATGTTGGCAACTTTTGTTGTTTGACATGAATCATTTATGGCATGCTACTTTATATTCATCAGTTGGCACAAAAAGGTAAGCATCAGTTTTTGTTAGAGTGGAGCAGATGTAATGAATACTGTTATTTTTGTTCTACTTTACATTTCTGTCTAGTTGACAACCTCCTTTACATTCTATTCAACAGCTTGGTGGAATGAATTCCTTACTTGCAATTGAGCACTCACTTTCCATTCCCCTGATTTCTGAAGTTCCCACAATCATCCTGGGGATGGATGTATCACATGGTTCCCCAGGCTAGTCCGACATGCCGTCAATTGCGGCGGTAAGATAAGATGCATGATTTTTCTTTTCAACTGTTAGTCCTAGAGTGACAGTACTTGTTTCAATTTTCTTGGATGGATGATGAATGTATTTGCGAATGTAAATGAAAATAAAGAACTTATAATATACATACATACATATATATATATATATATATATATATATAATGTGTGTGTGTGTTTGTGTGTGTGTGTGTGTGTGTGTGTGTGTGTGTGTGTGTGTGTGTTATCAATGGAGGATACCTTGTTTAGGGGGACATGAAATTCTTGTAGCTTATGGTATGGTGCCCCAATATTGGTTGTATGCTACTAGTATGTAGTAGATAATACTAGGTTCAATAATATATAATACTAGAGAATACCTAAACCCGATCCGAACCCGAAACTGAACCTGATTTCCTAAACCTAGATCTAAACCTATAACCTTAACCTAAAACCTAAACCTAAACCTAAACTTATAACCTAAACCCAAACCCAAACCTATAACCTAAACCTAAAACCTAAACTTATAACCTACACTTATAACCTTAACCTAAACCTATTCTCAAGTCCCAAAACCTATACTTATAACCTAAACCTGAACCTGAACCTATAACCCAAACCCATACTTATAACCCAAACTAAACCCGAACCCGAACCCGATTCCTAAATCTAAACCTACACATATTCTCAATTCCCTAAACCTTAACCTATAACCGAACCTAAACCTAAAACCTAACCTACACGGAGAACCGAAACCTAGAACCGGAACCTAAACTTAAAACCTAACCTAAACCTTAACCGATAACCTATAACTAAACTTAAACCTCTAGAACCGAAACCGAAACCGGAACCGATAACCGAAACGGAAACCGGAACCTCAACCCATTCTCAATCCCAAAACAGAACGGAGAACCGGAACCGAGAACCGCAACCTATACGGAGAACGGAAACCGAAACGGATAACCGGAACCGAAACCTAGGCGAAAGCCCAAAACCTATACGGAGAACCGAAACCGAAACCGAACCTAGAACCTAACCGATACTTATAACCTTAACCTAAACTTCTAACCTTAACCTAAACCTATTCTCAAATCCCAAAACCTATAACCTAAACCTAAACTTATCCTATAACCTAACCTATAACCTATAACCTAAACTCAATTCCCTAAACCTTAACCAACAATCTATAACCTATAATGTAACATCCCGGATTTTCTCCAACCTGGAATTAGACGTCCTTAGGCGATGGGTCGATCCTAACACCTTATTAACTTGACAGAACTAAATCCCACAGTCTAAAATCGCTCCTTAACCATTTTCTTCACAAATTCCACCCTTCACCACCTTTTCCTTTAAAATTTTCAAAGTACTTTCACCCTAGGCACTATCTTAAACTAGCTAAGTAGTATACCTTGGATCACTTTATATACAAACTACAAAGGCCTAGGTACCACCTCAGACAGAAATCATACAGGACTAAATCCTTTAGAAATTAGGCGAGAATTAGCTAGTGCTAAACTAGAGTACCTGTGAAATTAGCACCAATCGCTTTAAATACGATCTGCAAAACCCAAAACTTGTAGAATCATTGACGCTAGGTTACCCTAAAATCTAGGATCAATCTCATTACCTGGCTGCTCTCGGGAGCATCTCGAAACTCCGTATCGGATCTGGACCGCACGTCGGAAGTCCGATTAACACGAAATTAAGGAACTAGGACCGCCTCGCTGGACTTGACAACCATCTCGGAAATCAAATCCAAATAATGTCCCAGCGCTATTCGCTTGAGCTCAGAGTGAAGAGTGTGAGAAATGTGAAATTAATTCAAAATAAAATATCTTGAATAGTAATCTGGCACCACTCGCTTGCGGATCAGTATTAAGCAACCAGACCGTCAGAATCAGACCAAATTACACCCTCGGATCAGGAGAAATTTCATACACATTTACATGTACTCGAAATCTCCGATCGAGATCCGCTGACCGTTGAACTGAAACTGGTCCGCCACGCGTGATCTGGAAATTCCACTAAAACGAAAACTTAATAGAACGTAGATCCAGCGTTAGTGAGCTTAAGTCCGACCTTTGGCTCAAGGAGGGCCACCAGAAACCCTCTTTTGAGCTGAAACAATGCCAATTTGGTTATAATGTAAGTATACTTTGAACATAAGTCTATTTCGGTGAATTTTTAGGCTATATAAGGACCTTAAACCCTCTCTCATGGCAGCCATACGAATTTGAGATTGAGAGAGAGAAAAGAGAGAGAAAAGAGAGAGAAAGTGTGGGAGCAGTGGGAGAATCTCCCTGCCACTCTTCCCTGCCGCTATTCGGGCTCCACTGCCTGATTCTCATTGCTTTCCCGGCGTTTCCGACGTCATTTCTAGGTAAGAAACCCTAACCCTAATCTGTTTTGGGGTTTAGACAGTTGTAGGTTGTGAAATAGCTAACCTATTTCGTTCTATAGGTTGCCAAACTGCCGAATACGGAAGCTTAGCAAACCTATCGACTTCGTTACGATTCTACGACAAAAGGTGCAGACTTTAGGTGTATAGGTTATGGTTTTCAATGCTTTCAATGTCAGATAATGATAGATTCATGATCTGCATGCAATTGCACATGTACAAAGTGCTTTCCGTTTTCTGTTTCGATTAAAGTTGTAGAATATGGAATTTCACATACTCTAGGTATACGTAGAAATACCGTATACGTATTTTTTTTGAAAAAGTGTTTGACATGTTTATTTGATGTATGGTTATACGATATATGGATAAAATACTTGTTTGGCGAAAGGAATCGCCGTAATACATGTTTGCTTATAAACACTATGTATGTTGAAATTGTGTATTCTAGAAGATACCATATATGTATGAATTTTGGAAATGCAATTGTCATGATTATTTGCTGTATGATTATGATATACATGGATAAAATACTCGCTTGGTGAAAGGATAGCCCTAATACATGTTTTGTTAACATACACCATGTATGTTGTAATAGTGTATTCTAAGTGTTTGTGAAAATGACTGAATGAGTATAGAATTCTCATTCGTGCTCGCCATGACTAGTTGTCATGGATTCATGATTGATGTATTGGCGATACCCTTTGACGAAAGGATTTGCCCTAAATCACGCCACGGCCAATATACACTATATATGCTAAAATGTGTGGCCCAAGTGTTTGTGGAAATGACTGAATGAATATGGAACTTGGATTCCTGCTTGCCATGACTATCCGTCGTGGGTGTACGCGTGTTATGATTGGGGCAACTCCCTAGTGAAAGGATTTGGCCTAATGCCTATGTGATCGACATATGTCATGTATGTTGATGTATGTTTGTTTAAGTGTTTCTTGAAATGTCTGAATGAGTAGTAGTTAGCAAATTGTAATGTATAAGGGTGTTGAGATATGATTCTCAACCTCTTTTAACTATGTGTATGATCTCCTTGGATAGTTGTGTGATTAGGAATTGAACATGTACAAACTCATGCTTGTGTTGTGCTTCATAATATGCTCAACTGCTTTATGATTTTAATTATGTAATGTATATGTTTAAATTTATATTTATGTTGTATGATCCATCATGGGTGATGGGGGAGTGGAGCAACGAGTGCGTGCAACAGCCCTGGCAGCCCTAAACAGATAATACCAGACCATGATTGTATGAGTTGAATCTTGATCTACTACTGTTTTATCTATTTGCACTTGATTGTGTTTGGGGCTATGATTATAGTCCAGACAATCGGTACCAGAACTGCATTCATGGCTGTGATTCATTTGCCACGTGAGATGTGTTCGACGAACCTGAGTCGTACTTCGGTTGACGATAGTGGTTGGCCACGCGAAGTGCTTATGCACTTCATGTCGTTCAACTTGTTGTGCGCTCGAGCTAGCCGAGCTCGTCAAGTAACCCGATCTATCTTATGTATGTTCACCATGTTTGGACGCTACTGCTTGAACCTAGGGTACCAAACTTACCAGTGAAATCCCTTTTAACCATGGTACCTCGATCCGCTAAGACTCATGAGCTGGGCATGGTGGTATGGGACACCGTGGTCGAGCTGTCAGCCTATGCTGGGGCCACGTGCCTCCCCGTAGTGACCATTGAGCAACCAAACTCGTGAGCCGAATACGGTGGTATGGGACACTGTATTCGAGCTGTCGACACTTACGGCGAGAGCTGAGTACGGTGAGACCTGTACTCGTGCTGACGGGCGACGAGTCTTCCGTAGTGTCTTCGAGTATACTCTAAGGTCTGTGATTGGCGACGAGCGCTTCACAGCAACTAGAGCATGAGTTGAGCCGAGTACGGTGAGATCTGTATTCGAGCTGACGGCCAGCGATTGAGCCGAGTACGGTGAGACCTGTACTCAAGCTGACGGTTAGCAATTGAGCCGCATACGGTGAGATCTGTATCCGTGCTGACGGGTGACGAGCCCTTTGTGATGCCTTCGCTATGCCTCTCAAACCATAATATCGTATGAGATTAACTAGGATTGACGACCCTAGAATGGATCATGTTTGGGAATGATACAAGGGAGGTACCTTAGTTTCCCAATACTACTGTTTGAAATGGACTAATAATAACTCGGTAATCATGCTCATCATCGCACCGCATATGCCTAGTAGATGTGGAGCACTGAGGGAGGTATGCATTCGCGAACGTAAGATGATGTCGCATGAGGGTGGTTTAGCAAGGGCATACATCATCATGTCATTTCATACTTGCATTTAATAAGAGTAGTTAAACTTGTTTGATTGTACTGCTTTATCATTACTGCTTGATTGAATTGATAACATGTTAACGTATGCTTTATTGTTCCACTGAGTTGATCACTCACTCCCACGTTACGGGACGGTGTTTGCAACACCAACCAGATTTGTTGAGTTTCAGGTGTTGGCGATGCTTATGAAGCAGAGCCGAACTACTACTATGATGTTGAGAAGGAGTTCTCCTACATGTAATCTCTGACAGGTCTATGAAGACTTGGTATTGTGTTGACGGGGCTACGGTACTTGGGATAGGAGACATTACACTTCCTCACATTTGGTATATTTTAGAACTGTACTTGTAATTATTTAACCTGGTAATGTTATCACACTCTGGAGACTCATCATAGTTTATATATTTTATCTATCTATCACAGTCTTCCGCTTGCAAATTTAACTGTCTCTGGAGTATGATATGCTGTTTTGGCTTAATCTCACTCATGTTCAATGCACGAATACAGTCAACATTCAATCATCATTCATTTTGTTGTATAAGTGATGTTCTGGAACTCGGGAGTTGAGTTTATGCTCGACCCCCGATTTTCAGGGCATTACATATAACCTATAACCTAAACCTATAACCCGATCTTGAACCCAAACCTAAACCTAAACCTAAACTTGAAAACCCAAACCTAAACCCAATCCCGAACCCGAACCCGATTTCCTAAACCTAAACCTTAACCTAATCTCAATTTCCTACAGCTATAGCTTATAACCTAAACCTTAACCTTAATCTAAACCTAAACCTAAACCTATAACCTTAACCTAAACCAAAACCTATGACCTAAAACCTTAACCTAAAACTTATAACCTATAACCTAACCTAAACCTAAACCTTAACCTATAACCTATAACCTAAACCTAAACCTAAACCTAAATGTATTCTCAAATCCCTAAACCTAAACCCACACCTAATCCTAATCTCAACTCTTTAACCTAAACCTAAACCTAAAATTGAAAACCCAAACCTAAACCCGATCCCGAACCCGAACCCGATTTCCTAAACATAAACCTTAGCCTATTCTCAATTCCCTAAACCTATAGCTTATAACCTAAACCTAAACTTAAACCTAAACCTTAACCTATACCTAAACCAAAACCTAAACCTATAACCTATAACCTAAACCTAAGCCTAAACCTAAAACCTAAATGTATTCTCAAATCCCTAAACCCAAACCTACACCTAATTCTAATCTCAACTCCCTAACCTAAACCAAAACCTAAACTTGAAAACCCAAACCTAAACCCGATCCCGAACACGAACCCGATTTCCTAAACCTAAACCTTAACCTATTCTCAATTCCCTAAACCTATAGCTTATAACCTAAACCTAAACCTTAACCTATACCTAAACCAAAACCTAAACCTATAACCTATAACCTAAACCTAAGCCTAAACCTAAAATCTAAATGTATTCTAAAATCCCTAAACCTAAACCTACACCTCATCCTAATCTCAACTCCCTAACCTAAACCTAAACCTAAACTTGAAAACCCAAACCTAAACCCGATCCCAAACACGAACCCGATTTCCTAAACCTAAACCTTAACCTATTCTCAATTCCCTAAACCTATAGCTTATAACCTAAACCTAAACCTTAACCTATACCTAAACCAAAACCTAAACCTATAACCTATAACCTAAACCTAAGCCTAAACCTAAAACCTAAATGTATTCTCAAATCCCTAAACCTAAACCTACACCTAATCCTAATCTCAACTCCCTAACCTAAACCTAAACCTAAACATGAAAACCCAAAACTAAACCTGATCTCGAACCCGAACCCAATTTCCTAAACCTAAACCTTAACCTATTCTCAATTCCCTAAACCTATAGCTTATAACCTAAACCTAAACCTTAACCTTAACCTAAACCTAAACCTATAACCTATAACCAAAACCTAAACCTAAAATCTAAATGTATTCTCAAATCCCTAAACCTAAACCTACACCTAATCCTAATCTCAACTCCCTAACCTAAACCTAAACCTAAACTCGAAAACCAAAACCTAAACCCGATCCCGAACCCAAACCCGATTTCCTAAACCTAAACCTTAACTTATTCTCAATTCCCTAAACCTATAGCTTATAACCTAAACCTAAACCTAAACCTAAACCTTAACCTATAACCTAAACCTAAACCTACAACATAAATGTATTCTCAAATCCCTAAACCTAAACCTACACCTAATCCTAATCTCAAATCCCTAACCTAAACCTAAACCTAAACTTGAAAACCCAAACCTAAACCCGATCTCGAAGCCGATTTTCTATACATAAACCTTAACCTATTCTCAATTCCCTAAAGCTATAACTTATAACCTAAACCTAAACCTTAACCTAAACCTAAACCTAAACATATAGCCTTAACCTAAACCAAAACCTATGACCTAAAACCTTAACCTATTACCTATAACATTAACTTATAACCTATAACCTGACCTTAACCTAAACCAAAAACCTAAAACCTAAACCTTAACCTATAACCTAAAACCTAAACCTAAACCAAAAACCTAAATGTATTCTTAAATCCCTAAACCTAAACCTACACCTAATCCTAATCTCAACTCCCCAACCTAAACCTAAACCTAAACTTGAAAACCCAAACCTAAACCCGATCCCTAACCCAAATCCGATTTCCTTAACCTAAACCTTAGCCTATTCTCAATTCCCTAAACCTATAGCTTATAACCTAAAACTAAACCTTAACCTAAACCTAAACCTAAACCTATAACCTTAACCTAAACCAAAACCTATGACCTAAAACCTTAACCTATAACCTATAACCTAAACTTATAACCTATAACCTAACCTTAACCTAAACCTAAAACCTAAACCTAAATGTATTCTCAAATCCCTAAACCTAAACCTACACCTAATCCTAATCTCAAATCCCTAACCTAAAACTAAACCTAAATTTGAAAACCCAAACCTAAACCCGATCCCGAACTCGAACCCGAACCGGATTTGCTATACATAAACCTTAACCTATTCTCAATTCCCTAAACTTATAGCTTATAACCTAAACCTAAACCTTAACCTAAACCTAAACATAAACATATAGCCTTAACCTAAACCAAAACCTATGACCTAAAACCTTAACCTATAACCTATAACATAAACTTATAACCTATAACCTGACCTTAACCTAAACCTAAAACCTAAACCTTAACCTATAACCTAAAACCTAAAACTAAACCAAAAACCTAAATGTATTCTCAAATCCCTAAACCTAAACCTACACATAATCCTAATCTCAACTCCCTAACCTAAACCTAAACCTAAACTTGAAAACCCAAACCTAAACCCGATCCCGAACCCGAATCCGATTTCCTAAACCTAAACCTTAGCCTATTCTCAATTCCCTAAACCTATAGCTTATAACCTAAACCTAAACCTTAACCTAAACCTTAACCTAAACCTATAACCTTAACCTAAACCAAAACCTATGACCTAAAACCTTAACCTATAACCTATAACCTAAACTTATAACCTATAACCTAACCTTAACCTAAACCTAAAACCTAAACCTTAACCTATAACCTAAAACCTTAACCTTAACCTAAAACCTAAAACCTAAACCTAAACCTAAAACCTAAATGTATTCTCAAATCCCTAAACCCAAACCTACACCTAATCCAGATCTCAACTCCCTAACCAAAACCTAAACCTAAACTTGAAAACCCAAACCTAAACCCGATCCCGAACACGAACCCGATTTCCTAAACCTAAACCTTAACCTATTCTCAATTCTCTAAACCTATAGCTTATAACCTAAACCTAAACCTAAACCTAAACCTATACCTAAGCCTAAACCTAAACCTATAACCTATAACCTAAACCTAAACCTAAACCTAAAACCTAAATGTATTCTCAAATCCCTAAACCTAAACCTACACCTAATCCTAATCTTAACTCCCTAACCTAAACCGAAACCTAAACTTGAAAACCCAAACCTAAACCCGATCCCAAACCCGAACCCGATTTCCTAAACCTAAACCTTAACGTATTCTCAATTCCCTAAACCTATAGCTTATAACCTAAACCTAAACCTTAACCTAAACCTAAACCTATACCTATAACCTATAACCTAAACCTAAACCTATAACCTAAATGTATTCTCAAATCCCTAAACCTAAACCTACACCTAATCCTAATCTCAACTCCCTAACCTAAACCTAAACATAAACTTGAAAACCCAAACCTAAACCCGATCTCGAACCCGAACCCGATTTCCTAAACCTAAACCTTAACCTATTCGCAATTCCCTAAACCTATATGTAACACCCCAGATTTTGCCCAACTTGGAGTTAGACGTACTTAGGAAATGGGTTGATCCTAACACCTTAATTACTTCTCAAAAACTCAATCCCAAAGTCTCAAATCCCCTTTCAACCCATTTCCTTCACAATCTCCCATTTCACCTCACCACCTTGTTCTTTAAATGTTTCTAAGTACTTTCATATTAGGCATGAATCCTAAAGTTTAGGTGATGAAGAACAATACTTTAGAAATCCGTACAAAGGCCCAAGTACCACCTCAGGCAGAAATCAAATAGGACTAAATCCTTTAGAAACTAAATGAGAATAAATTTAGTGCTAAACTAGATTAGCTTCGAAATTCGCTTGATCCACTTTAAATACGATCTGCAAGACTGTAATGCCCTGAAAATCGGGGGTCGATCATAAACTCAACTCCCGAGTTCCAACGCATCACTTATGCAACACAATGAATGATGATTGAATGTGGTTTGTATTAGTGCATTGAACATGAGTGAGATTAAGCCAAAACAGCATATCATACTCCAGAGAGAGTTGAATTTGCAAGCAGAAGACTGTGATAGATATATAAAATATATAAACTGTAGTGAGTCTCCAGAGTGTGATAATGTTACCAGGTTAATTCATTACAAGTACAATTCCAAAATATACCAAATGTGTAAGGTCCTCTAGTCAACATCCTTGTAACCCCGTCGATCAAGACACGGCTCACTTGAAGCCTCCCGAAAATAGCGTATATGAGAAAGCATTCTCGGCGTCACAAAAGTTAGGCTCCGCCTCAGGAGTAGCATCGTCATCTGCAATCAGACAAAGTCTGGTGGGTGCTCGGAACACCGTCCTGTAACGTGCGAGTGAGTGATCAACTCAGTGGAACAGTAAAGCATAGGTTAACATGTTATCCTAAGTACTCTTATTAATGCAAGAATGAAATGCTGTCATGATGCATGCTCTCACCATCATACTCCCTCATTCGACACCATCTTACGTCCGTGGCATGCGTTCATCCCTCAGTGCTCCACATCTTTCAGGCATATGCAGTGCGATGATGAGCATGATTACCGAGTTGTTATTAGTCCTTTTCATACAGCAGTATTGGGAAACTAAGGTACCTCCCTTATATCATTCCCAAACAATGATCCATTCTAGGGTCGTCAATCCTAGATAATCTCATACGATGGTGTGGTTCTAGGTCGCTGTAAAGGGCTGCCAGGGTTGTTACCGCACTCGTTGCACTGCTCCCCCATCACCTTATCAATACAGGCCTAGTTTATACCCTATTTACTACGGGAAGGCTCGTCGCCTCGCTGTAGATTCAGAGTATGCTCGAGGTCACTACACCGGGTACGGTCAAGGTTGTCAGGGCTGTTATATGGAATTGTTGCACCACTCCCCCATCACCCATCAAAGCAGTGTAGGCCGACAACTCGAATATACTGTCTCATACCACCATAATCGGCTCACGAGTCTGGTTGCTCAATGGTCACTACGGGGAGGCTCATGGCCCCAGCGTAGGCCGACAGCTCGACCACGGTGTCCCATACCACCATGCCCGGCTCTTGAGTCTTAGCAGATCGAGGTACCAAGGTTAACGGGGTTGCACTGGTAAGTTCGGTACCTTAGGTTCAAGCAGTAGCGTCCAAACATGGTGAACATACATTAGACAGATCGGGTTACTTGACGAGCTTGGCTAGCTCGAGCGTATGACAAGTTGAACGACATGAAGTGCATAAGCACTTCGCTTGACCAACCACTATCGCCAACTGAAGTACGACTCGGGTTCGTCGAACACATCTCACGTGGCGAATGAATCTCAGCCACGAATTCAATCCCGTTACCGATTGCCTAGACTATACAATAGCCCCAATTACATTCAATTACAGATAGTTAAAGCAGTAATGAATCAAGATTTCAAGTCATGCAATCAAAAGTTCGATATTGTCCGCTTAGGGCTGCCAGGGCTGTTGCACGGAATCGTTACACCACTCCCCCATCACCCTTCACGGCTTTTACGGAATTCAACTTAAACATGTGAAGTAGTCAGAGCAGAATTAAATAAACAAGTAATGCAAACATAATAACAAGCATGTTATAAAACATAAAGCAAACAGGAAATCTAAACACATATGTTTCATAATCCAGTAAGTGATTAAACTGAACAACTTACATGAAGGAAATAATACACATCACTAAGGTAGTTGAGAATCCTATCTCAACACTTACTCAAGGCACTACTAGATTAAGTACATACCTATACAAGCATTTTCACAAACACTTACACTACACATTCCAACCTACCTATAATATGCTAGTTAAAACACAAGTCGTAGCGAATCCTTTCACAAAGGATTGCCACATGAACCATGATCATGCATTCACGACCAATAGTCATGGCAAGCATAAATCATAGTTCCATATTCATTCGAGCATTTCAACAAACACTTAGGCTACAACTAGCACATACACGACGTATGTTAATATAACAGGTGTTAGGCTAATCCGTTCACCCAGAAGTTGATACACAAGTATCTAGTATACCTAGACAACAATTAATCATGGCAAGCACAAATCCGTATTTCATACGTATACGGTATTTTCTACAAATACGAAGAATACAATATATTCAACATAGTTAACTTATAACCAAAAAATGAAACAGACAACACTTTGTACATGTGCAATTGCATGTAGATCATGAATCTATCATTATCTGACATTGAAAGCATTGAAAACCATAACCTATACGTCTAAAGTCCGCACCTTATGTCGTAGAATCGTAACGGAGTCGATAGAATCTCTACGCTTTCGTCAACGTCGATATGACAACCTAAATCACGAGTTACGTTAGCTATTTTGCTACTGAATCAATCCAAATCCTAAAACAGGTTAGGGTTAGGGTTTTCTTAGCTAGAAACGAAGCTGGAATCGCCAGGAAAGCGATTAGAACGGGATGGTTAAGCTTGTATAGCGGCAGGGTAGAATGGCAGGGAGATGCTCCCACTTCTCTCATACTTTCTCTCTCTTTTCTCTCTTTTCTCTCCTAGGGTTTCTCTCAAATTTGTATGGGCTGAATGAGAGAGGGTTTAAGGTCCTTATATAGGCTAGAAACTCTCCAAAATAGACTCAGGAACAAGGTATACTTAGGTTATGTCCAAAGCGGGTCCGTTTCGATCCAACGTAGCACTTCTAGCGGCCCCTTTTCTGTGTGCGTTTGGACTTAAGCTCACTAACACTGGATCTAGATTTAGTTAAGTTTTCGTTCCGATCGGATTCCCAAATCACGCGTAGCGGACCAGTTTCCGTTCAATGGTCAATGAAACTTGATCAGAGATTTCAAGTACACTGACACGTAGGGGCAAATATCCCTGATCCGAGGGTGTAATCTGGTCAGATTCTGATAGTCTGGTTACTTAAAAATTGTCCGCAAGCGACACATTCCAGATTACTTAAATTTGTATTTTATTTTTAATTAATTTCACATTTCTCACACTCCTCGCTCCGGGCTCAAACGAATAGCATTGAGACACTATCTGGATATGATTTCCGAGATGGTTGTCAAGCCCAGCAAGGCGGTCCTAATTCTATAACTGCGTATTATTCGGACTTTCGATGTGCGGCCCAGATCTGATACGGAGTTTTGTGATGCTCTCGAGATCAGTCGGGTAATGAGATTGATCCTAGATTTTAGGGTAACCTAGCGTCAATGATTCTACAAGTTTTGGGTCTTGCAGATCGTATTTAAAGTGATTAGTGCTAATTTCACAGGCACTCTAGTTTAGCACTAGCTAATTCTTGCCTAATTTCTAAAGGATTTAGTCCTGTATGATTTCTGTCTGAGGTGGTACCTGGGCCTTTGTAGTTTGTATATAAAGTGATCCAAGTAATAATACTTAGCTAGTTTAAGATAGTGTCTAGGGTGAAAGTACTTAGAAAAATTGAAAGAACAAGCTGGTGAAGGGTGGGATTTGTGAAGGAAAAGGGTTAATAAGCGATTTTAGACTGTGGGATTGAGTTCTGACAATTTAATAAGGTGTTAGGATCGACCCATTGTATAAGGACGTCTAATTCCAGGCTGGCGAAAATCTAGGATGTTACAAAGACCCAAAACTTGTAAAATCATTGACGCTAGGTTACCCTAAAATCTAGGATCAATCTCATTACCCAGTTGCTCTCCGGAGCACATTGAAACTCCGTATCGGATCTGGACCGCACGTCGAAAGTCCGATTACCGTGAAACTAAAAGATTATGACCGTTTTGCTGGGCTTGACAACCATCTCAGAAATCAACTCCAGATAGTGTCCCAGGACTAATCGCTTGAGCTCGGAGTGAAGAGTGTGAGAAAACGTGGTTTTCTTTAGAAATTAAATCAGATTTAAGTAATCTGAGACTTGTTGCTTGCGGGCCGAATATAACGATTCAGACCGTCAGAATCTGACCCAAATACACCCTTAGATTAGGAGAAATTTCATACACAGGTTAGTGTACTTGTGGCCCTGATCGATGATCGTGGACCGTTGAACTGAAACTGGTCCGCCACATGCGATCTGGAAACCCGATTGGAACGAAAACTTAACTCAACCTAGATCCATGGTCAGGGAGCTTAAGTACGACCTTTGGCTCAAGGGGGGCTCCGAAAATGCTCCGTTGAGTCGAAACAGGCTGGTTTTGGTTATAACCTAAGTATACCTTGGCCCTAGGCCTATTTTCGGCAATTCTGGGCCTATATAAGAGGTTTAAACCCTCTCTCTCTCTTCCTATACGAATTTCCAACCCTAAGGAGAAAAGAGAGAAGGAAAGTGAGAGAAAGTGTGAGAGAGAGTTGGTGTTCAATCCAAGGCTTCTTCCCTGCCATTCCACGTACTCAACTATCATATCTGGTTCGTTCTTCCGGCGATCCCGATCCCGTTCTTAGGTAAGAAAACCTAACCCTAACATGTTCTAGAGTTCCAAATAGCGTAAGTGATGAAATTACTAATCTATTTCATGATATAGGTTGCCGTTATGCCGTAGATGAAGACTCGATATACAAACTAAGTTTCAAATTCGTTTATCGGCGTAAGGTGCGGACTTTAAACGTATAGGTTATGGTTTTCAAGGCTTTCAATGTTAGTTAATGATATATTACTGACGTGGATGCTATTGCACATGTACAAAGTGCTGTCCATTTCATTTTTCAGATATACGTTAATTATGTTGATTATATTGTATTCCTCATATTTGTAGAAAATACCGTATACGTATGAAATACGGATTTGTGCTTGCCAAGATTAATTGTTGTCTATGAATACTAGATGCATGTGTATCAACTTCTGGGTGAACGGATTAGCTTAATACATGTTATATTAACATATGTCATGTATGTACAAGTTGTAACCTAAGTGTGTGTGAAAATGTCTAAGTGAGTATAAACTATACATTAGTGTACGCCGCGACTAACCGTTGTGGATATATGATTGTTGTATAGGCGGCAATCCTTTGACGAAAGGACTTGTCCTACTATGTATTCGAACTACTACATACCATGTATGATGTTATGTGCAGACTAAGTATATGTAAAAATGTCTGTATGAGTAAGTGCTTATAAATTCTTCTCTAATTAGGTGTTGAGATATAATTCTCAACTCCTTTAACTATGTGTATGCCTTCCTCCATGTACCGTATATTATAGTGTTTGTTTATCTATGTAATGCATATGTATAAATCTATGTTCATGTTGTCTTCCATAAAATGCAAGAACAAAGCCGTGAAGGGTGATGGGGGAGTGGTGTAACGATTTCGTGCAATAGCCCTGGCAGCCCTAAAGCGGACGATATCGAACCTTTGATTGTATGATTTGAAATCTTGATCTATTACCGCTTTAGCTATCTTCTAGGATATTTTGTTGTAATTGAATGTGATTGAAGCTATTGTATAGTCCAGGCAATCGTTAACAGGCTTGAAGTAGTGGCTGAGATTCATTCGCCACGTAGGACGTGTTTGACGAACCCGAGTCGTACTAAAGTTGTCGGCAGTGGTTAGGCCAACGGAGAGCTTATGCACTTTATGTCGATCAACTTTGGGTGCGCTCGTGCTAGTCGAGCCCGTCAAATAACCCGATTGGCTCGATGTTTGTTAACCATGTTTGGACACTACTGCTTGAACCTAGGGTACCAAACTCACAAGTGAAATCCCTGTTAACCTTGGTGCCTCGATCCGCTAAGACTCATGAGCCGGACATGGTGGTATGGGACACCGTGGTCGAGCTGTCGGCCTACGCTGGGGCAACGAGCCTCCCCGTAGTGACCAATGAGCAACCTAGACTCTTGAGCCGAATACGGTGGTATGGGACACTGTATTTGAGCTGTCAGCCTACACTGTTTTGATGACGAAGCCGTAATGGGTGATGGAGGAGTGGTGTAATGATTCCGTGCAACAGCCCTGACAGCCCTATACGTGCCCTTTGTAGTGACCTCGAGCATACACTAAACCTGCGTTGAGGCGTTAAGCCTTTCCGTAGTAATCAGAGTATAAACTAGGCCTGTACTGATTTGGTGATGAGCCCTTTGCAGTGACCTAGAACTGCAACATCATATGAGATTTACTAGGACTGACGACCCTAGAATGGATCATTGTTTGGGAAATGATATTAGGGAGGTACCTTAGTTTCCCAATCCTACTGTATGAAAAGGACTAATAAGAACTTGATAATCATATGCATGCACCGCATTACGCGTGCGTTCAGGTGTAGCAGGTCAAGCACTGAGGTAGTGTTGTTCATGCGCGAACGTGAGATGAAGTCGCTGAGGGAGCGTAAGCGAAGGCATGCATCATACATTCATACCATTCTTGCATTAACAAGAGTACTTAGGGATGTATGATTTACTGCTTTATCATTACTGCTTGATTGAATTAATAACATGCTATCATTTGCTTTATTATTCCACTGAGTTGATCACTCACTCCCACGTTACAGGACAGTGTTGTACACACCAACCACACCCTATTTGAGTTTCAGATGATGGTGATGCTTGCGAAGCGGAGCCGGACTTTTATAATGATGAGGAGGGTGTCTCCTTTATACAGCTATCAGGTGGGTCTATGTAAACCATCTTCTGATCGATGGGGATACAGGGTTACTGCTTAGATGCCATTACACTTTAGTTTGCTCCTTTAGAACACCCTTGTGTATTCGTTTTGTCTATTTTTGGAGTATACATTGATATATTTAACCTGGTAACATGTTCACACTTTGGAGACTTACAACAGTTTATATATTTTATATATCTATCACAGTCTTCCGCTTGCGTAATTTAACTGTCTCTGGAGTATGATATGCTATTTTGGCTTAATCCCATTCATCTTTAATGCACTAACACGGATAACATTAAATCATCATTATTTATGTTGCATAAGTGATGTGTTGGAACTTAGGAGTCGAGTCTATACTCGACCCCCAATTTTCAAGGCATTACAAGATGGTATCAAAGCATGATTTGGATTAAACTGGACCTGGGTTATGGTCACACGATGTATGCTGACCCAAATTCAACTTAGGTGGGTGCGAGAAAATGTAGAAACAGTCATAGGAGTCCCGGTTTCGCTAATTGGTGAAGTTCATTGAAAACGATCGCCGAGATCGAGTCTGTACACCTCCGTGATCGCATGAGGCAACCCCAGATCACTTTTAGACTGTCAAACGACAGGTCTAGATCACAAATGACCCCATACAAGCCTTTAGAAATCGCTAAATGCGAATATACATCAGATAGTATCTGAAATAGCCCGAATAGGCTCAAAACGGAGGCGGGGCCCAAATCGGGCACTTCGAGCGGGACACAGGGAGGGACCCACATGCATTTGGGACTATGGGGTAGGAACACTCCAGAGGTCGGCGAGGGCCTTGCCGCCAAACAGGCCAGGCCGGGTGGGCCGGTCGGGCCGATCGCATGTGCGGGGTAGTGTGGACCCCTGACGCATGGGGTTTTGATTAAAACCTTTCCAAACACGTCCCTCCTTCACAAAGTGCCCTCCCAAGCTCTCTTTTCTCTCCCAAACTTCTGATTTTTCACAAAAATCGCCCCTCCAACCTCTTCTTCCTTCATTTTCATGCACCACCTTCACCACACATTCGAAATCTCTCTCCATTGCTACCTAACCTCTCCATTCCCTCTTATTTGAGCTCTTGAATCCCCCATTTGAGGCTCAAATTCGTGTACACCCACTACCCATCTCCTTCTTCATTTTCCCTCTTCATTCCCTTCCATTGGAGCCCTTACACACCCCTTGGAGGCCCAAATTCGAGGAGACCTAAAGACTCCAGCCCTTTTATTCCCTTTTCCATGGCTTTATTCGAAGTTATTACGGCCGTTTTCTCAATCTCCACCTTTCTCTCTCTCATGGTAAAGAGAAAGGGTGTCGTGGATGAAGTCGGGCCTAGTCACCCCACTCGTGCAAGGAGACCGAGAGGCGCCACTGCAAGCACGGCCATTGAACGTGAGGTGCAGACTAAGCGGGACCTCGATCCCCAGGCTCCGCTCCCGAGAGCTCTACTGGCGGACTTATAGCATGAAATTTATGAGGGCCGTAGGGTCCTTTTTGAAGCTTAAGTGGATGGGCGGCTCTTTGGGGAGTATCTGCTATTGGAGTGCCTAGCTGAAGCCGGGTGGGGCCCTGTTTTTGAGGGAAAATATCGTGCGAATGTGGGTACTGTCCGAGCTTTCTATGCACATATTTGTGAGCCTACGCTGAATCTCTTGCAGTTCAAGATCCCATTCGGAAGAGATCGGGAGGCCACAATCGATGCTGGCCTAATAGCTCGACTCCTGAGAATACCGCTTAACCAAGTTCACGCGAGCGAGAAGAATCTGAAGAGTGCACGTGAAAGGGATCACCGTACGCGTTTCCTTTGTGGTCGACTGGTTCAATGACAGCGAACAATATCCTCCTGGTGTCAAACATGACGGATGATTTCCGCATACTCCACCATATCTGCACGTTTAACATGTACCCCAGGTGGGGCAATCGCAGTGAGTGCACGCGCTTGATGGTAGATTTTCTATACCAAGCGGGGCAGGGAGAGAAGTTGTGCATGCCTATGTATATTTTGTGACAGATAGTTCTTACCGCACGCTCCAATAGAAAAACTGATTCGCTCCCCTTCGGTCGGCTTATATGTGAGATTGCACGCGAGTTCGGCTACAGTCTTGGCGCAGAACTCCCAGTGCCGCAACACTTCATCGACGAAACTACTCTCAATCAGATGAAAATCAAGCCACGGCAGCGGCAAGCCCGACTTGAGGAGAGTGAGGACGAGACAGAGAGTGAAGAAGAAGAGAGTGAGGAAGAAGGTGAAGCTGAAATAGAAGAGGAAGAGAGCGAGGAAGAAGAGGAGGCCCAAGATACGGAGGAGAGCTCCCCTCCTACGCCACCGAAGCAGCTCACTGATCGTACTGTTAGGGATGCTCGTATAGCTTGACTTGAGGAGGATCAGGCTTTCCTATGACAGGGTTAGGCGGTCCTACAACAGGATATTATGGATCTTCGAGGCCTCATGAAACACAAGTTCAAGAAAGTGACTCGCACTTTGAAGACTATCCTGTGCTGCTTGCGGGATAAGGGTGCCCCTCCTCCGTCGCCAAACTCGGATGCCTAGTCATCCATGCCGTTGTCTCGTAGTCTGTTTGTTGCTGTGTTAGGATTCTTGTGTTGTTTTCATATTGAGAGGCTTCGTAGTGTGGTAATTTAGTAATATGTTTTAGTGTTTGAAACCTTAATTGTATTAGCTCACATGCATCTTCTGTCATGGTCCATGTAAGGCTACATCCCATGTATTGTGACGATTTTGGGTTAAATGAAATGTATGAAGCTCCTTTTGTTATCGAATGTGTAGAATGCTTGACAAGTTGGAGTTGTACTTGACAATTGTGAACTCCTTCCACCCCTCCACCATTACTCCTCTAAACTCATCTCTTACTCCTCTTGGCCTCACCATTTCACACCCATATGAGCACAAAACCCAACTTTTATGTCTCATAACCTTCCAAACCCACAAATCCCATCTCACACTTTCCAACACAAGGCTCATTTTCCAAAGCCTATGAAATTGATTTTAATCCCATCCCACTCTCCTTCCAAACATGTCATTCTCAATCCCGAAGTGGGATTAGCAATGCAATCCATTTAATACAACCTAATACCATTGGTCAAATAGGCCCTTAAGAGTTTTGGACATAGAGTTGGTGCTCCTAGATCGCAAACAAATCTGGCAGTATAGGAAATCCAACAAATTAATAATGTGAACCCTAGGACCTTCTTAGCTAGTATGAGCATGTGTGTAGTGCTCGAGTGTAGTTAAATTCAAGTTTAGGCAACTCAATTCCAATCAGACAACATTTGACCATAAGCGATAAACAATTTATTTTATTAGAAAGAGTATGAAATCAGCTAGCGTATAAGCATAAACTTTGGATTACAACTATTGGTTGGTTATACTAAGGAATGTAAAACATTGATTATGCTAAGACAAATTGAAAGATAGACTTAGTTAGTTGACTTGATTAGGTTGGAGTGAGATCTCATTCCTTCGTTGAATCCCCCTAATACTTTTAGGCTCCTTTAGTAACATTTAGGAAGCTTGCTTTGATTCGAAACTAGTCACACTCTAAGAACAACTCATTGGATTGAACGTTAGGTCAAATCAACATACCCCTTAGAATTGCCTTCCCAAGGACTTGTTACAATCGGGAACACGGAGTAAAGAACTATATATAAGCGAAGTATTCGCGGTTTGAATTGAATTCTCAATCCTGGTAGTTACCAATGAACTCTATGCTCTGATCAAGCAGAAGGTCGGGATCAACTAGGATTAAGAACTGATAAAACAAATTATTTTTTTGTCCTCTCGAGGCAGAAGGTCTATGTATCCGACTTAGACCCACTACACAACTTTCCTTCCATGTTGGCCCAACCACTTACAACCAAAAGTTTATTACTTCGTCTTTGGGAAGTATTAAGAACATATAGCCAATAGAGATTTTCTCTTTAGGCCCAAGGAATTTCTCAAATGGGCAATAGACAGTTACGAATTAGGTCCCGAATCACAGATCAATTCTGGCATACATGTTGTGCATATGAACTTAGAAAGATAGTCTGCCCGTTAATCTAATTTGTCCAAATTCCTTATGTACTAATAATGTATAGATTAACTTACAGTATTTAACTGAACATGATTAAAGGTAGTAAGTCGGGACCATGGCAAAGGTCCTTCCCTGGTCTAGTTAGGCACCTTACCACAAACTCACACTCGTCCCTGAAATCAACCGCAACACCCATCATTTTAGCTCCTTTCTATAACCATAGGTATCAATGCCATAGTACACATCATCGATGAAAGGCAGACCAATGTATTGGGAGACCGCATCCCATTTCATGTTAAGGATCGGTCCTAAAGTGCACCTTGTTCTGACATACGGATCAGGACATAGATCTGTGAGCCTTGAAAGCTAAAATTATTTTTAAGGGGGGTAGAAAGGTTATGAATGCGGTCGAGTTAGGTAGGTATACTCGTCTACCCACTCATAGACGCAACGGAAGCTTAGTGGACCGATAGCCCACTGGCCTAGGATCGAATGAAATTGATCCAGACTATACGTAAAGATAGGTCACTAAATAGGATCTGAATCTCCCTTAGAATGTCAGTAATGAAGTCATCGAAGGAAATCAATTAGGGCTCAAGTATTAAACTAATTTGTATTAAAGAAAGGGCCTAATAATGAGTACAAGTTTAACTACTACCATAGACATGAATTAAGATGAGGACTCTCCTAGACCAAGACCCAATGGGCAACCTTATGACTAGGAAATTTAAACCTTTCATGGATGGACATTCCATAAGTTTTTAGAGTGATCGGACTACGAAGTTACTGAAATATACAACTGCGAAACATTCGCGGCTTGACCCAATTCTCAATCCTGGGCGACTACCAATGGAGTCACTGCTTTGACCGAGCAGAAGACCAGGATCTACCAGGACTAGGAAGGGATACGATGAACCTTCTACCCTGATCAAGTAGATGATCGATGTATCGGGATCAAGCCCACTACAACCGTCTGTCTGTATTGGTCGACCACTGAAACAAAATATCTTACTCAAAATAAATAGGAATTGTCGTCAAGACGTCAAATAGATAAAGGAATAAATTGTAGCAAACCACCAGGGTATAAGTAAGAGATAACGGGTAAGTTTTTAAGGGGGGGAGACGAACATGAGCCAGACTAGCATAGATAGTATACGCCGTACCACGCATATACACTTGAAGTCAATAGAACTTAGGCAAAAGAAATAAGGAAATCTTTACTCACTACCCTTAGCCAATTTCGGGGCCGAAATTATTTTTAAGGGGGGTAGATTGTAACACCCCGGATTTTTGCCAACTTGGAGTTAGACGTACTTAGGCAACGGGTCGATCCTGATACCTTAATTGCTTCTCAAAAACTCAATCCCAAAGTTTCAAATTCCCTTTCAACCCATTTCCTTCACAATCTCCCATTTCACCTTTCACCACCTTGTTCTTTAAATGTTTCTAAAAACTTTCATATTAGGCATGAATCCTAAAGTTTAGGTGATGAAGAACAATACTTAAGAAATCCGTACAAAGGCCCAAGTACCACCTCAGGCAGAAATCAAATAGGACTAAATCCTTTAGAAACTAAACGAGAATAAATTTAGTGCTAAACTAGATTAGCTGAGAAATTCGCTTGATCCACTTTAAATACGATCTGCAAGACCCAAAACTTGTAAAATCATTGACGCTAGGTTACCCTAAAATCTAGGATCAATCTCATTACCCAGTTGCTCTCGGGAGCACATTGAAACTCCGTATCGGATCTGGACCGCATGTCGAAAGTTCTATTACCGCGAAACTAAACGATTATGACTGACTTGCTGGGCTTGACAAGTATCTCGGAAATTAAATTCAGATAGTGTCCCAGGGCTATTCACTTAAGCCCGGAGTGAAGAGTGTGAGAAAACGTGGTTGTCTTTAAAAATTAAATCAGATTTAAGTAATCTGAGACTTGTCGCTTGCGTGCCAAATATAAGGATTCAGACCATCAGAATCTGACCAAAATACACCCTCGAATTAGGAGAAATTTCATACACAGGTCAGTGTACTTGTGGCCCTGATCGATGATCGTGGACCGTTGAAGTAAAACTGGTCAGCCACATGCGATCTGGAAACCCGATTGGAACGAAAACTTAACTCAACCTAGATCTATGCTTAGGGAGCTTAAGTTCGACCTTTGGCTCAAGGGGGGCTCCGGAATGCTCCGTTGAGTCGAAACAGGCTGGTTTTGGTAATAACTTAAGTATACCTTGGCCCTGTGCCTATTTCCGACAATTCTGGGCCTATATAAGAGGCTTAAACCCTCTCTCTCTCTCTCTTCCTATACGAATTTCCAACCCTAAGGAGAAAAGAGAGAAGGAAAGTGAGAGAAAGTGTGAGAGAGAGTTGGTGTTCAATCTAGGGCTTCTTCCCTGCCATTCCACGTACTCAACTATCATATCTGGATCGTTCTTCCGACGATTCCGATCCCGTTCTTAGGTAAGAAAACCTAACCCTAACCTGTTCTAGAGTTCCAAATAGCGTAAGTGATGAAATAGCTAATCTATTTCATGATATAGGTTGTCGTTCTGCCGTAGACGAAGACTCGATATACAAACTAAGTTTCAAATTCGTTTATCGGCGTAAGGTGCGGACTTTAAACGTATAGGTTATGGTTTTCAAGGCTTTCCATGTCAGTTAATGATATATTACTGACGTGGATGCTATTGCACATGTACAAAGTGCAGTCCGTTTCATTTTTCAGATATACGTTAACTATGTTGATTATACTGTATTCCTCATATTTGTAGAAAATGCCGTATACGTATGAAATACGGATTTGTGCTTGCCATGATTAATTGTTGTCTATGTATACTAGATGCATGTGTATCAACTTCTAGGTAAACGGATTAGCTTAATACTTGTTATATTAACATACGTCGTGTATGTACAAGTTGTAGCCTAAGTGTTTGTGAAAATGTCTAAGTGAGTATAAACTATGCATTAGTGTACGCAATGACTAACCGTCGTGGATATGTGATTGTTGTATAGGCGACAATCCTTTGATGAAAGGACTTGCCCTACTACGTATTCTAACTACTACATACCATGTATGATGTTATGTGCAGACTAAGTGTATGTAAAAATGTTTATATGAGTAAGTGCTTATAAATTCTTCTCTAATTGGGTGTTGAGATATGATTCTCAACTCCTTTAACTATGTGTATGCCTTCCTCCATGTACCATATATTATAGTGTTTGTTTATCTATATAATGCATATGTATAAATCTATGTTTATGTTGTCTTCCATAAAATGTAAGAACAAAGCCGTGAAGGGTGATGGGGGAGTGGTGTAACGATTCCGTGCAACGGCCCTGGCAGCCCTAAAGCGGACAATATCGGACCTTTGATTGTATGATTTGAAATCTTGATCTATTACCGCTTTAGCTATCTTCTAGGATATTTTGTTGTAATTGAATGTGATTGGGGCTATTGTATAGTCCAGGCAATCGGTAACAGGCTTGAAGTCGTGGCTGAGATTCATTCGCCACGTAGGACGTATTTGATGAACCCAAGTCGTACTAAAGTTGTCGGCAGTGGTTAGGCCACACGGAGAGCATATGCACTTCATGTCGATCAACTTTGGGTGCGCTCGTGCTAGTCGAGCCCGTCAAATAACCCGATTGGCTCGATGTATGTTAACCATGTTTGAACACTACTGCTTGAACCTAGGGTACCAAACTCACCAGTGAAATCCCTGTTAACCTTGGTACCTCGATCCGCTAAGACTCATGAGCCGGACATGGTGGTATGGGACACTGTGGTAGAGCTGTTGGCTTACGCTGGGGTGACGAGCCTCCCCGTAGTGACCAGTGAGCAACCTAGACTAGTGAGCCGAATACGGTGGTATGGGACACTGTATTTGAGCTGTCAGCATACACTGTTTTGATGACGAAGCCGTAATGGGTGATGGGGGCGTAACGATTTCGTGCAACAGCCCTGACAGCACTGAATGTGCCCTTTATAGTGACCTCGAGCATACACTGAACCTGTGTTGAGGCGTTAAGCCTTTCCGTAGTAATCAGAGTATAAACTAGGCCTATATTGATTTGGTGACGAGCCCTTTGCAGTGACCTAGAACCGCAACATCGTATGAGATTTAGTAGGACTGACGACCCTAGAATGGATCATTGTTTGGGAAATAATATAAGGGAGGTACCTTAGTTTTCCACTCCTGCTATATGAAAAAGACTAATAAGAACTTAGTAATCATATGCATGCACCGCATTACGCATGCGTTCAGGCGTAGCAAGTCAAGCACTGAGGCAGTGTTGTTCATGCACGAACGTGAGATGAAGTCGTTGAGGGAGCGTAGGCGAGGGCATGCATCATACATTCATACCATTCTTGTATTAACAAGAGTACTTAGGGATGTGTGATTTACTGCTTTATCATTACTGCTTGATTGAATTGATAACATGTTAATCTTTGCTTTATTGTTCCACTGAGTTGATCACTCACTCCCACATTACGGGACGGTGTTATACACACCAACCAGACCCTGTTTGAGTTTCAAATGATGGCGATGCTTGCGAAGCGGAGCAAGACTTTTATGATGATGAGGAGGGTGTCTTCTTTATGCAGCTATCAGGCGAGTCTATGCAGACCATCTTCTAATCGACGGGGTTACAGGGTTGCTGATTAGATGTCATTACACTTTAGCTTGCTCTTTCGGAACACCCTTATATATTCATTTTGTCCATTTTTAGAGTATACATTGATATATTTAACCTGGTAACATGTTCACACTCTGGAGACTTACAACAGTTTATATATTTTATATATCTATCACAGTCTTCCGCTTGTGTAATTTAACTGTCTCTGGAGTATGATATGTTGTTTTGGCTTAATCCCATTCATCTTTAATGCACTAACACGGATAACATTAAATCATCATTATCTATGTTGCATAAGTGATGCGTTGGAACTCGGGAGTTGAGTCTATGCTCGACCCCCGATTTTCAGGGCGTTACACTATAGCTTATAACCTAAACCTAAACCTAAACCTAAAACCTAAACCTAAACCTAAACCTAAAACCTAAATGTATTCTCAAATCCCTAAACCTAAATCTACACCTAATCCTAATCTCAACTCCCTAACCTAAACCTAAACCTAAACCTGAAAACCTAAACCTAAACCCGATCCCGAACTCGAACCCGATTTCCTAAATCTAAACGTTAACCTATTCTCAATTCCCTAAACCTATACCTTATAACCTAAACCTAAACCTAAAACCTAAATGTATTCTCAAATCCCTAAACCTAAACCTACACCTAATCCTAATCTCAACTCCCTAACTTAAACCTAAACTTGAAAACCCAAACCTAAACCCAATCCCGAACCCGAACCCAATTTCCTAAACCTAAACCTTAACCTATTCTCAATTCCCTAAACCTATAGCTTATAACCTAAACCTAAACCTAAACCTAAACCTATAACCTTAACCTAAACCAAAACCTATGACCTAAAACCTATAACCTAAACTTATAACCTATAACCTAACCTTAACACAAACCTAAAACCTAAACCTTAACCTATAACCTAAAACCTAAACCTAAACCTAAAACCTAAATGTATTCTCAAATCCCTAAACCTTAACCTACACCTAATCCTAATCTCAACTCCCTAACCTAAACCTAAACCTAAACTTGAAAACCCAAACCTAAACCCGATCTCGAACCCGAACCCGATTTCCTAAACCTAAACCTTAACCTATTCTCAATTCCCTATACCTTAACCTATAACCTAACCTAAACCTAAACCTATTAACTGCACTTATAACCTAAACATAAGCCTAAAACCTAAACCTAAACCTAAAACCGAAATGTATTATTAAATCCTTAAACCTAAACCTACACCTAATCCTAATCTCAACTCCCTAACTTAAACTTAAACCTAAACTTGAAAACCTAAACCTAAACCCGATCCCGAACCCAATTTCATAAACCTAAACCTTAACTTGAATTGAAACACTTTTTTGCATTATTTTCTTGCATTAGTTTTATTTTAATGATCAGTTTTATTTTAAAAAAGTGCCTACTTTTTTAGAAGAAGTTTCTACAATTCTTCATGATTCTGAATTATAATGTTTTGTTGGTTGAATATTTTTTAAAAGAAAATTATTGCTGATTTTTTTCCTTTTCTTATTTATGATGTTAAACTTATATGTATTTATGCGTGGATGAATGTAATGTGGATAAGATTGTTTGTGTTTGGATGGATGTAGTTTATGTTTGGATGAATGTAGTCTATGTTTAGATGGATTTATGTAGTTTGGGTTTAGATGGATGTGAATGTGAATATGATGAAATATATTATATAACAGATGTATATCAGGAAGAATACGATGAAATATATTGTAACATGTGTATATTGACGTCTCAAATTTGAAAATGTCCTTTTAAGGGTCATAAGAGACGGTTCATAGCCGTCCTTTTAAAGGACGGTTCATAACTGTCCTTTGAAGGCTCATAAGAGACGGTTCATAGCAGTCTTTTTTAAGGATGATCCATGACTGTCATTTAAAGGCTCATAAGAGACGGTCCATAGCAGTCCTTTTTAAGCTTTTAAAGGATAGTCCATGGCCGTCCTTTGAAGGCTCATAAAAGACGGTCCATGACAGTCCTATTTAAGGACGGTCCATGACCGTCTTTTTTTCGTCAATAAGAATGACAGTTTTTAACCGTCCTTTAACTAATACGATACGTCAAAATTTGACGGCCCATGCGACGGTCCATGACCGTCCTTTTTGGTCATTTGAGACGGTTTTGGACCGTCCTTTTTTCGCTGTTTTGGCATAGTGAGGTGGCATTAGGTTGTAGCAGTGTTGAGTATGGAACGTGCAGCCACCTTCTTGAGCTTTGATTTTTGATATATGTATTTCCCTTTCAACATTGTATTCAAATGTTTATATTAGTGGATATGTGATGATGATGTTGTTCTTGTGAATTGGGTATACTTGTGGTTATGCTTATTACGAGTTAAATGTATATTAGAAAAAAATAATCCTCATAGGATCTCAGGATAAGAATCTGGCATATGGACGCTGGGAGCCGAGAATGCGGTACTACGGAGCCTGTCAGCACCGGATTCGACGATCGGAAATTTGTGAGTCCGGTTGCCGGGTTTGGAGTGTGACATTCTTAGTTACCCGATCTGCTCTAGCAACCAAGCGAACAACATCAGCTCGCTCTGCACCTGCATCAACTGATATGGTTTGATAGTGTCAATCGCTATCGCAGTGAGGAGCACACTCATCATTCATAATCCAGCATAAGTCACAATATATGAGGAGAGACATATTAAACAATGCAATTTAAATCATGATCATATATTCAGAAATAAGCTAGTCAACATAATCTCAACATTAAGGAAATGTAATAGAAATCGCAATGTAAGTGGACGTGTCTAGATAGTCCAATAATCAACCTTACAAACTTCATAAAATGACTAGGAAATCAAGCTTTAAACTTCTACTTCACCCGAAAATCATATCATACATGAACACCGCAAGATGGCTAGGAAATCGATAAGTGAACTCCCGCTCCACCCGGAAATCACAGTATGACTGAACGTCGCAAGATGAAGAGAGAATAACATACAAACGTCTACTTCATCCGGAAATCATATCGTACGTGAACACTGCAAGACGGCTAGAAAATCACTGAGCGAACACCCGCTCCACCCGAAAATCACCGCACGACTGAACACCGCAAGATGAAGAGACAAGCAACATACAAACTCTAGACCACCTAGAAATCATATCGTACGTGAACACCGCAAGATAGCTAGAAAATTGCTAAGCTAACACCCGCTCTACCCAAAAATCACAATACCACTGAATACCGTAAGATGGCTAGAAAACCAACACGCAAACTCTATACCACCTGGAAATCATATCGTACGTGAACACCACAAGATGGCTAGGAAATCGATAAACGAACTCCCGCTCCACCCAAAAAATCACAATATGACCAAACACCACAAGACTGCTAGGAAACCAACATGCAAACTCTAGACCATCCGAAAATCATATCATACATGAACACTGCAAGATGGCTAGGAAATTGATAAATGAACTCCCACTCCACCCGGAAATCACAATACGACCGAACACCACAAGATGACTAGGAAACAACAGGATATGCGAATATAACCAACAAGTCATAAAAGGGCACCAATAGACCATCAAGCCACAAGGGCAAATATGCGATCCAAGCCACATAGGGCAAATATGTGATCCAAGTCGCGTAAGTCAAATATGGATCGCAAGATGGTGAGTTCATGACAGGTTTCATTCATTACATCATTCAATCACAAACGACAAACATATAGTTAATTAACAATGTACAACTAAAGATAGAATGTTATCATCAATCATTTGTGCTTGCTATAATTAAAGAGATATGTTCATTATCTAACACAAGAATCAGGTGCACAACATATTATCATATTCACATATTCACATAATAAGTTAAGAACTCAATCAAGTAACTTAGGAGATACTAAATGGGAGGGATTAAGGCATCATATATGATTATATTAATGAATTTAAGTGGGAAGCTCAAAGGGTGAGTCCTCACCTTTATCAAGTAACCTAGTTGCATGTGGCTCGTTAGATAACATGAATGTAACCCGATCGAGTCAATCCTGTTTGTTACTTGTGCGTCTGTGACCTAGTCAAAATGCTAATGAAATTGCTAGCAATCAACTATCTATAAACAATGGACTCGGTGAAAACCCACTAAGTTAACTCAGTAACAAAATAACTAAAACGGGTCTGATTTACCTCGACTTAGTAGCTTAACTTGGCAACTCGGATCTGGATTAACCACCATGGTGCAGATTCAACTATGACCTGCCAAGTAATGGCGGCTAGGTTGGACAGTGAGCCGACTCGGTCTTGACTCGATAGAAGCCCCGACCTAAGCTTCGTCTGTCTCTCTCTCTCCTCTTCTCCTTTCTTTTTTCTTTTTTTTTTCTTTTCTTCTATTTTTGCTGGAATGTCCAGCCATGTCTAGATCAGGCCCAAACACAATTAACTCGGCTGGATTCGGTTCCAGCCGAGTCAACTCGGTAGCCATCAAACCCAGACTCTCCCTTCTTTCTTTCTCCTTTCTCTCTCTTCTTCTCCTACTCCTTTTTTTCTTTCTTCCCTGCTAGAACTCCAGCAAATATCCAACCCAAATCAGGTCCAAACCCAACTTGTTCCAGTCAGACTCGGTTTCAGCCAAGTCGACTCGACAGCCTCAAGGGGGTCAAACTATCTCTCTCTCCCTCTTCTATTCCTCTCTCCTTTTCCTTTGTCCTTTTTTTTGCACTGTCCAACAACCCCTAGACCAGGCCCACGCTTGAGTTTGTGCTGGCTCAAATGAGTCGGGTTGGTGCAACAACCACCGACCCAACTCTCTTCCTTTCATCCATCTTCCTCTTGCTGGTTTGACTTGAACTCAACTGCTGAGTTGGTCTAGCTTGGTGCACCAGCGGCAGCAGATGGCACGAAGCGGCATCTCTCTCTCTCTCTCTCTCTTCTTCTTTTCTTTTTCTTTTTCGGATAGCTGCCCTAAAAGGGAGCTTCTTATAGGCCCTAACGATCCGAAATATTAGCTACTAATCATAGGATTAGTCGCAGGTTGTAACATAAACGCAAAGTAGAACTCGCGTCTGTTGATGATTTCCCATGGATGCACTCGCACAAGCCCAAACAATGGTCAGGGATGCTCCTCTAGCATCAAGGGTTGCACACTAGATGCTTGAGATCAACAAATGGGCCACATCCAGAGCAGGTGGGTCATCCACGTGAACGGGGAAGATGATAACCCTACTAATGGCAGGGTTCAGTCCAAGGAGTGATCTTCTGATCTGAGTCTTATAGATGGATTCGATTTGACCCCTGGACACTATGGACGCACTGGATGGATGGTCATTAGTGTATTTGCTTGATGGGTTCATTTATAACATGAAGCAGTGGAAAGGAAAGCTCATATGATAGCTATGAAGGCTTAAAGCTGAGGTGGAACGGAGGGCTATGATCCTCTCAGTGGAGGGCCGAGATTACCGCAGCCAGAGCATGCAAATTGCCAACATGGAAAGAAGTTTCCATTTCTGAAAAAATGGCAGCACGAATAGCCTTCTTACATTGGTGTTTGTGAGCACATGAGTACGATTCGTGGGGTGAAACTGGGTAGGTATTTTTCTTCTTTAGGTCCTCTACAAGATGGACGGTCTGAATCATCAATAGGGCCCTTAATGGTGGGCCATCTCCAAGCCAAACGGACGTTGTCCATTTGAGTTGGCTCAGGTGGAGAGAAAAAGGAAGAAGAATCCCTTCTTCTTTTGGCTACTGGTGGGTCAAACCGGCTTGACCGGGGTTTAGCAGTCCAGTGCACAGTGAGTGCACGTCCCCTTGTGTACTCGTGACTCCAAAGTGGGGTCCATAATGGTGTTTAATCCAATATACTCCGTCCATCTGTTTTGTTAGCCCAAGTTAGGACCCGGCCCAAAGGATGAGGCAGATCCAAGGCTCAGGTGGACCATATCTACATCCAAGTGGTCATTTTGAATGGTTTAACGGTTGGATTGCTAACAAGTGTGATTAAACCAGACCCTAAAGGGTCCTAAGGACTATTTAACTGAAATTCATTGGTTATATTTACAATAAAGTGTTCCAACGGTGTAATCTAATGGCTGACTTGCTCGATGGAATTATGTAGACTCGATTATTAGTATATATATTGATTTGGGTCCTGAAGTTGGTGATGCATGGCTCGATCCATGGTTTGCATTCTTTAAATGGTTAGATTTAAGCTGGATTGTGTGGTTTAACCTTCAGGCTATTAAGAACGATGGATCTTATGATACAGAGTTGAACATTGATAATGAATGGCTTGATTTTTTTATCAATGAGATTAAAATCCCAAAAGTAGGTCCACTTAGTGGTGTGATGGTCCATATCAAAAATCAATGGATGGATGCATCAGTTTATGGTTGGTAACGATCAATTTACGGTTGGATCAATTTTTAACTTAGTCATTAGTGACACATAGGGTTCTTAAGGGAATCTTAGGTGGGATTAGACGGTTTCCTAAGTATTTATCAACTGAATTGCATGGTTTTATGTGTGGATTGATCATTGGGTCATCAAGGACATAGTGGACGATAGATCTCGAATCTCATAGTTGCTCCACAATCTCAACGGTTAGATCTTATGACTTATCAATGCAATCGTTTCAGCTTCCTTCCTCAATGGTTCTAGATGTCCTAAAGATAATATAAGTAGAGATCTGACCATTGATCCTATGCTTAGAGGGTTGGATGGCTCGATCTGTGGATGAGGATCCACCTAATGGTCGGGTTTAGGTTAGATCGAAAGTGAATGTCTAGATGATTCAGCTTTGTGTTTGTATTAAGCTTAATTCTCATGATAACACCCAAGTACCGAAAATACGGGGTGTTACATGACCATTTGTTGCCTATGTGGCTTTTGGAAAAAATCCATTTTTATCACATCCTTGGGATGGCTGTTTGCTCTATGCGGCATGATGTAACATTTGCCCTATGTGGCTTTAATGAAACCATCTTCATATAACCTCACGATGGTAAGTTCCAGTTGTAGAATTATAATTGGCCACTAGTTGAGTAGGTTACCATTAAACATCCTATTTGTTAATCTCATGAGCCAAGGATGGTGAAATGAGACATTATGCCTGAACTGTTGGCCTATACTGGGTGACAAACTCCTCATAGTGACCTTTGAGCTTCCTTTAAATAGTTGTTTGAAATTGGAATAATAATGGTTGGGCTAATCATGCATCTTCATGGCATACGGACTTTACCGGGTTGTCAATGCAAGAAGTTTTCTTAGGTCACTATGGGTTGTACAGTAGAGTATTTTACCTGGTGATCTTAAGTTTTCGTCGCGTTCATTCGACTACCATGGGCTGTCCTTTTCACATGGACTTTTTCGGGTGTCTAGTTTTCCTTGGACGTATCATATAATACTCTTCCAGGAAGCTAACTTACCTTGGGTGTCTTTGTTGCATGGTCTTTTTTGCTAGTTGGATGTGTATCCTCAGGCCTGTGAGCATGTGAATGCATTCATGCATTTAAACAAAAATACCTTTGTGGAATTTATTCGATATTTTCGTATATGGTAAACTCTGTCTTATTTTTATAAGGATCATCGTGAAATATTCATTATGGACTGTTTCTGATAACTATGCTTAATTATCTTGATGATACGATAAATCTTGGGGGTTATACCTCTCTGGGATAGACATTAATGCTATCAAACCGTATTCAGTGTGCAGGAGACGCAGATTATGCGCATGCTGGTATTCATGTGGAATAGGAGGAGCCAGATGATCTTGCGACTCTCTATTCTTGACTTCATTTGTATTTAATTTATACTGTCATGTTTTGTAAAAAGTTTAGACATTGGTTTGTATAAGTTTTCGGGCAACCACTCGAATATTTGATTATGTATATTTAAACTCCCTCTTATACTTGATTTGTTTCTATTCCACTAGATTACTTGGCAGTTTTGGTCCAGGGCCTCAAATCCACGTGACCGTTTTCTAGCTATTGGGAGAAACTAGCCGTTATTCGAAGTTTCTAACTATTGTGCATGTGGTGTAATAGTTGTTGCATGCAACAATTTCTGACCGTTTAGACACACTGGCTAGCCATTTCTAGCTGTTGGCCTAGCCACATTTAACAGTTTCTGCATGGTCAATCATAAAGTGCATGATTTACTGCTCACTCCAGCAGTTAGATTTTTAACCTCTATATAAGTGACAGGATATCATTCAGTCCTCTAGACTTCCAATCATCCGCCTTAGCTCTCTGTTGCACTGCAACTCGCACTTGTCTCGCGTCAGTTCGTATAAGGTCACAAAGGATTGACCCTGTACAACACGATGCGAACGTGCGAAGTGCAAAGTGAGCTACTAGCGCCTCTACAGCCACATCACCTCACATGCCTACGCCCTCGCACCAAGCCTGTGACTGAGACCGAGACCATGCCCGAGGCACGCATGGAACACGCAAGCCCGATACTCCTTGGTCTAAGTGAGTAAACATTATAATACTCCACATTTCTCATATAACCACAAAATTTTCTTTCATCTTTTCCAACGTGGGACTATTCTCAAAACACCATAAAAGGTGGATTTTTACAAAAACAAAATTTTATAATATATAATTTTTTATTTTAAAATATATTTAAAATTAATATTTTACAACATAGGAGCACTTCCAATAATGAAAGGTACACATAATCTTTAGCCTAAAACCTCGTTTATGACTAGACCCGTACTCTCTGTTTGACTTAGGCATCAGAGGGTCCCTTATACTAGCCATGGTCTCCTTTGTCCGCTCACTGTGCATGTACCCGAAGGTCAAGGGAAGGTTAAGCAGATTTCTGCATCAACATGTGCCATTAATCGTTTATGATATGTTGATGGTCTTCTCGGGCTTTCCCTTTGGTCCTTTTGGGTCTCTATGGTTAGTTTGGGAGAAGATTTAGAAGCATGTTGCATGTTTTACCATCCTATAAACATGTAGGATTGTGCAAGGAAATGGATCAGTGACCCACTCGATTGGCTGATCTGACCCATGCTGCCAAAACCCATGCTGAGCCATACCCTATCCAATATGTAAGTCTGTATTTGCGAGTGTCAAGTCGTGCTACACTATGATTGAAGCTTGTACTAAAGTTGGTAGTAATTTTAGTCTCATTTATAAATTAGTACTATTCAATAATAATTAGGTGAGACACATCATAAAAAAAAAAGAGTAACACCCTAAAACCTTTAAATTCGTTTGTTGGTCCACATGATGGCGAGATTATCCTTATATATTTTGGGGTGCATCAAAGACCCTGCCGTACAGGTTGTATATTATACATAGACGATGGTGGGCCCACAAACTTATATAATAAGCTTATCCCACCAGAACTTGCAGAGGAACCTGCTGGATGGGTGGCTTTAGGCTACAATTTCTAAAATGGTGGGGGAATCATGCTCCTCACTTGTGGTACACGTGTAAGGAAATCCATACCATTCAAATTGCGGGGCATATTGAAGATTTGTGATCCTCCGGAGCTGATTAGCCGTGTTACCCTTACCGTGGGGCCTACCTTGATGATGTGTTATATATCCACGTTGTCCATCTGTTTTTCCATCCCATTTAGGATGGGGTCACAAAAATTATCTATATTCAAATCTCAGGTGGACCATACCATAAGAAACGGTGGTGATCGGGTGCCTCACCGTTAAAATGAGGTCTACGTAATGTTTATTTGCAATCCAACCCGTTGATAATGTCAAGAGATCTGGATGAAGGGAAAAGAGAAAGATAAGCTTGATCTAAAATTTTGTGGCCCACCAAAAGCTTTTAATGGTCAAAGATCACTGTTTCTACTGGTATATTCCACCGGTAGAAATGATTGTGAAGTGAAGCAAATTGACTGTGAAATGCATGGAAATGACCGTGAAATGAAACAGAATCGCCGAAAATGACCGTGAAGTGAAGCAAATTGATCCTGAAATACATGGAAATGACTGTGAAGTGAAGGGAATTGACCATGAAATACATGGAAATGACTGTGAAATGAAATGGAATCGCCGAAAATGACTGTAAAATGCATGGAAATGACTGAGAAGTGAAGCAAATTAACCATGAAATATATGGAAATGACCGTGAAGTGAAGGGATTGACCATGAAATGCATGGAAATGACCGTGAAATAAAATGAAATCGCCAGAAATGACCATGAAATGCATGGAAATGACTGTGAAGTAAAGTAAATTGACCGTGAAATGAATGGAAATAACCGTGAAGTGATGGAAATTCACCGTGAAATGCATGGAAATGACCGTGAAATGAAACGAAATTGCCGGAAATGACCATGAAATGCATGGAAATGACGGTGAAGAGAAGCGAATTGACTGTGAAATGCATGGAAATGACTATGAAGTGAAAGGAATTGACTGTGAAATGCATGGAAATGACCGTGAAATGAAACAGAATTGCCGGAAATGATCGTGAAATGCATGAAAATGACCGTGAAGTGAAGCGAATTGACCATGAAATGCATGGAAATGACCGTGAAGTGAAGGAAATTGACTGTGAAATGCATGGAAATGACCGTGAAATGAAACGGAATCGCCGAAAATGACTGTGAAATGCATGGAAATGATTGTGAAGTGAAGCGAATTGGCCGTGAAATGCATGGAAATGACCGTGAAGTGAAAGGAATTGACCGTGAAATGCATGGAAATGACCGTGAAATGAAACAGAATTGTCGAAAATGACTGTGAAATGCATGGACACGACCGCGAAGTGAAGTGAATTGACTGTGAAATGCATGGAAATGACAGTGAAGTGAAGGGAAATGACAGTGAAATCCATGGAATTAACCATGAAGTGAAGGGAATTAATCGTGAAATACATGGAATTGACCGTGAAGTGAAGCGGAATCACCAGTATTGACTATGAAATGCATGGAATTGACCGTGAAATGAAGGGAATTGACCATGAAATGCACGAAATTGACTGTCAAGTGAAGGGAATTGACCGTGAAATGCATGGAATTGACCGTGAAGTGAAGGGAATTTGCTAAAATTAACTGCTAAATGCATAGAATTGATCGCGAAGTTAATGAAATTTACCGTGAAATGAATGAAATTGACCGCGAAGTTAATGAAATGAATGAAATTGACCGCGAAGTGAATGAATTGGATTTTCGACCATTGACCCGATGGAATCTTGGAAAATAAATAGGTTGGTTGGCTAAATTAGCTTCTCTTACCCCAAATCATATGTGGTACGTTAAGTAACTCATTCTAGTTTAAGGAGATATGCTTGTTCAATAAATAGATAAAGAAATGAATTAAAAGATAGAAAAATATTTTTATATACTTATATATATAGATTTACATAATTATGTATTAGAGAAAAATGTAAGGGGGAGAAGTTCTCCTTGTTTAAAAAAAAATAAAAAAAATCTGCTAGACTGGCCCGGCACTACCGCCGCAGTCTGTTTGTTTTTTTTTTTGTCATGGAATCTTCATTGTTTTGTAGGTCCCATCATGAGGTCTGTGTTATATCCAAACCGTCCATCTATTTGGCAAGCTCATATTAAGGCTTGAGATGAAAAATAAGACAGATCTAACTATCAATTGGACCACACTGTAAAAGGCAGTGGGGAATTGAATGTCTACCATTGAAACCCTTTTAGGGGTTACAGAAGTTTTGGATCATTATGAAATTTGTTTTTCCTCTTCATCCAGGTCTTTGTGACCTTATGAATAGATTGGATGGAAAATAAATGTTATGGTGGTCCCTACGAAACTTTTAACGGTGAAAATCAATTTTCCAGCTGCTCTTTGTGGTGCGATCCAGTTGATCTTTGGATATGATTTCTTTTCTTTTTTTTAGATAATGCTCCGAAATGATCTCGAAATATGGATGAACGTTGTCGATATAATAAATACATAACTGTGGGGCCCATGTAACGTTGATCTCTTTTGAACCGTTCGTACACTCAGAGTTCGAGGAGCGCGTCAGTGCTCGTCTTCGAGCACCAGTCGATCTGCTTGAAGGAAAAAGCAGGGGCATTTTTGACCTTTTGCAAGTCGTTCGTACAGCCGGGGCTTATTCTGGTCATGTAGAATGGGGTGGGCTTAAGTGGGTAAATGGGCCATAAACGGGTCGTACAGTGGTAAATTTCTCGGAATTCAATCCAGACCGTCCGATAGTAGAACACATCGTGGATGGTGGGTGACCTAAAAAGCCACGCTGATCATGCTATAATAACCATCGAAATTCATGTCCATCAAATGGACAGTGCAAGAAGAAAATGATCATAGGTAAAAATTAAGCAAGTAAAGGCAAAACATGCGCCCCATGCTGATTAATGTCTATGAGTTTAGCAGATGTTACGTTCAGAAATAGGATACCCAATCTTGATGGTCTCCGTTTTCTTGCAAGTGCTCCTTTAAGAATATGTTGAGCGGATTAGGTGAGACCCGGCCTCACCCAAGACGGTGCAGTTCTCACCGTGATGCCCACCTTAATGTATGTTTTATGTATCCACACCGTCCATCCATTTTTCAAATCATTTTAGGGCATTATTGTAACGCCCTGAAATTCGGGGGTCGAGTATGAACTCAACTCCCGAGTTCCAACGCATCACTTATGCAACATACACAATGATGGTTAAATGTTGTCTGTGTTAGAGCAATAAACATGAATGAGATTATACCAAAACAGTAATTCATACTCCAGTTCAATTATATAAAGGCAAGCGGAAGACTGAAATTGTATATTTAAGGTGTGTAAAGAAACAAAATTTTATGAACACCAGAGTATGAGCACTAACTGAGTACCAATATACATGTACGGTTTCTAAGTCAAAAATCAAAATACAACTTCAAAGATAAGTCCTGAAATCCCCGCGATGCAGTCGGCCTAAGCAAAACCGTCAGAGTACTGCATAAATGAGAACTCATCCTGGTCCTCGTCGAAATCGGGCTCCGGCTCCTGAACCGACGCGCCGTCTATACCTGCGACAGAGTCTGGTTGGTGTTGCAAACACCGTCCCGTAACGTGGGAGTGAGTAGCTAACTCAGTGGAACAATAAAGCATAGGTTAACATGTTATCAATTCAATCAAGCAGTAATGATAAAGCAGTACAAATCAAACAAGTTTAACTAGTCTTGTTAAATGCAAGAATGGAATGACGTGATGATGTATGCCCTTGCCAAACCACCCTCATGCGACATCATCTTACGTTCGCGAATGCTTAACTCCCTCAGTGCTCCACATCTACTAGGCACATGCGGTGCGATAATGATCATGATTACCGAGTTATTATTATTCCATTTCGAACAACAGTATTGGGAAACTAAGGTATCTCCCTTGTATCATTCCCAAACATGATCCATTCTAGGGTCGTCAATCCTAGTTAATCTCATACGATATTATGGTTTGAGAGGCATAGCGAAGGCATCGCAAAGGGCTCGTCACCCATCAGCGCGGATACAGATCTCACCGTATGCGGCTCAATTGCTGGTCGTCAGCTCGAGTACAGGTCTCACCGTACTCGGCTCAATCACTAGCCGTCAGCTCGAGTATAGGTCTCACCGTACTTGGCTCAACTCATACTCTAGTTGTTGTGAAAGACTCGTCGCCAATCACAGACCCTTGGAGTATACTCGAAGATACTACAGAGGACTCATCGCCCGTTAGCACGAGTACAGGTCTCACAGTACTCGACTCTCGCCGTAAGTATCGACAGCTCGAATACAGTGTCCCATACCACCGTATTCGGCTCACGAGTTCGGGTTGCTCAATGGTCACTATGGGGAAGCACTTGGCCCCAGCATAGGCCGACAGCTCGGCCACGGTGTCCCATACCACCATGTCCGGCTCATGAGTCTTAGCGGATTGAGGTACCATGGTTAACGGGATCGCCACTGGTAAGTTTGGTACCCTAGGTTCAAACAGTAATGACCAAACATGGTGAACACACATCCAACATATCAGTTTACTTGACGAGCCTGACTAGCTCGAGCGCACAACAAGTTGGGCGATATGAAGCGCAAAAGCGCTCCGTGTAGCCAACCACTATCGCCAACCGAAGTACGACTCAGGTTCATCAGACACATCCCTTGTGGCGACATGAATCTCAGCCACAATCTCAAGTCTGGTACCGAATGCTTGGACTATAGACATAGTCCCAACCTTAATCCATCTTCATCCATAGCATGTGGAGTAAAGCATGATAAACAAAGTAATACAAGCATGTTAAAAGGCATGTCATAAGGCATGTTATAAAGCATGAAGTAAAGCATGTTGTAAAGCATGTTGTAGAATACTATACAAATAGGGATACAATTACATACACATCACAAGTGAGTGGTTATAGCAAACCACCACATGGAGGGTATCCTACATGTCTCTAAGGTAGTCGGGAATTCCATATTAGCACCTATCTAAGGCACTAACACTCAAGCATTTACACTCACGAGCATTTACACAAGCACTTAGAGTACGCTATTCCAACATACATGACGTATGTTAGCAAAATACGTATTAGGGCTATCCTTTCGCCAAGTGAGTATTTTATCCATGTATATCATAATCATACATCAAATAATCATGACAATTGCATTTCCAAAATTTACACATATACGGTATTTCTAGAATACACAATTTCAACATACATAGTGTTTACAAGCGGACATGTATTACGGCGATTCCTTTCGCCAAACAAGTATTTTATCCATATACTATATAATCATACAACAATTAATCATGGCAAACACATTTCCAAAAAAAATACGTATACGGTATTTCTACGTATACCTAGAGTATGTGAAATTCCATATTCTACAACGTTAATCGAAACAGAAAACGGAAAGCACTTTGTACATGTGCAATTGCATGCAGATCATGAATCTATCATTATCTGACATTGAAAGCATTGAAAACCGTAACCTATACACCTAAAGTCCTCACCTTTCACCTTGGAATCTCAACGGATCAGCAAGGGTTGATGAGCCTCCGTATACGGGAGTTTTCTAGCCTAAAGAGTGAAATCGGTTAGTTGTTTCACAACCTATAGTCTACACACTTCAAATCAGACCTAGGGTTAGGGTTTCTCACCTTAAAACAGAGTGGATACCGCCGGGAAAGTGCCTGGAAAGAGGCGGTTAGGCCGTGCAATGATTGGAAGCAGTAGGAGGAAGGTGCTCCCACAAATCCTAAGTCTTCTCTCTCTTTTCTCTCTCTCTCTCTCACTAGGGTTTTATCCCAAATTCGTATGGCTGTGAGAGGGGATGTTCTAAGGCCCTTATATAGCCAAAAACCTCTCCGAAATAGACTCCTGTTCAAGGGGTACGTCTATTATAGGTATTTCGGCACTTTGCCAGCTCAAAAGAGGTGTTCTGGTGGCCCTCCTTGAGCCAAACGTCAGACTTAAGCTCACAAATCATGGATCTACGTGGGATTACGGTTTCGACTCGATCGGATTCCCAGATCACACATGGCGGACCAGTTTCAGTTCGACGGTCAGTGGGCCACGATCCGAAATTTCAAGTACATGTAAATGTTCCTGAAATTTTTCCTGATCCGAGGGTGTAATTTGGTCTGATTCTGACGGTCTGGTTGCTTAATACTGATGTGCAAGCGAATGGTGCCAGATCACTATTCCAGATATTTATTTTGTAAAGAGAATAGTATTTTTCACACTCCCTCGCTCCGGATCCAAACGAATAGTCGTGGGACATCGTTTGGACTTGATTTCCGAGATGGTTGTCAAGCCCAGTGAGGCGGTCCTAGATCCTTAAGTTCGTGTTAATCGGACTTCCGATGTGCGGTCTAGACCTAATACGAAGTTTCATTTCATTCCCGAGAGCAGCCGAGTAATGAGTTTGATCCTAAACTTTAGGGTAACCTAGAGTCAATGATTTTGCAAGTTTTGGGTCTTGCAGATCGTATTTAAAGCGATCCCAACGGATTTCATGGCTAATCGAGTTTTGCACTTAGTTAACTTTGTTAAATTTCTAAAGGATTTAATCCTAATTGATTTCTGGTCGAGACGGTACTCGAGCCAAAGTACGGAAATTTACGGGTCATTACAATTATCCTAAAGATGAAGGAGATATAATTGTTATGGGAAGATCCGAGCCCCTTGCAATTCCAAGGCATGATGACATGTTAATCCGATCGGACGGAGAACTAACAGCTCAACTCAGGTTACGAGAGCAGATAGCATCCGACGAAGATCTATGAAGACTTGTAACCACTCTGATTGAGGCGTCGCCTGCTTGAAGGACCGAGCCAATTCCGAGCCGACTCCATACTCTAAGGCGGGCGTTCTTCAAGCCGAACTTAGAAATTACTATAAACGGACGTGGCCGATTACTTCACCCGAAGATACGCATGGTGCACACGATATATTACACGATCCTTGGATTGTGCACAGTATCTCCACGATCTAAAAATCTCCCTGATTGAGTGAATCGTGCCGTGATTAACGGACCCGGACCATTCGACAGTCAGGTATAAATACATGAGGACCCCATTGCTACAGGTACACAAGATCTGAAGCTCTCCCTCTATAATTTTACTTAGACCCCGATTCCCTTGACCTGACTTAGGCATCGGAGGGTCCCCCGGCTAAGCAAGGGTCTCCTTTGTTCACCTTTTCGTGCAGGATCAGGGTCCACCCGAGGAGTGGAGGGCGATCCAGATTTTGACCTCAACATTTTTGGTGCTGTTTGTGGGATACTGATACAAAAAGTTAGATTTCTGTTGTTGAGTATAATGACTAGAGGAAAGAAGAAAGCAGTAGCTGCGAAACCAGAGCTGAACGAGCAAACTCGCTCTTCATCACTGCTCCACGCGGAACCGGCCCCTGGGCCTTCACAACGTTCTCGCAATCGAGCGAGTAAGTATCGTGCCATGCAGGGTGAGATACAAGCCTTACTCGACGAAGTGAACAGGATGAAGCAACAACAGGAGTCGCGATTGCACCCAGTCGACGAAAATCCTATCCCTGAATCGGTCGGTCCAGTCGTGGAAGCTCGCTCCGCACCAAGGAGTGTGAGGCCCGAGGCACCTCAGCATCACTAGGTGCCTACATCAGGTCAACATCCTCTTCTGACCCGAATCCAAATCTCAGCTCAGAACACTGCCATGCGAGCTCCGACCAATGCTTCGGTCACTTCAGCCCTGACACCGATAGATCTCTGTCATCGGCTGGAACAGAGGAGGGGAAGGAGAACTCCAGAGATAGAGAACACCCAAGAAATAGTAGTTGAAAATAAAGATCCATGGGAGAAGCGGTTCGCGGAGTTCAACGACAGATTCGCAGCTCTAGAGAAGAAGCAACAATCAACGTTAGTTCCCGCTGCTATTCAGGCAATGATGGAAGAGATCGAACCTCCATTCACCTCAGAAATCATGAACGAGGTAATGCCTCAGAGGTTCCGGATACCTCCCGTCATCCAATACTCGGGATCTGGAGACCCATCCGAGCACGTGGAAGCCTACCGCTCCTGGATGCAGATCCAGACAGCGACAGATGCTATGATGTGCCAGGGGTTCTCTATCACGCTCACCGGATCCGCTCGGAGTTGGTATTGACAACTCAAGCCAAACTCCATCAGCTCCTTAGCAGAGTTGAGCCGACTATTCCTTACCCAGTTCATCAGCGGTAAGAGAAGTCGAAAGCCCAACACTCACTTGCTTGCTATCAAGCAAGGGCCGAAAGAGTCACTGAAAGACTACATCGCTCGCTTCAACGAGGAAGCGTTACTGATAGAAGATTACGATGATAAGATGGCACTCGCTGCTGTGTTCAGTGGCCTAAGAGAAGGGAAGTTCACCTTCTCCATTAGAAAGAACCCACCCAAGACACTGGCTGACCTTATAGCCGCAGCTCCCTAGCTTTAAGGTCAGTTACAACCTCCTGTAGCCGAACCTCCCTGGCTTTCCCATCTTCAAGCCGCTGACGCAACTCGCCCTGCTCCAGACGGAAGAGAGTTGCCTCATTCCGCAAGACTTCTCAGATCGGAGTTCCTCCACTTCGGCGTCTATTTTTCGACGCTCTCGCACTCTCTCCCAAGCCAGGAGGAGCCTTGGAACGGACTAAATAAAAACAAAGGCAAGGAAATAAGAAGGTGCGCACGAAAAATAAAGATTAAAAGACACGAGGAGAAGGAATACCTTGTAAAAGACTATCGCCAGATCGTTCAGGAAGGAGTCATCTGACTTGGAAAGCAGATTGACAATTTCTTCTTCCAGAGCATGTTTAGCCGCCCAGTGAGCCAAGCAAGATATATGGAAGCCCCGGCTCGAATCTCGTGCCGCTCGTCCCCACATGCACCGAGCTTCCCTCCTCTGTGGGCCCGATCCTACTACCAGCTGAAGCCTGAGCTTCAGCTCCGAGATCGCCTCCAACCTTGGGAGGAGTAATCATGGCGTCGGCCATCCGTACAGCTTCCTCCTACTCGGACGATGAAGGGATAGCTATGCAAGGAGCCAACAATTGAGCTTCACCTATGGGAGGAACGATTGTGGGCGGAACAGAAGAAATTATGGCTGCGGGAGTTGGAACAGTGGTTGCTGGAACTGGAACCCCAGCAGGTGCCGTAGCTAGAGTTGTCGTGGTCGTGACCGTAGTTGGAGTCGTGGTCACGGCCGTAGTTAGAGTCGTAACCGCGACTGTAATTGGAGTCGTAGCCATGGCTGTAGTTAGAATCGTAGCTGCAGCACCCAAGCTTGAGGGGGCCGCTCCGCGAGAAGTAGCCTACTTCCTCCGAACCTTGGTCTTTGTCCAGGCCTCGTCACTCAAAAGTTCTTCTACCGTCAGAGCGACTTTCCTTCTCCGAGAACCAGATGCCTCGGCCATGCCTGGGTAAAGAACGACAAATCAGCAACTAAACAAATGAGTTTAATTCCAAAGGAACAGAAGGAAAACTTACTGAAAGACGTCAGAAGAGGTTGGGACTTGCACAGCACAGACCAATGAAGGTTGGTGGCAGAATCAGGTTAGACCAGGAGTGAAGTTCTCCCAATCGCGCCCTCGTCTTGGCAATACGGTTCTTCTGAGCCGAGTCAAGGGGAGGTGTACCTCTTGTAAGGTCTACAAAAGAATAAAGGTTTCAGTCCAACCGACATAATGGAGAAAAATAGAAAGACGAAGGAAATTAATTGGTCCGACCTGGTTTTGTAAATTGGGTCGGAACCCGAGTCATCAGAGTCCTGACTTCGGTCACAGGTGCCTCCCATTCGTCCGCAGCCCAGAACCACTTATTCTTCCAGTCTTTGTTGTAGGACGGAAGGTTCATGACCAGCCCCGACCCCTTGTTACCTCGGGTTGCGAAATAGTACCATGGTTCATTGCTGTCGTGCTTGACCAGGTACAGGCTCATCAACTCCGCTGGGGTCAGCTTTGAATTCCTGACTTGCTGCCCGATGATGAAGGCTGAAATAAGCATTCTCCAAGCATTGGGGGTCAATTGCCCGGGAGCTAAGCCCAAGTAGGCTGTCATGGCTAGGATGAAGGGGTGCAGAGGAAGTCGAACCCCATATTGTAGTGCGTAGAGAAAAATAACGACCTCTCCCTCAGCAGGCACACCAGCAGTATTGAGGGGCTCAGGGGCCCTTATCTGAACTGAGTCCGGGATCTGGAACTCCGAACGAATCCATTCCATTTGAGACTCCGAGAGTATGGAGCCTCCTGGGACTACCTTAGAGGCCCGCCCGCTTGCTGACATCTCAGCGGCCTCAGCGGTTGAAATCCGGGAGGCCCGAGTGGCCTTCTTCCTGCCAACTCTACTAGTCTGAACCCCGATCCCCTTTTGCTTTCGGGACGGGGGGTATAAGGGCACAACTTCATAGGGGCCTTCAGAGACCCCTCTCCCGTTGCCAAAACTCCCTGACTCGGAATCAACACCATAGTCCCGCGCGGTAGCCAGGTCAGACGATATCTTAAGTAAGAAAAAAAGAAATATATAGGAATGTGAGGGGACTCACCGGATGGTCACCGGGAATCATTTCTACCGGAACTACGCAATCGGTCGGAATCACCTTCCCCAGAAATCGCCTCCTCCTATATCAGTTTATGCACAACGCAGAAGTGAATCGAAGTCTTCAAAGGAGGGTTTATTTAGACTCTACCAAATCCTCACATTAATGACCAGAAATGATGGCTGCAGTCGAATCATTTCGGGCCGACTTCGGAGCTGATGTGGCCGCACGCCATTGGCTCATGCTCTGTCGGGTGGGATGCTTCAGTCGTCAGCTGGCGCCTTCGGATAAGCGAAACGACGCCCGAATAATGAAAGGCTCCTTCCAATGCACTACTCTAAGTATATGTGGCAGCAGATCATAGGCGGACGGTAATTCGAAATCTTAACCGTCGCCACGCGTCCACCGCACGTAGACTCATGGGCGGGAAACCCTAAGCATGAAAAGATTCAAAACATACCAGCTCTGGTGTGCCCGTAAGAACCAGCGGATTAGGCGATCTATCTTCCGTATGATTACTCTCTGAGCCCTTAACAGAACTCAAAGAGTAGGGGGCTTCTGTTATGGGAAGATCTAAGCCCCTTGCAATTTCAAGGCATGATGACATGTTAATCTGATTGGACAGAGAACTAACAGCTCAACTCAGGTTACGAGAGCAGACAGCATCCGACAAAGATCTACGAAGACTTGTAACCACTCTGATTGAGGCCTCGCCTGCTTGAAGGACCGGGCCAATTCTGATCCGACTCTATACTCCGAGGCTGGCATTCTTCAAGCCGAACTTAGAAATTACTATAAAGGGACGTGGCCGATTACTTCGCCCGAAGATACGCATGGTGCGCATGATATATTACACGATCCTTAGATTGTGCACAATATCTCCACGATCCGAAAATCTCCCTGATTGAGTGAATCGTGCTGTGATTAACGGACCCGGACCATTCGACAGTCAGGTATAAATACATGAGGACCCTATTGCTACAGGTACGCAAGATCTGAAGCTCTCCCTCTATAATTTTGCTTAGACCCCGATTCCCTTGACCTGACTTAGGCATCGGAGGGTCCCCCAGCTAATCCAGGGTTTCCTTTGTTCACCTTTTCGTGCAGGATGAGGGTCCACCTGAGGAGTGGAGGGCGATCCAGATTTTGACCTCAACAATAATTATCAGGTGAACCATACCATAGGAAACAATGGTGATTGCATCTCAACATTTTTGTAATGTTTATATGTTTATAAGTTCACATAAGCCCATATGAAGGGAAAAAACAAATATCAGCTTGATCCATAGCTTTTATGGCTCATTAATAGTCAATCATCACTGTTTCCTATAAAATGGTTCACCTGATAATTGGATTTACTTCATTTTTTGCATAATTCCTAAAATTATCTAGAAAAACAGTTGGACGATGCGGATATATGATACATAGATCAAGTTAGGCCGTAGGCTAAAAACCCCACCGTCTTGGGTGAGTCCGGTGCCTCACTGGGAGCGGATTAGATACTGAACACATCAGTTGCTAAGAGGCTATTGAAGTGACATGGTGAAATAAGATTGGGTGAACGCCAAGAGTCTGGTACATTACCGTTTGGCTATGCAGGCGCTCGACGAAAGGCTAAATGCTCTTTCCATTGGACCGACTGCTCATTCATTTCGCGAGATCATTTTAGGGCATAATCTAAAGAGTGAGAAAGATTTAAATTTCAAGTGCACCCCGCCGCAGAAAACAATGGGGATTGAACGCTTACCATTAAAACCTCTTTGGGCCACATAAGCTTTTGATCAAGCTAATATTTATGCTTTACCTTATTCCATGTCTTTTTTAACTTATACAAAAGATAGATCTCAAATAAACATCATGGTAAACCCTGAGAAGGTTTCAACGGTGGCCGTCACCGTCCCACTTTTTTCTATAGTGGGGTCCACTTGAACTTTGGATCTGCCTAATTCTTTGGCTCACTCACTAAAATGGTCTCTCCAAATGGATGGATAGTGTGGATACAACACATACATCATGGTGGGGCCCCTAGAACGTGGCGACGTCTCACGAGACTCACTACCATTAGCCAGCCCGCTTCCTTACTCTATATAATTTAAAGAATTAAAAATCCCATCCTCTGTAAATTACTAAAATGTCGTCACATAGAGTATTAAAAGCAGTAACATGTATAGGTGGTGCCCACAGTGATGTTTTTGATAAATCTATCCTAGCCATCAGTTTTTTTTTTAGTTTATGTTATGACATGGACCTAACAATGATATTAATCCAAACCTCGAGTGGACCACATGGTAGGAGAAGGTGAGGATTGAGCTTACGCTGTTGAAACATTCAAGCGGCCACGAAAGTATTGTATTATGCTAATGTTTTTATAATTTCAGTTCATCTCTGTAAGAATAACCTCATGAACCATATAGATGGCATACATACATCATGGTGGACCCGAGGAATTTTCAATGACAGGAATTCCCCCACTTACTGTTTCCAGCCGTACAGCCCACATGAGTTTTAGATCTGCCTCATTTTTGGGCCTACATTATAAGATGACATGGAAAAAAGGATGGACGGAATGGATTTCTCACAAACATCATGGTGTGCCCCACCTAGCTCGCCGTCGAAGGAAGTTCCTGCTGATGCTTTGGTCGCAGTCCGCGTCCATTGGAAACAGAAGTCGGTTGGCTACTTAACCAAACCGTAGCGAGTCTAGCTACTGATATGACGTCACCACATTCTTTGGGCCCCATCAAGATATATGTGTTGTATCCACACCATCCATCCATTGGGAGAGATCATTTTAGAGAGTGAGCTAAAGAATTAGGCTGATCCAAAGTTTAAGTGGACCCCACCAGGGAAAAAAGTGGGACAGTGACTGCCACCGTTGAAACCTTCCTGGGCCAACCATGATGTTTATTTGAGATCCAACTTTTTTATAAGTTAAAAAAGACATGGAATAGGGTAAAGCATAAATTTTAGCTTGATCGAAAGTTTCTATGGCCCAAAGAGGTTTTAATGGTAAGAGTTTAATCCAATGTTTCCTACAGTGGGGTGCACTTGAAATTTGGATCTTTCTCACTCTTTGGATTATGCCCTAAAATGATCTCGCGAAATGGATGGACGGTGTGGATATAATACATACATCATGGTGGCGCCCATGGAAAGTGGTGACGTCACTTCAGCGGGGAGCTAAGAAAAGAAATAATTTGAAAATGGTGTTTACCCTTACGTCCAAACAGAGAGAGATGTACAACGGAGCTCTAATGGAAAGTGCATTAATTCTAAGGCAATAGACTCTAAGGGCCTGTTTGGCCGGACCGATCCCACAGTATTAGGAGGAATGGGATCGCAATATCTCTAGATATGCATGACGAGCCAAACAGACCCAGTGAACTTGTCCCGGGATATAAGTAATCCCATGGATCTTAAAACAATCTACTGACATCACCATCATTACCTTAAAATTGATCCTATCCCTTGGTTGGACAGTTTGGAAGGTAAAATCCAGGGATATGCTGGGCGTGCTAAACAGACCAAGCAAACTTGTCCCGGGATATAGCAATCCATGGATCTTAAACCAATCCACTGACACTACCATCATTACCTAAAATTCATCCCATCCCTCCTCATCCGACGGGATATAGTGTTCAACCAATCCTATTTCACCACGTCACTTCAGTAGCTTTTTGGCTACTTGAAGTGCTCAGTATCTAATCCGCTCCGTCTCACTGTCTACGAGGCGTGGCACGTGCGACGCACATGTAGCGAAGAGGGAAGAGGGAGGCTGGAGGAGGCCAGGGTCCTCTTGAAGGTCAAAATGTAGCGGATCAACCGCTTGGATGAGCCACGCAATATAAAATGGTGTGAATGGGATGTCAGACATAGTTTTACCCTGGGCCACCATGCCTTGTATCTTTTGTCAAACCCGTTAATTAAGCCTAACTCATCAGGACGGAGAGAAGACATAAAAAATAAGCCTTACAGAAAATCCTAAGAGCCGCACTGTTCGAACTTAGTGATTTTATGAGCAATTTTACATGGTTTCAATTGTTGTTATCCTAATGAGTATTTTATTGGACTGATGTTTTGTATGTAAGGTTCATATAATGATTCACATTTAATGAGCATAGTAGATTTTACATCCGTGACATGGTAGACCCCATAAACATTGCACAATCTTCTCGTGAATGATACGCTTGGAGAAAAATATTTGTTACTGCCGGATACCCACATAAAAAAGAAGTGAAAGAAATGGCTTGAATGTTTATCACTAAGGGGCCGCTTGGGAGCTTGGATTTGGAATGCATTGGAATCCAAATCGCAATTATATTGGAATCAAGGTGATGATGAATCTTCATTTGTGTTTGGTTGAAACACACGGGAATCTAAATCTTCCATTTGGAAGCTTGTATTTGGAGGGTATTGGAAATCTTTGGTATATTCACATGACTTAGATTTGATTAATTAAATCAGCTTTCATATCGCAAATTAGGTTAGTATATGTATGTATGAGAGATATATATTTGATTGAATGGTTGTAATACACCCATTAAAATATATAATTTGGCCAAAAATGAGGAAATGTCGAGCCTTGGGTGGGCCAGAAATGCAAGGATTACAAATGGGCAACTCACTGATGTTTTCTAACTATCCATTTAGATGTCTAATATTTGGATGGTTCAGATAATTCTTTTGATGTGATTTTAGTATTTCAGCCAATAATTGATTGTTTCGAGGTATCATCAACATTCCATTTGTCAAGTGGAATAGTAGCTTAGAGACATTTGTTACATGTGTGACTCTCTTACCCTTAAAAAGGAGGCAAAAAGGCATTTCCTTTGGATTACACTAGAATCTTAACATTTTGCTGAGATTTCAAAATACACCATAAAAATAAATTTGAAATACATTCGATTCCATTTACCTCCAAATCCAAGGTTGTCAAATGCAAAAAGTAGCTATTTCGATTTGAAATACACCCATTTACCACCAAATCCAAGGTGTCAAACAGGTTGCGATTATATTTGTAGAGTAAAATCTTAACAGTACATTGTTAAGGACACAAATTTTCGAATTCTTAAAATTCTAATGATTTTATTTAAAATATTTTTTATATCCATGAACACAAAGTTATCTACTATTGGAAACTAATTAATATTTTAGGATTACTTTTGTAACCTAAAGCTCTATGGGGCCCACCATGATGGTTGGATTTGTGGATTGTATGTTGATGCGAATGCTTGCTGAGAAATATTGTAGGGTTGACTAATAAATGATATAGTTTAACTTATAATCGTTATTAGTATATGGTTTTGGATCTACGGTAGGCTGGATATTATAGGTCCATAGGAGTATGAGAAATCAAAGATTCTTTTACTTGGAGTAACTTATATGATTGGTTTTCAACCCTAAATCTTAGGTAAGGGCCCTGGTGATGGAGAAAGAAAGGGTTACACACCATTTTTCATCCGTAACAAAGTACGATATCTATGTTACAGGTTTTTTTTTTTTTTTTTTTAAATTGTATAATTCTATAAAAGTAAACAAAACTAAAACAATTCGATTGCGGTCATGACCATGAAGATGAAGTGATCAACATTGATTATGAATGAGAAAATGATAATTACAAAAAGTTAAGAAAACACAACACAACAAGGAAGTAGGGAGAAAGTAGTGATGTAATAAAACCTTGAAATACATCGTTGCACACTTAAAGATGTGAGGAAAAAACCAAGAGATCCAAGACTCTATGTGCTAAACAAGATTCACCTCTAATTTGTTCAATCTAAAGTGTTGGAAATGCTTGGGGTAATGTTGTTGAGAAGTGGAGCCACATCTGGGGTCGCGTATGACCGATCGTGGCCCCTGCTCGAGCAGTCGTGGAGCCCACTCGACCGATCCTGACTAGTCGTGGACTCGCTAGACTCAAACTCCAACGAGCATCAATTTTGGGTTCTGAGGTGCTCGTGGGGTCCTCTCGAACAGTCATGCAGTCTGCTCGACCGGTCGTGGTTTCGCAGATTCGTTTCCGAATTTGATGCGAACTGCGGATTTTTAAGCCGCCTTTCGGAAGGGTGCAAAAGGGAAGTTGCCTAAACAATAAATAGGTGTCCCTAGGGCTTTTCTAGGGTTAAGGTGAATATTGGGGAGTTATTCTTAGGTGTGGGCAAAGGGTTTTCTCTATATTTCCAAGGGAGAGGTTAGTATATTGCCTTGTAATCTTCGTTATTCTTCATAGTGAAAGTTTGCATCTGTGGTTTTTTTACCTTAGTTTAGGGTTTTTCCATGTATATCTTGTCTTATGGTTTGTTTGGATTGCTTTGATCTGTTTCTAGTTTATATTTCTTCTTGTTTATCGTTTATGGGTGAGACTTGAGATTGGATCTAGGTTCACTGCGTTGTTGGCGTGCTGCGCAACAACTGGTATCAGAGCTATTGATTTAGTTCTATTGGGAGCGATGACAGAAGAAGGAAAAATTAGAATTGAGAAGTTTGATGGTTCAAACTTTTCTTTCTGGAATATGTAGATGGAGGATTATCTATATTAGAAGGACCTCTATATTCCTCTAGGAGGAAAAGAAAAGAAAAATCAGAAAAGATTATAGATGATGAATGACTTTTACTATATAGAAAGGCTTTAGGAACGATCCGACTATCTTTGTCTAAGAGTGTCGCCTTCAACATATCCCAGATGAAAACTACAAAAGAATTAATGGAAGCCCTAGCCACCATGTATGAAAAACTCTCTACGTCCAACAAGGTTCATCTTATGAAACAACTATTCAATATGAAGATGTCAGATGGTGGGAGCGTGGCTGAACATCTAAACGAGTTCAATATAGTCATGAGTTAGTTGGAATCCGTTGGCATTATTTTTGAGGATGAGGTCAGGGCGTTATTAATCTTATCCAGTCTGCCAGACAGTTGGGATGGTTTGGTGATTGTTGTGAGCAATTCTTCAGGGTCGGCAAAGCTAAAATTTGATGATGTGGTCGGTCTAATTTTCAGCGAAGAATCTAGAAGAAAGGCATCAGGAGTTTCAGGGGATTCAGGGAATGATCTAATCGTTGAAGGAAGAGGAAGATCGCTGAACAAAGGAAGCAATAAACATGACCGTTCTTAGTCGAGGAAGAAGTCCAAGGGACCGAAAGATAAAGACAGGTGTTGGCATTGCGGCAAGAAGGGGCATATGAAACATGATTGCAGGGTGCTCAAGAAACAAGAAGGAAGCTCTCAAAGCAGGAAGGATTCAGTGAATCTATCTGAGGAGAGCGACACAGAGGCGTTGATCTTGTCTCTTGATGCGAGGAATGAGTCTTAGGTTATAGACTCAGGTGCTTCATTTCATGTCACCTCATGTAAGGAAGTTCTGCATGATTATGTATCAGGTGACTTTGGGAGAGTCTACTTGGGTGATGATGAGCTGTGCAGTATTGTTGGAAAGGGAGATGTTCATGTAAATAAGAAAGACGGAACGACTTTGAAATTGAAAGATGTCAGAAATGTACAGAGTTTGAAACGTAACTTGATCTCAGTGGGGCAGTTGGCCGATACCAGTTATGTGACGACATTCATCAGTGATTCTTAGATGATCACAAAAGGTGCCTTGGTGATATCTCGAGGTAAAAAGGAAGGTACCTTGTACGTGACTTCAGGATCGTATAGTTCACTCGCAGTCGCATCAACTGGAGTGAATGGGTAGTTATGCATCAGAGGTTGGGACATATGAGTGAGAAAGGGATGAAAGTGCTATTGTCAAAAGGGAATCTACCAGGGTTAAAATCTATTGACTTGGAATTCTGCGATGACTGCGTGTATGGTAAGCAGAAGAGGGTAAGTTTCAAGAAGACGGGACGCGCTCTAAATAGACATCTATTGGAGCTTATACACACTGATGTGTGGAGACCGGCACAGGTATTATCTCTTTGTGGCTCACGTTATTTTGTTTCCTTTATTGATGATGCTAGTAGAAAATTGCGGGTCTATTTCTTAAAACATAAATCTGATGTATTTGATGTATTTAAGAAGTGGAAGTTATGGTAAAAAACGAGACAGGTAAAATGGTAAAATGTCTCAGATATGATAATGGGGGAGAGTACTGTGATAAGAGATTTGAGGAGTATTGTGCAGCAAATGGAATCAAACATCAGAAAATGATTTCAAAGATACCGCAGCAGAATGGTGTGGCTGACCACATTAACAGGACCATCCTTAAGCGCGACAAGAGCATAGAGTTACATGCAGGGTTGCCCAAGATTTTTTAGGCAGATGCTGCGAATACTGCCACATATCTCATCAATAGAAGTCCCTCAGCACCATTGGATGGTGGGCTACCAAAAGAAACGTAGACTGGGAAAGAAGTGAACCTTGCACATCTCAGAGTGTTTGGTTATACTTCATATGTTCACATTGATGTAGAGTATAGAAACAAACTGGATGTGAAGTCCAGGAGGTGCATGTTTATAAGCTACAGGCAGCATGATTTTACTTACAGGTTTTGGGATGCAGAAAATAGGAAAATCATCAGAAGCATGGACGTAGTCTTCAATAAAAAAGTGATGCATAAGGACAGTGTGCAGGAAAATAAGGCTGAGAAAAAGGAATTCGTAGAGTTGAAAGAGTTACTGGACACGGGTGTTACAACGCCACAGGATGATCATGCACAAGAGCATTATGAGGCAGAGCCGCATACATCAGTTGTGAGGAGGTCTACTCGGGAGAAAAGACCCACGGTCCGATATTCACCCTTCTTACATTATCTACTGCTGACAGATAATGGTGAACCAGAGCGTTTTGAATAGGCATTACAGTCAGATACACGGGTTAAGTGGGAGTAGGCCATGGATGATGAGATGGACTCTCTTAAGTCTAATCGTACATGGGAGCTAGTCACTCTACCTAAGGGTAAGAAAGCTCTTCATAACAAGTGGGTTTACAGACTGAAGGAGGAGCACGATGATTCGAAATAGTACAAGGATAGATTGGTTGTGAAAGGGTTTCAATAAAAGGCAGGTATCGATTTCATTGAAATATTTTCACCTGTGGTGAAAATGTCTACGATTCGCATGGTCTTGAGTATAGTGGCTATAGAAGACTTACATCTAGAGTAGCTAGATGTTAAGACAACCTTTCTTCATGGGGACCTTGAAGAAGAGATATATATGCATCAACCGACAGGATACGTGACACCAGGAAAGGAGAACAAGGTGTGCAGACTAAAGAAGAGTCTATATGGCCTGAAGCAGGCCCCGAGATAGTGGTACAAGAAGTTCGACAGTTTCATGTCAGGAAATGGTTACAGGAGATGTCATGCTAACCACTGTTGCTATTTGAAGAAGTTTGATATGTCATACATCATCCTTCTTATATACGTTGATGACATGCTTGTGGCCGGTTAAGCATGAAGGACATCTCAGATCTCAAAAGACAAATGTCTAGAGAATTTGCCATAAAGGATTTGGGAGCTGCAAAATAAATCCTAGGTATGAGGATAAAGTGTGACAGGGAAAACAAGAAATTGGTTTTGCCACAGGCAGAGTACATAGCCAAGGTACTTGATCGATTCAATATAGGAGGTGCTAAGCCGGTTATCACTCCATTAGCCAACCACTTCAAGCTATCTAAGGAGCAAGGTGCAAAGATGCAGGAGGAATGGGACTACATGGCTAAAGTCCCATACGCGTCAGCTATTGGGAGTCTCATGTATGCTATGGTGAGCACAAGGCCAGACATTGGTCAAGTAGTGAGAGTTGTTAGCAGGTTCATGAACAACCCCGGGAAGGAACATTGGGAAGCTGTGAAGTGAATCCTTTGATACCTGGTAGGTACTAAGGATGTAGGGCTGTATTATGGTGGATCGGAAATCAAGCTACAAGGCTACGTGGATTCAGATTTGGCAGTAGATATCGACAGCAGAAGAAGCACTATAGGTTATGTCTTTACTCTAGGTAGTATTGCAGTCAGTTAGGTCTCTCAGTTATAGAAGATAGTATCTATCAGTACGACGGAAGCAGAATATGTTGCGGCTACAGAAGTATGCAAGGAGATGGTGTGGATGCAAGGTTTTATGGAGGAGTTGGGTAAGAAGCAAGCAGATTGCAAGCTGTACAGTGACAGTCAGAGTGCAATACACTTGGCTAAGAATTCAGCCTTTTATTCAAGGACCAAGCATATTGTTATCAGATATCGCTTCATACGTTCGTTACTGGAAGATAGATCGATTACTCTGGAGAAGATTCATACAAGTGAGAATCCTGCGGATATGCTTACCAAGACGGTTACACGGGAGAAGCTAAAGCCCTGTTCAGCTTTGATTGGTCTTCAGGCTTGAAGACGGGGAGGTGGTGCACTCTGGATGAAGAAGACAAAGGTTTATGGCGATGCGTCTCCAAGTGGGAGATTGTTGAGAAGTGGAGTCACATCCAGGGCCGCGTACGACCAGTCGTGGCCCCTGATCGACCGGTCGTGGAGCCCACTCGACCGGTCATGACTAGTCGTGGACTGGCTAGACTCAAAGTCCAACGAGCATCAATTTTGGGTTCCGAGGTGATTGACCAGTTATGGGGTCCTCTCGACCGGTCGTGCAGTCTGCTCGACCGGTCGTGGTTACGTAGATTCGTTTCCGAATTTGATGCGGACTGCGGATTTTTGAGTCGCCTTTCGTAAGGGTGCGAAAGGGAAGTTGGCTAAACTCTAAATAGGTGTCCCTAGGGCTATTCTAGGGTTAAGGTAAATATTGGGGAGTTATTCTAAGGTGTAGGCAAAGGGTTTTCTCTGTATTTCCAAGGGAGAGGTTAGTATATTGCCTTGTAATCTTCGTTATTCTTCATAGTGGAAGTTTGCATCCATGGTTTTTTAACTTAGTTTGGGGTTTTTCTACATATATCTTGTCTTGTGGTTTGTTTGGATTGCTTTGATCTATTTCTAGTTTATATTTCTTCTTGTTAATCATTTGTGGGTGAGACTTGAGATTGGATCTCGGTTCACTGCGTTGTTGGCGTGCTGCGCAACAATGTAAGATGGCTTAGATCACTCTTCTTTTCCCTTATATTCTTTTTCTCCTCTCTCTTTCTTTCTTCTCTCTTAAAATTTCTCTCTGAATCTCAATCTCCCCCTCCCCTCCCGTATGGGTCCGAGTTTGTATAGGAGGTGGAGCACCAGCTGGCCTTCGATAGAATCAAAGAATATTTGGTGGAGCCTCCAGTTCTGATGTCACTAGTCGAAGGTTGACCACTCAAGCTATATGTTGCAACCTCTATAGAATTGGTTGGAGTTCTCCTGGCCCAAGAAGATGATACGTGAAAAGAGCATACGGTTTATTATTTTAGCTAGACGTTGCTTAATACCGAAAAACGTTACTTCGCTATAGAGAAGTTATGTTTTTCATTATACTTTGCAACCATTAAATTAAGACATTATTTATTGGCCGAGAGAGTAAATGTAATAGTGGCGGTCGATTTAGTGAAACATATGTTGAATCGGCTGATTTTGAATAGCTAAATTGGCAAATGGGTGCTAGCTTTATCTGAATTTGATCTTTATTATATTCCTCAAAAAGTAGTGAAGGGTTAGGCCATAGTAATTTTTTTGGCTACCTACCCCTCTGATCTAGAAGAACAAATTTCTCCAGAGATTATGAATTAGTATTGCGTATAACTAACATCGTAGAAATTGATCTTTAATGGTTTAAAGACGCATAAAGCGTCAGGAGCTGGTATAATTTTAATCGCACTAAATGGAAACAAACAAGAGTTTGGGTTCCAATTGGAATTCAACTACACCAATAACCAGACTAAGTATGAAGCCATGATAATTGGCCTAAAATTATTAATGGAGTTAGGTGCGAGGAATGTGATGGTAATAGGGGATTCACAGTTAGTGATCAATCAAATGGCATGGTTATTCAAGTGTACTAGTATGACCTTGTTACCGTATTAGACCATAGCAACCTAGATGTTGGATCATTTTGAGGAAGTAGAGCTGACACATGTGACTAGGGATCACAACATGGATGTCAATGAAATGGTGCGGTTAGCTGTGGGGCTCGATGCCCTAAGAAGATCAGCCAAGAGAACAATTGTAGTCTAGAGAAGATCCCTACCATTTGTTTCGAAAGAGGAAATATTATGGAGATATGCCAAGCAGATTTAGGGGAAGAAGATTGGAGGGCTCCTCTCATTGGTTATTTTCAGAGCTTGTGCACTAAGGTCAACTAGAATTTGAGGAGGTCTCGGCAGTAAATTATGTCATGATCGATAGTGAACTCTACCTAAAGGGGGTCGATGGAGTTTTACTTCGATGCCTGTATAAAAAAGAGGCTTTATTAATAATGGGTGAAGTCCATGAGAGAATATGTGAGGCTCACCAGGCAGGCAGGAAAATAAGATCACGCACAGTTGTTACGGCTATTTTTGGCATACAATGACAATCGATTGTATACTATATGCCAAGGGTTGTGAGGCTTGCCAGAAAAACGAGCCAATCCAGCATATACCCGTCACGAAGATACATTCTATCATAAAACCTTGGCCTTTCTAGGGTTGGGTGATCGACTTGATATGTCAGATTCATCCACCTTCAGCACAGATGGATTCATTCATCATTGCGGCGACCGATTACTTCACCAAATGAGTAGAAGCAAAACCTATGAAAGGAGTCGGTCACCGAGAAATTATAGAATTCATTGAAAATAGTATTATCCATCAATTGGGGATTCCAGAATCCATCATGATGGATCGAGGTGCAGTATTTTTAGAAAAGGAAGTGGGGGCAATGACCGACAAATATAAAATAAAAATCTTACATTCAATGACGCCATGTTATGCACAGGCTAACGGCTAGGTCGAGGCTAGTAACAAGGTAATTAAAAATATTTTGAGAAAAATGATCGACGAGAATTCTCGAGAATGACATACAAAGTTATTGGAGGCACTTTGGGCCTATAGAAATTTGCCTCATACAAGTATTAAGATGAGTCCATTTGCGTTAACATTTGGATATGATGTAGTAGTACCTTTATAGGTCATTGTGTCATCCCTAAAGACTTCTTATCAAGCCAAGTTGACTTTTCCTGAGTTTATAGAAGACATGTTGGCCGAGTTTGAAGAGTTGGATAAGGTTCTAATGAAAGCCATTGATTCGATTGTCGCCAATAAATCGTTCATTGCTCACGCCTATAATAAAAGGATAAAAAGAAAATCTTTTGGAGAATGGGATATGGTTTGGAAAGTTATATTACCAATCAGTCAAACAAATATTGCTCTTGGGAAGAAGTGGTCTCCCACATGGGATGGACCATACATCGTCATCCAAGTCCTCAAAAGATGAGCATGTCTTAAAAGATATGAATGGGAAAATTGTGAAGGCCCCAATCAACGGTTGATTCCTGAAGCCACATTATCTCTCACCGTAGAAAATTGTCCAGGAACAGGTCAAACAAAGTTGAAGGACAGGGAGTAGAATATCCTGTTACTAATGAAAGAATAAATGCAAAGAGTTTGTATTTCAATAAAGAGGCCTTAAAATTAGAGATCGTTCGATTACAAAAAAAGGAAAAAAAAAAAAGAAAAAAAAAAAGAAATAGCAATATTTGGCCAATTAGCCGAATTAAGATAGGTTGCCTTGATTCTTCAAATTTCTCAGCGGCCAACTTTTTTACCTCCTTGGCCTTCGTCTGCTTGCTTCTCCATGACGGTCACAGGCCTGTGGACTAGTGAAGAAGGCTCATGACTACATTAAGGCGCTGGACAATAGCTATGAGGTCTTGCTCGGCTTTTAGCTCTTCGGACCTATTGGATTCTTCACGAGTCCGATAAAGCTCTATCTATGACTCTATGAAGTTTAGGAGTTCATGAGATTCCAATTGATCATGCTCTGGATAAAGTCATTGGATCTCTGAGAGGTCAACGAAGATGTTGCCAAGTAAATCCTTTAAGAATTACAACATCTCTTGGTTGAAGTGATGTTGCCAAGTCCGGTGCAGTCGATTCTTCCAAGCCACATCATAGCGGGCTGAAAGAGTTTCAGACTCAGCACAGATGGTCAATCATTCCTTTAGAAGGGCAGTGCATTATTTGAGTTTGGAATCAGCCTCGAAGTAGGTCTATCCAAGTCATTGTAAATCCGAAAGAACTTCGAGAACCTCTCATAAAGGTTCATCAATCTTGGCTGCTTCAGTGGCATCCCTTATGAAGGAATAAGTATTGCGGAGAAAGGAAGAGCGAGTGGAGTCAACCCCTTTCTCAAGGATTTGCTTCAAAATTTGTAAGGACTGCAAGAAGAAGGGGGGGGGGGGGGGGGGGGGGAGGCCATGGATGTATTGCAAATTCAACCGGGGTTTGACGGTTGAGAACCTAAAACAAGAAACTAGGTTGTAAATTCGTTTCCTGAAAAAATGGGAGTATGCAACAGAATGAATGAGATTTCTCAGGAAGCGTTAGATATTTACTAATGTTGAGTCAACATATGGTGGTGCATACGTGAATTGAAGATGTTGAGTCAGCATATGGTGGTGCATACGTGAATGGAAACCGGCTAAGTGTTCAACGACTGGTCTGTGATCGAGAGACTCGGTTAATTAAGAATGATCATTGGGAAGGCCCTATGCCAAAATAGTATATTGATCAAGTCATTTAGTTTTTCTTGACATCTTGAGCCATGATCGATCGTGAAGGGAGAATTTGGTGTCCGGGAAAAAATCTCATGCTTTGCCATGATATGTCATGGAAAATTGATCTTGATGCATCTGGGAAATTGATAAAAGAACGATTTATTTAAAGACATTGCTGGTCATCGACCACATTACAGAAGTAGAAAGGAAAGAAAAGAAACAAAATGGCTAAATAACTCAGGCCATTTTAGTTTTCATCTCTTCAAATTCTCCGAGAAGAGCCTACATCTTAGCTTCATTTTGTTCTTGTTTTAGTTTCCAATCGGCCGCTTTTCAATGATAATTGGAATGAGATGAAGAAGCTGGTCAACATGAATGCTGTTAGAAGAAAATCTGTTCTCAACTTCTCTTTTTCCACCAAGACTTATCTTCGACTGCATCTGGTAGACATCGATTTATTCATCCAAGAAGGAGAGGTCTACAGGGATGGGTAGGTCCTTAGCAAAGAAGGAACGTTCTCATTTCTTGAGTTCTTTCAACAGTTTGGTACGATATGCTTGTAAGGCACGAAGTATGGTTTAATTGAACTAGCGAGTCTGGACCCAGCATAATCATTCATTCGAAGCCAACCTATAAGCTTCACTTATGCTCGAAGAATCTTCTGTGGTTGCAGCTTGTTGTCGAAGATATCCAGCAAGTTCTTCAGATTCGAAAGTGAGTTTGAAGTAACAACACCCGATGGAGTATAAATGCTTTAGCTTGTGAAGAAGATCTTTTAAAGCAACCTCTTATTCCACGGCTAACGAAGCTTCTGTAACAAAGTAATTCACGTTAAAGAGTAGTGAAGATTGACATAAGTTTGTCAAACCCCAGTCGAAGATCTCCTTCAAGTAGCTCTCAGCACCAGCAAGGAAAGAGGAAGCGTTGGATGCCATGGAAGCATGGCGAGTTACACAATTTAAGGATGAAGTAGGTATGAATCCAAGTCAAGTTAGAAGCAGTTTAAATAGGTGATTCAAGTGCCCATGATTAGAGCGGTTATAGTAGGAAAAATGCTTCATGTTCCGAGGAACTAGGGACATGTAGCTATTAAGGCTTTAAATTTGGAATAAACCCATGATGTCTTAATTTTTGGGGGCCAAGTCAATGGTTAGTTACAAAAGAACATAAAATAAGCTAAGGCATGAGAAAACAAAAAGGAGGGTCGATGGCTGATTGTATTAATAAGTATTTTCTGATACAGAAAAGGAATTACAACTTAAAAAAAGAAAAATGATGGATTGATGCCTCGATTCTCTCTAATCAACCTTTCTTTAAATGCAATGCAACTCTGTGTTTGACAACAACCCGACGGAGTCGAATGATGGTAGTTGTCTGAGCTTTTGTGGACACAAGTAATTCCATGACCAATCTCTTCCAATGACCATGCTCAACATGCTTTTCCGCATAACTTTTGTTCAGATTCATTAGTTCTGACTCTAGAGCTACTATTTTGATCTTCATCTCATTTAGCTCAGCCTCAGACGATTTCAGCTCAGCAGTGCCTATTGAAAGCTTGTTGGCGATATCTCTAGTAGAAACCACTTGAGATTCTATTGTGACATGTTTGGCTTCAAGTCGGCCATTAATAGCATGCGTTTTTTTAACAAATCCCAAGAACTCGTGGTGGGCTAGTGATTTGTCCATGAGGCTGGGATCAAAGCAAGAGAAAACATTATATGAGTAGACCAATTGGTCGAGTTTGTCAATCATCTCGACCATCAAGGTTTCAGATAACACTATTTTCAGGAGGATCTGGAGTTCTTCCTTGAGGCTTTGCAGGCTGATTGAGAGAGAAGGTTTCTCGGCCACAAAAAGATCCTCCGTTAAAGCTTATTAGAGAGAAGAGAGTATGTCATCGAATGGAAGCACATCTTCGTCAGAATTAGGGAGAATCGGAGCTTCGCTGACTATTGCTGGTACAGGAGTGGGTAATGGATGTGAATCAGGATCAAGGGCATCGATCGTTGCAATCTCTTCTGTCATAAGAACAATTGCCTTGTAAGATGAAGATTCTTCAATCATTGGAGGAAGTTGTTTGTTGGGTAAAAAATTGGTTGGGAAGATTATCTTTTTCCTAAGCTACAAGGGATGAGCAATTCTTATTCTTCTTATTCTTCTTATTCTTAGTCGATTGTAGCAGGAGGTGTCGGGGGCAGATCGACCATGTATTTAGACTCTTCTAAGGCGAGAGTTGTGATTTTAGGAGAAGTATGAGAAGGAAGAGCTTCAACGCTAACCGAATTTTTAGAATCGATGGTCTAAACAAAAACGATCTCAGGAACATCGGTCTCTGGCTAACATTGTTGTAGCGGTTGTGCCACAATTACTAGTTTTTTAATACGTGATAACTCCCGAGTAACTACAAAAAATGTATAGTCAGTCGTCATAAGAGGCAAGAAGATTCAGAATAATTTTATATAGACAAGTAATTTCTACTTAAATCAGAACAGCCGGCATAGGTGATGGATCGTTGGTCCACAGTCTGAGTATTTTTTATAATCATTGCCATTGCTCGCATCGAAGTAGGGAATGGTGGTAGATTGGGATGATAGGGAGTAAGATATTTTTTGTCGAAAGGAATATCGGTATTATTTAATCTTTCCCTATCCTACCACCATTTGTTCCAGCATTTATTATAATGATCTTCCTAGTGAAGTTTTAAACATTCCTCGATTTCTTTTGAATAATCAGCGATGGAGAGACCTCGCCAGTACTTGGTTTGAAAGTATTTTTCAAAAGAAGATACGACCTTGATCGAGGATGTACCTGATGCTTGTCATGGTTTCGGTGAAATTGACAACATTCGATCTACATGTAAGACCCGCATCCTAGTCCGTACCATTATGTAGGCTTCCGCGGCCCTCCTGGTGAAATTTCGGCAACCTTCGACTTGTACCCTACATTTGTGCACGATCCTAAGCCGAGTCCTGTATACCTAAGTCAGCTTGACCCAAAACTTGTACCCTAGCGACCGCGCCTTCGCCACGGTTCCAACGACGTGACTCGCGCGCCGATCCGATACCTGGGCCAGGAGATGTGGGCCCGCGTTCATTCTAAAGAAATGCAGCGCGTTGTGAATTTCGAGAGAATCTCTACAACATGTCCATCAATCAATCAATCAATCAATCAAGTCAAGTACACTCCATACCACAAGTACAAGCAAGCCATCCCTTTCCCTTTCCTAAAGTCAACCCTCTCTCTCCACCTATCCCTTTTTTCACCCAAATTTCAACCAATCCCATACCCTAATCATCTTTTCCTTACAACAACCACTCCATCCATCCCTCTCATCCATCATTTCTCTCTCTCTCTCTCTCTCTCATTTCTATCTATACTCTCCAATGCCAAGAGCAACAAGGTTCCAACGTCCAAGGCTTCCAAGAGCAAACCATGTGTGGCCCACTTTCCCACCCTCTCATCTCCCATCTCAACCATTCATTCTCCATCAACCTCCAACAAAATTGAAGGCAAGGAGCATAGGTGTCCAAGGAGCTAAGTAGAAGGCTGATAGGTGGGTGATCCACTGTTGATTTCAATTTTAGGGCCCACTTATTGTGGGACCCACATTGATGTATGCAATATAGAGAGGGGCCCATAGTGTCAGGGTCCCTCTATCTCACCATTTCTCTCTTCTTCTTCTTCTTTTTTCTCTCTCTTCCTCTCTCTCTTGTATGGATGGTGTGTGTGTGTGTGGCCCACCAAGAGGTATGTATTTTATCCATGCCGTCCACCGAGTGGTCCACATGGCAGTCCGATTGGAGAGGCCAAAACGAAGGAAAAACACAAATATCAGCTTGATCCAAGTGTGGCCCACCTGACGTGGGGCCGCCATATTGCGTAGGGCCATCCAAACCGTCCATGTGGGGCCTACTAGTGGGGTGTGCCCCCTTTTATCTAGGCCGTCCAGCATCCCTGGACGCTGGACTGGATGCTGCCACTCACACGGTTTCACACACCCACACATACATGTATACATATACATATTGTATATTATATATTTTAATATATTGTATTACTAAATGATGTGGTGGGCCACTCCTACGTGGGACCCACCTTTTACATGGAATCTGCACCGTCCAGATGGGTCTGGACGGTGAGTATAGGCACCTCCTGCCACTGTACAAGTATGTAATATATAATATATAATATATATTGTAGTAGGCCACTACGTGGACCATACCATGATGTATATATCTGTACCGTCCAGTTGTTGGACGGTGCAGTAAGCATGACATCCATGCCGTCCATCCATTTTACGGTTGGAGTCCACCGTGATGTGAGTCATGCATGGTCCCACCATGATGCGTGTGTTGTATCCCTACCGCTCATCCATCTGACGTGCACACGGCCCCACTTTGATGGGTATTTTCCATCCAAACTGCCCATCCACTTAGTGGTTTTGGACCGTCCATCTGCTGGACGGTCAGCGCCCCACCCATGATGGATGTTTTCCATCCAAACCATTTATTCTTTGGTGGGCAGCCACATATGTGGACCCCACCTTGATATATGTGATTCATCCCAACCGTCCATTCATTTGTCAGCTCATGTTAAGGCTGAGATAAAAAATAAAGCAGATCCAATATCAAATGGACCACACTGCAGAGAACAGTGGGATGAACGTCCACCATTAAAAACCCCTTGGGATTACAGGGTCTTGGACCTATACGATATTTGTTTTTCCTCTATAACTAGGTCTTTGTGACCTCATGCACAGATTGGATAGAAAATAAATATTATGGTGGGCCCACTGGAAATATAGCTGTGGAAATCATTATCACCACTTTTGTTTGTGGTATGGTCCAGATGATCTTTTAATATGATTCGTTTATTTGGATAATGCTCCAAATGATCCTTATAGATAGATGAATAGTGTAGTTGTTATGGCCCATTTGATACAGCCCATTGTGATATATTTGGGGCCCTTTTGGAAGGGCCCTATGTGATGTATAAGAGGCCCTTGTATGAGGCCCAATATGATATATTCGGGGCCCATGAGTTGAGGCCCATTGCGATGTATTTGGGGCCCATGGGTTAAGGCCTATTATGATGTATTTGGAGCCCATAGGTAGAGGCCCATTGTGATATATTTCTGGCCCATGTGATGCGGCCCATAGCGATGTGTATTAGGCCCACTTACTGATGTGTAAGGCCCACCTTAATTTTGGCCCATTGATTCGGCCCATTTGATTAGGCCCTATGTGATGTATTTAGGCCCATTTGGTAAGGCCCAATGTGATGTACATGAGGCCCATAGGATGAGGCCTACTTGATGTTTATTGGCCCATTAGTGCAGCCCAATGATACGGCCCACTCAATGTATATGAGGCCCATCGGTGCAAACCATTGATATGACCCACCTTGATGTATTTTGAGGCCCATTGGTGCAACCCATCGGTGCAGTACACTTGATGTGTATGAGGCCATGTGCAGGGCTCACTCATGATATATATTAGGCCCATGTGCAGGGCCCACTTGTTGTGTATGTAGCCCTTCTACGAGGCCTATTGCGATGTATATTAGGCCTTTATGTGAGGCCATGGACCCACTATACGTTTTGCTCTATGTGGACCACTCCTTGGGAGCAATGTTGGTTAAATGGCCACATTGATGGGCAATGATGGTTTGATGTCCACATTGTGACCTTCCCTTAGGCCTTGTTCGACCGATCATCGAGGCCGATTATTGAGGCCGATTTCGATTCTGATTGCCGATCCCGATTATCGATTGATTCCGATTGTCGTGGCCGATTTGCCGATTCTGATTATCGATCAAGGCTAATTGTCGAGTCCCAATGTGATGTATATGCGGCCCGTATTTGAGACCCATTTGATGTGCATTCGGCCCGTGTTTGAGGCCCAATGTGATGTATATGCGGCCCGTATTTGAGACCCATTGTGATGTGCATTTGTCCCGTGTTTGAGGCCCAATGTGATGTATATGGGGCCCGTATTTGAGGCCCATTGTGATGTGTATTCAGCCCGTGTTTGAGGCCCAATGTGATATATATGCGGCCCGTATTCGAGGCCCGTTGTGATGTGTATTCAGCCCGTGTTTAAAGCCCAATGTGATGTATATGAGGCCTATGTGATGACGCCCATTGTGACGCATTTAAGGGCCAGGCGATGGAGCCCATTGTGATGTATGTTAGGCCCATGTGAAAGGCCCATCGTGATGTGTATTAAACTCTTGAGTGAAGCCCGTAGTGTTGTATATTTGGCCCTTGAGTGAGGCCATGGGTCCACTATATGCTTAGGCTCTATGTGGGCCATTCCTTGGGGGCAATGTTGGTTAAATGTCCACATTGTCAAGGTCGGTTGTCGATGTCGGTTATTGATATCAATTTATGAGTATGTGACACCATAGCATCATGATACATGCCCATACGCATCATCTGCATATTTGTTATGAGATGTGGTTGACCATTGCATATGTCCTTGGGCAAGTTGTTATGAGACTCCCTTATTGGCGGAGGCTATCTCACATGAACGCACGGTATGCGCAAGATTGATGTATGACTGGATTGTATAACTCATACATCTTACATTATGTGTTATGATTACTGTATGCCCTACCAACATTAGGGCTATAGCCTCCACAGGCATGTCGTGGATAGCTAGATAGGACACCGAAAATGTTTGGTTCGAGCATCTGGGCACTTTGGATGTCCGTGGGTGAAAGTCCCTAAACCTCCGTGGCTAGGAGATGCCCCAACATCGAGACCGAGTGGATACACGAGCGCCCGAGTGTCAAATACTAGGAGGCCACGTCTCCTACTATATCATGATAGGTTGTGAGGGGGTGTGGCCTTACTCGCCCGAGAGTAGGGAGCATAGCTAGGCTGAGTTTGACCAGCTCGTGAATGGATCCGCTATCAACGTGCCAGGTAGATATTGGCTGACTACTGGTCAGGCGGATAGTGAGGTCTCTTCCACTTGCATGGTCGTGCGTCAGTGGACGACGATTTACATGTAGAGTGTACTAGACCTTAGCGATGATCCCAGAGATGTACAGTACTGATTTTTGGCGCAGACGTTGCATACTCATTCATTCATTCATTCACTATCCACTCGGGCTAGTGGTGCGCAACTATTTGTTACGTGTGCCTTCACGATGGCCAGGATTTCGATTGAGGGGCGCGACTAACCTAAGATCAGGAGTTTACCACATTGAGTCTGACTGTCCAAATTAGGTATGAGACTAGTTTAGATAGAAGTCCCTTGTGGTGGATCCCGTAGCCTGGGATACTACGTACTATCATCCCGACTTCACACTCCAGCATGGTCATCCCATTCGCACCGTATATTGCATTACATCCGCGGCATATGACATTTTGGGTTATTGTGTTTCTACATTTATATGGTCTAAGTAAGGCTGACGGTATTCGTGAACTCATCAGGAATTGTATATTGCATTGCATCCTCGGCATCTGATATTTGGCTCTTTATGGCTCATTGCGTACTCTGAAATTGTATGACTTATGGATTTATCAGTATTTCCACTTATTCTGATATTGTATGATTCATGATCTTGCTAGTATTTCTGATATTGTATGATTATGGTACTGTATTGAAACTTGACACTTACCTTGTACACACACGTACACCACCCTCTAAGCTTTCTATAAGCTTATGCACGATAGATGCGTGCAGGTGATGTTAGGTAGTAGCAGCGTGGAGCTTAAAGCATGTAGCTGACTTCTGGAGCTTTGATTTTGACATATGTATTTCCCTTTCAGCATTGTATTCAAATGTTTATATTAGTGGATATGTGATGATGATGTTTCCTTTGTGATTTGGGTAAACTTGTGGTTTTGCTTCTTATGAGATAAATGTACGTTGAAAAATCCTCCTTATAAGATCCCAGGATCGAAACCTGACATATGGGCATTGGGGGCCAATAATGGGGTACTACGGAGGCTGTCAGCACCAGATTCGGCGATCGAGATTCTCGTGAATCGGATTTCCGAGTTTGGGGAGTGACACTGCAATTGTTAGTTAGGGAGGCAGGTTGACGCGTTTGAGAATTAGGACAGGAGGTTGAGGAGGTGGACCAAGGGGAGCTCCTAAGTCAAATATTCTCCTCAGATATGATGGAAGCTGGCGAATTGGTAGAGGTGCAGGGGCAGAAGGAATTTTCACCACAATTCTCTGACACTTTGGTGGAGCAACTGCTGCCTCGATTCATGAAGTATGAGGGGAAGATATAATGCCCAATTTGGTCTTCGACTTATTCATCCTTCGGCTTAACATACTGTTTGATGGAGGTGCTGCTCTTTTCTTTCCTTTAAACTCAATCTTGGAAGAAAGTTGAGCTATAATCTCTTCCTAAGACTTATTCATTAATTTTTTATAATACTCTCCCACCAAGTGGCGAAAGTATCTATTTCCTGTAGTTGGTTTAGATGGCAAGGAAGATCAAGAGCTATGCTAGCTTCATGAAAAGAAGAATAAAGAGACTGATGGAGTTCGGCATTGTCGGTGACCAGTCGACTGAAAGGAGGTTGGTTACAGGTTGTTTAGGTGAATGGATAGGGGATGCATTAAACTAAACCGAACTACCGAACAAACAAGTTCAAGCAATACTGCTCAATCCTGACCTTACCCTTTTTACCGGTGTCAATCATACCTCCATAGGGAAGGTCCCTGCAGATGAGATAACTTTCCTAATCCAGGTGTGTCTGGGATGCCTCTTGGTCATTCTCTTATTCGAATCGGCCAGTGAACCAGCCAAGACTATATTCTCTATCATGAAATGGAATGAATGATCGAATCCATTTGCTTTTATTTAAATGAAAGAATAAATTACTCATATATGCAGAAAATGATTGGATTGATTGAGGGAAGTTGATAATGTGTTTTGCCGTAGGGAGAATTAACGGCTTCAGAGTGGATGGGATCGCGTATGAGAGAAGGATGAAGATATTTATAATTCCACATTTGGAGAAGCCACAGTGGTCGTCCTCCAAGAAATAGACCTTTGGTGGTGATTTTGTAAATACCATGTATAGGTCGTTGAGTACAAAAGGTGTTATGGCAAGTTTTCGACCTTGAGCAAGTGCCTCGGCCAGATGAACGTATTCATTTGTGACTTGTAGGGCATTAACGCAAAGTAGATGACGACAAATTTAGAGCAGAAGGAAGGTCATGTCTTCCTCGCATTCGATGGGTCCATTGCATTTATGGTAAGCCTGCAAAAAGTGAGAATAGTCTTTACCGAATTTATTTGAGAAACGTTTGGTTTCTTTCTATTCAAAACTGGGTAAATGGCTTCACCAAAAGAAAAAAGCTGAGTTAAAGCCGTGATATCGAAGATGGTCGAGCTCATAGAGCCGCAACCGAAGAAGAATGTGTTGGTAAAAGAGCTCCAAAATGTTGAAGCTGCAACGAAAATAGCGAGATCTGAAGGATAGTCATAGATGGAAAGCTTGATGCATTCATAGATGCCCATTTCTCTCTATGTTGCCTCATATTGAGAAGAGCCTTAAGCAAAACAAGTATCCAATTCTAGAAGAGGTCTTGGCCATGATCAAGGGTTCTTTAAAGCATTAGAAGGATCAATGATGTTTTCAGATTGAATCAATAAAGTTTCACCAAGACAAATGGAGAATAGGGCATCCATCATACTGACTTCATCAACGCCCGTTGTTGGAAAGAATGTCGGACCCATATAGTAATAATCTCCAATAGGTGATTTGAAGACTGTTTTATTGATGCATTTTCCAGAGAGAGCATACATCACTATGATGAGATTATCTTGCTGGAATGATGGAGGAGAAGATGAGGAGGCAGCCATTGATTAAGGAAAGGGTTGAAGTTCGAAGTTACTTTAGGAAAGAAGAAGGAGAGCATACGAATAAAAAAATATCGAAACGATGATGATATCGGCCGAGGTAAGAAAGCATTAACTAGGGCATCATTGATTTTTGTTGAAAACAATGTAAAGGGCACATGTCATCGCAGGATTTAGAGTCGATTTTGAAAAAGGGGTGGTTATCGGTGACATGTTATGATGAATCGACCGAGGGTGGTTACTAGCTTGCTGTCACATGTCAATAATAAACATTGCATTAATGAGGGGTCGCACGTCGCTTTTACCTTTTTCCAAAGTTGAAATGACATGGGGGCAATGTTCATCCCCATGGTCACCATTCCTCATGAGAACCAATTAGAGCGAGTTACGTGTGATCTATATGGATTTGCGTAATGTTTTTGAAGATCCGCAGAGATGTACGGAGAGGATTTCTTGATAAATGTTCACAACCCCAAGTGTACGGTCATGATATAGTAATAACTTGGTGAGAATGAGATCGAATCCACAGGGAATGGAGAACACGGTCTAGTACTAATCTAAATCTAACTTGGTTATCCGGATTTTTAATCCAGCAATAACGAAAAAGGTTTTGAAATAAATAAAGATAAAAAGACTAAAGATCCAGGAAGCCACCTATAACAATCTCAATATTCAATCTACTTGATTTAATGATAACTCGATTGGAATCAAAGTCCTATCCCATCCAATCGGATGATGGAGCAGTTAAAACATAATTTGAACTTTTCATTAGTTTAGTTCCTAAATATCTATCTAATTGCAATGATCGTAGGGAATTCAATCATCCACCATGCCCATAGACGATGGTGAACATTGACTTTTACAGATCACATAATTCCAAAGCTAATAAGATCATATCAAAAGCTTTCATAGCATCTACTATAATTTCAGTCACAACAAATCATAGAAAACTGGAAATATCTTTATTAAAACTAAAACTTAATAGAAGTTCGACATATATTTGAATTAAAGCAAACTAAACATCAAAATAAACTACAGGTTTCATCCCTTAGCCTTAGTCAAGATATTAGCTTGAGAAGACTAACATCCTAGAAGAAAAATAAAAGAAAAAGTAGAAAAATCTACTAGAACCCGTGAAGAAATCAAAGTAAAAGAACATTGTTGACGCTCCACATAGGCTTTCTCTCCATTTTCAAACTCTAGAAGATGATTTAGAATAGCATAGGGACTCCTTTAAATAGTTTTGTAACTCAAACTTTCGCACTGCCTTGGAAAAGTTCACAAACCGCCTCAAATTTACATACTCTACACATCTTCGATGGCAATTTCGATGTCATCAGGGTGGCCTTCTATTGCACCTTCAATGACATCGAACTGTCTTTGATGTCATCGAAAATCGTCTAAAACTGTCCAGCGAGTTGAGCCCAAAATTCCTAAATTGTCGATGTCATTGAAGTGACTTCGATGGCTTATAATTATTTCAGGAATTCTCTTTTTAAACTCAGAGTTTCAGAATATGATTTTTTTGGCCAATTTTCAGGATTCCTTTTCGTCACTTCAAATCTTCGACTCTTTTCATTCCTCACTTGGTTTCCTTGGATATTTGACATGTGAATTCTTCATTAATGACTTCCAAATCTTCAATTCTTCATTATCTTCTTTTGAGCTCTAAATCCATCCTTTTAATCGCGTATTCATCATAGGCTTCTGAATCACCTCGCATGATAAAAATGTATATAATTAAATCAAATTATCACTTAAATGTAAGGAAAACTAATGTAATTGAAGGGTTAAATATGCAATATTTGAGTCTCAACAATAAGATAGCTAGAATACATCGAGTGATGCTAGAGATGGTTGATCGTGAAGGAGTGGTTATAGAACAGGTGACAAGGAAGTCATCGAAAGGTGTAGTGATGAACTGTTATAGCGACCGTCAGAACGTGCGAAGGATCCAGATGGCCAAAGTAAAGCTATAAATAGAAGAGGAATGCAAGATGAAGATTTTGTCTCATATCAACCTAATTAAAACCAAATATCATCTTTCAATTATCAGTCAATTACATTCTGTAGTGTAATCCTTTACTTTTTTTGCCAAATAAATTACATTTCTTAGTGTAAACCTTTACTTTTCGCCTATTGTTTATATTCCATAGTGTAATCTGTAGCGTTAACCAAGTGGCTGATAATCTTAGCTGTAATTTGAGTACACGCTTGCACATTGGATTTAGTTTTTTACTTAGAAAAGGTTTTTGTAGTTGTTCTTCACGATTGACTGTAAGAATTTCATTCTCATCTCATTTTATCTATAGTGAAAAGTTCTTTCATATGAAAGGTAAATGTGTAACCCCACATTAGAGGATGTACCCTGCCATCTGAATATCGTCCGATCATGTTTACACATTAAGTCAATGGCTGAATAGGTGACCGATCTCATCATATCTCGATCATACACTAGGTGTCTGTCTATCTCAACGCTGGGGTAATAATTATTTGGTTTGTCTGCCTATCTTAACACTAGGGTCATAGTTGTTTGGTTTGAATTAAGCCACAAATCCAACCGAAGCCATACCAGCAACAATTGCCATATGGTGTGGCCTGCATTTTTTTCACGATTCCCGCATTTTACATAATTTCCCTGTTAGGAGGAAAGATGGCTGGGACCACAAGTCGTGGCACCGTATGCCATGGTGAGATATCATTTGAGGTCTCAAGTCCGGTAGGTTGGACCACAAGGTGCAGTCCACCACTAGATTACTGTAACTCATGTTAAGTACACCTAATATCCAACCCTTCCACTAAGTTGGCCCCACCATGAAAATCAACTAATGTAAAAATCAGCTAAATATACTTATCAGATGGGCTATACCATGAAAATATGTATATCCATTCGTAGGTAGGAAATACAATTGTCGTCTGTTCGATGTATAAATACAACATATTTTTTCCAAGGTAATCTTTGTAATGGGGTCAACCTATTGGATGGATTATATTTTTCACAGACATGAAATCTTTGAAGTTATCCATTGGATAGTAGTCACTCAGAGTGTAACTTTTTTTTTTAAGTGAAAATTGTAAAGATTAGAGAGCGTTTCCCGACTTACTTTGTAAATAGGGCAATTGACCATACTGACCTTGAAGTTTGGGCAAATTACCTAGAAAGCTACGACATTCCATATATCCTAAGAGTGGCTTTCTGACAAGCTTCTGAAAATTACTTGGACCAAAATGCCTGTCCTTGGTTCAAAAGTCGTATGGTCCTGGAGTGATGGAGTAGCTACTCTCCCGAGAAAGTGATGGATTGGCTACTCCCCCCGCCACCAGGCAATGGCTGGTGCTTGGTGCTTATGTGTTTCATTCGTGCCATCCATAAGCCATGCCGTCCATAATCCATATCGTCTATAATCCAGGCCGCCCATCCTTTTGGCTGTGTCATTTTAGGGGTAAGGAATCCATGCCATCCATAATCCATGTCGTCCATAATCCATGTCGTGTCATTTTAGGAGTAAGGCATCCACCCCATATGGGCCTTAAGTTATGGTACCAATGGTTTGGTAGAAAAGGAAGTGAACACGTTACAAACCACAACCACGATCCAGGCAACATGACAACCATGACCCATATGACATGGCAACTATGACCCATGCAAACCATGACCCATATGCCAACTACGACACATATAACATGACAACCACAACCCATATAACATCACAACCACGACCCATATAATATGACAACCAAGACCCATATAACATGACAACCACGACCCATATAACATGATAACTACGATCCATGACAACTACAACCCATATAACATGACAACCACGACCCACATAACATGATAACTACGATCCATGACAACTACAACCCATATAACATGACAAACACTACTCACGTAACATGATAACTACGATCCATGACAACTACAACCCATATTACATGACAACCACGATCCACATAACATGAAAACTATAATCCATGACAACTACAACCCATATAACATGACAACCATGACCCATCTATAACATGACAACCACGACCTATGCAACATGGCAACTACGACCCATTCAAACCACAACCCATATAACATGACAACCACGACCTATGCAACATGGCAACTATGACCCATTCAAACCACGACCCATATCGCCTGCATTTCCTGCTCCTGCATTCTATAAATAGTTATCTCATATTTGAAAAATGCCAGGCTAGCTTTTATACGGAAAGGCGCATTACTTTTCTAACTTTGATGGACGGTAAGGATCTTATGTGCGTGTATGGGTCGTGGTTGTCATGCAATCTGGGAGCAAGAAATGAGAACCACGACCCATATAAGCTCACAACCACGACCCATTTAACATGACAACCATGACCCATATAACATGACAACCACGACCCATATAACCTAACAACCACGACCCATATAACCTGACAACCACGACCCATTTAACATGACAACCACAACCCTCACCTCATGACAACTACGACCTATATAGCCTGCATTTCCTGCTCTTGCAATCTATCAATAGTCATCTCATATTTGAAAAATGCCAAGCGGGCTATTCCATGGGAAGCAATTGAGATTGGAAATTTTACTCCATTCTCTACGTTATGGTCCATTTAAGATTTATATTTAAATGGAATTTAGTATCCACAGTGTAAATAGATCATTTCATCTGATGGACGGTAAGAATGTTATGTATGTTTATCCCATGTATTCACCAAGTTAGTGCAAGTCACGCCATAGTCGTGCAAACAATATCTGTATAGTAGCATAGGTCGCATCAGGTGTTTGTAATGCGATAAGGGTCATGGTTGTAATGTGGTAAGGGTCCTAGTTGTCATGGGTTGTGGTTCTCATGAGGTAAGTGTAAGGCCCGTATCATATTTCGTACCATTCCATAGGCTTCCATGGTCTTCCCGATCGAATTTCGACAACCCTTGACCTGTATCCGATGTTTGCGCGTGATCCTAAGCCGAGTCCTGCATACCAAAGTCAGCTCGACCCGAAACTTGTACCCTAGTGACTGCGCCATCGCCGGGGTTCCAATGTCGCGACTCGCGCACTGACCCGATACCTAGGCCAGAAGATGTGGGCCCACGTTCGTTTTGAGGAAAACATCACGCATTGCGAATTCTGAGAGAATCTCTACAACCTATTCCATCAATCAATCAATCAATGTCAAGTATAAGTCAAGTACACACCTTACCACAAGTATAAGCAGCCCATCCTTTCCCATTCCCAAAGTCAACTCTCTCTCTCTCTCCACCCATCCCTTTCTTACAACTCCATCACTCAACCCATCACCCATCACACATCACTCCATCCCTTATCATCCCATCACTTCTCTCTCTCCCTCATTTCTCAAAACAATCTCCCAAGCAACAAAATTCTAAACGTCCAAGATCTCTCCCAAATTCAAGTGTGGCCCACTTTCCCACTCACTCATCTCCCATCTCAACCATTCATTTATCATCTACCTCCATTAAAATAGAAGGCAAGGAGCATACGAGTCCAAGGAGCTAAAGAAGGAGGCCGATAGGTGGGTGATCCACCCTTGATTTTTAATTTAATGGCCCACTTGTGATGGGACCCAATTTGATGTATGTGTTGTAATCATATGAGGGGCCTATAGTGGCGGGTCCCTCCACTACAGCGTTATCTCTCTCTTTCTCTCCCTCTCTATTTTTTTTTCTGTTGTGGCCCACCTTGAAGATTGGATTAGATCCACACCATGGGCGGTGGAAATCCCACTATGATGTGTTGTCCACACCGTCCTTCTCACACGGACCTGGATGAAGGAAAAACACAAGTATCAGTTTGATCCAAGCGATGGGCCACCCTGATGTGGACTAACCATAATGTCCGGTTATATCCATGTCGTCAAGCGCCTTAGATGCTGGACGTGGTAGCAGTGGGGTGTGGCTAACAGTGTAGTGTGAACTGATGGTGGTGTGCACTAACAAGCTAAAAAGAGAGAGAGAGAGAAGTTAATATTTAATATATATATATATATATATATATAATCTCATACAAGGCTAGTTCGTTGAGGTGGGCCAGACGTGTGGACCCACCAAGAGTTCATGAGTTAGATCAGCACCGTCCAGAGCGTCCAGACTCTGGACGGTGGCCCTTTTTTTTTACATTCCATGTATAATATAATATAATATATTATATGATATCATATTATATTATATTATATTATATATATACAACGAGAGAGAGAGGGAAGTGGGGTGGCCCGCCTACGTGGGACCCACCATATGATGTTTATCCAACCATCCATTTCTGGATGGTGATGGATGGGCCACACCAGATGTGTGGGTCTCATTCACTCCGTCCAGTAATCTGGACGGGTGGAGCCCACCGAGATGTATGTTTATATCCCACGCCGTCCATCCAAATTACGTGGGACCCACCCACTGCTGTATGTGGTAGTAAACCCATGCCATCCATCTACATTACGTGGGGTCCCTGTGATGTATGGGTCTTACCCACATTGTCCATCCATTCATCTGGCGAGCTGTCTTAGGTGGGCCACGTGGGTGGACCCCACCCCTGATGTAGTTTCACATCTATGTTGTCCGTCCATTTTGGATGAGGACGCCACCCTGATGTATGAGTTTCATTTCATGTCGTCCAACTATTTTTCATCTCAACCATCAACTGGCATGCCACGCCAGGTACGTCCCCACCATGATGCATGTGTTGTATCCTTACCATCCATCCATTTGGCGACCTTGTCTCATGGCTTGAGACTAAAAATAAGGCAGATCCAATATCAAGTGGATCACACTGCAGAGAACAATGGGATGAATGCCCACCATGGAAAACCCTTTGGGATTACAGGGTTCTGGATCAATATAATATTTGTTTTTCCTCTATATCCAAGTCTTTGTGCCCTTATGCACAGACTGGATGGAAAATAAATACCATGGTGGGCCCATTGAAATTTAATGGTGGAAATCATTATCACCACTGCCATTTGTGGTATGGTCCAAATGATCCTTGGATATGATTCATTTTTTATGGACTAAAATGATCTCTAACAATGGATGAATGGTGCATTTGACTCGGCCTATTTGACTCAGCTATTTGACTCGGCCTATTCGACTCGGCCCATTCAACTCGGCCCATTTGATTCGGCCCATTGATTCGGCCCATTTAAATCAGCCCATTTGATTTGGCCCATTTGAATCGGCCCATTTGATTCGGCCTACATGATTCGGCCCATTTGATTGACCCATTTGATTCAGCCCATTTGATTGGTTCATTTGATTCGGCCCATTTGATTTGGCCCATTTGATTTATATGAGGACGAATGAGATGTATGTGAGGCCTTTGTGTGGGCCAAATGTGATGTATATGAGGCCGGTTGCAATGTGAGATTCCACCATGATGTATGAAATGATGTTTTTGGTGGTCGTGCCTTGGGAGCAATGATGGTTTGACCTCCACATTGTAAGAACAATGATGGTTAAATGTCTGCATTGTAACTCTCCCGAGGGCCCATTGGTAGGCCCATACTTGTAGTGTATAGGCCGTCTCGGCCCCTCTTCATTATGAACAGGATCCATCACCACATAACATGCTTAGTATAGTTCCATGATTCATGCTCATATGCATCATATGTATGCTTGATATGAGGAGTGACTGATCATAACATATGTCTTCAGGCAGATTGTTTATGGGCTCCTTGATAGGCGGAGTAGCCCTTCATGAGCACGCGGTACGTGTAGGATTGTTGCATGACTGGTAGTGTGATTCATGCACTTCACATTTGTATGACATGATTTATATACACCCTAGCGACATCAGGGCTATGACCTCCACATACATATCATGGATGGCAGGATTGGACACCAATAATATTGTTACTAAGCATTGGAGTGGTGAAAATTCCTAAACCCGATGGTACCAGAGGATGACTTCAACGTCAAGACCGAGTGGATATATGAGTGCATGAGGGTCGAATACCAGGAGGCCGCATCTTTAACTGTGTCGTGGTCGGTTGGAAAGGGGTGTGGCCTTACTCGCCATAGGGTAGGCGGCATTACTAGGCTAAATTTGACCAGCTCGTGAATGGGTCTGCTATTGATGTGCTGGATAGGTATTGGCAGACTATTGGTCAGGCGAATAGTGAGGTTTTTTACGCTTACTTGGACTGCGTACCTAGGAAAGGGGCAATGCCATTTGGAGTGTACTAAACTCCAGTAATTATCCAAAATGAGATCCGTACTGATATTTGATGCTCTAGTGATGAGCTACATTGATATGTGGATTGGCATGCTTGGGTTACATCTCACATCGCATGGTCTTGATATGGCCAATAACATTCATATCGCCCACCGCATAGCCTTAGTACGGCTAATTGCATTCATATACTCATTAGCATGATTCTGCATTACTCTGATATTGCATTCTAAGCACGCTTATATTGCGCACACACTTACACTACCATTTAAGCTTTCTATAAGCTTATGCACGATTGATGCATGCAGGTGACGTCAAGATGCAGCCGTAGCCTCACCATAGTAGGAGCGTGCAATCGAGCTTCAGGAGTTTCTGTTATTATTATCTTGTATTTCCCTTCATACGCATTGTACTTTAAAGTTTTTTTATCATAGTTGATTTCGTGATGGTGTTCTTGTGGTTATTGTTCGTGGGTTATGCTTATACTAAATCAAAATCATGTTTGAAATCCTCCTTGTAGGATCCCAGGATCGGAACCTGGTGTATGGGTGCCGGGAGCCGAGAATGGGGTACTATGGAGGGTGTCAGCGACGGATTCGGCGATCGGGAATTTTGTGAGCCCGATTTTCGAGTTTGGGGCGTGACAGAAGTTGGTATCAGAGCATAACTTGGGAATAACCGAGAACAACATCACATGTTTGTTATGTGTTTAGGACAAAGTGTATCTCAAGGTCTAGCCCATGAAGGGCGTGGTTCGATTTGGAGCGAAGGGCAAGCTTGCCCCAAGATTTATAGTACCTTTCGAGATCACTAGGCGCGTTGGCGCCGTGGCCTATCGGCTTGCCTTGCCATCTCAGTTGTCTAGCGTCCAAAACGTTTTCCATGTCTCTATGTTGAGGAAGTGTGGGTCAGACTTAGTTCCTGTTATTGATTGACAGCCATTGGAGGTTCGTGAGGACGCTTCTTATATTGAGTAGCTAGTTCGTATCCTTGATCGGAAGGAACAGGTCCTCCGGACCAAGGTCATTCCCTTGGTGAAGGTTTAGTGGGGTCACCATTCCGTTGATGAGGCATCTTGGGAACGCGAGGTCAAGATTCGAGAGCGCTATCCCCATCTCTTTGATGATTGATTATATGTCGTATCTTGTATGTTGTCTCCGATTTTATATGATGATGCTATGTTTCATCTTCTTTATGAGTTATGTCTGGTTGCGATGATTATGTAAATTTTGAGGACTAAATTTTTATTTGGAGGGGAGAGTTGTAAGGCCCGTATCATAGTCCGTACCATTCTATAGGCTTTCGTGATCTTTCTGGTTGAATTCCGGTAACCCTCGACCTGTATCCGACGTTTGCGCCCAATCCTAAGCTGAGTCCTGCATACCGAAGTCGGTTCGACCCGAAACTTATAGCCTAGCGACCGCACTGTTGCCACGGTTCCAACGCCTTCACTCGCACACCGTTCCGATACCTAGGCCAGAAGATGTGGGCCCACGTTCGTTTCGAGGAAAACGTCGCGTGTTGCGAATTTCGAGAGAATCTCTATAACCTATCCCATCAATCAATCAATCAATGTCAAGTATAAGTCAAGTACACACCTTACCACGAGTACAAGCAACCCATCCTTTCCCATTCCCAAAGTCAATCTCTCTCTCTCTCTCTCTCTCTCTCTCTCTCTCCACCCATCCCTTTCTTACAACTCCATCACTCAACCCATCACCCATCACACATCACTCCATCCCTTATCATCCCATCACTTCTCTCTCTCCCTCATTTCTCAAAACAATCTCCTAAGCAACAAAATTCTAAACGTCCAAGCTCTCTCCCAAATTCAAGTGTGGCCCACTTTCCCACTCACTCATCTCCCATCCAACTATTCATTCATCATCCACCTCCATTAAAATAGAAGGCAAGGAGCGTATGAGTCCAAGGAGCTAAAGAAGGAGGCCAATAGGTGGTTGATCCACCATTGATTTTTAATTTAATGGCCCACTTGTGATGGGACCCAATTTGATGTATGTGTTGTAATCATATGAGGGGCCTATAGTGGCGGGGTCCCTCCACTACACCATATCTCTCTCTTTCTCTCTCTCTCTCTCTATTTTTTTTTATTGTGGCCCACCTTGAAGAATGGATTAGATCGACACCATGGGCGGTGGAAATCCCACCATGATGTGTTGTCCACATCGTCCTTCTCACACGGACTTGGATGAAGGAAAAACACAAGTATCAGTTTGATCCAAGAGTTGGGCCACGCTGATGTGGACCCACCATAATGCCATGTTATATCCATGTCGTCCAGCGTCCCTGGACGATTGTAACAGCCCGGATTTTTCCCAACCTAAAATTAGACATCCTTAGGCGATGGGTCAGTCTTAACACAGGTTTAACTTCTCAAACACTCAATTAAAGCCTCAAATCCCTTTTCAAACCATTTTCTTCACAAATTCCACCCTTCACCACCTTGATCTTTCAATTTTTCAAAGTACTTTCACCCTAGACACTATCTTAAACTAGCTAAGTAGTATAACTTGGATCACTTTATATACAAACTACAAAGGACTAAGTATCACCTCAGACAGAAATCTTACAGGACTAAATCCTTTAGAAATTAGGCGAGATTTAGCTAGTGTTAAATTAGAGTGCCTGTGAAATTAGCACCAATCACTTTAAATACGATCTGCAAGACCCAAAACTTGTAGAATCATTGACGCTAGGTTACTCTAAAATCTAGGATCAATCTCATTACCCGGCTGCTCTCGGGAGCATCTTGAAACTCCGTATCAGATCTGGACCGCACATCGGGAGTCCGAAGACTACGAAGTTAAGGACTTAGGACCGCCTCGCTGGGCTTGACAACCATCTCGAAAATCAAATCCAGATAGTGTCCCAGCGCTATTCGCTTAAGCTCGCAGTGAGGAGTGTGAGAAATGTAAAATTATTTCAAAATAAAATATCTTAAATAGTAATCTGGCACCTCTCGCTTGCGGATCAGTTTTAAGCAACCAGACCGTCAGAATCAGACTAAATTATACCCTCGGATCAGGAGAAATTTCATACACATTTACTTGTACTCGGAATCTCCGATCGAAATCCGCTGACCGTTAAACTGAAACTGGTCCGCCACGCGTGATCTGAAATCCCGACCGAAACGAAAACTTAATAGAACGTAGATCCAGCGTTAGTGAGCTTAAGTCCGACCTTTGGCTCAAGGAGGCCAGCCAGAAGTCCTCCGTTGAGCTGAAACTGACCCGTTTTGGTTATAACCTAAGTATACTTTGACCTAGAGTCTATTTCGGTGAGTTTTTAGACTATATAAGGACCTTAAAACCTCTCTCATTGCAGTCATACGAATTTGAGAGAAACCCTAGAGAGAGAAGAGAGAAAAGAGAGAGAAAGTGTGGGAGTTGTGAGAGATCCTTCCTGCCACTCTTCCCTGCCGCTCCACGAGCTCCACCGCTCCATTCTCATCGCTTTCCCGGCGATTCCAGCTCTGTTTTTAGGTAAGAAACCCTAACCCTAATCTGATTTGGGGCTTGGGTGGTTGTAGGTTATGAAATAGCTAACCTATTTTGTTTTATAGGTTGTCAAACTGCCGAATACGGAAGCTTAGCAAACCTATCGACTCCGTTACGATTCTACGACAAAAGGTGCGGACTTTAGGTGTATAGGTTATGGTTTTCAACGCTTTCAATGTCAGATAATGATAAATTCATGATCTGCATGCAATTGCACATGTACAAAGTTCTTTCTGTTTTCTGTTTCGATTAAAGATGTAGATTATGGAATTTTACATATTTTAGGTATTCGTAGAAAATACCGTATACGTATAAATTTTGGAAATATGTTTGACATGATTATTTGTTGTATGAATATACGATATATGGATAAAATACTTATTTGGCGAAAGGATTCGCCCAAATACATGTTTTACTAATATACACTATGTATGTAGAAATACTGTATTGTAGAAAGTACCGTATACATATATATTTTAGAGATGTGGTTGCCATGATTGTTTATTATATAAATATATTATATATGCGTAAAATACTTGCTTGGCGAAAGGATAGCCCTAATACATGTTTTGCTAACATACACCATGTATGTTGTAATAGTGTATTCTAAGTGTTTGTGAAAATGACCGAATGAGTATAGAATTCTCATTCGTGCTCTCCATGACTAATTGTCATGGATATATGATTGTTGTATTGGCGATCCCCCTTTGACGAAAGGATTTGCCCTAAATCACGCCACGGCCAATATTCACTACTTATATTAAAATGTGTGGCCCAAGTGTTTGTGGAAATAACTGAATGAATATGGAACTTGGATTCCTGCTTGCCATGACTATCCATCATGGGTGTACACGTGTTATGATTGGGGCAACTCCCTAGTGAAAGGATTTGGCCTAATGCCTATGTGATCAACATATGTCATGTATGTTGATGTATGTATTTTTAAAGTGTTTGTTGAAATGTTTGAATGAGTAGTAGTTAGCAATTGTAATGTATAAGGGTGTTGAGATATGATTCTCAACCTCTTTTAACTATGTGTATGATTTCCTTGGATAGTTGTGTGATTAAGAATTGAACATGTACAAACTCATGCTTGTGTTGTGCTTCATAACATGCTCAATTGCTTTTATGATTTTATCTATGTAATGCATATGTTTAAATTCATATTTACGTTGTATGATCCGTCATGGGTGATGGGGGAGTGGAACAACGAATGCGTGTAACAGCCCTGGCAGCCCTAAACAGATAATACCAGACCTTGATTGTATGAGTTGAATCTTGATCCACTACTGCTTTATCTATCTGCAATTGATTGTGTTTGGGGCTATGATTATAGTCCAGACAATCAGTACCAGAGTTGAATTCGTGGCTGTGATTCATTTGCCACGTGAGATGTATTCGACGAACTCGAGTCGTACTTCGGTTGGCGATAGTGGTTGGCCACACGAAGTGCTCATGCGCTTCATATCGTTCAACTTAATGTGCGCTCGAGCTAGCCGAGCTCGTCAAGTAACCCGATCTGTCTTATGTATGTTCACCATGTTTGGACACCTTTGCTTGAACCTAGGGTACCAAACTTACCAGTGGAATCCCTTTTAACCATGGTACCTCGATCCGCTAAGACTCATGAGCCGGGCATGGTGGTATGGGACACCGTGGTCGAGCTGTCGGCCTATGCTGGGGCCACATGCCTCCCCGTAGTGACCAGTGAGCAACCAAACTCGTGAGCCGATTATGGTGGTATGAGATACTATATTCGTGCTGTCGGCCTACATTGATAAGGTGATGGGGGAGTGGTGCAACGAATGCGAGTAACAGCCCTGGCAGCCCTTTGTAGTGACCTCGAGCATACTCTGGAATCGCAGTGAGCCTTAGAGTTTTGCCGCGGTATATGGAGTATGAACTAGGCCTGTTTCTGTATAGTGATGAATCGTTAAAGAGGTGATGGGGGAGTGGTGTAACCTTTGTGTGTAACAGCCCTGACAGCCTTTGCAGTGACCTAGAAAACACACCATCATCTGAGATTAACTAGGACTGACGACCCTAGAATGGATCATGTTTGGGAATGATACAAGGGAGGTACCTTAGTTTTCCAATCCTGCTGTTTGAAATGGACTAATAATAACTCGGTAATCATGCTCATCATGCATTGCATGTGCCTGGAAGATGTGGAGCACTGAGGGATGAAAGCATGCCGCGAACGTGAGATGGTGTCGTACGAGGGAGGGTGTGGTGAGGGCATACATCATGACTGCATTCATACTTGCATTAATAAGAGTAGTTAGGAGTGTTTGATTTTACTGCTTTATCATTACTGCTTGACTGAATTGATAACATGTTAACCTATGCTTTATTGTTCCACTAAGTTGATCACTCACTCCCACGTTACAGGACGATGTTTTTAAACACCAACCAGACCCTGTTGTAGCTGCAGGTGTTGGCGATGCTTGTGAGGCGGAGCCAGACCTCTGCGACGATGAGGACACTTTCTTGCATATGTTATTTTCTGGCGGCTTCATGTGAGTCGTGCCTTGATCGACGGGGTTACAGGGATGTTAACTAGATGACACTACACCTTTGGTATATTTTGAAATTATACTTGTAATTATTTAACCTGGTAACATTATCACACTCTGGAGACCCACCACTGTTTTTATATTGTATATATATCTATCACAGTCTTCTGCTTGCAATTTAACTGTCTCTGGAGTATGATATGTTGTTTTGGCTTAATCTCACTCATGTTCAATACACTAGTGCAGACAACATTTAATCATCATTATCTATGTTGCATAAGTGATGTTCTGGAAACTCGGGTGTTGAGTTATGCTCGACCCTCGATTTTTCGGGATGTTACAACGATGGACGTTATAAAAGTGGGGTGTGGCTAACAGTGTAGTGTGAACTGACGGTGGTGTGCACTAACTAGCTAAAATAAAAGAGAGAGAGAGAAGTTAATATTTAATTTTATATATATATATATATATATATATATATATATATATATATTATATATATATATATATATATATATATATATATATAATCTCATACAAGGCTAGTACGTTGAGGTGGGCCACACGTGTGGACCCACTTGAGTTCATGAGTTAGATCAGCACCGTCCAGAGCGTCCAGACTCTAGACGGTGGCCCTTTTTTTTTACATTCCGTATATAATATAATATGATATAAATAATATAATATAATATATTATATTATATTATATGATATCATATTATATTAATATATATATATATATATATATATATATATATATATATATATATATATACAACAAGAGAGAGAGAGAGAAGTGGGGTGGCCCGCATACGTGGGACCCACCATATGATGTTTATCCAGCCATCCATTTCTGGATGGTGATGGATGGGCCACACCGATGTGTGGGTCTCATCCACACCATCCAACAATTTGGACGAGTGTATCCCACCGAGATATATGTATATATCCCACGCCGTCCATCCAAATTACGTGGGACCCACCCACTGCTGTACGTGGTAGTAAACCCACGCCGTCCATCCAAATTACGTGGGGCCCCTGTGATGTATGGGTCTTACCCACACCGTCTATCCATTCATCTGGCGAGCTGTCTTAGGTGGGCCACGTGGGTGGACCCCACCCCTGATGTAGTTTCACATCCATGTCATTTGTCCGTTTTAGATGAGGACGCCACCCTGATGTATGAGTTTCATTTCATGTCATCCAACTATTTTCCATCTCAACCGTCCATCAATTGGTGTGCCACACCAGGTACGTCCCCACCATGATGCATGTGTTGTATTCTTACCGTCCATCCATTTGGCGACCTCATCTCACGGCTTGAGACTAAAAATAAGGCAGATCCAATATCAAGTGGACCACACTGCAGAGAACAGTGGGATGAACGCCCACCATGGAAAACCCTTTGAGATTACAGGGTTCTGGATCAATATAATATTTGTTTTTCCTCTATATCCAAGTCTTTGTGACCATATGCACAGATTGGATGGAAAATAAATACCATGGTGGGCCCATTGGAATTTAATGGTGGAAATCATTATCACCACTGCCATTTGTGGTATGGTCCAGATGATCCTTAGATATGATTCATTTTTTATGGACTATAATGATCTCTAACAATGGATGAATGGTGCAGTTAACTCCACCATTTGACTCAGCCTAATCGACTCGGCTATTTAACTCGACCTATTCGACTCGGCCCATTCAACTCGGCCCATTTGATTTGGCTCATTGATTCGGCCCATTTGATTCAGCCCATTTGAATCGACCCATTTGATTCGGCCCATTTGATTGACCAATTGGATTCGGCCCATTTGATTGGCTCATTTGATTCGGCCTATTTGATCGGCCCATTTGATTTATATGAGGCCGAATGAGACATATGCGAGGCCTTTGTTTGGGCCAAATGTGATGTATATGAGGCCCGTTGCAATGTGAGATTCCACCATGATGTATGAAATGATGTTTTTGGCGGCCGTCCTTAGGAGCAATGATGGTTTAACCTCCACATTGTAAGAACAATGATGGTTAAATGTCCGCATGGTAACTCTCCCGAGGGCCCATTGGTAGGCCCATACTTGTAGTGTATAGGCCATATCGGCCCCTCTTCATTATGAACAGGATCCATCACCACATAACATGCTTAGTATAGTTCCATGATTCATGCTCATATGCATCATATGTATGCTTGATATGAGGAGTGACTGATCATAACATATGTCTTCGGGTAGATTGTTTATGGGCTCCCTGATAGGCGGAGTAGCCCTTCATGAGCACGCGGTACGTGCAGGATTGTTGCATGACTAGTAGTGTGATTCATGCACTTCGCATTTGTATGACATGATTTATATACGCCCTAGCGACATCAGGGCTATGACCTCCACATGCACATCGTGAATGGTAGGATTGGACACCGGTAATATTGTTACTAAGCATCGGGGCACCATAGATGTCCCTGGGTGAAAATCCCTAAACTGATGGTACCAGTGGATGACTCCAATGTCGAGACTGAGTGGATATATGAGCGCACGAGGGCTGAATATCAAGAGGTGCGTCTTTCACTGTGTCATGGTCGGTTGGAAAGGGGTGTGGCCTTACTCGCCCGAGGGTAGGGGCATTACTAGGCTGAGTTTGATCAGCTCGTGAATGGGTCCGTTATCGACGTGCCGGATAGGTATTAACAGACTATTGGCCAGGCAGATAGTGAGGTTTCTTACTCTCACTTGGACTACGTGCCTTGGAAAGGGGCAGTGCCATTTGGAGTGTACTAAACTCCGGTAATTATCTAGAATGAGAATTATACCGATATTTGATGCTCTAGTGATGAGCTGTATTGATATGTGGATTGGCATGCTTAGGTTGCATCTCGTATCGCCTGGTCTTGATATGGCCGATAGGATTCATATCTCGCACCACATAGCCTTGGTACGACTAATTACATTCATATACTCATCATCATGATTCCGCATACTCTAATATTACATTCTGAGCACGCTCATATTGAGCACACACTTACACCGCGTTTTAAGCTTTCTATAAGCTTATGCATGATTGATGGGTGCAGGTGAATCCAAGACGCAACCGTAGCCTCGTCACAGTAGGAGGGTGCAGTCGAGCTTCAAGAGTTTCTGTTATTATTATCTTGTATTTCCCTTCATACACATTGTACTTTAAAGTTTTTTATCATAGTGGATTTTGTGATAGTGTTCTTGTTGTTATTGTTTGTGGGTTATGCTTATACTGAATCAAAATCATGTTTGAAATCCTCCTTGTAGGATCTTAGGATTGGAACTTGTTGTATGGGTGCCGGGAGCCGAGAATGGGGTACTATGGAGGCTGTCAGTGCCGTATTCGATGATCGGAAATTTTATTAGCCTGGTTTCCGAGTTTGAGGCATGACAGTAAGGGTCGTGGTTGTCATGCTATATGGGTCATAGTCTTCATTTTATAGGCCTTGGCCCTAAAATGAAAACAACGACCTATGAAAACTACGACCTATATAACATAACAACCACGACTCCATGGAAAATCATGACCCATATAACATGACAACCATGACCCAATTAACAATACAATATGAATAACAGTTCTCTTCAACAGGCACCCAGTGAGCTGAAAAACTCCGTTGAGAATGTCTTCTTTTAGCCTGATCAAAAACTCTGTGTATGACAATCGTGACCCTGTTGTGTGATCGTGGTTTACATGCACATTAGATCATGGTTTTTATCCACGTTGGATCGTGGTTGTCATCCAGCGTTGGATTGTGGTTATCATCTAACGTTGGATCGTGGATCGGATTGGTAACCAAGACCCGTATAACATGAAAACCACGACCCATATCACACGAAAACCACGACCCATGTAACATGAAAACCATGACCCATATAACCTAACAATAGGTATGGGTCATGGTTGTCATGTTCTATGGGTCATGGTTGTCATGGGTCGTAGTTGTCATGTTATATGGGTCATGGTTTTCATGTTACAACTACGACCCATATAACATGACAACCACAACCCATACCTCATGACAACCATGACGCTTGCAACATGGAAACTACGACCCATGCAAACCATGACCCATTTACAAGAAAACCACGATCCCTATAACATGACAACCATGATCATTTTCTAAAGCTGCACTCTCACTGTCACACCCCAAACTCAGAAACCGGGCTCAAAAAATTCCCGATAGCCGAATCTGGCGCCGACAACCTCTGTAGAGCCTCATTCTCGGCTCCCGGCACCCATTTACCAGGTTCCGATCCTAGGATCCTACAAGGAGGATTTTCTAATATACATTTATCTCATAAGAAGCATAACCACAAGTTTACTCAGATCACAAAAGCAACATCATCATCACATATCCACTAATATAAACAGTTGGATACAGTGTTGAAATGGAAATACATATATCAATAATCAAAGCTCTGGAAGACCGCTGCACACTCCAAGCTCAATACTACTGCAACCTAACGCCACCTACACTCATCTATCGTGCATATGCTTATAGAAAGCTTAGAGGGTGGTTTAAGTGTGTGCACAAGGTAAGTGTCAAGTATGCAATACAATGTCATATATCATACAATATTAGAATAAGAGAAAATACTGATAAGATCATGAATCATACGATATCAAAGTAAGAAGATATACACTGGTAAGTCCATGAGTGCCATCAGTCGTACCAAGACTATGCGATGCAAAGCATGAATGCTAATGACCATATCAATGTAGAAACATCGCAACCCAAAATGCTAAAATGCTACGGATACAATACAATATGCGGTGTAAATGAAATGACTAAGCTGGAGTGAAGTCGGGATGATAGTATGTAGTATCGCAAGCTATGGGGTCCATGTGAACGGTATGGATATACACACATCTTAAGGTGGGCCCCACCCGTCAGGTATATGGATGGAGTGAATATAGAATAGATACATCAAAGTGGGCCCTGCACGCTGCAGGTGGGCTTGCAGATGAACGGCCTGCATGAAACACATACATCACGATGTGCCTGGCATGACAGCACCATCCAAACATCATCCATGTAAATCAGCACTTTCCAAACGTTGTCCAACACCGTCCAACACAATCTGGACAGTGTGGATGAAATAAACACATCACGGTTGGCCCCATAGCACCGTCCAGAAATGGACAGTGTGGGCATAAAATACATATGTCAAGGTAGGGCCCCACCCCACACGTGCAGCATGTGCGGGTGGGTCCCACACCCAAATAAAATGGATGGACGACGTGTAGAGAATACATATATCAAGAGGACCCCACCCATCACCGTCCAATCCGGGTGGATGGCTGGATCAAACACACTATCAAGGTGGGTCCTACAGCATCATCCAGATGCTGCCAGAATAGATGGACGGTGTGGGGTTTCACACGTGCAGGTTGGGACCCTGATCTGGAAGGTGTGATGACCCACCATTCAAAGATACTGGACAGTGTGGGTAATTCCATACATCAAGGTGGGTCCTATGTGGGGCTGTAACATCCCGAATTTTTGTCAACCTGGAATTAGACGTCCTTAGGCAATGGGTCGCTCCTAACACCTTATTAACCTGTCAGAACTCAATCCCAAAGTCTAAAACCGCTTTTGAACCCATTTCCTTCACAAATCCCACCCTTCACCACCTTGTTCTTTCAATTTTTCTAAGTACTTTCACCCTAGACACTATCTTAAACTAGCTAAGTATTATAACTTGGATCACTTTATATACTAACTACAAAGGCCCAAGTACCATCTCAGACGGAAATTACTCAGGACTAAATCCTTTAGAATTGAGGCGAGAATTACCCAGTGTGAAACTAGAGTACCTGTGAAATTAGCACCAATCACTTTAAATACGATCTGCAAGACCCAAAACTTGTAGATTCGTTGACGCTACATTACCCCAAAATCTAGGATCAATCTCATTACCCGTCTACTCTCGGGAGCATCACGAAACTCCGTATCAGATCTGGACCGCACGTCGGAAGTCCGATTAACACAAAGTTAATGAATTAGGACCGCCTTGCTGGGCTTGACAACCATCTCGGAAATCAAATCCAGATAGTGTCCCAGTGTAATTCGCTTGAGCCCGGAGTGAAGAGTGTGAGAAATATGAAAATAATTCTAAATTAAATCCAAAATAAATAAATCTGGCACCTCTCGCTTGCAGATTAGTATTAAACAACCAGACCGTCAGAATCATGCCAAATTACACCCTCGGATCAGGGATATTTCCCCAAACATATCATGTACTCGGAATCTCCGATCGAGATCCACTGACCGTTGAACTGAAACTGGTCCGCAACGCGTGATCTGGGAATCTGACCGAAATGAAAACTTAACTAAACTTAGATCCAGCGTTAGTGAGCTTAAGTCTGACCTTTGGCTCAAGGGGGCCCGCCAGAAGTGCTCCGTTGAGATGAAATAGGGTCGCTTTGGTTATAACCTAAGTATACCTTGCCCATAAGTCTATTTTGGAGTGTTTTTAGGCTATATAAGGACTTTAGAACCCTCTCTCTCACAGCCATACGAATTTGAGAGAAACCCTAGAGAGAGAAGAGAGAAAAGAGAGAGAAAGTGTGGGAGATGTGGGAGAGTCTTCCTACCCTTCTTCCCTGCTGCTATCCATGCTCCACCACTCCATTTCTAATCGTTTTCCCAGCGATTTCAGCTCCGTTTCTAGGTATGAAACCCTAACCCTAATCTGTTTTAGGGTTTTGATAGTTGTAGGTTATGAAATAACTAACCTATTTCGTTCTATAGGTTACCAAACTGCCGTATACAGAAACTTAGTAATTCTATCGACTCCATTACGATTCTACGACAAAAGGTACGGACTTTAGGTGTATAGGTTATGGTTTTCAATGCTTTCAATGTCAGATAATGATAGATTCATGATCTGCATGCAATTGCACATGTACAAAGTGCTGTCTGTTTTCCGTTTCGATTAAAGATGAAGAATATGGAATTTTACATACTCTAGGTATTTGTAGAAAGTATCGTATACGTATAAATTTTGGAAATGTGTTTGCCATGATTATTTGTTGTATGAATATATTATATATGGATAAAATACTTATTTGAGAAAGGGTTCATCCTAATACATGTTTTGCTAATATACACTATGTATGTTAAAATAGTGTATTCTAAGTGTTTGTGAAAATGACTGAATGAGTAGAGAATTCTCATTCGTGCTCGCCATGACTAATTGTCATGGATATATGATTGTTGTGTTGGCGATACCCCTTTGAAGAAAGAATTTTCCCTAAAACATGCCACGACCAATATACACTATAGATGCTAAGACGTGTAGCCCAAGTGTTTGTGGAAATGATCGAATGAACATGGAACTTGGATTCCCGCTTGCCATGACTATCCGTCGTGGGTGCACGCGTGTTATAATTGGGGTAACTCCCTAGTGAAAGGATTTGGCCTTATACCTATGTGATCAACATACGTCATGAATGTTGATGTATGTAGTTTAAAGTGTTTGTTGAAATGACTAAATAAATATGGATTTATGATTTATGCCCGCCAAATGTATTGAATGTAAGAACATGATTGACATGAATGCGACAACTCCTTCTATAAGGATTTGTCCTATTCTATGTTGAAATCAACATACGTCACGTATGTTGGAGTGTTGTAGTTTAAGTGTTTGCTAAAATGCCTGTGTGAGAAATTGTGTGACGAACTAAGTTTAATAGGGTGTTGAGACAGGATTCTCAGCTACCTTAGATATGTATACGATTTCCTCCATGTTGCTTGTTTAATTTAATCGCTTACTTATGAAATATAGGTGTTTGTATTTCTTGTTTATATTGTGCCTTATTACATGTTTTATGACATGCCTGTCAACATACTTGAATTACTTCGTTTATTCTGCTTTACTCTACATGCTTCTGGTCATGGACTGTTTGTGTTTGAGGCTATGATTATAGTCCAGACAATTGGTAACGGGATTGAATTCGTGGCTGAGATTCATTTGCCACGTGAGATGTATTCGACGAACCCGAGTCGTACTTCGGTTGGCGTAGTGGTTGGCCACACGAAGTGCTTATGCGCTTCATATCGTTCAACTTATTGTGAGCTCGAGCTAGCCGAGCTCGTCAAGTAACCCGATCTGTCTTATGTATGTTCACCATGTTTGGACGCTACTGTTTGAACCTAGGGTACCAAACTTACCAGTGAAATCCTGTTAATCATAATACCTCGATCCGCTAAGACTCATGAGCCAGGCATGGTGGTATGGGACACCGTGGTCGAGCTGTCGGCCTACGTTGGGGCCACGTGCCTCCCCGTAGTGACCAGTGAGCAACCAGACTCGTGAGTTGATTATGGTGGTATGGGACACTATATTCGTGCTATCGGCCTACATTGATAAGGTGATGGGAGAGCAGTGTAACGATTGTGAGCAACAGCCCTGACAGCCCTTTGTAGTGACCTCGAGCATACTCTGAATTTGCGGTAAGGCAACGAGTTTTGCCGCAGTGTATAGAGTATGGACTAGGCCTGTATCAGCTTAGTGATGAACCGTTAAAAAGGTGATGGGGGAGTGGTGTAACCATTGTGCGTAACAGCCTTGACAGCCTTTGCAGCGACCTAGAAACACACCATCGTATGAGATTAACTAGGACCGACGACCCTAAAATGGATCATGTGTGGGAATGATACAAGGGAGGTACCTCAGTTTCCCAATACTACTGTTTGAAATGGACTAATAACAACTCGGTAATCATGCTCATCATTGCATTGCATGTGCCTGGAAGATGTGGAGTACTGAGGGATGAAAGCATGCCGCGAACGTAAGATGGTGTCACATGAGGGTGGTTTGGCAAGGGCATACATCATGACTACATTCATACTTACATTAATAAGAGTATTTAGAATTGTTTGATTGTACTGCCTTATCATTTTTTTTATTTTTTTGACTGAGTTGATAACATGTTAACCTATGCTTTATTGTTCCACTGAGTTGATCACTCACTCCCACGTTACGAGACGGTGTTTCGAACACCCACCAGACTTTGTCTGATTGCAGATGGCGACGCTACTCCTGAGGCGGAGCCGGACCTTTATGATGACTATGACGCTTGCTCGTATTTGTTGTATTCTGGCGGCTTCATGCGAGCCATGTCTTGATCGACGGGGCTATGTGTTTGGGATAGAAGACATTACACTTCCATAACTTGGTATAATTTGAAATTGTACTCATAATGAATTAACCTAGTAACATTATCACACTCTGGAGACTCACCACAGTTTATATATTTTATATATCTATCATAGGCTTCTGCTTGCAAATTTAACTGTCTCTGGAGTATGATATGTTGTTTTGGCTTAATCTCACTCATGTTCAATGCACTAATACAGACAACATTCAATCATCATTCATTTTGTTGCATAAGTGATGCGTTGGAACTCGGGAGTTGAGTTTATGCTCGACCCCCGATTTTTAGGGCGTTACAGGGGCCCACCAGCTATAATATTTAATATATTATATTATATTATATATATTATATATAATATATAATATAACATATAGTCCAGTGTCCAGATGGACGGTCTGGACGGTGATACATGTTATAAGGGGCCCACCATCCAGAGATCTAGACAGTGTGGCATGTAACACTACATCAGCGGGACCCACAGAACTGTTGCCGTCAGGACAGCAGCCACGTGCTGCTGGATGGATGGTCTGGTACAACACATACCTCATGATCGGACGCACAGAACTTCCTGTGTGAGACAGCAATTTGGATCTCACGCATAAATAATGTGGGCCCCATGGCTACATCACATGGCCTCAAGGCCTGGACGGTGTGGATTTCACACATACATCGTGTGGGGTCCACAAATCAAGCTGATGTTTGTGATTCCCTTCATCCAAGGCCTGCCAAAATCCAGCAGTAAGTGGGCCTCATGATCAAATGGTCTGGTTCAAGTGGGCCACACTCCATCATAAAAAGGGAGAGAGAGGGAGAGAGGGAGGGGGGGAAAAAGAGAGAGAGAGAGAGAGAGAGAGAGAGAGAGAGAGAGAGAGAGAGAGAGAGAACGGTGGAGATGGAAGGGACCCCGCCACTATGGGTCCCTCTTTGATATAAGGCATACATCAAGATGGGTCCCACCACAAGTGGGCCCTCAAATACACAATAATCAACGGTTGAAAAATTCATAAAATCACACACCTTTGATCTTCTTGGACTTCTCCTCATCTTAGCTCCAATGGGAATGATTCAACGGTTGAGATTGATTATGGAGGGTGGGATTGGGTGGTAGGAAGTGGGCCACACCTAGCTCTATCCATGGAGCTTGGAGCTTGGAGCTTGGAGCTTGGACGTGGGTTGCTTGCTTGAAAAATGGAGAAAATGAGAGAGAGAGAGGATGGATGGGTGTGAGTGATGGAGTGATGGGGAGAGGGATAAGTGAAGTGATGGAAAGTTGACTTTTTGGGGTTGCTTTTGTACTTGGGAATGGGATAGAGTAATGGGTTGAGTAATGGATGTACTTTTGACAAGTGAGGTGTAACATCGCAAAAAATCGAGGGTCGAGTAGTAACTCAACTCTCGAGTTTCTAGAACATCACTTATGCAACATAGATAATGATGATTGAATGTTGTCTGTATTAGTGCATTGAACATGAGCGAGATTAAGCCAAAACAGAATATCATACTCTAGAGACCGTGAATTAGCAAGCGGAAGACTGTGATCGATATATATACAATATAAAAATAGTCGTGGGTCTCCAGAGTGTGATAATGTTACCAAGTTAAATAATTACAAGTACAGTTCTAAAATATACCAAATGTAAGGAAATGTAATGTATTCTATCCCAAGTACCATAGCCCCGTCAATACAATAACAGGTCTTCATAAACCTGTCAGAGAGCTTAAAGTAGGAGAACTCCTCCTCCACATCATAGTAGTCCGGCTCTGCTTCATAAGCATCGCCATCACCTGAAACTCAACAAATCTGGTTGGTGTGTACAACACCGTTCCGTAACGTGGGAGTGAGTGATCAACTCAGTGGAACAATAAAGCATAGGTTAACATGTTATCAACTCAGTCAAGCAGTAATGATAAAGCAGTACAATCAAACAAGTCTAACTACTCTTATTTAATGCAAGTATGAAATGACATGATGTATGCCCTTGCCAAACCACCCTCATGCGACAACATCTTACGTTCGCGAATGCGTTCATCCCTCAGTTCTCCACATCTACTAGGCACATGCAGTGCGATGATGAGCATATTACCGAGTAATTATTAGTCCATTTCAAACAATAGTATTGGAAAACTAAGGTACCTCCCTTATATCATTCCCAAACATGATCCATTCTAGGGTCGTCAGTCCTAGTTAATCTCATACGATATTATGGTTTGAGAGGCATAGCGAAGGCATCATAAAGGGCTCATCACCCGTCAGCACGGATATAGATCTCACCGTATGCGGCTCAATTGCTGGCCGTCAGCTCGAATACAGGTCTCACCGTACTCAGCTCAATCGCAGGCCGTCAGCTCGAATACAGATCTCACTGTACTCGGCTCAACTCATGCTCCATTTGTTGTGAAGGGCTCGTCGTCAATTACAGACCTTAGAGTATACTCGAAGACACTACGGAGGACTCGTCGTCCGTCAGCACGAATACAGGACTCACCGTATTCGGCTCTCACCGTAGGTGTCGACAGCTCGAATATAGTGTCTCATACCACCATAATTAGCTCACGAGTCTGGTTGCTCACTGGTCACTACGGGGAGGCACGTAACCCCAGCGTAGGCCGACAGCTCGACCACGGTGTCCCATACCACCATGTCCGGCTCATGAGTCTTAGCGGATCGAGGTACCATGGTTAAAAGGGATTTCACTGGTAAGTTTGATACCCTAGGTTCAAGCAGTAGCGTCCAAACATGGTGAACATACATAAGACAGATCGGGTTGCTTGATGAGCTCGGCTAGCTCGAGCGCACAACAAGTTGAACGATATGAAGCGCATAAGCACTTCGAGTGGCCAACCACTATCGCCAACCGAAGTACGACTCGGGTTCGTCGAACACATCTCACGTGGCAAATGGATCATAGCCACGAATCCAATTCTGGTACCGATTGTCTGGACTATAATCATAGCCCCAAACACAATCAATTGCAGATAGATAAAGCAGTAATGGATCAAGATTCAAATCATACAATCAAAGTCTGGTATTATCCGTTTAGGGCTGTCAGGGCTGTTGCACGCACTCGTTGCTCCACTCCCCCATCACCCATGACGGATCATACAACGTAAACATGAATTTAAACATATGCATCACATAGATCAAATCATACAATCAATTGAGCATGTTATGAAGTACAACATAAGCATGAGTTTGTACATATTCAATTCCTAATCACACAGATATCTAAAGAAATCATACACATAGTTAAAGAAGTTGAGAATCATATCTCAACACCCTTAAACATTACAATTTACTAACTACTAATCATTCAGACATTTCAACAAACACTTTAAAATACATACATCAACATACATGACATATGTCGATCACATAGGTATAAGGCCAAATCCTTTCACTAGGGAGTTACCCCAATCATAACACGCATACACCCACGACGGATAGTCATGGCAAATAGGAATCCAAGTTCCATATTCATTCAGTCATTTCCACAAACACTTGGGCCACACATTTTTAGCATATATAGTGTATATTGGTCGTGGCGTAATTTAGGGCAAATCCTTTCATCAAAGGGGTATCGCCAATAAAACAATCAATTATCCATGACAATTAGTCATGGCGACCACGAATGAGAATTCTATACTCATTCAGTCATTTTCACAAACACTTAGAATACACTATTACAACATACATGGTTTATGTTAGCAAAACATGTATTAGGGCTATCCTTTCGCCAAGTATTTTATCCATGTATAATATATTCATACAGCAAATAATCATGGCAAATACATCTCCAAAATTTATACGTATACGATACTTTCTAGAATACACAATTTCTACATACATAGTGTATATAACCAAAACATGTATTAGGGCGAGTCCTTTTGCCAAACAAGTAATTTATCCACATATAATATATTCATACAACAATTAATCATGTCAAACACATTTCCAAAATTTGTATGTATACGGTACTTTCTACAAATATCTAGAGTATGTAGAATTCCATATTTTTCATCTTTAATCGAAACGGAAAACAGACAACACTTTATACATGTGCAATTGCATGCAGATCATGAATCTATCATTATCTGACATTGAAAGCTTTGAAAACCATAACCTATACACCTAAAGTCTGCACCTTTTGTCATAGAATCGTAACGGAGTCGATAGGTTCGATAAGCTTTCGTATATGGCAGTTTGGCAACCTATAGAACGAAATAGGTTAGCTATTTTATAACCTACAATTATCAAAACCCCAAATCAGGTTAGGGTTAGGGTTTCTTACCTAGAAATGACGCCGGAATCGCCGGGAAAGCGATTTGAATGAAGTGGTGGAACTCGTTTGGCGGCAGGGAGATTCTCCCACTGCTCCCACACTTTCTCTCTCTTTTCTCTCTTCTCTCTCTAGGGTTTCTCTCAAATTCGTATGGCTGCCATGAGAGAGGGTTTAAGGTCCTTATATAGCCTAAAAACTAACCGAAATAGACTCCAGGTCAAAGTATACTTAGGTTATAACCAAAGCGGACCTGTTTCAGCTCAACGGAGGACTTCTGGCGGGCCTCCTTGAGCCAAAGGTCGGACTTAAGCTCACCGACACCGGATCTAGGTGGAGTTAAGTTTTCGTTTCGGTCGGGATTCCAGATCACGCGTGGCGGACCAGTTTCAGTTCAACCGTCAGCAGAGCTCGATCGGAGATTCCGAGTACATGTAAATGTGTATGAAATTTCTCATGATCCGAGGGTGTAATTTGGTCTGATTCTAACGGTCTGGTTGCTTAAAACTGATCCGCAAGCAACACGTGCCAGATTACTATTTAAGATATTTATTTTGTAAAGAAAACAAGTATTTTCACACTCTCTCACTCCGGACTCAAGCGAACAGCCGTGGGACACTGTCTGGATTTGATTTCTGAGATGGTTGTCAAGCCCAGCGAGGCGATCCTAAGTCCTTAACTTCGTGTTAATCGGACTTCCAACGTGCGGTCCAGATCCAATACGGAGTTTTGAGATGCTCCCGAGAGCAGCCGGGTAATGAGATTGATCCTAGATTTTAGGGTAACCTAGCGTCAATGATTCTACAAGTTTTGGGTCTTGCAGATCGTATTTAAAGTGATTGGTGCTAATTTCACAGGCACTCTAGTTTAACACTAACTAATTGTAACATCCCGGATTTTTGCCAACCTGGGATTAGACGTCCTAGGGCAATGAGTCGATCCTAAGACCTTATCAACTTGTCAAAACTCAATCCCACAATCTAAAATTACTCTTTAAACCATTTTCTTCACAAATCCCACCCTTCACTACCTTATGCTTTCAATTTTTCAAAGCACTTTCGCCCTAGACACTAACTTAAACTAGCTAAGTAGTAAAACTTGGATCACTTTATATACAAACTACAAAGGCCTAAGTACCATCTCAACCAGAAAACAATTAGGATTAAATCCTTTAGAAATTTAACAAAGTTAACTAAGTGCAAAACTCGATTAGCCATGAAATCCGTTGGGATCGCTTTAAATACGATCTGCAAGACCCAAAACTTGCAGCATCATTGACGCTAGGTTACCCTAAAGTTTAGAACCAAACTCTTTTCCCGGCTACTCTCGGGAATGACTTGAAACTTCGTATTAGGTCTAGACCGCACATCGGAAGTCCGATTAACACGAAGTTAAGGAACTAGGACCGCCTCGCTGGGCTTGACAACCATCTCAAAAATCAGGTCCAGCCGATGTCCCACGGCCATTCGTTTGGATCCGGAGCGAGGGAGTGTGAAAAAACACTATTCCCATTCCAAAATAAATATCAGGAATAGTGATCTGGCACCATTCGCTTGCGCATCAGTATTAAGCAACCAGACCGTCAGAATCAGACCAAATTACACCCTCGGATCAGGAAAAATTTCAGGAACATTTACATGTACTTGGAATTTTGGATCGTGGCCCACTGACCGTTGAACTGAAAGTGGTCCGCCACGTGTGATCTGGGAATCCGATCGAGTCGAAAATGTAATCCCACGTAGATCCATGTGTGGAGAGCTTAAATCTGACGTTTGGCTCAAGGAGGGCCACCAGAACCTCTCTTTTGAGCTGAAAAAGTGACGAAATACCTATTTTAGCAGTAACCCTTGAACAGGAGTCTATTTCGATGAGTTTTGAGACTATATAAGGACCTTAAACCCTCTCTCATGGCAGCCATACGAATTTGGGTTTTGAGAGAGGAAGTGAGGGAGAAGTGGGAGAATCTCCCTGCCGTCGTTCCCTGCCACCACAAGGGCTGCACCATCCCTTTCTTGACGCTTTTCCAGCGTTTCCGGCGTCGTTTCTAGGTAAGAAACCCTAACCCTAATCTGTTTTGGGGTTTAGACTGTTGTAGGTTGTGAAATAGCTAACCTATTTCGTTCTCTAGGTTGCCAAACTGCCGAATACGGAAGCTTAGCAAACCTATCAACTCCGTTACGATTCTACGACAAAAGGTGCGGACTTTAGGTGTATAGGTTAGGGTTTTCAACACTTTCAATGTCAGATAATGATAGATTCATGATCTGCATGCAATTGCACATGTACAAAGTGCTTTCCGTTTCCTGTTTCGATTAACGTTGTAGAATATGGAATTTCACATACTCTAGGTATACGTAGAAATACTGTATACGTATTTTTTTTGGAGAAATATTTGACATGTTTATTTAATGTATGATTATACTATATATGGATAAAATACTAGTTTGGCGAAAGGAATCGCCGTAATACATGTTCACTTGTAAATGCTACGTATGTTGAAATTGTGTATTCTAGAAATACCGTATATGTGTAAGTTTTGGAAATGTAATTGTCATGATTATTTGTTGTATGATTATGGTATACATGGATAAAATACTCGTTTGGCTAAAGGATAACCCTAATACATGTTTTACTAACATACACCATGTATGTTGTAATAGTGTATTCTAAGTTTTTGTGGAAATGGCTGAATGAGTATAAAATTCTCATTCGTGCTCGCCATGACTAATTGTCATGGATTCATGATTGATGTATTGGCGATACCCCCTTTGACGAAAGGATTTGACCTAAGTCACGCCACGGCCAATATACACTATATATGCTAAAATGTGTGGCCCAAGTGTTTGTGGAAATGACTAAATGAATATGGGACTTGGATTCCTGCTTGCCATGACTATCCGTCGTGGGTGTACGCGTGTTATGATTGGGGCAACTCCCTAGTGAAAGGATTTGGCCTAATGCCTATGTGATCGACATATGTCCTGTATGTTGATGTATGTTTGTTTAAGTGTTTCTTGAAATGTCTGAATGAGTAGTAGTTAGCAAATTGTAATGTGTAAGGGTGTTGAGATATGATTCTTAACCTCTTTTAACTATGTGTATGATCTCCTTGGATAGTTGTGTGATTAGGAATTGAACATGTACAAACTCATGCTTGTGTTGTGCTTCATAACATGCTCAACTGCTTTGTGATTTTAACTATGTAATGCATATGTTTAAATTTATATTTACGTTGTATGATCCGTCATGGGTGATGGGGGAGCGGAGCAACGAGTGCGTGCAACAGCCCTGGCAGCCCTAAACGGATAATACCAGATCTTGATTGTATGAGTTGAATCTTGATCCATTACTGTTTTATCTATCTGTAATTGATTGTGTTTGGGGCTATGATTATGGCCCAGGCAATCGGTAACGGGATTGAACTCATGGCTTAGATTCATTTGCCACGTGGGATGTGTTCAACGAACTCGAGTCGTACGTTGCCTGTCGGCAATGGCTAGGCCACACGAAGTTGTTTATGCACTTCATGTCGTGCAACTCAACGGGCGATCGTGCTAGTCGAGCTCGTCAAGTAACCCGATCTGTCTTATGCATGTTCACCCTGTTTGGACGCTACTGCTTGAACCTAGGGTACCAAACTTACCAGTGAAACCCCCTTTTAACCATGGTACTCGATCCGCTAAGACGCTTGAGCCGGCATGGTGGTATGGGACACCGTGGTCGAGCTGTCGGCCTACGCTGGGGCCATGTGTCTCCCCGTAGTGACCATTGCGCAACCAAACTCGTGAGCCGAATACGGTGGTATGGGACACTGTATTCGAGCTGTCGATACTTACGGTGAGAGCCGAGTACGGTGAGACCTGTGCTCGTGCTGACGGGCGACGAGTCCTCCGTAGTATCTTCGAGTATAATCCAAGGGTCTGTGATTGGCGACGAGTCTTTCACAGCAACTAGAGTATGAGTTGAGCCGAGTACGGTGAGACCTGTACTCGAGCTGACGGCTAGTGATTGAGCCGAGTACGGTGAGACCTGTACTCGAGCTGACGGCTAGTGATTGAGCCGAGTACGGTGGACCTGTACTCAAGCTGACGGCCAGCAATTGAGCCGCATACGGTGAGATCTGTATCCGCGCTGACGGGTGACGAGCCCTTTGCGATGCCTTCACTATGCTTCTCAAACCATAATATCGTACGAGATTAACTAGGATTGACGACCCTAGAATGGATCATGTTTGGGAATGATACAAGGGAGGTACCTTAGTTTCCCAATACTGCTGGTTGAAATGGACTAATAATAACTTGGTAATCATGAGCATCATCGCACTGCATGTGCTTTGTAGATGTGGCGCACTGAGGGAGTTAAGCATTCGCGAACGTAAGATGATGTCGCTTGAGGGTGGTTTGGCAAGGGCATACAGCATCATGTCATTTCATTCTTGCATTTAATAAGAGTAGTTAGAATTGTTTGATTTGTACTGCTTTATCATTACTGCTTGATTGAATTGATAACATGTTAACCTATGCTTTACTGTTCCACTGAGTTGATCACTCACTCCCACGTTACGGGACGGTGTTGTACACACCAACCAGATTTGTTGAGTTTCAGGTGATGGCGATGTTTGTGATGCAGAGCGGGACTACTTCTATGATGATAGGAGGAGTTCTCCTATCTGTATCTCTCTGACGGGTCAATGAAGACCTGATAGTGTATTGACGGGGCTATGGTACTTGGGATAAGAGACATTACACTTCCTCACATTTGGTATATTTTAGAACTGCACTTGTATTTATTTAACCTGGTAATGTTATCACACTCTGGAGACTCATCATAGGTTATATATTTTATCTATCTATCACAGTCTTCCGCTTGCAAATTAACTGTCTCTGGAGTATGATATGCTGTTTTGGCTTAATCTCACTCATGTTCAATGCACGAATACAGTCAACATTCAATCATCATTCATTTTGTTGCATAAGTGATGTTCTGGAACTCGGGAGTTGAGTTTATGCTCGACCCCCGATTTTCAGGACGTTACACTAATTCTCGCCTAATTTCTAAAGGATTTAGTCCTGGGTGATTTCTGTCTGAGGTGGTACCTGGGCCTTTGTAGTTTGTATCTAAAGTGATCCAAGTTATACTACTTAGCTAGTTCAAGATAGTGTCTAGGGCGAAAGTACTTAGAGGAATTGAAAGATCAAGGTGGTGAAGGGTGGGATTTGTAAAGAAAAATAGTTTGAAAGGGGATTTGAGACTTTAATTGAGTGTTTGAGAAGTTAATCCGGTGTTAGGATTGACCCATCGCCTAAGGACGTTTAATTTCAGGTTGGAAAAAATCCGGGCTGTTACATGAGGTGATTGATGTGATGGATTCTCTTGGGATTACAAAATGTGGTGTTTTCCTTGAACTGAACGTGGGCTCACATCTCTTGGCCCAGGTATCCCTCGGCGCGCGAGACGCGGCGACGTCGCGGTCGTAAGGGTACAAGTCTCTGGTCGAGCCGACTTTGAAATATGGGATACGACTTAGGGTCGCACGCAAATGCTATCTACTCGTCGTGGGTTGCAGGAATTCGACTGGGAGGACCGCAAAAGCCTATGGAATTATACGGGATAGGGTACGGGTCTCACGGCTCTTCCCTCCTAATAAAAATTTCATCCTCAAAATTTACAGAATAGACAAGAGAAGAGGAAACATCATCAAGTATATAAGTTGTCATGCCCCAAACTCAGAAATCGGGCTCACAAAATTTTCGATCACCGAATCCGGCGCCCGCAGCCTCCGTAGTGCCCCATTCTCGGCTCCCATCACTCATTTGCCAGATTCTGATCCTGGGATCCTATAAGGAGGATTTTCAGTATGATTTTTTTTTTGTAATGGAGTATAACCACAAGCAAAACCAAGTCATAAAACAACATCACCACATATCCACTATATCAAAAAACTTACAATGCAGAAAGGGAAATACAAGGTGATCAAAAGCTTCAAAATAATCCGACACGCACTCCTACCTCAGCGCTACTGTGATCCAACGACACCTGCACACAACGGTCGTGAATAAGCTTACAAAAGCTTAAAGGGTGTTGTAAGTGTGTGTGCATGGCAAGTGCCAAGTATACAATATAAGAGTAATGCGGAAATATGCAGGTAAGTCCATGAATGCTATCAGCTGTACCAAGGCTATGTGATGCAAGACATGAATGCTATCGGCCATACCAAGGTCATGCAATACAAGGCCTATGTAGCCAAATGTCATATATGAGATGAAAAATAAGCATGTCAGTCCTCATCAAGTACACATATCAGTACAGTTTCTCTTTGGGATATCACCGGGGTCTAATACACTTCACACTGACTGCCGCCTCCCTAGCCGCATAGCCCAACAAGTGGAAGAGACCACATTATCCGCTTGATCAGTAGTCTGTCAATACCTACTCAACTCGTCAATAGTGGACTCATTTGAGAGCTAATCAAACTCAGCCTAGCTTACAACCCCCTCACTCGGGCGGATAAGGCCACACCCCCTTCCAACCGACCATGACACAGTGGGAGACACGGCGTACTGGTATTCGGCACTCAGGTACTCGTGTATCCACTCGGTCTACACGTTGGAGCATCCTTGGTACCAAAAAGGTTTTGGGACTGTCACCCAAGGACATCCTAAGTGCCCACAGTGCTAAAACCAAGTATTTTCGGTATCCGATACGGTCATCCACGATGTGCTTGTGGAGCCACGACCCTGATGTCACTAGGGCATACAATGATCATGACATATAAATGCGAGATGCATGAATCACACTGTCCAGTCATGCAACAATCTTGCGCATATCACTCGCTCATGTGGGTAACTCCCATCAGTGAGTCCCATAGATAATCTGCCCAATGGCATATGCTATGATCAGTCACTCCTCATACCAAGCATACATATGATGCGAATGGGTATGAATCATGGAATTATATTAAGCATGTTATAAAGTGATGAACTATCAACAAGTATGGGCCTATCAATGGGCCCTAAGGAGAGTTACAATGCGGACATTTAACCAACATTGTACTTACAATGTGAGCGTCAAACCATCATTGCTCCCAAGGCATAGTCAGCCATAAACATCATTACATAAACCGTGGTAGAATCACACATTGTAATGGATTTGTATACATCCCATTGGGCCTCGACCCATGGGCCTTAGATGCATCAAATGGGCCACATAACATGGGCCTCATATATATCAAGGTGGGCCTCAATGGGCAGCCACAAATAAATCAAAATGGGCCTCATACATCCCCAAAAAGAATCATATTGAAGAATCATTTGGACCATACCCTAAGAGACAGTGGAGATAATAATTTTCACTGTTTAAACAATTCACAGGGCCCACTATAAAGTTTGTTTTCCAACCAATCTAATTATAAGGTCATGAAGACCTGGATTAAGAGGGAAAACAATTCCCCATTGATCCAGAACTTCCGTGACCCAAATGAGTTTCAATGATAGACGTCCAAATCTCACTATTTTCTGCAGTGTGGTCCACTTGATCAATGGCTGGACACATCACAGAGTGGCCCGTCGTGATGTGTTTGATATCTAACCAATTCATAAGTTAACATAAAGATGGATGAAGTGAAACAAAAATATAAGCTTAATTGGAAATTATTGTGGCCTTTAGAAGTTTGAATGATGGATGTCATGTCCACATTGATGGTGGGTCCACCTGATCCTAGATCTGTCTTATTTTTAGTCTCAAGTTGTAAGACGGGTTTACTAAAGGGTTGGACGATTTGGATGCAACACATGCATCATGGTGGGTCCCATAGATGGACGGCGTGGATGAGGCAGGTGGGATCCATAGAGCTTCGTGACGCCACTACAACAGCTATGTAACTGGAGTGAGTGTAACGCCCTGAAATTCGAGGGTCGAGTAGCAACTCAACTCTCGAGTTCCAGATCATCACTTATGCAACATAGATGATGAAGATTGAATGTTGTCTGTGTCAGTGCAATAAACATGAGTGAGATTATACCAAAACAGTAATTCATACTCCAGATCAATTGTATAAAGGCAAGCGGAAGACTGAAATTGTATATATAAGGTATGTACGGAAACAAAACCATCATGAACTCCAGAGTATGAACACTAACTGAGTATCCATATACATGTATTGTTTCTAGATCAAAAGGTCAAAATACAACTAAAAGGTAGATCCTGAAATCCCCGCGATCCAGTCGGCCTAAGCAAAGTCGTCAGAGTACTGCATGTATGAGAACTCGTCCTGGTCCTCATCGTAGTCTGGCTCCGCCTCCTGAATCGACGTACCATTTATACCTGAGACAGAGTCTGGTTGGTGTGTACAATACCGTCCTGTAACGTGGGAGTGAGTAGCTAACTCAGTGGAACAATAAAGCATGGGTTAACATGTTATCAATTCAGTCAAGCAGTAATGATAAAGCAGTAAAATCAACCAATCCTACCTACTCTTATTAAATGCAATTATGAAATGACATGATGAATGCCCTTGCCAAACCACCCTCAAGCGACACCATCTTACGTTCACGAATGCGTTCATCCCTCAGTGCTCCACATCTACCAGGCACATGCAGTGCGATGATGAGCATGATTATCGAGTAATTATTAGTACATTTCAAACAGCAGTATTGGGAAACTAAGGTACCTCCCTTGTATCATTCTCAAACATGATCCATTCTAGGGTCGTCAGTCCTAGTTAATCTCAGACGATGGTGTGTTTTCTAGGTCACTGCAAAGGCTGCCAGGGCTATTACGCACAAAGGTTGCACCACTCCCCCATCACCTTTTTAACGGTTCATCACTATACAGATACAGGCCTAGTCCATACTCTATATACTGCGGCAAGACTCGTCGCCTCACCGTAAATTCAGAGTATGCTCGAGGTCACTACAAAGGGCTCGTCACCAATCAGTGTAGGCTGACAGCACGAATATAGTGTCCCATACCACCATAATCGGCTCACGAGTCTGGTTGCTCACTGGTCACTACGGGGAGGCACGTGGCCCCAGCGTAGGCTGACAGCTCGACCACGGTGTCCTATACCACCATGCCCGGCTCATGAGTCTTAGCGGATCGAGGTACCATGGTTAACGGGATTCCACTAGTAAGTTTGGTACCCTAGGTTCAAGCAGTAGCGACCAAACATGGTGAACATACATTAGACATATCGGGTTACTTGACGAGCCTGACTAGCTCGAGCGCACAACAAGTTGAACGATATGAAGCACAGAAGCACTTTGTGTGGCCAACCACTATCGCCAACCGAAGTACGACTCGGGTTCGTCGAACACATCTCACGTGGCGAAATGAATCTCAACCACGATTTCAAATCTGGTACCGAATGTCTGGACTATAGATATAGTCCCGAACTCAATCAATCTTTATTTAGAACATGTAGAGTAAAGCATAATAGACAAAGTAAATCAAGCATGTTAACAAGTATATCATAAAGCATGTTATAAAGCATGTTATAAAGCATGTTGTAAAACACTATATAAACAAGAATACAAACACATATGTTTCATAAGTAAGCGGTTAAAGTAAACAACCACATGGAGGAAATCATACTGGTCTCTAAGGTAGTTGAGAATCCCATCTCAACACCTATCTAAGGCACCATTATCCAAGCACTTACTCTCATAAGCATTTCCACAAACACTTAGAATACACCATTTCAACATACATGGTGTATGTTAGTAAAACATATATTAGGGCTATCCTTTCGCCAAGCGAGTATTTTATTCATGTATAATATATTTATACAGCAAATAATCATGACAAATACATCCCCAAAATTTATACGTATATGGTATTTTCTAGAATACACAATTTCAACATACATAGGGTATATAAGTAAAACATGTATTAGGGCTATCCTTTCACCAAACAAGTAATTTATCCACATATAATATATTTATTCAACAAATAATCATGTCAAACACATTTCCAAAATTTATACGTATATGGTACTTTCTACAAATACCTAGAGTATGTAGAATTCCATATTTTTCATCTTTAATCGAAACGGAAAATAGACAGCACTTTGTACATGTACAATTACATGCAGATCATGAATCTATCATTATCTGACATTGAAAGCGTTGAAAACCATAACCTATACACCTAAAATCCTCACCTTATACCGTAGAATCGCAACGGATCAGGTGGGTTTGTTAAGCTTCCATATTCGGCAGTTTGGTAGCCTAAAGAATGAAATAGGCTAGCTATTTCATAACCTACAACCTTCACACGCCAAAATAGATTAGGGTTAGGGTTTCTTACCTCAAAACGAAGTCGGTATCTCCGGGAAAGCGACAAGGAAGGGGTGGTGCAGCTTGTGTAGCGACAGGGGATAGTAGTAGGAAGGATCTCCCACAACTCTCTAGCTTTCTCTCTCTTTTTCTCTCTTCTCACTTAGGGTTTTTCTCAAATTCGTATGACTGTGAGAGAGGTGGTTCTAAGGTCCTTATATAGCCTAAAAACTCTCTGAAATAGACTTAAGGTCAAGGTATACTTGGGTTATAACCAAAGTGACACTGTTTCAGCTCAACGGAGGATTTCTGGCGGGCCTCCTTAAGCCAAAAGTCGGACTTAAGCTCACCAACCTTGGATCTAGGTGGAGTTAAGTTTTTGTTCTAGTAGGGTTTCCAGATCACGCATGGTGGACCAGTTTCAGTTCAACGGTCAGCGGGTTTCAATCAGAAATTCCAAGTACATGGTTATGTTTATGAAATTTTTCCTGATCCGAGGGTGTATTTGGATCAGATTCTGACGGTCTGGTTGCTTACAAAATGTCCGTAAAAGACACGTGCCAGATCACTATTCAAGATATTTATTTTGTAAAGAAAATAAGTGTTTCACACTCCCTCGCTCCGGACTCAAGCGAACAGCCGTGGGACACTGGCTGGATTTGATTTCCGAGATGGTTGTCAAGCCCAGCGAGGCGGTCCTAATTCCTTAACTTCATATTATTCGGACTCCCGATGTGCGGTCTTGTAACGACCCGTAAATTTCCGTAAGTTGGCTCGAGTACCACCTCGACCAGAAATCAATTAGGATTAAATCCTTTAGAAATTTAACAAAGTTAACTAAGTGCTAAACTCGATTAGCCATGAAATCCGTTGGGATCGCTTTAAATACGATCTGCAAGACCCAAAACTTGTAAAATCAGTGACTCTAGGTTACCCTAAAGTTTAGAACCAAACTCATTTCCCGGCTGCTCTCGGGAATGAAACGAAACTTCGTATTAGGTCTAGATCGCACATCGGAAGTCCGATTAACACGAAGTTAAAGAACTAGGACCGCCTCACTGGGCTCGACAATGATCTCAAAAATCAGGTCCAGCCGATGTCCCACGGCCATTCGTTTGGATCCGGAGCGAGGGAGTGTGAAAAACACTATTCCCTTTCCAAAATAAATATCTGGAATAGTGATCTGGCACCATTCGCTTGCGCGTCAGTATTAAGCAACCTGACCGTCAGAATCAGACTAAATTACACCCTCAGATTAAGAAAAATTTCAGGAACATTTACATGTACTTGGAATTTCGGATCGTGGCCCACTGACCGTTGAACTGAAAGTGGTCCGTCACGTGCGATCTGGGAATCCGATCGAGTCGAAAACGTAATCCTGCATAGATCCATGTGTGGTGAGCTTAAGTCTGACGTTTGGCTCAAGGAGGGCCACCAGAACCTCTCTTTTGAGCTGGAAAAGTGACGAAATGCCTATATTAGCAGTAACCCTTGAACCTGAGTCTGTTTTGGGGAGGTTTTTGGCTATAAAAGGAGCTTAGAACAGCCCCTCTCACAGCCATACGAATTTGGGATAAAACCCTAGAGAGAGAGAGAGAGAGAAGAGAGAAAAGAGCTTGGGATTTGTGGGAGAACTTCCTCCTACTGCTTTCAGACATCGCTCGGCCTACACCGCCTCTTTCCAGGCGCTTTTCCGGCGGTATCCACTCCGTTTGAAGGTGAGAAACTCTAACCCTAGGTCTGATTTGAAGTATATAGGTTGTAGGTTGTGTAAAGGCTAACCGATTTCACTCTTTAGCCTAGAAAACGCCCGTATACGGAAGTTCAACAACCCGTGCTGATTCGTTGTGATTCCAAGGGCAAAGGTGAGGACTTTAGGTGTATAGGTTACGGTTTTCAACGCTTTCAATGTCAGATAATGATAGATTCATGATCTGCATGCAATTGCACATGTACAAAGTGCTTTTCGTTTCCTGTTTCGATTAACGTTGTAGAATATGGAATTTCACATACTCTAGGTATACGTAAAAATACCGTATATGTATTTTTTTTGGAAAAATGTTTGACATGTTTATTTAATGTATGAATATACAATATATGGATAAAATACTAGTTTGGCGAAAGGAATTGCCGTAATACATGTTTGCTTGTAAATGCTACGTATGTTGAAATTGTGTATTCTAGAAATACCGCGTATATGTAAATTTTGGAAATACAAATGTCATGATTATTTGCTGTATGATTATGATATACATGGATAAAATACTCACTTGGCGAAAGGTCAGCCCTAATACGTATTTTGCTAACATACGTCGTGTATGTTGGAATAGCGTACTCTAAGTGTTTGTGTAAATGCTTGTGAGTGTAAATGCTTAAGTGTTAGTGCCTTAGATAGGCGCTGATATGGAATTCCCGACTACCTTAGAGACATGTAGGATCCCCTCCATGTGGTGGTTTGCTATAACCACTCACTTGTGATGTGTATGTAATTGTATCCCTATTTGTATACTGCTTACAACATGCTTTACAACATGCTTTACTTCATGCTTATAACATGCCTTACGACATGCCTGTTAACATGCTTGTATTACTTTGTTTATCATGCTTTACTCCACATGCTATTGATGAGAATTGATTGAGTTTGGGACTATGTCTATAGTCTAGACATTTGGTACCAGACTTGAGATTGTGGCTGAGATTCATGTCGCCACAAGGGATGTGTCTGACGAACCCGAGTCGTACTTCGGTTGGCGATAATGGTTGGCCACACGGAGTGCTTTCGCACTCCATATCGCCCAACTTGTGGTGCGCTCGAGCTAGTCAGGCTCGTCAAGTAAACCGATATGTGAATGTGTGTTCACCATGTTTGGTCGCTACTGCTTGAACCTAGGGTACCAAACTTACCAGTGGCGATCCCGTTAACCATGGTACCTCGATCCGCTAAGACGCATGAGCCGGGCATGGTGGTATGGGACACCGTGGTCGAGCTGTCGGCCTACGCTGGGGCCATGTGCCTCCCCGTAGTGACCATTGCGCAACCAAACTCGTGAGCCAAATACAGTGGTATGGGACACTGTATTCGAGCTGTCGATACTTACGGCGAGAGCCGAGTACGGTGAGACCTGTGCTCGTGCTGACGGGCGACGAGTCCTCCGTAGTATCTTCGAGTATACTCCAAGTGTCTGTGATTGACGACGAGTCTTTCACAGCAACTAGAGTATGAGTTGAGCCGAGTACGGTGAGACCTGTACTCGAGCTGACGGCTAGTGATTGAGCCGAGTACGGTGAGACCTGTACTTGATCTGACGGCCAGTAATTGAGCCGCATACGGTGAGATCTGTATCTGCGCTGACGGGTGACGAGCCCTTTGTGATGCCTTCACTACACTTCTCAAACCATAATATCGTATGAGATTAGCTAGGATTGACGACCCTAGAATGGATCATGTTTGGGAATGATACAAGGGAGGTACCTTAGTTTCCCAATACTGCTGTTTGAAATAGATTAATAATAACTCGGTAATCATGATCATCATCGCACCGCATGTGCTTAGTAGATGTGGCGCACTGAGGGAGTTACGCATTCGCAACGTAAGATGATGTCACTTGAGGGTGGTTTGGCAAGGGCATACAGCATCATGTCATTTCATTCTCGCACTTAATAAGAGTAGTTAGAATTGTTTGATTTGTACTGCTTTATCATTACTGCTTGATTGAGTTGATAACATGTTAACCTATGCTTTATTGTTCCACTGAGTTAGCTACTCACTCCCACGTTACGGGACGGTGTTTGCAACACCCACCAGACTCTGTCGCAGGTATAGATGGCGCCTCGGTTCAGGAGCCGGAGCCCGACTTCGATGAGGATCAGGAGTTCTCCTTTATGCAATACTCTGACAGCTTTGCTTAGGCCGACTGCATCGCGGGATTTTGGGACTCATTTTGTAGATTGTATTTTGATTTTATTTTGAACCAAAACATTACATGTATATGGGAACTCAGTTAGTCTTCATACTCAGGTGTTCATGGAAATTTTGTTCTTTACATACTTTAAATATACAATTTCAGTCTTCCGCTTGCTTTTATATAATTGAACTGGAGTATGAATTACTGTTTTGGTATAATCTTATTCATGTTTATTGCTTTAACTCAGACAACATTTAACCATCATTGTATATGTTGCATAAGTGATGCGTTGGAACTCGGGAGTTGAGTTCATACTCGACCCCCGATTTTAAGGGCGTTACAGGTCTAGACCTAATACGGAGTTTCAATGTGTTCCCGAGAGCAGTTGGGTAATGAGTTTGATCTAGACTTCAGGGTAACCTAGCGACAATGATTCTACAAGTTTTGGGCCTTGCAGATCATATTTAAAGCGATTTAAATGAATTTCATGGAAAATCTAGTTTAGCACTTAGTTAACTTTGTCAAATTTCTAAAGGATTTAATCTTAAGTGATTTCTGGTCGAGGTGGTACTCGGGTCTTTGCACGGAAATTTACGAGTCGTTATAGTGAGGTACACTAACCGTCCCACTCCCATGCGGGGAGGTGTGGGATACAATACACACATCAGTGGGTCCCACGTGGGGCCCACCATAATGTTTATCTTCCATCCAATCTGTTAATAAGGTCGCACTGGGACCTGAATACAGAGGAAAAACAAATTTCATAATGATCCAAAACTTCTGTGACTCAAACAGGGTCTCAATGGTAGACGTTCAACCATAACTGTTCTCTGTAGCGTGGACCACCTGAGCTCGTATACGGCTGATTTTTAGAGGGCTCACTACCCTAAGGGGCCCCATCAAAATGCACGGTGTTGATGTTCTCAGGCATCACAGTGGGGCCCACAGTTGGGACCCCCTACCCGTCCGTCCACAGCGCAGCAGTGCCTGTTGTTGTCTCTTTTTTTTTGAAAAATCATTTTTCCATGGTTTTTCCTAGGTGGCGTCCGCATCAGTTGAATCCACTCCACTCATTGGATCCTATGGCTCAAGACAGTCTAAATGAGCCCAATATTCGATGTGTTTTGGTGTATAGAAACATCAGAGTGGGTCCTAACAGCCTTTAACGGTCAATATTGTTGTTTTATATGGTATGGCCCGCTTGATTATCGGATTATCTTCATTTTTCGGCTTAATGCCTAAAACGAGCTGGGGAATGGAATGGACAGCGTGGATTAGACCTATACATTAAGGTGGGGCCTGCATGAGCGATCCACCCAAGTTTTTAAATCAAACTGATATTTTTGTTTGGTTTTCACGTGCAGACGCTGGTAGAACGTCCCATTGTCTGTTCACACTCCACTTAGTCCACGTCCAGCATCCCTAGACGCTGGACGGTTTGCATATAACACATATCTCAGGTGGGCCCCACCTAAAGGCATGATGCCTAGGTGGGCCACCAAAAGGTTGGATGGTGTGGATAAAACATACATCAAGGTGGGGTCCATCCAAGTGGGCCACATGACCACATCATCACACAAAGAAAATGAAAAAGAGAGGGGGGAGAGAGAGAGAGAGAGAGAGACACGTGTGATGGAGGACTCCGCCACTATGAGCCCTCCCTTTCATGCACTTCAATCATACATCAAGTGTGTCCCAATACATGTGGGCCCACTAAATCAAAAATTAACGGTGGAGATTCCTTCTCCACTAAAATGAAAGGTCTAGATGACCGCTTTTCATGCAAGGAAAATAAACATCATGATGGGGTCCATGGAGAATGGCCCTATCATGGAATGATCAAGAGAATCAAGGTGGGCCATCGGCCACACCTAAGATCCAAAGTGAAAAGGCCTAGCTATATGTCCTAGAGAGGGAGGGGGGGCGAATAGGACTATGCCAAATTAAAACTATAACAGCGGAATTTAACTAAATAAGATAGCCTTGAAAGATAGAACTTTAAACAAATCATAGTACTGAAATGTAAAGCAATCTTCAAATAATAAAATAGAGAGGTTGATACCAATGTTGTTCTAAGGATAACCTTGCACCATAAAAACCAAGGGTTTATGGCAGGACAACCTTACTAGAACAATTTGAATATCAAAAACTCAAACTGAAAGGAAATAGCAAGAAATTAAATTCTAAACTATTACAACATTCCCCCACAATGCTTAAAATGTAAAAGATTACAACATTCACATCCACATATACATTCCATAGCTTTGAATGATAAAAGATATAGAAATTTAAACAAACATTCAAACCACAAAACACAAAGAATTATAGTGGTTCGCCTGTGTGTTCACCAACTATTAAACAACAGCCACACAGCTTGCTACTCCACTCCTAATATCCTCACACAGGGGATATCAGCGTTCACTATGAAAATAAGTTTCATAGGTTCACCTAAAACCTTCACAATTGTGTCTTTCAAATGGGCTTACACAATTCAAAAAACCCCACTTCTGAGTTTTCTGGCTCTCCTCAGATAACCACTAGATTGAGATTTTTCTGGCTTAATCTCAAACAAAAACTAAAAACAAGGAAATTTACAATAAAGTAAAATACCTGGATTTCTCCTTTCGTTGTAGCCCGGAAGAACCAATCGGAGTAGAAGTTCGAATATAGAAATTCAATGTGCAATACTCATTTGATATGGTTCTAATTTCTAATGGATTTTAAATTAATCCAGTTGGGCTAGCTCTATTTGATTTTGATTCCAAGAAGAAGGAATACAACAATTCCTCTTTTCAATTCAGATTGGAATGCAGAAACAAAATCAAATAAATAAAGCTAACAAAAGAGAATATTAAATATGCACAGCGTAGCTTAAAAATTAACACAAACTTATCTCAGAGTGATGCCTTGATTTTACTTGAATTGAATTATTGAAAAACTCTGAAATTCGTGTTCTATTTATAGATGCAGAAAACGCATCTTCGACTGGTCGTGTCGCCACTACGACTGGTCGTAGGTCGAACTGCATTTTGAAATTTTAAGCGCGATCGGATAAAACCGTTCCACGACTGGTCATAGGGTGTCCACGACTGGTCGTGAGGCCTTCACGACTAGTCGTGAGGAACTAAGAAAGGTTGATGGAGTTTGAGTCGTAGATGCAGGACTACTCGTGAATGAGTCGACATTGTTCCTATGACAGGTCGAGCAGACTCCAGGACTGGTCGAAGCTCAACCAAAAAATTCTGAAAATTTACAACAACTTAGGACTGGTCTTGGAATTTCTTGGACTGGTCGAGCCAGTTCTAGGACTAGTCGAACAGAGTCCAGGACTGGTCGAAGAACAGACCAAATACTTATAAAAATATTCAGTTTGAATTATGTATACAAAATGACCTACCCTAAGGTCAAACTCAGGTCATTCATACCTTAAATGTGAAGTAAGGACATTGAATCTTCATTTCTTAAGATGATGGCTGACCTTTGAAGATTATGAAGCTTGAGATCTCTGATGTAGCTTGAACTTGAGATCTTCTAAAGCTTGGACTTCATCTTATACTGTTATTCTTGAGTTGTACTTGAGACTTGAACAAGAACTTGTCTTCTAATGTAGCTCTTGAAATATTCTGATCATTGAAGCTTGCAGAAGTAGACAAATAACTTGAACTTAAACTTCTTGAAGTAGATCACCGTTCTTAACTTGTAGCATTGATGCAGTAACTTGAACATACTAGTCAACATGCTACACAAGACATAGATTATGTTTTTGGCAACATAAAATTTGACAACAAAAGGGGCAAATAACTATTGCACTTACAATCTCCTCCTTTGTCAAATTTATGACAAAACACACTTAAAAAATATGATCAATATGAATACAAAAGAAAAATCATGCACCAGTTATAAAAGTAAACCAGTTACAGTTTGATTAACGAATCATGCACCAGTTGTCATTCACAAATTCTTCATTACTTACTCCCCCTGAGTAGCACACATAAATCCACCATAAAAAATGATGCTACTCTACTCTGCCACTATCCATATTTATTTCCCCCATATATCCATATATATCAAACTTAAATTATTCTCCCCTTTTTTGTCACAATATGACAAAGGAAGAAAGGAAGAAATGGAAGTGGAATACCATGAAAGGAATAACTAGTTAAGATATGCAAGCAAATCATGTGAATGTTAAATTCTCAGATGAAAATTTAGAGATACAAGCAATCATGGACTGAGCAAAGGATTGGTATGCCGGCCCACCCCAATGTAGGATGTTATCCCAGCCTAAAGATTGAAGAAGTGGAAGGATATCAAAAGGAACAATATGATCAATAAATACAGGTCTTTCAACAATGACATTGCACATACGCAAATCCCGTACATGTGTGGGATCATCTTCGAGTGACCGAAGATGGCGCCGAGTGATAGGAGTTGATCTAGAAGATGATGGACCACAGGCAGTTTTCTTTTTCCCTCTAGCATCCATTTGCAATAGATTAATCAAAGAAATAAGTATATTCAAAAGATGAGGAGTGGGGTTTTGATAGATCAGATTTTTTAAGAGAAAACTTCAAAATCGTAATGAAACACAAAATAAATTACTCCAAGAGTGAAAATGAAGTAATATTAAGTAGAATCTACAAGAAAAACATAAATGATGCACTAACCTTGAGGAATCAGACAGTTGGGTACGACTGGTCGTGCTATGACCCTTTGAAGAAGAAATAAGAAATGAGGAAGATGAGATTTTTCCCCAAATTAAAAAGGTCCAGCGCGCTACACGACTGGTCGACAACTGTTCTTGACCGGTCATACCACGACTGGTCGAGCAAGTCCTCGACTGGTCGTGAACCAATAAAAACATGCATTTTTCATAAAAATTTAAAATTTAAACCAATAAATTATCAAATATATACACTATGATACACATATGCATGAATAATCAATTTAAATTGCACATACCAAGATCAAATTTCAATTTATTAAACTTTCTTTTGTCGAGCGGTTTAGTGAAAATGTCAGCAAGTTGAGTCTCGGTCGGAATGTAATCTAAAGAGATTAATTTTTCTACCACTAATTCACGAATGTAATGATACCTAATGTCAATGTGCTTGGTATGTGAATGCTGGATTGGATTTTTTGAAATATTTATAGCACTAGAATTATCACAATATAATATCATTGATTCCTGTATAATTACATAATCGCTTAACATACGTTTCATCCAAACAAGCTGAGTACATGCATTTCCAGCTGCGATGTATTCAGCCTCAGCAGTAGAGAGCGACATAGAACTTTGCTTCTTGTTAAACCAAGAAACTAAACAATTTTCGATATAAAAACAACCACCACTGGTTGACTTTCTATCATCAATATTAATAGCCCAATCAGCATCTGAATACCTAGCCAACTGAACACTAGTATCATATGGATGGCAGAGACCCAAATTAGTAGAACTTGCGACATATCGCATAATCCGCTTAACAGTAGTTAGATGAGATTCTTTAGGATTAGACTGATATCTAGCACAAATACCAACACTTAAAGCAATATCAGGTCTACTTGCAGTTAAATAAAGTAAACTGCCAATCATGCTATGATATAGTTTAGGATCTACATTTTTACCTGTAGAGTCTTTTGAGAGTCTTAAGGTTGTACTCATAGGAGTATCAAAATTCTTACCATTCTCAAATCCTAACTTTTTAATAAAGTTCAAAGCATATTTGGTTTGAGAAATAAAAATACCATCAGGTTGTTGTTTTACTTGCAACCCTAGGAAATAATTCAATTCCCCAACCATGCTCATTTCGAACTTAGATTTCATTAAATCTGCAAACTCAACAATCATGTTAGTACAGGTAGATCCATAAATAATATCATCAACATAAATTTGTACCATTAAGATATGATCGTTATGTTTCTTAACAAACAGAGTTTTATCAACACTTCCCATTAGAAAATTATGACTTAGTAAAAACTTAGTCAATTTTTCGTACCATGCCCTGGGAGCTTGTTTCAAACCGTAGAGAGCCTTTTTAAGGCGATAGACATTATAAGTGTTCTTAGGGTTTTCAAAACCCGTTGGTTGTTCAACATAGACTTCTTCATGTAGATCACCATTTAAGAAGACACTCTTTACATCCATTTGATAAATTTTGAATTTTCAAAAGCATGCAATGGATATAAAAAGTCTAATTGATTCGAGGTGAGCAACTGGGGTAAGTTTCATCATAATCAATGCCTTCTATTTGAGTGTACCCTTGTACAACCAGTCTTGCCTTATTTCGAATTATATTACCAAGTTCATCAGACTTATTTTTGAAAATCCACTTAGTTCCTATAATGTGTTTATCTTTAGGTCTAGGAACAAGATACCAAACATCATTTCTCACAAATTGGTTAAGTTCTTCCTGCATAGCAACTATCCAGTTTTTGTCAGAAAGCGCTTCTTTTATGTTAGCCGGTTCAATCTGGGATGTAAAGCACATGTAATTACATATGTCTTCTATTTGTCTATGAGTACGCACACCAGTGAGAGCGTTTCCAAGAATTTGAGTGGTTGGATGATCTTTAACAGTCCTCAGTTCAGAATTAGTTTGATTTAATGAAGTATCTGGTTTGTCAATTAAAAGAACTTCATCATTATATGAACTTGGGGAAGTTGTATTCAAGTGATCGTCAATGACCACATTGATGGACTCTTAAATAACACCGGTCCTTTTGTTCAATACTCGATATGCATGACTATTTAAAGAATACCCTAAAAAGATACCTTCATCACTTTTAGTATCAAATTTTCCCGAATTTTCACGGTCACGTAAAATATAACACTTGCTACCAAAAACTCGAAAGTATTTGACAGTAGGCTTCTTATCGAACCATAGTTCATAAGCAGTTTTATTATTTGACTTACTTGTATAAACCCAGTTGATTGTATAGCAGGCAATATTTATAGCTTCAATCCAAAGATTTTTAGGGAGCTTCATACTATTTATCATTACATTAGCCATTTCTTGAAGAGCTCTATTTTTCCTTTCCACAATTCCATTTTATTGTGATGTTTTGGGCACAGAGAATTCATGCGATATTCCCTGATTGCTACAGAATTTCTCAAAACTGCTATTCTTGAACTCAGATCCATGATTACTACGAATCTTACAAACTTGAGAACTTTTTTCAGTTTGGATCCGTTTGAGAATTCTTTTTACTTCGTCAAGGGTTTCTGATTTTTCCCCTAAGAAGGCTACCCAAGTGAATCTGGTATAATCATCCACGATCACCAGTATGTATTTTTGGCCACCTCGACACTCCGTCCTGGTTGGTCCTACAAGATCCATGTGGAGAAGTTCGAGCGGTTTTGATGTGGTATTGGAGTTCACCTTTTTGTGAGAACTCCTAGTTTGTTTGCAAATCTGGCATTCGCCACATATTTTGTCTACTTTTTGAAGTTTAGGTAGACCTCTTATTAGTTCTCCTTTGCTCAATCTGTATAAATTATGGTAGTGTACATGTCCAAGGCGTTTATGCCATAATTCTGTCTCATTGGTATGGACCATGTAGCACAATTGATTAGATGAGCTACCATCGCTTACAATATAGTAGTTTTCATAAGTCCTGCGACCAGTTAATATTACAGAACCCTTTTTGTTTAAAATTTCACAACCTTGATTAGAAAAGTTCACGCTGTGATTGTTATCGCATATTTGAGATATGCTTAACAGGTTGTGTTTTAGCCTCTCAACATATAAAACATTCTTAAATAAGGGAAGGTTATAGAGTTGAACCATACCTTGGCCAATAATCTTACAGTTGCTACCATCACCAAATGTGACTGACCCATCAATCATATCTTTAAGGTCGGTGAATAAAGCCTTGTCGCCTGTCATATGCCTGGAGCACCCATTATCTAGGTACTACTTTGAATGGCTTGTCGCTTTGAATGCAGTGTGGGCAACCAAGCAAGTAACCTTAAGAACCCATTTCATAACTGTTTTGGGTTTAGGAGTATAGTTGGTCTTCTTATGTTTGTAGTTGTTGTAAGACTGACCTAATGAGTTAGATTTTAAGATCTCCTTAAGTAGATCAACTATTTTCTCAGCTAAAGGGTTTTGGTTTTGATTTTTGTAGTTGATATGGTTACTTTTAGTTTTGAAAGATTGAAAAGTTTTAGAATTTTTAGAAAACTTTTGATTAGAACTTTTCTCTTTTCAATTTGAGGACTCTCCTTTCACAAACTTGAGAGGAGTATTTTTCTGTTTAGGAGGAATATTTCTATCGTATCCCAGACCAGATTGGTTGCCACATTTTCTTGATCCAGTTAAAAGTTTTTCTAATTTTGGATCACCTAGGGCATACCTCCATGTATCCTTTAAACTTAAAAGGGAAGAGACTTCAAGTTTAAGTTTATCATTTTCAGATTTCAGATTTTCAATAAGGGTGGTTTTGAAATCTAGATCACATTTACATTTTTCAAAACAATCTGAAAGATGAGATTTTTCTAAAACAATAGTTTCAAAATTATCTTTAAGCTTTGAAAACTTTTCTTTTTGAAGCTTTAATTTTACTGCAATCTTACAACTTTTCTTGTATAGGGCATTGTAAGCATCTTGAAGATCTTCTTCATTTTCATGATCACTATTCAGATTTTCTTCACTAGTAGAATCATCATGATCTGAAAAAGTGAACTTGGCTAGAGTCATAAGAGCTTTGACTTCATTGCTCGACTCGGTTTCAGAATCTTCTGATTCAGAAGAGGCTTCAGTGCCAGAAGATTCATCCCAAGTAGCCAACATTCCTTTCCTTTTAGGTTTGTCCTTTTTAGGATACTTGTTTGCTAAATGCCCATATTCTTGGCAGTTGTAACATTGACTATCTTTTAAAGATTTCCAAGTTTTAGATTTAGACTTAGATCTTTTCTTATCGTTTGATTTTTGAAAGTCTACCTTCTTTTTACTTTTGAAAATCTTATAAAACTTTTTCGCTAAAAGAGCCATATCATCTTCAGAATTTTCAAAATCAGAATTTTCCTGAGAAATACATTTGGAAGACTTAAGGGCTAGGAGCTTTAAAGTTTAACTCATAGGTTTGTAAAGACCCAACTAATTCTTCTACCCTCATATTGTCTGTACCATGAAGTTCCTGGATCGCAGTCACCTTTGAGTTGAACCGTTCAGGTAGTGAGCGTAGTATCTTTGCACACACTTTACTTTATGGGATTTTATTGCCAAGACCCCACATAGAGTTTACAATGTCATTTAGTCTTGTATAAAAGTCCATGAACATTTCATTTTCTTCCATATGTATTTCCTCAAATTTAGTTGTGAGGATTTGGAATTTAGACTTCTTGACAATTGATGTACCCTCGTGTGTCATTTCTAAAATATCCCAAGTTTGCTTTGCAGTATCACAGATATAATTCTTTTGAACTCATCCAGTGATAGTGCGCAACTAATTGCATTTAGTGCTTTTGCATTGGCACTACTCTCACTTTTCTAAAGTATGGTCCAAGAAAAATAAGGTGTTATTCTCATTGATTTTGCCATCGATACCAGTCACTTCAGTGGTAGGAGGGATCCATTCAGTCACTGTGGCTTGCCACACACTCTCATCCATTGATTTGAGGAAGATCCTCATCCTGGCTTTCCAATAGGCATAGTTGGAGCCATCAAATGGTGGAGGCCTAGTGACTAAAAGGCTATCAAAATTTGACATCTTTTAAATAGCTTAAATCGATTAGCTCAGGAAATAAATCCAAATAACAATTAAAAAGAGCTATTAGGCTTTGATACCACTTGAAAAGGCCTAGCTATATGTCCTAGATGGGGAGGGGGGTGAATAGGACTATGCCAAATTAAAACTATAATAGTTGAATTTAACTGAATAAGATAGCCTTGAAAGATAGAACTTTAAACAAATCACAGTACTGAAATGTAAAGCAATCTTCAAATAATAAAATAGAGAGGTTGATACCAATGTTGTTCTAAGGACAACCTTGCACCATAAAAACCAAGGGTTTATGGCAGGACAACCTTACTAGAACAATTTGAATATCAAAAACTCAAACTGAAAGGAAATAAAGGAAATAACAAGAAATTAAATTCTAAACTATTACAACATTCCCCACAATACTTGAAATGTAAAAGATTACAACATTCACATCCACATATACATTCCACAGCTTTGAATGATAAAAGATATAGAAATTTAAACAAACATTCAAACCACAAAACACAAAGAATTATAGTGGTTTGCCTGTGTGTTCACCAACTGTTAAACAGCAGCCACACAGCTTGCTACTCCACTCCTAATATCCTCACACAGGGGATATCGGTGTTCACTATGAAAATAGGTTTCACAGGTTCACCTAAAACCTTCACAATTGTGTCTTTCAAATGGGCTTACACAATTCAAAAAACCTCACTTCTGAGTTTTCTGGCTCTCCTCAGATAACCACTAGATTGAGATTTTTTTGGCTTAATCTCAAACAAAAATAAAAAACAAGGAAATTTACAATAAAGTAAAATACTGGATTTCTCCTTTCGTTGTAGCCTGGAAGAACCAATCGGAGTAGAAGTTCGAATACAGAAATTCAATGTGCAATACTCACTTTTATATGGTTCTAATTTCTGATTGATTTGAAATTAATCCAGTTTGGCTAGCTCTATTTGATTTTAATTTTAAGAAGAAGGAATACATCAATTCCTCTTTTCAATTCAGATTGGAATGTAGAAACAAAATTAAATAAATATAGCTAACAAAAGAGAATATTAAATATGCATAGCGTAGCTTAAAAATTAACACAAACTTATCTCAAAGTGATGCTTTAATTTTACTTGAATTGAATTATTGAAAAACTCTGAAATTTGTTCTATTTATAGGTGCAGAAAAAGCGTCTTCGACTGGTCGTGAGGCCACCACGACTGGTCGTAGGTCGAACTGCATTTTGAAATTTTAAGTGCGATCGGATAAAACCGTTCCACGACTGGTCGTAGGGTGTCCACGACTGGTCGTGAGGCCTCCACGACTGGTCGTGACCATCCCACGACTGGTCGTGAGGAACCAGGAAAGGTTGGTGGAGTTTGAGTCGTAGCTGCAGAACTAGTCGTGAATGAGTCGACATTGTTCCTATGACCGGTCGAGCAGACTCTAGGACTGGTCGAAGCTCAACAAAAAAATTCTGAAATTTTGCAACAACTTAGAATTGGTCTTGGAATTTCTTGGACTGGTCAAGCCAGTTCTAGGACTAGTCGAACAGAGTCCAGGACTGGTCGAAGAACAGACCAAATACTTATAAAAATATTCAATTTGATTTATGTATACAAAATGACCTACCCTAAGGTCAAACTAAAGTCATTCATACCTTAAATGTGAAGTAAGGACATTGAATCTTCATTTCTTAAGATGATGGTTGACCTTTGAAGATTGTGAAGCTTGAGATCTCTGATATAGCTTGAACTTGAGATCTTCTAAAGCTTGGACTTCATCTTGTACTGTTATTCTTAAGTTGTACTTGAGACTTGAACAAGAACTTGTCTTCTGATGTAGCTCTTGAAATATTCTGATCATTGAAGCTTGTAGAAGTAGACAAATAACTTGTACTTGAACTTCTTGAAGTAGATCACCGTTTTTAGCTTGTAGCATTGATGCAGTAACTTGAACATACAAGTCAACATGCTACACAAGACAAAGATTGTGTTTTTGGCAACACAAAATTTGACAACAAAAGGGGCAAATAACTATTGCACTTACACAAAGTGAGATCCATACCATCAATCGGTAGGCCTCACTTGGCCTATCATCAAAGTATTAAATCTAGGCCTATAAAGCACCCACCGTTCGATCTTCTTGGTCTGATGGAACGCCAATATCCTTGTGTCTCACTTTGATGGAGGATGATGAGAAATGAAGGCCGATCTTGGGATGGAAAGTGGGCCACACAACTCACTCTTTTCTCTCTTGGAAGTGCTTGGACGTGCACTCATTTGCTTGCTTGGAAAATGTGAAGAGAATGAGAGAGTGGGAAGGGTGGTTGTAAGAGAGGTGATGGGTGTGAGTGATGGATGTGAGGTGATAGTTGTACTTGACATGTATGGGTGTGTAAGAGAGAGGGTGAGAGAGAGTTGACTTGGTAGGTTGCTTGGCTTGGGGAGAAAGAAAGCATGGGTGTGTACTTTGATTGATTGATGGGATGGGTTGTAGAGATTCTCTTGGGTTCATAAACGCGCGGCGTTTCTTCGAAATAAACGCAGGCCCACATCTCCTGACCAGGGTATCGGATCGGTGTGCAAGACGTGGTATTGGAACCGCGGCGATGGTGCGATCGCAATAGTACAAGTCTCAGATTAAGCCAACTTAAATCTACAAGATACGACTTAGGGTCGCGTGCAAATGTTGATTATAGGTCGCAGGTTGCCGGAATTCAACGGGAAGGATCGCAGGAGTCGACGGAATAGTACAGACTAGGTTACGGGTCTTAATAAGTCAAGGCACAATCAATCTACAAAAGGATGAAGATAACGCTCTCTAATCTCAACCTCGCCCTCCCAAGACACCTCATCAACACTATGGTGACCCTGCTAATCTTCGGATCCCGGATCAGAGACAAACGAAATTGGAATATTATGCAGCCTCACAATCTCAACGGTAGGGAGCTATATTAGAAAATCTCTAAGTTATTCGAACTCAGGGATCTAACCATTCTAAGTTCTAAATAATCATAGAGTGTAGGGTAGCTATCAGCAGATATTTGATGTTATCCTTAGGTATTCTCAATTATGCTCTGATACCATCTTCTATCACGCCCCAAACTCATAAACTGGGCTCACAAAATTCCCGATCGCCAAATTCGGCGCTAACAACCTCCGTAGAACCCCATTCTCAGCTCCCGGCACCCATTTACTAGGTTTCGATCATGGGATCCTACAAGGAGGATTTTCCAACGTACATTTATCTCATAAGAAGCATAACCACAAGTTTACCCAGATCACAAAAGCAACATCATCATCACATATCCACTAATATAAACAGTTGAATACAGTGCTGAAATGGAAATACATTTATCAATAATCAAAGCTCCGGAAGGCCGCTGCACACTCCAAGCTCAATGCTGCTGCAACCTAACGCCACTTACAGCATCTATCGTGCATAAGGTTATAGAAAGCTTAGAGGGTGGTGTAAGTGTGTGCATAAGGTAAGTACCAAGTATACAATATATGAGACCCGTATCCTAGACTGTACCGTTTTGTAGGCTTCCGCGGTCCTCCCGATTGAATTTCGGTAACCCTTGACCTGTATCCGATGTTTACGCACCATCCTAAGCCGAGTCCTGCATATCAGAGTCGACTTGACTCGAAACTTATACCCCAGCGACCGCGCCATCGCTGCGGTTCCAACGCCGCATCTCGTACGCCGATGCGATACCGAGGACAAAAGATGTGGGCCTGCGTATATTCCGTAGAAACGCCGCGTGTTGCGAATTTTGAGAGAATCTCTACGACCTATCCCATTAATTAATCAATCAAGTACACATCCTATCACAAGTACAAGCACCCATTCCCTTTTTCCCTCTCTCTCCCCACCCATTCCCCTATCACAAGTACAATCAAGTACACACCTTACAAGTCAACTCTCTCTCCCCACTCATTCCTCTTTTACACAAAATTCAAACTAACTCATGCCTTCCCATTCCCTTTCTTACAACACCCACTTCACCCATCCCTTATCAATCCATCACTTCTCTCTCTCTCTCTCTCTCTCTCTCTCTCTCTCATTCTCTAACAATTCTCCAAGCTCCCAAGAGAAAGCACCCAACGTCCAAGCTTTCCCAAAGCCAAGTGTGGCCCACTTTCCTACCCCCTCTCATCTCCCATCTCAACCCTCCATTCTTCATCAACCTCCATCAAGATCAAAGACAAGGAGCATAGGAGTCTAAGAAGCTAAAGAAGAAGGCCGATAGATGGGTGATTCACCGTTAATTTTGAATTTTAGGGGCCACTTGTTATGGGACCCACTTGATGTATGCATTGTATAGGGAGGGCCCAATAGTGGCGGGGTCCCTCCCCTTCACGTTTTTCGCTCTATCTCTCTCTCTCACCCTTATGATGGAGTGGCCCCCCACCAATATGTCTTATATCTACTCCATTCATTTGATGGTGTGGCCTGCCATATTGTAGGTGATGATCCACACCGTCCACCATTAGGATGGTGGGAATCCCACCCACTGGACTACCCTGATCCATAGCTCAAGTGGTAGACTGGGTGAAAGATACCTCGTTTCAATAGAGGTCTTGGTATTGATCCTTACTGGAGGTGACTATCATGAAGTGTGAAGTGCTATTAAGCCTTTTGGCCCAACGTGGGACCCACCTGATCAACGGATTGGCTGGTGGTCGTGCTTTGTGGACCCCATCTTATATGATATATTTGTTATATCTACACCATCCATCAAGGACGGTGGTACCCCACCGTGTATTACGTCCATGTCCAGGTCATCCACGGCCTGGACGCTGGACCGACCTATGTATATATAACATTATATATATATAACATTATATATATATATATATATTATAATATAGTATATGGTGGGCCCCACATGGGGACCCACCTGTTTTGAGATGAGATGCTCGTTAGGTGGACCCCATGTATATATACCATCCATCCATCCAATCCAGACAGTCCAGCGGTCTGGATGTGGACTGCATTTTTGTCCCGTCCATTTGTAGGGACCACCGTGATGTATGGGTCTTAGCCACACCCTGATATATGTGTTACATTTAAACCGTCCATCCATTTGGCGAGCACATCCAAGGTGGGCCACGTGCATGGACCCACCCTGATGTATATGGTTCATTTAAACCGTCCATCCATTTGGTGAGCCAATCCTAAGGCTTGGGGAGAACAATAAGACAGGTCCAGTTTCAAGTGGACCACACTGCAGAAAATAGTGGGATGAAGCGTTTACCATTGAAACGCTTTGGGTTGCAGAAGTTTTGAACCAATATGATATTTGTTTTTCCTCTAAGTTCAGATCTTTATGACCTTATGAACTGTCTGGATGGAAAATACATGTTATGGTGGGCCCTCTAAATTTTTAACAATGGGAATTATTATCACCACTGTTATGTGTGGTATGGTCCAGATGATCCTTTGGATATGATTCATTTTTTTTTTGTGATAATGCTCTAAAATGATCTCTAAAAAAAATATGAATGGTGTTGTTATACGTCTCATTGATTTAGCCCATTTGATTCGGCCCATTTGATGTGATTAGGGCCCTTTTGGTGAGGCCCGATGCGATGTACTTGGGGCTCATTTCATAAGCCCAACGTGATATACGAGACCCTAGTAAGAGGCCCAATTTGTTGTATTTGTGGAGGCCCTACATGATGTATTGCGATCCATTTGAGTGAGGCCCTATGTGATGCGTATATACCCCTTAAGTGAGGCCCATAATGATGTACATTAGGCCCTTGTATGAGGCCGTGGGCCCACTGTACGTTTGGCCCTATATGGGCTACTTCTTGGGAGCAATGTTGGTTGAATGTCCACATTGATGGGCAGTGATGGTTAAATGTCGACATCATGACATTCCCTTAGGCCTGGTTAGGCCCATTCTCATCATTCTCTAGTGGGTTAACCCAAATTATTGGGCCTCATTAATATTGCTTGGTCCATCATTAATATTGCTTGGTCCATAAATCCCGCCTTGCGTAAAGGTCGATTGCCGATTCCGATTGTTGAGGCCGATCATCAAGGCCGATTATAATTATCAAGGCCGATTCCGATTGTCGAGGCCGATTCTGATTGTCAAGGCTGATTCTGATTGTTGAGGCCAATTCCAATTGTCGAGGCCGATTCCAATTGTCGAGGCTGATTCCGATTATCGAGGTCAATTCTGATTATCGAGGCCGATTATAATTGTCGAGGCCAATTCCGATTGTCAAGGCCGATTTCGATTGCTGAGGCTGATTATCCAGGTCAATTCTGATTGTCGAGGCTGATTCCGACTGTCGAGGTTGACCACCGAGGCCGATTCTGATTGACGAGACCCGATGTGATATATATGCGGCCCATATTTGAGGCCCATTGTGATGTGTATTCAGCCTGTGTTGAAGGCCCATTGTGATGTATATTAGGCTTATGTGATGAGGCCTATTGCGATGCATTTGAGGGTCAGACGATGGAGTCTATTGTGATGTATATTAGGCCCATGGGAGAGGCCCATCATGATGTGTATTAAGCCCTTGACTGGGGCCCATGGTGTTGTATATTAGGCCCTTTGTGAGGCCATGGGTCCACTATACATTAGGCTCTATGTGGGCCACTCCTTGGGGATAATGTTGGTTAAATGTCCACATTGTTGAGGCCGATTGTCGATGCCGGTTATTGATATCGATTATGAGTATTTCACAGCATAGCATCGTGATACATGCTCATATTCATCATCTGCATGTTTGTTATGAGATGTGATTGACCATTGCATATGCCATAGGGCAGGTGGTTTATGGGACTCCCTAATAAGAGGAGTTATCCCACATGAGTGCACAGTATGCGCAGGATTGATGCATGATTCGACTGCGTGTGTAACACCCCTGATTTTTTTCAATTTGGAGTTAGACATACTTAGGCAATGGGTCGATCCTGACACCTTAATTACTTCTCAAAAAAAAAAAAAAAACTCAATCCCAAAGTCTCAAATCCCCTTTCAACCCATTTCCTTCACAATCTCTCATTTCACCTTTCACTACCTTGTTCTTTAAATGTTTCTAAGTACTTTCATATTAGGCATGAATCCTAAAGTTTAGGTGATGAAGAACAATACTTTAGAAATCTGTACAAAGGCCCAAGTACCACCTCAGGCAGAAATCAAATAGGACTAAATCCTTTAGAAACTAAACGAGAATAAATTTAGTGTTAAACTAGATTAGCTACGAAATTCGCTTGATCCACTTTAAATACGATCTGCAAGACCTAAAACTTGTAGAATCATTGACGCTAGGTTACCCTAAAATCTAGGATCAATCTCATTACCCAGTTGCTCTCGGGAGCACATTGAAACTCCGTATCGGATCTGGACCGCACGTAGAAAGTCCGATTACTACGAAATTATAAAATTAAGTCCGCCTTGCTGGGCTTGACAACCATCTCAGAAATCAAATCCAGATAGTGTCCCGGGGCTATTCATTTGAGCCCGAAGTGAAGTGTGTGAGAAATGTGGATTTCTTTAAAAAGTAAATTCAATTTAAGTAATCTGAGACTTGTCGCTTGCGGGCCGACTATAAGCAATTAGACCATCAAAATCTGACCCAAATACACCCTCGGATCAGGAGAAATTTCCCATACATGGCAGTGTACTTGTAACCCTGATCGAGTTTCGGTGACCGTTGAACTGAAACTGGTCTGCCACATGCGATCTGGAAACCCGATTGGAACGAAAACTTAACTCGACCTAGATTCATGGTCAGGGAGCTTAAGTCCGGCCTTTGGCTTAAGGGGGGGCTCTGGAAGTGCTCCGTTGAGCTGAAACAGACTCCCTTTGGCTATAACCTAAGTATACCTTGGCCCTGGGGCCATTTCCATCAGTTTTGGGCCTATATAAGCCCCTTAAACCCTCTCTCTCTCTCTCTCTCCCCCCCTCTCTCTCTCTCTTCTTATACGAATTTCCAACCCTAAGGAGAAAAGAGAGAAGGAAAGTGAGAGAAAGTGTGAGAGAGAGTTGGTGTTCAATCCAAGGCTTCTTCCTTGTCATTCCACGTACTCAACTATCGTATCTTGATCATTCTTCCGGCAATTCCGATCCTGTTCTTAGGTAAAAAAACCTAACCCTAACCTGTTCTAGAGTTCCAAATAGCGTAAGTAATGAAATAGCTAATCTATTTCGTGATATAGGTTGTCGTTCTGCCGTAGACGAAGACTCGATATACAAACTAAGTTTCAAATTCGTTTATCGGCGTAAGGTACGGACTTTAAACGTATAGGTTATGGTTTTCAAGGCTTTCAATGTTAGTTAATGATATATTACTGACGTGGATGCTATTGCACATGTACAAAGTGTTGTCCATTTAGTTTTTCAGATATACGTTAACTATGTTGAATATACTGTATTCCTCATATTTGTAGAAAATACCGTATACGTATGAAATACAGATTTGTGCTTGCCATGGTTAACTGTTGTCTATGTATGCTAGATGCATGTGTATCAACTTCTGGGTGAACGGATTAACCTAATACCTGTTATATTAACATACGTCGTGTATGTACAAGTTATAGCCTAAGTGTTTGTGAAAATGTCTAAGTGAATATAAACTATGCATTAGTGTACGCCATGACTAACCATCTTGGATATGTGATTGTTGTATAGGCGGCACTCCTTTGACGAAAGGACTTGCCCTAATACGTATTCTAACTACTATATACCATGTATGATGTTATGTGCAGACTAAGTGTATGTAAAAATGTCTGTATGAGTAAGCGCTTATACATTCTTCTCTAATTGGGTGTTGATATATGATTCTCAACTCCTTTAACTATGTGTATGCTTTCCTCCATGTACCGTATATCATAGTGTTTGTTTATCTATGTAATGCATATGTCTAAATCTATGTTTATGTTGTATTCCATAAAATGCAAAAACAAAGCCGTGAAGGGTGATGGGGGAGTGGTGTAACGATTCCGTGTAACAGCCCTGGCAACCCTAAAGCGGACAATATCAGACCTTTGATTGTATGATTTAAAATCTCGATCCATTACTACTTTAACTACCTTCTAGGATATTTTGTTGTAATTGAATGTGATTAGGGCTATTGTATAGTCCAGGCAATCGGTTACAGAGCCTAGATTGGTGGATGATGTTGTTTCGCCACACAGAATGTGTTCGACGAATCCGAGACGTACTTAGGTTATCGATAGTGGTTAGGCCACACGGAGTGCTTACGCACTTCATGTTGATTCACTTGATGTGCGCTCATGCTAGTCGAGCTCGTCAAGTGACCCGATTGGCCCTATGTATGTTCACCATGTTTGGACGCTACTGCTTGAACCTAAGGTACCAAACTCACCAGTGGAAACCCCGTTAACCTTGATACCTCGATCCGCTAAGACTCATGAGCCGGACATGGTGGTATGGGACACCGTGGTCGAGCTGTCGGCCTACGCTGGAGCGACGAGCCTCCCCGTAGTGACCAGTGAACAACACCGCCTTGTGAGCTGAATACGGTAGTATGGGACACTGTATTCGAGTCGTCGGCCTACAATGATCAGGTGACGAGCCCTTTGTAGTGACCTCGAGCATACTCTGAGACTACATTAAGGCGAAGAGTCTTCCGTAGCAACGAGATTATAAGCTAGGCCTACCCCATCGCAACCTGGTTGTGGTCCCCAGTCGGGTCAGTGATGTGCCTTCGAAAATAGACTGCTAGTTGGTGGTAGTGACCTAGAACCACAACATCGTATGAGATTGTAACATCCCAAAAAATCGAGGGTCGAGTAGTAACTCAACTCTCGAGTTTCCAGAACATCACTTATGCAACATAGATAATGATGATTGAATGTTGTCTGTATTAGTGCATTGAACATGAGTGAGATTATGCCAAAACAGAATATCATACTCCAGAGACAGTGAATTAGCAAGCGGAAGACTGTGATAGATATATAAAATATATAAAAACTGTGGTGAGTCTCCAGAGTGTGATAACATTAGCAGGTTAATAAATTTCAAGTACATTTCTAAAATATACCAAATGTGTAAGTGTAATGTCTTCTATCCCAAGTACCATAGCCCCGTCAATACAATAACACGTCTTCATAAACCTGTCAGAGGACTACAAGCAGCAGAACTCCTCCTCCACATCATAGTAGTCCGGCTCTGCTTCAAAAGCATCACCATCACCTGAAACTCAACAAATCTGGTTGGTGTGTACAACACCGTCCCGTAACGTGGGAGTGAGTGATCAACTCAGTGGAACAATAAAGAATAGGTTAACATGTTATCAATTCAGTTAAACAGTAATGATAAAGCAGTAAAATCAAACACTCCTACTACTCTTATTAATGCAAGTATGAATGCAGTCATGATGTATGCCCTCACCACACCCTCCCTCGTGTGACACCATCTCACGTTTGCGACATGCTTTCATCCCTCAGTACTCCACATCTTCCAGGCACATGCAATGCATGATGAGCATGATTACCGAGTATTTATTAGTCCATTTCAAACAGCAGGATTGGGAAACTAAGGTACCTCCCTTGTATCATTCCCAAACATGATCCATTCTAGGGTCGTCAGTCTTAGTTAATCTCAGACGATGGTGTGTTTTCTAGGTCACTGCAAAGGCTGTCAGGGCTGTTACGCACAAAGGTTGCACCACTCCCCCATCACCTCTTTAACGATTCATCACTATACAGAAACAGGCCTAGTTCATACTCTATACACCGAGGCAAAACTCTAAGGCTCACCGCAATTTCAGAGTATGCTCGAGGTCACTACAAAGGGCTGCCAAGGCTGTTACGTATAAAGGTTACACCGCTCCCCCATCACCTTATCAATGTAGGCCGACAGCACGAATATAGTGTCCCATACCACAATAATCGGCTCACGAGTTTGGTTGCTCACTGGTCACTACGGGGAGGCAAGTGGCCCCAGCGTAAGCCGACAGCTCGACCACGGTGTCCCATACCACCATGCCCGGCTCATGAGTCTTAGCGGATCGAGGTACCATGGTTAAAAGGGATTTCACTGGTAAGTTTGGTACCCTAGGTTCAAGCAGTAGCGTCCAAACATGGTGAACATACATTAGACAGATCGGGTTACTTGACGAGCTCGGCTTGCTCGAGCGCACAACAAGTTGAACGACATGAAGTGCATAAGCACTTCGCGTGGCCAACCACTATCGCCAACCGAAGTATGACTCGAGTTCATCGAACACATCTCACGTAGCAAATGAATCATAGCCACGAATTCAATTCTGGTACCGATTGTCTGGACTATAATCATAGCCCCAAACATAATCAATTTCAGATAGTTAAAGCAGTAATGGATCAAGGTTCAAATCATACAATCAAAGTCTGATATTATCCGTTTAGGGCTGCTAGGGCTGTAGCACGCACTCGTTGCTCCACTCCCCCATCACCCATGACGGATCATACAACGTAACATGAATTTAAACATATGCATCACATAGATAAAATCATACAATCAATTGAGCATGTTATGAAGCACAACACAGGCATGAGTTTGTACATATTCAATTCCTAATCACACAGCTATCCAAGGAAATCATACACATAGTTAAAGGAGTTGAGAATCATATCTCAACACCCTTATACATTACAATTTACCAACTACTACTCATTCAGACATTTCAACAAACACTTTGGAATACATATATCAACATACATGACATATGTTGATCACATAGGCATTAGGCCAAATCCTTTCACTAGGGAGTTGCCCCAATCATAACACGCATACACCCACGACGGATAGTCATGGAAAGTAGGAATCCAAGTTCCATATTCATTCAGTCATTTCCACAAACACTTGGGCCACATATTTTAGCATATATAGTGTATATTGGCTGTGGTGTGATTTAAGGCAAATCCTTTCGTCAAAGGGGTATCGCAAATACAACAATCATGAATCCATGACAATTAGTCATGGTGAGCACGAATGAGAATTCTATACTCATTCAGTCATTTTCACAAACACTTAGCATACACTATTTCAACATACATGATGTATGTTAGCAAAACATGTATTAGGGCTAACCTTTCGCCAAGCAAGTATTTTATCCATATATAGTATATTCATACAGCAAATAATCATGGCAAACACATCTCCAAAATTTATACGTATACTGTACTTTCTAGAATACACAATTTCAACATACATAGTGTATATAAGCAAAACATGTATTAGGGCGAGTCCTTTCGCCAAACAAGTAATTTATCCATATATAATATATTCATACAACAAATAATCATGTCAAACACATTTCCAAAATTTGTACATATACGGTACTTTCTACAAATACCTAGAGTTTGTAGAATTCCATATTTTTCATCTTTAATCGAAACAGAAAACAGATAGCACTTTGTACATGTACAATTGCATGCAGATCATGAATCTATCATTATCTGACATTGAAAGTATTGAAAACCATAACCTATACATCTAAAGTCCGCACCTTTTGTCATAGAATCGTAACGAAGTCGATATGTTTGCTAAGCTTTCATCTACGACAGTTTGACAACCTATAGAACAACATAGGTTAGCTATTTCATAACCTACAACCACCCAAGCCCCAAATCAGATTAGGGTTAGGGTTTCTTACCTAGAAACGGAGCTGGAATCGCCGGGAAGGGAGCGGTGTAGCTTGTGTAGAGGAAGGGAAGCATGGCAGGGAGATTCTCCCACATCTCCCACACTTTCTCTCTCTTTTCTCTCTTCTCTCTCTAGGGTTTCTCTCAAATTCGTATGGCTGCAATGGGAGAGGGTTTAAGGTCCTTATATAGCCTAAAAACTCATCAAAATAGACTCCAAGTCAAAGTATACTTAGGTTATAACCAAAGTGGGACTTTTCCAGCTCAACGGAGGACTTCTGGCGGGCCTCCTTGAGCCAAAGGTCGGACTTAAGCTCACCGACACCGGATCTATGTTTAGTTAAGTTTTCGTTTCGGTCGAGATTCCAGATCATGCGTGGCAGACCAGTTTCAGTTCAACGGTCAGCGGATCTCGATCGGAGATTCCGAGTACATGGATATGTGTATGAAATTTCTCCTGATGCGAGGGTGTAATTTGGTCTGATTCTGACAGTCTGGTTACTTAAAACTGATCCGCAAGCGAGAGGTGCCAGATTACTATTTGAGATATTTTATTTTGAATTAATTTCACATTTCTCACACTCTTCACTTTGAGCTCAAGCGAATAGCGCTGGGACACTATCTGGATTTGATTTCCGAGATGGTTGTCAAGCCCAGCAAGGCGGTCCTAATTCCTTAACTTCGTGTTAATCGGACTTCCGACGTGCGGTCCAGATCTGATACGGAGTTTTGAGATGCTCCCGAGAGCAGGCAGGTAATGAGATTGATCCTAGATTTTAGGGTAACCTAGCGTCAATGATTCTACAAGTTTTGGGTCTTGCAGATCGTATTTAAAGCGATTGGTACTAATTTCACAGGTACTCTAGTTTCACACTGGCTAATCCTCGCCTAATTTCTAAAGGATTTAGTCCTGAGTAATTTCTATCTGAGGTGGTACATGGGCCATTGTAATTTGTATATAAAGTGATCCAAGTTATACTACTTTGCTAGTTTGTATATAAAGTGATCCAAGTTATACTACTTAGCTAGTTTAAGATAGTGTCTAGGGTGAAAGTACTTAGAAAATTTTATGGAACAAGGTGGTGAAGGGTGGGATTTGTGAAAGAAATGGGTTCACAAGCGATTTTAGCCTTTGGGACTGAGTTTTGACAAGTTAATAAGGTGTTAGGATCGACCCATTGCCTAAGGACGTCTAATCCCAGGTTGGCAAAAATCCGGGCTGTTACAGAGATTTAGTAGGACTGACGACCCTAGAATGGATCATTGTTTGAGTATTGATATAAGGGAGGTACCTTAGTTTCCCAATCCTGCTGTATGAAAAGGATTAATAAGAACTTGGTAATCATATGCATGCACCACATTACGCGTGCGTTCAGGTGTAGCAGGTCAAGCACTGGGAAGTGTTGTTCATGCACGAACGTGAGATGAAGTCGTTGAGGGAGCGTAGGCGAGGACATGCATCATACATTCATACCATCTTTGCATTAATAAGAGTACTTAGGGATGTGTGATTTACTGCTTTATCATTACTGCTTGATTGAATTGATAACATGCTAACCTTTACTTTATTGTTCCATTGAGTTGATCACTCACTCCCACGTTACAGGACGGTGTTGTACACACCAACCAAACCCTGTCTTAGATGCAGGTTGTGGCGATGCCTATGAAGCGGAGCCAGACTTCGAGGATGATGAGGAGGCATTCTCTGACATGCCATTTTCAGGCGGGTTCATGTGAGCCGTGTCCTGATCGACGGGGATTTCTGGGATGTTGACTAGATGACATTACACGTTTTGTATGTGTTGGAATTGTACATGTAATTATTTAACCTGGTAACATTATCACACTCGGAGACTTACCACAGTTTATATATTTTATATATCTATCACAGTCTTCCGCTTGCAATTTCACTTGTCTCTGGAGTATGATATGTTGTTTTGGTATAATCACATTCATGTTTCAATGCAATCATCATAATCATCATTATCTATGTTGCATAAGTGATGCGTTGGAACTCGGGAGCTGAGCTTTGCTCAACCCCCGATTTTCAGGGCGTTACAAGATGGTATCAGACCATGATTTGGATTAAACCGGACCTGGGTTATGCTCTCACGACGTACGCTGACACTTTTCGACATAGGTGGGTGCGAGAAAAATGTAGAAACAAGCTTAGGTTTTCTCATTTCGCCAATTGGCAAAAATCACCAAAACCGATCTCTGAGATTGAGTCCATACACCTCCGTGATCGCATGAGTCGATCCCAAATCACCCCTAGACCATCACTTGATGGGTTTAGACCACAATTTACCTCATCCCGGCCGTTGAAAATTGGTACTTGTGAATGTACATAAAAAACTACCCGAAATGAGCCGAAACGGCTCAAAACGGAGTCAGGGGCCAAACGGGGCACTTCGAGGGAGACCTAGGGTGGGACCCACATCTTTTTAGAGTCCAAGGGGGGGGGGGGGGGGGGAGGACCTCATCCACGTGGTGACCCCTCGCCAGAAGCTCCAACGACCGGCGAGGCCTCGCCGACCAACGGGCTCCGCCGGGCGGGACAGCTCGAGCTGACACCTTTGGGGTGTTGTGGGGCCCACTGATCCAGGGTGGATCGATTAAAACCCCCCTAAACACGTCCCTCCTTCATAAACCACCACCCCAAGCTCTCCTTTTCTTTAAAAATTTCTAATTTCTCTCTCAAACCGCCCCTCCATTCACCCATTTCGTCATTTTCTGTCAAAACACACATACCTCCACCGTTTTCAGCAATACCCACCCTCCAACCTTTCCATTCTCTCTCATTTGAACTCTTAAACCCCCCATTTGAGTCCCAAATTCGTGTAAACCCACATTTTTGTGTCCCATAACCTTCACACCCTCTAAATGTTAGGACATTTAGGGCCGTTCGACCAACTTCATTCGGTGGGATTAAGGTGGATGGAATTGTAAAAGTAACAATAAATGTATGTGTAAGGTATTGTCCCTAGATTGGGTGTATCCCATGGTTTCCAACACCATGTTTGGAATGTATGCAATTAAAAGTAAATCCCAGAATTTTCTTTCGAATTACACTTGGACATTCATCATCATGGGATTTGGAAATCCCATCTCACACTTTCTAACACAAGGCTCATTTGCCAAAGCCTATAAAAGTAATTTTAAATCCCATCCCACCCTCCTACCAAAATGCCACTCCCAACTCGAAGTGGGATTAACAATGCAACCCATCTAATACAACTTCATACCACCGGCTAAACAGTCCCTTAGAGTTTTGGACCTAAAGTTGGTAGTCTTAGATTTTGAAACTTTTGACAGTATAGGGAATTCAACAAATTAATAATGTGAACCCTAGGACCTTCTTAGCTAGTAGGAGCATGTGTGCAGTGCTCGAGTGTAGTTAAATTCAAGTTCAGGCAACTCAATTCCAATCAAACCACGTCTGACCCTACGCGATAAGCAATTTCTTGTATTAGAAAGGGTATGAAATCATCTAGCGTATAAGCATAGACTTTGGATCACAACTATTGGTTGGTTATACTAAGGAATGTAAAACACTGATTAGGCTAAGACAATTGAAAGATAGACTTAGTTAGTTGGCTTGATTAGGTTGGAGTGAGATCTCATTCCTTCGTTGAATCCCCCTGCTACTTATAAGCTTATTTAATAACTCTTAGAAAAGTTGTTTTAACTTAGAAACTATTCACGCTTAGAGAAAAGTTATATATCCCTCTGATTAAACGTTAGATCAAAACAACACACCCCCTAAGATTGTCTTCTCAAGGGCTTATTCCAATCCGGAACACGGAGTAGAGAACTATATATAAGCGAGGTATTCACGGCTTGAATTGAATTCTCAATCCTAGTAGTTACCGATGAACTCAATGCTCTGATCAAGTAGAAGGTCGGGATCAACTAGGATTAAGAATTGATACGACAATTTTCTGTCCTAGCTAGGTAGAAGGTCTATGTATCCGGCTCAGACCCACTACACAACTTTCCTTCCGTGTTGGCCGAACCACGTACAACCAAAAGTTTGTTACTTCGCCTTTGAGAAGTGTTAAGAACATATAGCCAATAGGGATACTTTACTCGGACCTAAGAAATTTCTCAAATGAGCAATAGAGAGTTAGGGATTAGGTCTTGAATCACAGACCATTCGGGCATACATATTGTGCATATGGCCTTAGAAAGATAGTCTGCCTGTTAACCTATTTTGCCCAAATTCCTTATGTACTAACAATGTATAGACTAGCTTAGAATATTAAACTGGACACGATTAAAGAAGGTAATCAGGACCGTGGCAAAAGTCCTCCTTTGGTAGAATTAGGCATCTTATCACAAACCCACACCCGTCCCAGAAATCAACCACAACACCCATCATTTTTAGCTCCTTTCTGTAACCATGGGTACCAATGTCATAGTACACATCATCGATGGAAGGAAGACCAATGTATTGGGAGATCGTTTCCCATTTCATGTCGAGGATAGGTCCTAAATTACCCCTTATTCTGACATACAGATCGATACACAAACTCTTGAACTCTGAAAGTAGAAACAATTTTTAAGGGAGGTAGAACATTATGAGCCCAATCTAGTTAAGTCAGGCGATGCATCCATTGGATCAGAGTGGCGCAGCGGAAGCGTGGTGGACCCATGCCCCACTGTCCCAGGATCGAAGGTAATTGATCCAAGATATACGTAAGGTTAGCTCACTAAACAGGATATGAATCTTCCTTAGAATGTCAATAATGAAGTCATTGAAGGAAAACAATTAGGATCCAAGTGCTAAACCAATTCATACTAAAGAATAGGCCTAACAATGGGTACAAGCTGAATTATAATAGCCGAGGTCAGTGTATCAACAACCGTGCTCGTTGAATACGAACTTGATAGAAGCCTTAGCCAATTGCAGGGCGAAAAGTTTCAAGGGAGTTAGAATAAAATGAGTCAGGCTAGCATTGATAGTATACACCCTATCATCCATATAAACTTGAAGTCAATAAAACTTAGGCAAAAGAAATAATAAAATCTTTACTTATTACCCTTAGCCAATTTCGGGGACGAAATTATTTTTTAATGGGGGTAGATTGTAACACCCCGAATTTTTTCCAACTTGGAGTTAGATGTACTTAGGCAATGGGTCGATCCTGACACCTTAATTGCTTCTCAAAAAAAAAAACTCAATCCCAAAGTCTCAAATCCCCTTTCAACCCATTTCCTTCACAATCTTCCATTTCACCTTTCACCACCTTGTTCTTTAAATGTTTCTAAGTACTTTCATATTAGGCATGAATCCTAAAGTTTAGGTGATGAAGAACAATACTTTAAAAATCCGTACAAAGGCCCAAGTACCACCTCAAGCAGAAATCAAATAGGACTAAATCCTTTAGAAACTAAACGAGAATAAATTTAGTGTTAAACTAAATTAGCTACGAAATTCGCTTGATCCACTTTAAATACGATCTGCAAGACCCAAAACTTATAGAATCGTTGACGCTGGGTAACCCTAAAATCTAGGATCAAACTCATTACCCAGTTGCTCTCATGAGCACATTGAAACTCCGTATCGGATCTGGACCGCACATCGAAAGTCCGATTACTACGAAATTATAAAATTAAGACCGCCTTGCTGGCTTGACAACCATCTCGAAAATCAAATCCAGATAGTGTCCCGGGGCTATTCGTTTGAGCCCGGAGTGAAGTGTGTGAGAAACGTGGATTTCTTTAAAAAGTAAATCCAATTTAAGTAATCTGAGACTTGTCGCTTACGGACCGAATATAAGCAATCAGACCATCAAAATCTGACCAAATACACCCTTGGATCAGGAGAAATTTCCCATACATGGTAGTGTACTTGTAACCCTGATTGAGTTTCGGTGATCGTTGAACTGAAACTGGTCCGCCACATGCGATCTGGAAACCCAATTAGAACGAAAACTTAACTCGACCTAGATCCATGGTCAGGGAGCTTAAGTCCGATCTTTGGCTCAAGGGCGGGCTCCGGAAGTACTTCGTTGAGCTGAAACAGACTCCCTTTGGCTATAACCTACGTATACCTTGGCCCTGGGGCCATTTCCATCAGTTTTGGGCCTATATAAGCCCCTTAAACCCTCTCTCTCTCTCGCTCTCTCTCTCTCTTCCTATACGAATTTTCAACCCTAAGGAGAAAAGAGACAAGGAAAGTGAGAGAAAGTGTGAGAGAGAGTTGGTGTTCAATCCAGGGCTTCTTCCCTGCCATTCCACGTACTCAACTATCGTATCTGGATTGTTCTTCCGGCGATTCCGATCTCGTTCTTAGGTAAGAAAACCTAACCCTAACCTATTTTAGAGTTCCAAATAGCGTAAGTGATGAAATAGCTAATCTATTTCATGATATAGGTTACCGTTCTGCCGTAAACGAAGACTCGATATACAAACTAAGTTTCAAATTCGTTTATCGGCGTTAGGTGCGGACTCTAAACGTATAGGTTATGGTTTTCAAGGCTTTCAATGTCAGTTAATGATATATTACTGACGTGGATGCTATTGCACATGTATAAAGTGCTGCCCGTTTCGTTTTTCAGATATACGTTAACTATGTTGAATATACTGTATTCCTCGTATTTGTAGAAAATATAGTATACGTATGAAATATGGATTTGTGCTTGCCATGATTAATTGTTGTCTATGTATGCTAAATGCATATGTATCAACTTCTGGGTGAACGGATTAGCCTAATACCTGTTATATTAACATACGTCGTGTATGTACAAGTTATAGCCTAAGTGTTTATGAAAATGTCTAAGTGAATATTAACTATGCATTAGTGTACGCCACGACTAACCATCGTGGATATGTGATTGTTGTATAGGCGGTTGCCCTAAAACGTATTCTAACTACTATATACCATGTATGATGTTATGTACAGACGAAGTGTATGTAAAAATGTCTGTATGAGTAAGCGCTTATACATTCTTCTCTAATTGGGTGTTGAGATATGATTCTCAACTCCTTTAACTATGTGTATGCTTTCCTCCATGTACCGCATATGTCTAAATCTATGTTTATGTTGTATTCCATAAAATGTAAAAATAAAGCCGTGAAGGGTGATGGGGGAGTGGTGTAACGATTCCGTGCAACAGCCCTAGCAGCCCTAAAGCGGACAATATCGGACCTTTGATTGTATGATTTAAAATATTGATCCATTACTGCTTTAACTATCTTTTGTTGTAATTGAATGTGATTGGGGCTATTGTATAGTCCAGGCAATTCGTAACAGAGCATAGATTGGTGGATGATGTTGTTTCACCACACAGGATATGTTCGACGAATCCGAGACGTACTTCGGTTATCGACAGTGGTTATGTCACACGGAGTGCTTACGCACTTCATGTCGATTCACTTGATGTACACTCGTGCTAGTCGAGCTCGTCAAGTAACCTGATTGGCCCTATGTATGTTTACCATGTTTGGACGCTACTGCTTGAACCTAAGGTACCAAACTCACCAATGAAAACCCCGTTAACCTTGGTACCTCGATCCGCTAAGACTCATGAGCCGAACATGGTGGTATGGGACACCGTGGTCGAGCTGTCGGCCTATGCTGGGGCGACGAGCCTCCCCATAGTGACCAGTGATCAACACCGCCTCGTGAGCCGAATACGGTGGTATGGGACACTGTATTCGAGCTTTCGGCCTACACTGATTAGGTGACGAGCCCTTTGTAGTGACCTCGAGCATACTCTGAGACTACATTGAGGCGAGGAGCCTTCCGTAGCAACGAGAGTATAAGCTAGGGCTACCCCATCGCAGCCTGGCTGTGGTCCCCAGTCGGGTCGGTGACGTGCCTCCGAAAATAGACTACTAGTTGGTAGGGCGTTGGTAGTAGTGACCTAGAACCGCAACATCGTATGAGATTTACTAGGACTGACGACCCTATAATGGATCATTGTTTGGGTATTGATATAAGGGAGGTACCTTAGTTTCCCAATCCTGCTGTATGAAAATGACTAATAAGAACTTGGTAATCATATGCATGCACCGCATTATGCGTGCGTTCAGGCGTAGCAGGTCAAGCACTGAGGCAGTGTTGTTCATGCGCGAACGTGAGATGAAGTCGCTGAGGGAGCGTAGGCGAGGGCATGCATCATACATTCATACCATCCTTGCATTTATAAGAGTACTTAGGGATGTGTGATTTACTGCTTTATCATTACTGCTTGATTGAATTGATAACATACTAACCTTTACTTTATTGTTCCACTGAGTTGATCACCCATTCCCACGTTACGGGACGGTGTTGTACACACCAACCAGACTCTATCTTAGTTGCAGGTGGTGGTGATGCCTATGAGGCGGAGCCGGACTTTGAGGATGACGAGGAGGCATTCTCCGACATGCCATTTTCAGGCGGGTTCATGTGAGTCGTGTCCTAATCGACGGAGATTCTGGGATGTTGACTAGATGACATTACACCTTTTGTATGTGTTGGATTGTACATGTAATTATTTAACCTGGTAACATTATCACACTCTGGAGACTTACCACAGTTTATATATTTTATATATCTATCACAGTCTTCCACTTACAATTTCACTTGTCTCTGGAGTATGATATGCTGTTTTGGTATAATCTCATTCATGTTTCAATGCAATCATCATAATCATCATTATCTATGTAGCATAAGTGATGCGCTGGAACTCGGGAGCTAAGCTTTGCTCGACCCCCGATTTTCAGGGCGTTACAGCGTGATTCATGCATCTCACATTGTGTGATGGTGATTACTGTACGTCTTAAAGACATCAGGGCCATAACCTCCACAGTCATGTCGTGGATGGTCAGATGAGACACCAGAAATCTGTTACTAGCATCGGGCCACCATAGATGGTCCTAGGTGAAAATTCCTAAACCCTCTTAGTACCAGAAGACGCCCCAACGTCGAGACTGAGTGGATACATGAGCGCCTGAGTGCCAAATACCAGGAGGCCGCGTCTCCCACTGTGTTGTGGTCGGTTGGGAGAGGGTGTGGCCTTACTTGCCTGAGGGAGTGGCAATGCTAGGCTGAGTCTGACCAGCTCGTAAATGGGTCCGCTATCGATGAGTCAGGCCGATATTGGTAGGAGGATAGTGAGGTCTCTTCCACTTACCCAGTTGTGCGCTTGATGGGGCGGCAAGCTGGTGTAGAGTGTACTAGACCCCCGTGATGATCTCAGAGATGTACAATACTGATTTGTGGAGAATGAGTTTCATACTCAACATTATATTTATTTATTCATTCATTCATTCACTATCCACTCGGGCTAGTGGTGTGCAACTAATTGTTATGTGTACTTTCACAATGGCCAGGATTTCGGTTGGGGTGCGCGACTAACCTAAAATCGATAACTTACCACATTGAGTCTATCTATCCAAATTTAGGTATGAGACTGGTTTGGATAGAAGTCCTTTGTGATAGGGCCCATAGCCTGCGATACCATGTACTATCATCCTGACTTCATGCTCTAGCTTGATCATTTCATTTGCACCACATATTACATATTGCATTATATCCTCGGCATATGACATTTTGGGTTGCTATATTTCTGCATTTATATGAACTAGATGAGGCTGATGGTATTCGTAGCTCTTCCGAATTGCATATTGTATTGCATCCTTGATATCTGATATCTGGTTCATTATGTTTCCGCATTACATAGCCAATTTATATTACTTTCTCAGTATATGACATTGGCTTGTTAAGTCTTTTCATCGCATATCTTGGATGAGGTTGATGATATTTTTTTGGACTTGTAGTATTTCCTCTTACTTTAATATTACATTTTGAGCACGCATATACTGCTCACACACTTACACCACCCTCTCAGCTTTCTATAAGCTTATGCATGATAGATGCGTGCATGTGACATTAGGATGTAGTCGTAGCTGAGCAGGAGCAGGAGCGTGCAACCTAGCCTTTTGAAGATTTTATTATATGCATGTATTTTTCCCTTTCAGCATTGTACTCAAATGATTATATTAGTGGATATTTGGTGATGATGTTGTTCTTGTGATTTGGGTATACTTGTGATTATGCTTCTTATAAGACAAATTCATATTGAAAATCCTCCTTGTAGGATCCTAGGATAAAAAACTGACGTATAGGCACTAGGAGCCGAGAATGGGGTGCTACGGAGGCTATCGGCACCGGATTCGGTGATTGAGAATTTTGTGAGATCGATTTCCGACTTTGGGGCGTGACACAATACAATGCCATAAATCATACAATATCGGAATAAGCGAAAATACTGATAAGATCATGAATCATATGATATCAGAGTAAGCAAAAATACACTGGTAAGTCCATGAGTGTCATCAGTCGTACCAAAGCTATGTGATGCAAAGCATGAATGCTAACGGCCATATCAATGCAGAAACATGGCAACCCAAAATGCTAAAATGCTGCGGATGCAATGCAATATACGGTGCGAATGAAATGACCAAGCTGGAGTGAAGTCGGGATGATAGAACGTAGTATCGCAGGCTATGGGGTCCATTACAATTGACTTCTATCCAAACCAGTCTCATACCTAAATTTGGATAGCCAAACTCAATGTCGTAGACTCCTGATCTCAGGTTAGTCGCATGCCCCAACCGAAATCCTTGCCATTATGAAGGTACACAACAATTAGTTGCGCACCACCAGCCCGAGTGGATAGTGAATGAATGAATGAATGAGTATGCAACTCCTGCTCAATAAGTCCACGTATCAGTACTGTACATCTCTGGGATCATCACCGGGGTATAGTACACTCCAAACCAGATTGCCGCCCCATCACGCGCAACCAAGTGAGTGGAAGAGACCTCACTATCTGCCTGGCCAGTAGTCAGAATACATCAATCGAGCCATTATAACCATCCAAGAAACTTCCTAACAAATAGACAACCAAGATCATTTAATTAAAAATACTTATATTTAATAACCAGATACATTTATTTGTTTGTCGATCATCATTTTCATCATATCATCTTAACCATCCCATTGAAAATGAAAAGCTTTGAGAAATGATCCAATTATCCAAAGACAATCATCTGATTTTTCCATTGTAACCAATAAGATGTACATTGATCCTGATGGACAGTCAAGATGGTTCGATCAAATGTCCATGTGTCTCCACATTATCATTTCTCCTAAAAACTAGATGAGTAGGATTGGCCAGATCGCCTTAAGTCGTGTCCTTGCCTTTCTCATAGACATTTAATTTACATGTGAAAGAAGGGCAGGCACCCTTTGAATATTTCCAGAAAATGCAAAAAAAAAAAAAAAAAGAAGAAGAAGAAGAATTATGGCAGATTCTTTTTTCTCATTAGTTTTTTATACTTTCATGAATCAACTGAGAAATTTATTGCCTGAAAAAAATTGAAATTTATTACATCTCCTTAAGATACAAAAATGGTTTTTAGCAAAATATAAAAAGGTAGAAAAATAATTTTTTTCTTATCTTTGACCAGAATTGTCTGTAACACATGACGTGTGTGGTCACCATGTTATATATGTAAATTCATGTCGTCCATCATATTGGGGATCCTTGTTTTAACAGCATATGAAAGATTGGAATCAGATTGCGTACTGAGTTGACGTGTCACGAGTTTATTGGCTCTAAAATGTTGGGCCGCTTCCCTCCTCCAAACGCTAAAACAAACGTCGTTAGCTTCTCTTTCTCTCTATCTTCCATGCAAAGATGAAACGTGGAAGGATCTGCAGCGCCTCTATCCCTAGCAGAAATTGGATTGCGCACCGAGTTACTCAGTACGGTTTTACCGTACAGAGTAAACTTGGTTGGGCCCACCTTGAATGTATGTGGTCTATCCACGCCATCCATTAGTCTTTACAGCTAATTTAAGGCGTTTAGCTCAAAATTTAAGCATATCCAAAGATTAAGTGGATCATACTATAGGAAATAGTAGGAGTAATGATTTTCACCATTGAAACCTTGGTAGGCCTTATAGTGATATTTATTTGTCATCCTGTAAGACCCTTATCCTAGCCCGTACCATTTCGTAGGCCTCCGCGGTCTTTCCAGTCGAATTCCGGCGACCCGCGATCTGTTATCGGCATTTGTGCGTGATCCCGAGTCGTGTCCCGTATTTCAGAGTCGGCTCGACCCGAGAATTGTACCCTTACGACCGCGCCGTTGCCGCGGTTCTGACGCCACGTCTCGTGGACCGAGGCGATACCCGGGCCAAGAGATATGGGCCCGTGTTCAGTTCGAAGAAAACGCCGTGCGTTGCGAATACCGAGGGAATCTCTACAACACATCACATCAATCCATCAATCAATGTTAAGTACTACATCCCATCCTCAAGTACAATCAACCCTTACCTCTCTCTTACACAAGTACCCTAATGTCAACTCTCCCCATCACCCATCGCTCACTCACCCATCCCTCTCTCTCTTACATCCCATCCTCTCTCTCTCTCTCTCATTTCAAACTCATTCTCCTAAGCAACCATGGGAGGTGGACGTCCAAGCTCTCCATGAGAAAGAGCTAGGTGTGGCCCACCTTCCTACCATCCAATCCCACCCTCCAAAATCAATCTCAACCGTTGAATCGCACCCGTTAGAGCTCTAGATCGTGTTGTCGGAAGAAGGAAGAGGAGATCTACGGTGGGTGATTTTTTGTTTGAATTTGATGATTTGGGGGCCCACATATGGTGGGACCCATATTGATGTATGCATTATATAAGGACGGCTCATAGTGGCGGGGTCCCTCCCCTCCTCACGTCTCTCTCTCTGTCTCTCTCTCCTTTCCATTTTTTTGATGGCCCACCTGATGCGTGCATCATAACCATGTCATCCATCACGGTGGATGTGGAGCCCACCTTGGTGTATGTGAGAAAATCCACACCGTCCAGCAAATCTGGACGATGAGACCCACCTGATGCATGCATTACATCCAGGTCATCAGTCCTTACTAGACATGTTGGACGTGGGCCACCTTGTTACATGTATTTTATCTGCACCGTCCGATCGTGGACCCACCTTTGATGTGTATATATCCAAACCATTCATCTGCTGGGTCCCATGCAGCAGGCAACTGCTGCTACCTTGGATGCCAGCAAGTTACGTGGACCCTACCACCATGATGCATGTGGTTTATATCCATGTCGTCTATATTGAGTACAACACGTGGGGCCCACCTTGATGATGTATGAATCCACACTGTCATCTGCTAGACGCTGGGCCAGCAGCCCAGCCATCCAGCAGCAAGGCTGCTGTAGTGGGCCACCATAATGTATTTGATCATCTGACCTTCCACCACGTGGGACCCACCATACATGCATTTCATCTAACATCCCACCTTAATGCTGCCATGTGGGGGCCAACCATGATGTATGGGTTTTACCCACACCGTCCGGCAGGTTTGGAGGGTGGGTACCCACCATGTGATACGCATCTCATTCCCACCGTCCATTTATTTTGGTATAGGCCCACCCACACGTGTGGCAGGTGTGGGGGTGGGACCCACCTGGATGTACGTATTCTGTATCCTTGCCACATGTGTGGCCTGCCATGATGTATCTCCAGCCCGTCCATCATCTAGACGATGCTGTGGACACCACCATGATGTAGATTTTTCTCCACACCGTCCAGTTGTGGACCCCACTTCCTGCACGTGTGATGTCCAACCATCTGTCTGTTTGAGGATGTGGGCCACACCTTGATGTATTTATTCTATACCCACTCCGTCCATCTATCCAGATCAGTGGGACCCACCATGATTTTTGAAATTATCAACACCGTCCATCTTCTGGACAGCGGGTGTCCACCATGATGTATATATTATATCTAGACCATTCAGGGCGTCCAACAACCCTGGACGACTATCCGGCTATTGTAGTGGCGCTAGCAAGTTCTGTGATTCCATCATGACGAATGTGTTTCATCGAACTGTTAATTTGTGGTCCCAGTAGTAGGGCAGCTGCTGTGTAGACGTCAGCAAGTCATGTGGGTCCCGTTTGGTGCATGTATTATATTCCACGCCATCCACCTGTTTTGCATCCATGTCGACCGTATGTGAGATCCGCCGTGATGTATGCATTGTATATCTATGTCATCTGTCCAGTTTCCCAGATCATTTTAAGGACTGACCCACCTTGATGTACTTTCGGTCCATATATTGCGGCCCATTTGATGTATATAGAGGCCCATGGACGAGGCCCATTGTGATGTATTCGAGGCCCATGGGCGAGACCCGTTGTGATGTATTCGAGGCCCATGGACGAGGCCCATTGTGATGTATTCGAGGCCTATGGGCGAGGCCCATTGTGATGTATCTGAGGCCCATAGGACGCGGCCATTGTGTTATATGTGAGGCCCATGGCAATGTATATTAGGCCCTTATATGAGGCCATGGGTCCACTATACGTATGGCTCTATGTGGGCCACTCCCTAGGAGCAATGTGGTTAAATGTCCACGTTGATGGGCAATGATGGTTAATGTCCATGTTGACGGGCAATGATTGTTAAATGTCCACACTGTGACCTTCCCTTAGGCCCTTTGTGAGGCCGATTCCGATTGTTGAGGCCGATTCTGATTGTTGAGGCTGATTCTAATTATCGAGGTTGATTCCGATTGTCGAGGCCGATTCCGATTGTTAAGCCGATTATCGAGGCCAATTCTGATTGTTGATTCTGATTATTGAGGCCGATTCTGATTGTCGATTCCGATTGTCGAGGTCGATTGTCGAGGCCTAATGTGATGTACATGCGGTCCGTATTTGAGGTCCATTGTGATGCGTATTCAGTCCGTGTTTAAGGCCCAATGTGAATATATGAGGCCTATGTGATGAGGCCCATTGTGGTGCATTTTAGGGCCAGATGATGGAGCCTATTGTGATGTATATTAGGCCCATGTGAGAGGCCTATTGTGATGTATATTAGGCCCATGTGAGAGGCCTATCATGATGTGTATTAAGCTCTTGAGTAAGGCCCATGGTGTTGTATATTAGGCCCTTGTGTGAGGCCATGGGTCCACTATATGTTAGGCTTTATTTGGATCATTCCTTGGGAGCAATGTTAGTTAAATGTCCACATTGTCGAGGCCGATTGTTGATGCCAATTATTGATACTGATTATGAGTATGAGACAGCATAGCATCATGATACATGCCCATACGCATCTTCTGCATGATTATTATGAGATGTGATTGACCATTGCATATGCCATAGTATAGATGGTTTATGGGACTCCCTGATAGGTGGAGTTATCCCACATGAGCGCACGGTATGCCTAGGATTGATGCATGATTGGACTACATGACTCATGCATCTTGCATTGTGTGATTGTGATTACTGTACGCCTTAGCGACATCAGGGCTGTGACCTCCCCAGGCATGTAGTGTATGATCAGATGGGACATCAAAAATGTTTGGGTTCGAGCATCTGGGCACTTTGGATGTCCGTGGGTGAAAGTCCCTAAACCTCGGAGGCCAGAAGACTCCCCAATGTTGAGACTGAGTAGATACATGAGCGCCCGAGTGTCGAATACTAAGAGGTAGTGTCTCCCACAGTGTCGTGGTATGTTGGGAGGGGGTGTGGCCTTATCTGCCCGAGGGTAGTGGGCATAGCTAGGCTGAGTTTAACCAGCTCATGAATGAGTCAGCTATCGACGGCCGGGTAGATATTGGCTGACTACTGGCAAGACGGACAGTGAGGTCTCTTCCACTCAACTGGTTGTGCGCGATGGGGCGACAATCTGGTTTGGATTGTACTAGACCCCGTAATAATTCCAGAGATGTACAGTACTGATATGTGGACTTATTAAGGAGGAGTTGCATACTCATTCATTCATTCATTCACTATCCACTTGGGCTGGATTTCGGTTGGAGTGTGCGATTAACCTAAGATCAGGAGTTTACCACATTGAGTCTGACTATCCAAATTAGGTATGAGACTGGTTTAGATAGAAGTCCCTTGTGATGGACCCCATAACCTGCGATACTACGTACTATCATCCCGACTTCACACTCTAGCATGGTCATTCCATTTACACTGCATATTGCATTACATCCGGGGCATATGACATTTTGGGTTACTGTGTTTCTGCATTTATATGGCCTATATATGGTTAACGGTATTCGTGAACTCATCAGGAATTGTATATTGCATTGCTTCCTCAGTATATGATATTGGTTTATTATATTTTGCATCGCATAGCCTCAATAAGGCTAATGGTATTTATGGGCCTATCAGCATGTTTTTGCATTATTCTAATATTGTACGATTTATGGGCTTGTCAGTATTTCCGCTTACTCTGATTACTCTGATATTACTTACTTGACACTTACCTTATGCACACACTTTCACCACCCACTAAGATTTTTATAAGCTTATGCACGATAGATGCGTGTAGGTGGCGTTAGGCTGCAGCAGCGTTGAGCTTGGAGCATGCAGCGGACTTCTGGAGTTTTGATTTCGATATATGTATTTCCCTTTCAGCATTGTATTCGAATGTTTATATTAGTGGATATGTGATGATGATGTTGCCTTTGTGATTTGGGTAAACTTGTGGTTATGCTTATTACGAGATAAAAGTACGATGAAAAATCCTCCTTGTAGGATCCCAGGATCAGAATCTGGCATATGGACGCTGGGAGCCGAGAATAGGGTACTACGGAGGCTGTCAGCACTGGATTCGGCGATCGGAAATTTTGTGAGCCCGGTTTCCGAGTTTGGGGCATGACACATCCAACCTGTTCATAATATCATGAAGACATGGATGAAGGGAAAACACCGATATAAGCTTGATCCAAAACTTCTGTGGCCCTAAGAATTTTTCAACGGTAGACATTCAATTCACACTGTTTCTGTGGTGTGGCCCATTTGAACTTTATATATGATTCATTTTTGGGCTCAAGCGTTGAAATTATATGATAAAATAGATGAACGGAGTGGATAAGATACATAAATCATGGTGAACGTCACAGAATTTAATCAGCACACTAAGCGTACTGAGTTACCCAGTATGCAATCCGCTTCCTCTCCAGTAAGGAAAAAAAAACTGACGACCTCTGGCTCTCTCCCATCGACCTCTCTGTCTCCTTTCAAGATCGACCTCCCTCTCTCTCAAATTTGCATTGACCCATTTCTCACCTTTCTTTATTGTGTCAAGAATTCAGTGATAAAAATGAAGAATTGAGTTTCATGAATTTCATAGTAATGGAATCATTTTTGGTTTGATTCATGAACGAATTGTGTATTTTGGGGGTTTTGATAAAGCGTGATCAACGGTGCTGGTGATAGCAGATAAGTGAGGCTCCTTACTGTATACATGGCATGAATAGTGAATCCAAATTATGCAAATAGTGGGAAATGCTATTTATTTGTGGTGTACTCAAAATCTGGTTGATTGGACAATCCAGATCTCTGATTAGTGGACATGGGTATGTGAAGTCATTTAATGTTGGGAAAAAAATTAATGTTCTATCAAGAATTCAACGATAAAAATGAAGAATTGAGTTTTTGGTTTGATTTGTGAACAGATTGAATTATTTTGGGGTTTTTGATAAAGTGTGATCAACTGTGCTGTCAATAGCAGATAAGTGAGTCTCCTTACTGTACACGTGGCATGAATAGCGAATCCAAACTGTTCAAATAGTGGGAAACACTTTTGATTTGTTGTGTACTCAAAATTAAGTTGATTGGATAATCCGGACCTCTGATTAGCGGACATGGGTTTGTGGAATCTTTTCCATTGACTACTTTCTTTTACATTTTTACAATGCATTAGGTGTCTGCCAATCGACCAGTTAAGAACATAGTTTAAGTGTAGATTTTGGGTGATAATCCATCTGCAGTGGGTCCCACATTTGGGTGGTTGTGATTTAAGCTACAAGTCATGTTTATACGGGAGGGGAGCTTCACCTATATCCTCACCACAGCTCAATGCTATATCAAAACTTTTAGTTTAGATAAAGAAAAAAATTGAGTATACTGAATTTCATATTTTTTTTTCTCCTGCTAGGAAGAGAGGAGCGGTAGATCCTTCTACGTTTCCTCCATGCACGGAAGAGAGAGATAGAGAGAGAAGCTAACGGCGTTTGTTTTGACGTTTGGAGGAGGGATGCGGCCGCACATCTTAGAGCCAATAGGCTCATGACACGTCAACTCAGTACGCCTTAGCATACTGAGTTACTCAGTACACAATCCGATTCCGAAAGATTAGCCTAATATAAAATTTTGATGAATCACACCATTTAACCACACATACCTAACAAATAACAGTTATTTTATCATGTGCATGTGACATCCAATCCTTCCAATAGGTTGTTCTGACTATGAGGATCAACTTGCATAAAAATCAGCCACATCCACTTATCAAAAGGACCACGCTTGTATTTTATTATTTATCAATGGTTAGAAGTTATTTTCTATGATATGATGTACCTGATGAATGGATAGGATTGATTTTTGCACAAAATGATCCTCATTTTCCACCCAACCCATTGAACAGGTTGGATGTTGCACACGCGTGATGGAAGGGAAGTTATTCGCTGGATGGACCACAAATTGTGGTCCAATACTGGTTGAATTTGAGACTTTACATATATGGAGAGAGGAAGAGAGAGGAAGAGGGAGGGAAACAGAGAGTGTGTGTGCGTGTGGTGGTTTCCAGTGAACTAGACCGCATGAGACCTTAATTAAGGTCTTATGTGGTGGATAACTCAAGTGGGCTCCGTTGTGATGTTTGTGTGAAATCCACCCTGACCACCAATGCGCCATCCCATGTTAGCTTTAAGGCCCAAATATCAACTCTATCCGTTATTCAAGTGGGCCACATCAAGTGAAACAATTTAGTAGATAAGTATCACATATATACTTTCTAATCATGTGGTCCACTTGAATCACAGATAGAGTTGGATTTTCATTTCTAGACTTAAAATTGAGTCACTAACTTTATGATTGGGGTGGATTTAAAAACACATCACGGTGGGGCCCACAAATCACATTCATTGGATATCATATCTAATTCTTTGCACTCATAAGAATCCATTACGGTTAATATTATCTTCTCAGCACAAAATCAAGGTTATGCTTCATCCATTGTGATCTATGTGACTACAACAAAGCCGTTAATCCTAATTGAAAGTTCATTTTAGGGCATGATTTAAAAAATGAAGTAGTTCCAAATCCCAAATATTGGACCATAGCACACGAAACAATGGTGATTGACTATTAAAAACTTCTGATGAGCCAAAAAATCTTTGGATGAAGATAATATTTGTGTAGTCTCTTCATTTAGGTGTTTTTGACCTTATCAATGAGTTGGTTGGAAAACAAACATTTCAGTAGAATTTGAAGTTTTTAATGGTGGGGATTTGTGGATGTTGGATACCGGGATGGAATCGACTTGCTTTCCATAGGTGTCGAGAGAGAGAGAGAGAGAGAGAGAGAGAGAGAGAGAGAGAGAGAGAGTAAATGCTATTGTCTCATGCTCTTTTGATTGTCAAATTTTGTGGTGTCAAAACCTCTATCTGTGTGTCTTGTGTTTGTATGTTGATATATGTATGATTCAAGTCGACATCACAATGGTTTAAGACATGTACGGTGCTCTGCTTCAAGAAATGCAAGGTTATGTATTTTGTCCTCTTCTGTAAGCATCATTGTTCAGAGCTACATCGATAAGAAGAGTGTTTGTTCAAGACTCAAGTGCAACTCAAGTTGAAGTTTAAATTCAAGATGTATAAGATCTCAAGATCAAGCTACATCAAGTAGAGATCTCAAGCTTCTAAGGTTAACCATCATCTGAAAGAATGAAGTTCAATGTTCATACTTCATGTCGCAGGTATGATAGACCTTAGTTTGACCTTAGGGTAGGTCATTTTGTATACATAATTCAAGATGAATCTTTTAACATGAATTTGGTCTGTTCTAAGACTAGTCCTAGACCTTGTTCGACTAGTCCTAGTACTGGTTCGACTAGTCCAAGAAATTCCACGACCGGTCCAAAGTTGTTGAACATTTTCAAAAAATTTTGGTTATTCTATGACCAGTCGTGGAAAATGTTCGACCAGTCGTAGGAATGGTCATGACTCGTCCTTCATCCAGTCCTGGTTCTTCGACTCAAACTCCAACATCTAATCTTTGTGTCTCACGACCAGTCGTGGGTGATTCACGACCAGTCATAGAGTGCACACAACCGGTCGTGGACTACCTTCGACTAGTCGTGGAACGGTTTTTCCAGATCGCGCTTAAAAATTCAAAAAGCAATTCGTCCTATGACCAGTCGTGGTATCCACACGACCAGTCGTAGACGCGATTTCTGCAACTATAAATTGAGCACGAATTTCAGAGTTTTTCATTGATTTAATTTGAGAAAATTCAAGCCTCCACTCTGAGATAAGTTAGTGTTCATTTTACGCTACTCTGTTCATATTTAATATTCTCTTTTTGTTAGCTTATTTATATTTGATTTTATTCATATATTCCAATCTTATTTGAAAAAGAGGAATTGTTGTATTCCTTCATTGGAATCAAAATCAAATAGAGCTACACCCAATTTGGTTTAATTTAAAATCAATTAGAACCTAGAACCATTTCTTAAGTGAGTATTGGACATTGAACGTTGATTCGAACTTCTACTCTGATTGGTTCTACCGGGCTACTACAAAAGGAGAAATCCAGGTATTTTTACATTTATTGTAAATTCCATTATTTTGGTTTTGTTTGAGATTCACTAGAAAAATCTCATTGTGTTGGTTATCTGAGGAGAGCTAGAAAACTCGGAAAGTGTGAGTTTTTAGATTGTGTAAGCCCAAGTTAAAAAGACACAATTGTCAAGGTTTTAGGTGAACCTGTGAAACCTATTTTGATAGTGAACGCTGATATCCCCTGTGTGAGGATATTAGGAGTGGAGTAGCAAGTTGTGTGGTTGTTGTTTAACAGTTGGTGAACACACAGGTGAACCATTATATATCGGTGTGTTTTGTGATTTGAATGTTCTTTTAATTTTTATATCTTTAATCCTTCAAATTTGTGGAATGTATATGTGGATGTGAATGTTATAATATTTACATTTCAAGCAAAGTGGGGAATGTTGTAATAGTTTAGAATTTATTTCTTGCTATTTCCTTTATTTCCTTTCTGTTTGAGTTTCGATATTCAATTTGTTCTAGTAAGGTTGTCCTGCCATAAACCCTTGGTTTTTATTGTGCAAAGGTTGTCCTTAGAACAACATTAGTATCAAGCTCTTTATTTAAGATTGCTTTACATTTCAATTCTTTGATTTATTTAAAGTATTGTCCTTTATTTATTTGTTTATAAGGCTATCCTATTCACCCCCCCCCCCCCCCCCCTCCCTCCCTCTAGGACATATAGCATGGCCTTTTCAAGTGGTATCAGAGCCTAATAGCTCGTTTTAATTGCTTTATTCTTGGATTCATTTCCTCAGCTAACGATCTAAGCTATATATAAGATGTCAAATTTTGATAGCCTTTCAATCACTGGGCCTCCACCCTTTGATGGCTCCAACTATGCCTATTGGAAAGCCAGGATGAGGATTTTCCTCAAATCAATGGATGAGAACATGTGGCTTGCCACAGTGACTGAATGGAACCCACCTACCACTGAAGTGACTGGTATCGATGGTTCAAAATCAATGAGAGTAACACCATTTTTCTCATGAACCACTCTTCAGAAAAGTGAGAGTAGTGCCAATGCAAAAGCACTAAATGCAATCACTTACACACTATCACCAGATGAGTTCAAAAGAATCATATCCTGTGATACTACAAAGCAAGCTTGGGATATATTAGAAATGATACACGAGGGTACTTCAATTGTTAAAAAATATAAAGTCCAACTCCTCACAACCAAATTTGAAGAAATTTATATGGAGGAAAACGAAATGTTTATGGACTTCTACACTAGATTAAATGACATTGTAAACTCTATGTGAGGTCTTGGCGATAAAATCCCAAAAAGTAAAGTGTGTACAAAGATACTATGCTCACTACCTGAACGGTTCAATTCTAAGGTAACCGCGATCCAGGAACTTCGTGATACAGACAATATGAGGGCAAAAGAGTTGGTTGGGTCTTTACAAACCTACGAGTTAACTTTTAAAGTTCCTAAAGGTAAATCTATTGCCTTTAAGCCTTCTAAACATATTTCTCAAGAAAACTCTGATTTAGAAAATTCTGAAGATGATATGGCTCTTTTAGCAAAAAAATTTTACAAGATTTTCAAAAGTAAAAAGAGGGTTGATTTTCAAAAATCAAATGACAAGAAAAGATCTAAACCTAAATCTAAAACTTGGAAATCTTTGAAAGATAGTTAATGTTACAACTGCCAAGAATATGGGCATTTAGCAAACAAATGTCCTAAAAAGGACAGACCTAAAAGAAAAGAATGTTGGCTACTTGGGACGAATCTTCTGGCACTGAAGCCTCTTCTGAATTAAAAGATTCTGAAACCGAGTCAGGCAATGAAGTTAAGGCCCTTATGACTCTAGCCAAATTCACTTTTTCAGATCATGATGATTCAACTAGTGAAGAAAATCTAAATAGTGATCATGAAAATGAAGAAGATCTTCAAGATGCTTACAATGCCCTATACAAGGAAAGTTGTAAAATTGCCGTAAAACTAAAACTTCAAAAAGAAAAGTTTTTAAAACTTAAAGAAAATTTTGAATCTCTTGTTTTAGAAAAATCCCATATTTCAGAGTATTTTGAAAAATCAAAATGTGATTTAGAATTCAAAACCTCCCTGATTGAAAAACTTAAATCTGAAAATGACAAACTCAAACTTGAAAACTCTTCTCTTTTGAGTTCAAAGGATACATGGAGGTATGCCCAAGGAGATCCGAAGTTTGAAAAACTTTTATCCAGATTTAGAAAATGTGGCGACAATTCGAGTTGGGCTATGATAAAATTGTATCTTCTAAACAGAAGAATACTCCACCTAAGTTTGTGAGAGGAGAAACCTCTAACTCAAAAGGGAAAAGTATTAATCAAAGTTTTTCTAAAAATGCTAAAACTTTTCAAAAACCTAAAAGCAATTATGTCAACTATAAAACTCAAAACCAAAACCCTTTATCTGAAAAAATAGTTGATTTGCTTAAGGAGCTCTTAAAATCTAACTCAGTGGGTCACTCGTATAAAAATTACAAATACAAGAAGACCAACTATACTCCTAAACCTAAAACAGTAATGAAATGGGTTCCTAAAGTTACTTGCTTGGTTGCCCACACTACTTTTAAAAGCTACTAGCCATTCGAAGTGGTACTTAGACAGTGGATGCTCAAGGCATATGATAGGCGACAAGGCTTTATTCACCGATCTTAAAGATATGACTGATGAGTCAGTCACATTTGGTGATGGTAGCAACTGCAAGATTATTGGCCAAGGTACGGTTCAACTCTATAACCTCCCCTTATTTAAGAATGTTTTATATGTTGAGAGGCTAAAACATAACCTATTAAGCATATCTCAAATATGTGATAATAATCATAGCGTGAAATTTTCTAATAAAGGTTGTGAAATCTTAAACAAAAAGGGTTTTATAATATTAACTAGTTGCAGGACTTCTAAAAATTGTTATATTGTAAGCAATGGTAGCTCATCTAATCAATCGTGCTACATTGTCTGTAACATCCCGGATTTTTGCCAACCTGGGATTAGACGTCCTTAGGCAATGGATCGATCCTAAGACCTTATCAACTTATCAAAACTCAATCCCACAGTCTAAAATCGCTCCTTAACCCATTTCCTTCACAAATCCCACCCTTCACCACCTTGTTCCTTAAATTTTTTAAGTACTTTCACCATAAACACTATCTTGAACTAGCTAAGTAGTATAACTTGGATCACTTTATATACAAACTACAAATGACTAAGTACCACCTTAGACAGAAATCTTACGGGACTAAATCCTTTAGAAATTTGGCAAGATTTAGCTAGTGTTAAACTATAGTGCCTGTGAAATTAGCACCAATCACTTTAAATACGATCTGCAAGACCCAAAACTTGTAGAATCATTGACTCTAGGTTACCCTAAAGTTTAGAACCAAACTCATTACCCGGGTGCTCTCGGGAATGAAATGAAACTTCGTATTAGGTCTAGACCGCACATCGGAAGTCCGATTCAAACGAAGTTAAGGAACTAGGACCGCCTCACTGGGCTTGACAACCACCTCAGAAATCAGGTCCAGCCGATGTCCCACGGCCATTCGCTTGAGTCCGGAGCGAGGGAGTGTGAAAAACACTATTCTCTTTACAAAATAAATATCTGGAATAGTGATCTGGCACCATTCGTTTGCGGATCAGTATTAAGCAACCAGACCATCAGAATCAGACCAAATTACACCCTCGGATCAGGAGAAATTTCATACACATTTACATGTACTCGGAATCTCCGATCCAGATCCGCTGACCGTTGAATTGAAACTGGTCCGCCATGCGTGATCTGGGTATCCGACCGAACCAAAAACTTAATAGAACGTAAATCCAGTGTTAGTGAGCTTAAGTCCGACCTTTGGCTCAAGGAGGCCCGCCAGAAGTGCTCCGTTGAGACGGAACAGGTTCGCTTTGGACATAACCTAAGTATACTTTGTTCCCGAGTCTATTTCGGTGAATTTTTGGGCTATATAAGGACCTTAAACCCTCTCTCATGGCAGCCATACGAATTTGAGTTTGAGAGAGAGAAAAGAGAGAGAAAAGAGAGAGAAAGTGTGGGAGTTGTGGGAAGATCTCCCCGCCGCTCTACCCTGCTGCTATCGGTGCTTAACCACCTCATTCTTGTCACTTTTCCGGCGATTCCGGCGTCATTTCTAGGTAATAAACCCTAACCCTAACCTGTTTGGGGGATTTGATAGTTGTAGGTTATGAAATAGCTAACCTATTTCCTTCTCTAGGTTGCCTAGTTGCCGTATACGGAAGCTAGACAAACCTATCGATTCCGTTGCGATTCTACGACAAAAGGTGCGGACTTTAGGTGTATAGGTTATGGTTTTCAACGCTTTCAATGTCAGATAATGATAGATTCATGATCTGCATGCAATTGCACATGTGCAAAGTGCTGTCTGTTTTCCGTTTCAATTAAAGATGAAAAATATGGAATTCTACATATTCTAGGTATTTGTAGAAAATACCGTATACGTATAAATTTTGGAAATGTGTTTGACATGATTAATTGTTGTATGAATATATGATATATGGATAAAATACTAATTTGGCGAAAGGATTCGTCCAAATACATGTTCTACTAATATACACTATGTATGTAGAAATACTGTATCGTAGAAAGTACCGTATACATATGTATTTGGAGATGAGTTTGCCATGATTATTCGTTGTATAAATATATTATACATGCGTAAATTACTAGTTTGGCGAAAGAGTTCGCCCTAATACATGTTTGCTAACATACACTATGTATGTTGGAATAGTGTATTCTAAGTGTTTGTTGAAATGATTAAGTAAATATGGATTTATGATTTATGTTTGTCATGTGTATTGAATGTAAGAACATGATTGAAATGTACTAGTCAACCCCTTGACGAAAGGATTTGCCCTAAATCACGCCACGGTCAATACACTACATATGTTAAAGTGTGTAGTCCAAGTGTTTGTGGAAATGACTGAATGAATGTAGAACTTGGACCCATGCTTGCCATGACTATCCGTCGTGGGTGCACGCGTGTTATAATTGGGGTAGCTCCCTAGTAGAAGGATTTGGCCTAATACCTATGTGATCAACATATGTCATGTATGTGATGTATGTAGTTCAAGTGTTTCTTGAAATGTCTGAATGAGTAGTAGTTAGCAAATTGTAATGTATAAGGGTGTTGAGATATGATTCTCAACCTCTTTTAACTATGTGTATGATCTCCTTTGATAGTTGTGTGATTAGGAATTGAACATGTACAAACTCATGCTTGTGTTGTGATTCATAACATGCTCAATTGCTTCATGATTTTAACTATGTAATGCATATGTTTAAATTTATATTTACGTTGTATGATCCGTCATGGGTGATGGGGGAGCGGAGCAATGAGTGCGTGCAACAGCCCTGGCAGCCCTAAATAGATGATATCAGACTTGATTGTATGAGTTGAATCTTGATCCATTACCGCTTTATCTATCTGCAATTGATTGTGTTTGGGGCTATGATTATAGTCCAGGCAATCGGTAACGGGATTGAATTCGTTGTTGAGATTCATTTGCCAAGTGGGATGTGTTCGACGAACTCGAGTCGTACGTTGCCTGTCGGCAGTGGTTAGGCCACACGAAGTTGTTTATGCACTTCATGTCGTGCAGCTCAACGGGCGATCGTGCTAGTCGAGCTCGTCAAGTAATCCGATCTGCCTTATGCATGTTCACCCTGTTTGGACGCTACTGCTTGAACCTAGGGTACCAAACTAACCAGTGAAACCCCTTTTAACCATGGTACCTCGATCCGCTAAGACGCATGAGCCGGGCATGGTGGTATGGGACATCGTGGTCGAGCTGTCGGCCTACGCTGGGGCCATGTGCCTCCCCGTAGTGACCACTGCGCAACCAAACTCGTGAGCCGAATACAGTGGTATGGGACACTGTATTCGAGCTGTCGATACTTACGGCGAGAGCCGAGTAATGTGAGACCTGTACTCGTGCTGACGGGCGACGAGTCCTCTATAGTATCTTCGAGTATACTCCAAGGTCTCTGATTAACGACGAGTCTTTCACAGCAACTAGAGTATGAGTGGAGCCGAGTACGGTGAAACCTGTACTCGAGTTGACGGCTAGTGATTGAGCCGAGTACGGTGAGACCTGTACTCGAGCTGACGGTCAGCAATTGAGCCACATACGGTGAGATCTGTATCCGTGTTGACGGGTGACGAGCCCTTTATTATGCCTTCGCTATGCCTCTCAAACCATAATATCGTATGAGATTAACTAGGATTGATGACCCTAGAATGGATCATGTTTGGGAAGGATACAAGGGAGGTACCTTAGTTTCCCAATACTGCTGTTTAAAACGGACTAATAACAACTTGGAAATCATGCGCATCATTGCACCGCATGTGCCTTGTAGATGTGGAGCACTGAGGGAGTTATGCATTCGCGAATGTAAGATGATGTCGCATGAGGGTGGTTTGGCAAGGGCATACATCATGTCATTCATACTTGCATTAATAAGAGTAGTTAGAATTGTTTGATTGTACTGCTTTATCATTACTGCTTGACTGAGTTGATAACATGTTAACCTATGCTTTATTGTTCCACTGAGTTGATCACTCACTCCCACGTTACGGGACGGTGTTTGCAACACCAACCAGATTTGTTGAGTTTCAGGTGTTGGCGATGCTTATGAAGCAGAGCCGAACTACTACTATGATGTTGAGGAGGAGTTCTCCTACACGTAATCTCTGACAGGTCTATGAAGACCTGGTATTGTATTAACGGGGCTATGGTACTTGGGATAGGAGACATTACACTTCCTCACATTTGGTATATTTTAGAACTGTATTTGTAATTATTTAACCTGGTAATGTTATCACACTCTGGAGACTCTTCATAGTTTATATATTTTATCTATCTATCACAGTCTTCCGCTTGCAAATTTAACTGTCTCTGGAGTATGATATGCTGCTTTGGCTTAATCTCACTCATGTTCAATGCACGAATACAGTCAACATTCAATCATCATTCATTTTGTTGCATAAGTGATGTTCTGGAACTCGGGAGTTGAGTTTATGCTCGACCCCCGATTTTCAGGGCGTTACATTGTCCATATCGATGAAATAAAATTATGGCATAAACGCCTTGGACATGTACACTACCGTAATTTATACAGATTGAGCAAGGGAGAACTAATAAGAGGTCTACCTAAATTACAAAATGTAGACAAGATATGTGGTGAATGCCAGTATGGGAAGCAAACAAGGAGCTCTCACAAAAAGGTGAACTCCAATGCCACATTAAGACCACTCGAGCTTCTCCATATGGATCTTATAGGACCTACTAGGATGGAGAGTCGAGGTGGTAAAAAATATATCTTGGTAATCGTGGATGATTTTTCTAGATTTACTTGGGTAGCCTTCTTAAGGGATAAATCAGAAACCCTTGATGAAGTTAAAAAGATTCTCAAACGGATCCAAAAAGGTTCTCAAGTTTGTAATATCTGTAGTGATCATGGATCTGAGTTCGAGAATAGCAATTTTGAGAAATTCTGTAATGATCAGGAATATCACATGAATTCTTAGCACCCAAAACTCCTCAATAGAATGGAATTGTGGAAAGGAAAAATAGAGTGCTTCAAGAAATGGGAACTGTAATGTTAAATAGTATGAAGCTTCCTAAAAATCTTTGGGCTGAAGCTGTGAATACTGCTTACTATGTTATTAATCGGGTTTATATATGTAAATCTAATAAGAAAATCGCCTATGATAAGTGGTTCGATAAAAAGTGTACTGTCAAATACTTTTGAGTTTTTGGTAGCAAGTTCTATCTTTTGCGTGACCGTGAAAATCTAGAAAAGTTTGACACAAAAAGTGACAAAGGAATCTTTTGAAGATACTCTTTAAACAGTCACGCATATCGTGTACTGAATAAAAGGACCGGTGTTATTCAAGAATCAATTAATGTGGTCATAGACGATCATTTGAATACACTTGCCCCAAGTTCAGATAATGATGAAGTTCTTATAATTGACAAACCCAATACTTCATCAAGTCAAAACAATTCTGAATTAAGGACTGTTAAAGATCATTCAACCACTCAAATTCTTGGAAACCCTCTCACTGGTGTGCGCACTCGTAGACAACTAGAAGACATATGTAATTACGTGTGCTTTACATCTTAGATTGAACCGGTAAACGTAAAAGAAGCTCTTTCTGATGAAAACTGGATAGTAGCTATGCAGGAAAAACTTAATCAGTTTGTTCGAAATGATGTCTGGTATCTTGTTCCTAGACCTAAAGATAAACACATTATAAGAACTAAGTGGATTTTTAAAGATAAGTCTAATGAACTTGGGAATATAATTCAAAACAAGGCAAGACTGGTTATACAAGGGTACACTCAAATAGAAGGCATTGATTACGATGAAACCTTTGCCCCAGTTGCTCACCTTGAATCAATCAGACTTTTTATATCCATTGTATGCTTTAGAAAATTCAAAATTTTGCAAATGGATGTAAAGAGTGCTTTCTTAAATGGTGATCTCCATAAAGAAGTGTATGTGGAACAACCTACAGGGTTTGAAGACCCTAAGTTTATTAATCATGTATACCGTCTTTAAAAAACTCTATATGGTTTAAAACAAGCTCCTAGAGCATGTTACGAAAAACTGACTAAGTTTTTACTAAGTCATAATTTTCAAATGGGTAGTGTCGATAAAATGCTTTTTGTTAAGAAACATAATGATGATATCTTAATGGTTCAGATATATGTTGATGATATTATTTATGGATTAACTTGTACTAACATGACTGTTAAGTTTGCAAATTTGATGAAATCTAAGTTCGAAATAAGCATGGTTGGGGAATTAAATTATTTCCTTGGGTCGCAAGCAAAACAACAACCAGATGACATTTTCATTTCTCAAACAAAATATGCTCTGAACTTAATCAAAAAGTTTGGATTTGATAATGGTAAGAATTTTAATACTCCTATGAGTACAACTTTAAGACTCTCAAAGGACTTTACAGGTAAAAATATAGATCCTAAATTATATCGTAGTATGATTGGTAGTCTACTTTGCTTAACTGCTAGTAGACCTGATATTGCTTTAAGTGTTGGGATTTGCGCTAGATATCAGTCTGATCCTAAAGAGTCACATCTATCTACTGTCAAGTGAATTATGCGATATGTAACAAGTTCTGGTAAAATGGGTCTCTGGTATCCATTTGATACTAGTGTTCAATTGGCTGGGTACTCAGATGTTGATTGGGCTGGAAATATTGATGACAGAAAATCAACCAGTGTGGTTGTTTCTATATTGGAAACCGTTTGGTTTCTTGGTTTAGCAAGAAGCAAAGTTCTATATCGCTCTCAACTGCTGAGGCTGAATGCATCGCCAGGAAATGCTTGTACTCAGCTTGTTTGGATGAAATGTATGTTAAGCGAGTATGGAATTGTACAGGAATCAATGATATTATATTGTGATAATTCTAGTGCTATAAATATATCAAAAAATCCAATCCAGCATTCACGTACCAAGCACATTGACATTAGGTATCACTATATTCGTTAATTAGTGGAAGATAAAATAATATCCTTGGAATATATACCGACCGAGACTCAACTTACCGACATTTTCATTAAACCGCTCGACAAAAGCAGGTTTAATAAATTGAAATTTGATCTCGGAATGTGCATTCTAAATTGATTGTTCATACATATTTGTATAATAATGTATATATATTTGATAATTTGTTGATTTAAAATTCTAATTTTTTGAAATATGCCTGTTTTTATAGGTACACGACCAGTCGAGGAAATTCTCGACCAGTCATGGTACGACCGGCCGAGAACGGCCTCGACCAGTCGTGTATCACATTGGAATCTTTTAAATTTGGGGGAAATCTCATCTTCTTCATTTCCTTTTTCCTCTCCAATGAACCAAGGCACGACTAGTCGTACCCACCTTCATAAATCTTTAAGGTTAGTGCATCATTTGTTTTTCTCTTGTAGATTCTAGTTCATATTACTTCATTTTCACTCTTGGAGTAATCTATTTTGAGATTCATTGCAATTTTGGGGCATTTTCTTAAAAAATCTGATCTAGCAAAACTCCTTTTTCACATCTCTTGTATCTACTTGATCCTTTGATTTTCATACTGAAAATGGATGCTAAGGGGAAAAAGAAAACTTCACGTGTTCCATCTTCTTCTAGATCAGCTCCTCTCTCTAGGCACTATCTTCGTTCAACTAAGGATGATCCCTCTGATGTACGGGATTTGCGTATGCGCAAAGTCATTGTTGAACGGTCTGTCTGTATTGAACATGTTGCTCCTTTTGGTGTTCTACTTCTACTCCAAGCTGTAGGATGGGATAACATTTTACATTGGGGTGGGCCTGCATACCAATCTATTACACAGGCCATGTTTGCATGTATCTCAGAGTTCTCTTTTGAAAATTTAATTTTTAAAATTGATACTAGAGAAGGTCTATTTAAAGTTGACCGTCATCTGATTGCAGGGTTAATGGATATACCTGTTAATGAGGAGGGTATTCATATTCATAATTTATCTGAAAAACCCTCAGAATCTGAAAAACGGAGGCTAACCAGAGATTTGTGTAATCTGAATGTGCAATGGACTCATAAAGGGAATGCACACCCCGCAAGGTACTTGTTACCCAAATACAGAGTACTTCACATGATTTTTATTTCTAACCTGTATCCTCGTTCTGGTAATAAGACAGAATTAACTACCTTCATGGTTCGTGTTTTGCACTCTGTCATTTCTGGTTATAATATTTTCCTTCCTTCCTTGATATGTCATTCCATTACTTAGTCTCGTCTCCATCCAAGTCATAGTGATATTCCTTTTGCCTATCTCTTAACTGTTTTAGCTAATCACATGCTCGTGGTTATGCCTGTTGGAGAAACTCCCATCCATCATCTTATTTTTAACAATTCGAATATTAACAAAATGAAATTGGAATTGGCTCGTGGCCAAGTGGATGTTGGTAGAGCTGACGCTAGGGATGAAGAAGCTGGTGATCTTCCTCCTAACGATGTGGATATGGATGATATTTTCGGTGAACTTGAATTAGATGCTAGAAATGATCCTGACTATGAGCCATCTGAGTTTGATGCTCGTCTTCGTGTTTTAGAAGAGAAGGTAGGGAATATGAATGTTGCCCATGATCTTCAGTTTAAATATATACGCAAGTATCTTAGGCGCTTGAACAAGGGAATGCATAATCTTGATCCTACCATTCCTGCTCCTTCTTTAGGATCCGATTGAGTGTTTTCAATCTTGGTATGTAACATCTTCCATACTTATGTTGGATTGTGCACCCTATTTGGTTTGATGACTTTTTATGTAACGACCCGTAAATTTTCGTACATTGGCTCGAGTACCACCTCGACCAGAAATCAATTAGGATTAAATCCTTTAGAAATTTAACAAAGTTAACTAAGTACTAAACTCGGTTAGCCATGAAATCTGTTGGGATCGCTTTAAATACGATCTGCAAGACCCAAAACTTGCAGAATTAGTGACTCTAGGTTACCCTAAAGTTTAGAACCAAACTCATTTCCCGTCAGCTCTCGGGAATGAAACGAAACTTCGTATTAGGTCTAGATCGCACATCGGGAGTCCGATTAACACGAAGCTAAGGAACCAGGACCGCCTCACTGGGCTTGACAATCATCTCAAAAATCAGCTCCGGCCGATGTCCCACGGCCATTCGTTTCGATCCGGAGCGAGGGTGTGTGAAAAACACTATTCCCATCCTCACATAAATATCGGGAATAGTGATCTGGCATCATTCGGTTGCGCGTCAGTATTAAGCAACCTGACCGTCAGAATCAGACCAAATTACACCCTCAGAGTAAGAAAAATTTCAGGAACATTTACATGTACTTGGAATTTCTGATCGTGGCCCACTGACCGTTGAACTGAAAGTGGTCCGCCACGTGCGATCTGGGAATCCGATCGAGTCAAAAACGTAATGCCACGTAGATCCATAGATGGTGAGCTTAAGTCTGACGTTTGGCTCAAGGAGGGCCACCAGAACCTCCCTTTTGAGCTGGAAAAGTGGCGAAATGCCTATATAAGCAGTCACCCTTGAACCTGAGTCTGTTTTGGGGAGGTTTTTGGCTATAAAAGGAGCTTAGAACAGCCCCTCTCACAGCCATACGAATTTGGGAGAAAAACCCTAGAGAGAGAGAGAGAGAAAAGAGAGAGAAGAGCTTAGAGTTTGTAGGCGATCTTCCTCCTACTGTCCTTGGTTGTCGCACGGCCTACACCGCTCCTTTCCAGGTGTTTTCCCAGCGGTATCCATCCCATTTGAAGGTAAGAAACCCTAACCCTAGGTCTGATTTGAGGTAGGATCGTTGTAGGTTATGTAAAGGCTAACCGATTCCGCTCTTTAGGCTAGAAAACTCCCGTATACGGAAGCTCTACTACCCTTACTGATTCGTTGGGATTCCAAGGGCAAAGGTGAGGACTTTAAGTGTATAAGTTACGGTTTTCAACGCTTTCAATGTCAGATAATGATAGATTCATGATCTGCTTGTAAATGCACATGTACAAAGTGCTTTCCGTTTCCTGTTTCGATTAACGTTGTAGAATATGGAATTTCACATACTCTAGGTATACGTAGAAATACCGTATACATATTTTTTTTGGAAAAATGTTTGACATGTTTATTTAATGTATGATTATATAATATATGGATAAAATACTAGTTTGGCGAAAGGAATCACAAAAATACATGTTCGCTTGTAAATGCCTAGTATGTTGAAATTGTGTATTCTAGAAATACCGCATATGTGTGGATTTTGGAAATGTAATTGTAATGATTATTTGCTGTATGATTATGAGATACATGGGTAAAATACTCACGCGGCGTAGGGACAGCCCTAACACGTATTTTGTTAACATACGTCATGTATGTTGAAATAGTGTATTCTAAGTATTTGTGTAAATGCTCGTGTGTGTAAATGTTTGTGTATTAGTGCCTTGGAGAGTTGCTGATATGTGATTCCCGACTCCCTTAGAGACATGTAGGATCCCCTCCATGTGGTGGTTCGCTAGAACCACTCACCTGTAATGTGTATATAATTGTATCCCTATGTGGATATTGCTTTACCACATGCTTTACAACATGCTTTGCAACATGCTTTACTTCATGTTTTACTTCATGCTTTATAACATGCCTGCTAATATGCTTGTATTGTTTGTTTATCATGCTTTACTCCACATGCTATTGATGAGAACTGTTTGAGTTTGGGACTATGTCTATAGTCCAAACATTTGGTACCAGACTTGCGGTTGTGGCTGAGATTCATATCGCCACAAAGGATGTGTCTGGTGAACCCGAGTCGTACTTCGGTTGGCAATAGTGGTTGGCCACACGGAGTGCTTTTGCGCTCCATATCGCTCAACTTGTAGTGCGCTCGAGCTAGTTAGGCTCGTCAAGAAAACCGAGATGTATTTGTGTGTTCACCATGTTTGGTCGCTACTGCTTGAACCTAGGGTACCAAACTTACCAGTGGCGATCCCGTATAACCATGGTACCTCGATCTGCTAAGTCGCATGAGCCGGGCATGGTGGTATGGGACACCGTGGTCGAGCTGTCGGCCTACGCTGGGGCCATGTGCCTCCCCGTAGTGACCATTGCGCAACCAAACTCGTGAGCCGAATACGGTGGTATGGGACACTGTATTCGAGCTGTCGATACTTACGGCGAGAGCCGAGTACGGTGAGACCTGTGCTCGTGCTGACGGGCGACGAGTCCTCCGTAGTATCATCGAGTACACTCCAAGGGTCTGTGATTGGCGACGAGTCTTTCACAGCAACTAGAGTGTGAGTTGAGCCCAGTACGGTGAGACCTGTACTCGAGCTGACGGCTAGTGATTGAGCCGAGTACGGTGAGACCTGTACTCGAGCTGACGGCCAGCAATTGAGCCGCATACGGTGAGATCTGTATCCGCGCTGACGGGTGACGAGCCCTTTGCGATGCCTTCACTACGCTTCTCAAACTATAATATCGTATGAGAATAACTAGGATTGACGACCCTAGAATGGATCATGTTGGGAATGATACAAGGGAGGTACCTTAGTTTCCCAATACTGCTGTTTGAAACGGACTAATAAAAACTTAGTAATCATGAGCATCATCGCACCGTATGTGCTTTGTAGATGTGGCGCACTGAGGGAGTAAGCATTCGCGAACGTAAGATGATGTCGCTTGAGGGTGGTTTGGCAAGGGCATACCGCATCATATCATTTCATTTTCGCACTTAACAAGAGTAGTTAGAAATGTTTGATTTGTACTGCTTTATCATTACTGCTTGATTGAATTGATAACATGTTAACCTATGCTTTATTGTTCCATTGAGTTAGCTACTCACTCCCACGTTACAGGACAGTGTTTGCAACACCCACCAGACTCTGTCGCAGGTGTAGATGGCGCCTCGGTTCAGGAGGCGGAGCCTGACTTCGATGAGGATCAGGAGGAGTTCTCCTTTATGCAGTATTCTGATGGCTTTGCTTAGGCCGGCTGCATCGCGGGATTTTCAGGGCTTCCCTTGAGGATTGTATTTTGATTTTTGACTTAGAAACAATACATGTATATTGGTACTCAGTTAGTACTCATACTCTGGAGTTCATAAAATTTTGTTACTTTACATACTTTGAATATAAAATTTCAGTCTTCCGCTTGCCTTTATACAATTGAACTGGAGTATGAATTACTGTTTTGGTATAATCTCATTCATGTTTATTGCGCTAACTCAGACAACATTTAACCAGCATTGTGTATGTTGCATAAGTGATGCGTTGGAACTCGGGAGTTGAGTTCATACTCGACCCCCGAATTTCAGGGCGTTACATTTTAGTTATACTAGTAAATGGATTGTGAACTTGTACTTACTTATATATTGTCGAGTTACTCCTTCTATTGATTATTATCCTTTACATTGTTGCTTCCTTTGTCATATTGTGACAAAAAGGGGGAGAAGGTTTAATTGCTTACGGATATGACTAGTTATATTTTGGATGTGTGCTACTACTCAGGGGGAGTATATAAATAATGAGTTTGTGCTACTTAATGACAGCTAGTTCTCTTATATAACTGGTGCATGATTCGTTAATGTGCATGTTGTGCTTCTCTTATTGGATTATTGAAGTATGCTTTGTCATAAATTTGACAAAGCGGGAGATTGTAAATGCTATTGTCTCATGCTCTTTTGATTGTCAAATTTTGTGGTGCCAAAACCTCTATCTGTGTGTCTTGTGTTTGTATGTTAATATATGTATGATTCAAGTCGACATCACAATGGTTCAAGACATATACGGTGCTTTGCTTCAAGAAATGCAAGGTTATATATTTTTTCCTCTTTTGTAAGCATCATTGTTCAGAGCTACATCGATAAGAAGAGTGTTTGTTCAAGACTCGAGTGCATTTCAAGACTCAAGTGCAACTCAAGTTGAAGTTTAAATTCAAGCTGTACAAGATCTCAAGATCAAGCTACATCAAGTAGAGATCTCAAGCTTCAAAGGTTAACCATCATCTGAAAGAATGAAGTTCAATGTTCATACTTCATGTCGCAGGTATGATAGACCTTAGTTTGACCTTAGGGTAGGTCATTTTGTATACATAATTCAAGATGAATCTTTTTACATGAATTTGGTTTGTTCTAAGACTAGTTTTGGACCTTGTTCGACTAGTCCTAGCACTAGTTCGACCAGTCCAAGAAATTCCACGACCAATCATAAGTTGTTGAACATTTTCAAAAAATTTTAGTTATTCTACGTCCAGTCGTGGAAACTGTTCGACCAGTCGTAGGAATGGTCACGACTCGTCCTTCAACCAGTCCTGGTTCTTCGACTCAAACTCTAGCGTCTAATCTTTATGTCTCACGACCAGTCGTGGGTGATTCACGACCAGTCGTAGAGTGCACACGACCGGTCGTGGACTACCTTCGATCAGTCGTGGAACGGTTTTTCCAGATCGCGCTTAAAAATTCAAAAAGCAGTTCATCCTACGACCAGTCGTGGTGGCCACACGACCAGTCGTAGACACGATTTCTGCAACTATAAATTAAGCACGAATTTTAGAGTTTTTCATTGATTTAATTTGAGAAAATTTAAGCCTCCACTCGTAGATAAGTTAGTGTTCATTTTAAGCTACTCCGTTCATATTTAATATTCTCTTTTTATTAGCTTATTTATATTTAATTTTATTCCTATATTCCAATCTTATTTGAAAAAGAGGAATTGTTGTATTCCTTCATTGGAATCAAAATCAAATAGAGCTACGCCCAATTTGGTTTAATTTAAAATCAATTAGAACCTAGAACCATTTCTTAAGTGAGTATTGGACATTGAACGTTGATTCGAACTTCTACTCTGATTGGTTCTACCGGGCTGTTACAAAAGGAGAAATTTAGGTATTTTTATATTTATTGTAAATTCCATTATTTTGGTTTTGTTTGAGATTCGCCAGAAAAATCTCATTGTGTTGGTTATCTGAGGAGAGCCAGAAAACTCAGAAAGTGTGGGTTTTTGGATTATGTAAGCCCAAGTTAAAAAGACACAATTGTGAAGGTTTTAGGCGAACCTGTGAAACCTATTTTGATAGTGAACGCTGATATCCCCTGTGTGGGGATATTAGGAGTGGAGTAGCAAGCTGTGTGGATGTTGTTTAACAGTTGGTGAACACACAAGCGAACCACTATATATTGGTGTGTTTTGTGATTTGAATGTTCTTTTAATTTCTATATCTTTAATCATTCAGATTTGTGGAATGTATATGTGGATGTGAATGTTGTAATATTTACATTTCAAGCAAAGTGGGGAATGTTGTAATAGTTTAGAATTTATTTCTTGCTATTTCCTTTATTTCCTTTCTGTTTGAGTTTTGATATTCAATTTGTTCTAGTAAGGTTGTCCTGCCATAAACCCTTGGTTTTTATGGTGCAAAGGTTGTCCTTAGAACAATGTTAATATCAAGCTCTTTATTTAAGATTGCTTTACATTTCAGTTCTTTGATTTATTTAAAGTATTGTCCTTTATTTATCTGTTTATAAGGCTATCGTATTTCAGTTAAATTCCACGGTTAAATTTTAATTTGGCACAGTCCTATTCACCCCCCCCCCCCTCTAGGACATATAACTTGGCCTTTTCAGAGAGAGAGAGAGAGAGAGAGAGAGAGAGAGAGAGAGAGAGTTTCCTGGGTTATAATTGAGAGTTTAAATTTGACCAGAGTCGTCACTAGTTAATTGTTTGTTTTTACAGTTGGCTAAACCCTATAGAAACCTTAGGATAGAGGATCTAAAGATTCTCAACCATGAAATGATTTTGCTGTCTATGATCAGAGATTCTAAATAAGGGATCGCAGTTATAGAGAGAAAAGGTGTTAAGCACCCACTTTGCTCGTATGAGGTACGGTCTCTACTTCATAGGATTTGATTATTCTTGGGGGTTAATGATCAATTTTCGTATGCCAATTCTATATGGAATGCAAAGCTTATGACTAAATCAACAAGATTTTTGATGGGCAGGATCCGATTATACTGACAAGCCACAAAGCATACTTTGAGCCGATTTGGTGCAAAGTTGTATTGTATGAGTGAGATGAGTGTTGCACAATACAAATGTTTGGACTACATGAATCTTAATTGAAGATTGAATAGTTAGATGAACGATAGTGTCACAAGGGTTGGACTGAGAGACTTGGATGAGATCTGGATGGCTTAGGTGGCTCCAAGTTAGACTGGACTAGGCTTGACCTGGGCGGCTGGACTCTTTCTTATGGCTCGTTCCTCTCATCGGTGGAGGGATGGAGTGGTTAAACTATGGCCTAATGGGTGAGTTAAAAGGCTTGAAATGAGAGTGCATGCTTTGAAATGTGAAGGGAATGGGGGTATTTATAGCTCCCTAGCCTGGTTTTCTGGTAAATCTTACAAAACTTGAGGCTAGAAAGGGTTTGGATGACCGAAATTTAAGATTGCAATGTGTTAAGATTTCATGGGTTGGATTGATAGCATGAATCATAATTTTAGCTTAAAGGAGGGGCATCAAAGTAAATTCAACACTCTGCACATGCATGGGATTGGAAAAGAGGTCAGCCGACGGCCCACTAGACGACGATCATCCCTTAATTTTGCTTCAGCTTCAAAAGGAGGCTCCTCCCATACATGTGGATAACTTTGGTCATCCGAAGTTGTTTTGTTTTTCTCTCTTGTACATCGATGGGCTTAGGCTAAAATGGGCTTATGGACCTATCTTGACAAGGTGAGTTAACTGAGTAGGCTATATGGGCTAACTGGGTGATTTGACTCATGGGTTGACTCGATAGGTTAGGTTCTCCTGGAGTTTAAGTTTATGGTTAGGTTCTGGATGGGTTTATGTAACTGAGTTAACTGAGTTTTGAAAAGGCCGAGCTAAGAGTCCTCGAGGGGAGGGGGGGGGGGGGAATAGGACTATGCCAAATTAAAAATTTAAGTGCGGAATAATAAAGAAAAAATCAAATATAGCACTTATCAATTCAAATAGCAGAAATGAATAGCAACCTCAATTGTACAAGTATTGAGAGGTTGATACATATGTTTTTCTGAGGACAACCTTACACCAAAAACCAATGGCTTATGGTAGGACAACCTGATTTCTAGAATGGTCTGTGTATCAAAAACTCAAAAAAATACAAAGGAATAAATAGTAAAACAAAAATAAATTTCTACTGCTGTTACAACATTCACCACATGTGCAAAAAGTAAATTACAATCATTCACCACAAACACTAAAAAATAAATTACAACATTCAACCACTTAAGCACATGCAACCATTCACCACAACTCCAGTAATTATAGTGGTTCGCTTGTGTGTACACCAACTGTTAAAGAACAGCCACACAACTCCATTCACCACAACTCCAACAATTATAGTGGTTCGCTTGTGTGTACACCAACTATTAAAGAACAGCCACACAACTACTCCACTCCCAATATCCTCACATAGTGGATATTGGCTTTCGCTATGAAATAGGTTTTCCAAGGTTCACCTAAAACCTTCACAATTGTGTCTTTCAAGAGGGCTTACACAATTCAAAAAACCCACACTCTGAGATTTTCTGGATTACCTCAGACAAACCAAAAAGGAAAGAGAGATTTTTCTGGCACAACCTCAAAAACCAAAAAGAGATTTACAAAAATGTAAATATACTTATCTGGATATTCTCCTTTGATAAAGCCTGGTAAAATCGATTCGATGTAGATGTTCAATGTAGACGTTTAATGTACAATCTCACATATGAAAGGGTTCTTATATCTAAATGATTTTTAGATTAAATTGTCATGGGCTAGCTTGATTTGATTTTGATCTCAAAAAGGGTAAAATCAATATTCCCTTTACAAAAGAATTAGAATAGAATAGAGATCACAAAATCAAATACAAAAAGTTATTAAAAGAATCTTAAATACTAACCAATTAGCTTCTCGAATGTGGGGACAAGTTCTCGCAGAGTTGTGACTTGAATATCTTGGAATTGAATGAAAAACTCTGAAAATCTTTTCAATTTATAGGCAAAAATACTGTTCACTCGACTGGCCCAGTGGTCAGTTCGACTGGTCGAAGGACCAACAAGAATTTAAAATTTCAGGCGCGATAAGATAAGATCGCTACTCGACTGGTCGAGTGGCCTGCTCGACTGGCCGAGCCCTGTACTCGACTGGTCAAGTGGGACCCAGCTTGGTTATTGGACTTTGAGTCAAGCCTGCTCGACCGGTCGAGCACTGTTCACTCGACTGGTCGAGTAGTCTTTAGGACTAGTCGAGGGTCCAATAGAAAATCCTGAAAATTCACAACAAACCTAAAACTGGTCGAGAAAATTCTTAGACTGGTCGAGCCAGTGCTTGGACTAGTCGAACATAGGCTAAGACTAGTCGAGATAAAGCCTATAAAATTATATAATGACCCAAATTAAGTATGCAATCAATATGACCTATCCTATGATCAATCTAGGGTCATTCATACCCTATAGGTGAAAATTGAACATCGAAGCATCGTTCGCTTCGGTTGATAGATTATCATGAAGTACTTGAAGCTTGTCATCTTTAAGTACTTTGAAGCTTGTCATTTTTAAGTACTTTGAAGTTGAGCATTTATTCTTAAGTAATACACATTGTCATGACATAGTTGAAACTTGAAAACTTGAAGTAGTACTTGATGTTGTACTTGAATCTTTTATTCTTGTACTTGAACTTCTTGAACTTGAATTTGAGATGCTTAATCTTGAATTTGAACTTCTTGAATGTAGGCAAGGAGGATATAAAGTTGAGCTACAAAAGATACAGATTCCAAGACGTTTTGGCACTACAAAATTTGACAAATCTAAGATAGCATTTACGATCTCCCCCTTTGTCAAATTTGTGACAAAACCAAATAAATAATATGATGCATAATACACATAGTAAAGAATCATATATGCACAATAAAGAATCATGCATCAATTACAACCTGGTCAAAGAATCATGCACCAGTTACAACCTGGCCAAACCAGTACTCAAAGAATCATAATCATGCACCAATACTCCCCCTCAATACATTACTCCACAAAATCCAAGAGGAGAGGAGAAATTAGCTACCTAACCACTTCTCTTCTCTACATTTTTAACAAACATCCACTCTATAGAATCCAATATCATAATGAAGAAATAGGCATATCAATACAAATTCTCCCCCTTTTTGTCACAATATGACAAAGGAAAGAACGTAAAAATGATGATGGAAATAAGAGAGTAATGAGTAACAATAGAGAGAAGTTAGGGCAAGATAACAAAAATATTGTAAGATAATCATTCAAAACAAATCCATAATAAGAACAAAACATGTCCAAGCATACAAAGTTAAGAGAAATCCACGTATAAAAGTTATTACAGATTAGAAATTCAAAACTAATCTGAACCAGAAGGAGCAGGTATGGAAGGATCAATTTGATGTAGTCCCTTGTTAATGCGTCTTAGATATTTGCGCCTGTATTTAAATTGATTATCTTGGGACACATGCATACCTTCAACCTTTTCCTCAAGAGAACGCAAACGTTCATCAAAATCAAACGGGTGAAAATCAGGATCCGCTGCAGAGTCGGATTCAATCTCATCAAAGATGTCATCCATATTGACATCATTTGGAGGCAAAGCACCCTCGTCTTCATTTGCTTTAGCTACTCCACTAGCACCCTCATCAACTTGGCCTGGGGCTAACTTCAAATTCATCTTATTAATATTAGAGTTGTTGAAGGGTAGATGGTGAATTGGAGCTTCTCGAACAGGTTTAACTACTAGACTATGGGTGGATAATACAGTCATAAGATAAGCAAAAGGTATATCACTGTGACCTGGATGGAGACAGAACTGAATCATGATATAACAAATCAGTGAAGGAAGACACACAGAGACTCCAGAAACAATAGTGTAGATTGCGGACCGTGAACGTAGTAAGCTCGGTTTTGTTACCAGATCTAGGGTAGACATTTGAAATGAAAGTCCTATGAAGAACCCTATATCTGGGCAACATAAACTTGAAAGCAAGAGCATTCCCAATACTCCATTTTGCATCCATATTAATAAAACTCTAGTGAGCATTCGCTTCTCAGATTTAGAAGGTTTTGCTACAAGAGAACTAATGGGAACACCATCATCATTAACTGGAAGGTCCATTAATCTAGAAATGAGGTGATGGTCCACATCAATTGGACTTTCTCTAGTAGAAATTGTAAACATAAGATTCTCAGTAGAGAAGTCAGTAATACAAGCATACATGACTTGCGCAATAGAGCGGAATGCCGGACCACCTCAATGTAAAATGTTATCCCATCTTACAGATTAAAGAAGTGGAAGGATACCAAAAGGAGCCAAATGATCAATGTTAACTGTCCGTTCTACTATCACATTGTGTAAGCGAATATCCCGCACATATTCAGGATCTTCCTCGGGTGATCGAAGGTGGCGCACCATGATAAGAGCGGAACGAGAAGAGGGACCACGAGATCCTTTCTTCCTGTTTTTACCTTTCATTGCAACAAAGAAATCAAGGAATACAAGGATTACAAAAGAGGTAAGAAGGGTTTCAAGCAAATCAGATTTTTAGCTAAAAAACCGACCAAACAACCATAAACCTTGAAATAAACAACACAAACAAGGAAATGGAAGATTAAAGAACTCAAATCTACAAGGAAATTGAAAATAATGCACGAACCATGGAGGAATCGAAGATGGGTTCGACCGGTCATGGTAGGGCTTGTTGGAGAAGAAGAACAAAGTGAAGAAAAGGGTGTTTTTCCCCAAATAAAAAGTAAAACCCGAGTTTCACGACTGGTCGTGTACATACTCGACCAGTCGAGCTACGACTGGTCGAGTGTGTACTCGACTGGTCGTGCAGCACTGAAAATTTATAATTTTTCATCTATTTGAATTTTAAAATTTTCAAAATAATAAATATATACATTATGATACAGAAAGGCACAAATCATCAGTTCATATTGCACATACCAAGATCAAATTTCAATTTTGCGAACCTATTTTTGTCGAGTGATTTTGTGAATATGTCTGCAAGTTGATTGTCGGTCGGAATATATTCCAATGAAATTATCTTGTCTTCCACCAGTTCACGAATATAATGATATCTAATGTCAATATGCTTGGTTCGTGAATGCTAAATTAGATTTTTAAAGATATTAATTGTGCTTGAATTATCACAATATAAGACCATAAATTCTTGCACAATTCCGTAATCGCTTAGCATTCTCTTCATCCACACAAGCTGAGTGCATGCATTACCAACAGCAATATATTCAGCCTCAGCTATTGAGAGCGATACGGAACTTTGTTTCTTACTTAGCCAAGAAACTAAACAATTCCCGACATAGAAACAACCACTGCTGGTCGATTTACGATCATCAATGTTACCAGCCCAATCAGCATACGTGCCCAATCAGCATACGTGTAACCAGCTAATTGCACACTAGTATCATGTGGATACTAGAGACCAAGATTAGCTGAACTAGTGACATATCGCAAAATATGCTTAACAGCAATTACGTGTGACTCTTTAGGAGCTGACTGATATCTAGCACAAATTCCTACGCTAAAAGCAATATCAGGTCGACTCGTAGTTAAATAAAGTAAACTACCTATCATACTGCGATACAACTTAGGATCCACACTCTTACCTGTTGAATCCTTAAAGAGTTTTAGAGTAGTACTCATTGGAGTATCAAAATTTTTCCCACTCTTAAATTCGAACTTTTTAACTAAGTTCAGAGCATATTTGGTTTGAGAAATAAAGAAACCATCTGGGAACTATTTGACGTGCAACCCTAGGAAATAGTTTAGTTCTCCAACCATGCTCATTTCAAATTTAGACTTCATAAGATCTGCAAACTCAACAGTCATGTTATCACAGGTAGATCCATAGATAATGTCATCAACATAGATTTGGACTATTAGTATGTGATCATTATGTTTCTTTACAAATAATGTTTTATCAACACTTCCCATTACAAAGTTTAGCATGCTTAGGGTCTTCAAAACCCGTTGGTTGTTCAACATACACTTCTTCATGCAAATCGTCGTTCAAGAATGCACTCTTTACATCCATTTGGTATATTTTGAATTTTTTAAAGCATGTAATGGATATAAATGTCTTATTGATTCAAGACGAGCTACTGGGGCAAAGGTCTCATCATAATCAATGCCTTCTATTTGAGTGTACCCTTATACAACTAGCCTAGCCTTGTTTCTAATAAAATTACCAAGTTTATCAGACTTATTTTTAAAAATCTATTTTGTTCCGATAATGTGTTTATCTTTTGGTCTTGGAATTAAGTACCAAACATCATTTCTAACAAACTGATTGAGCTCTTCTTGCATTGTTACAATCCAGTTTTCGTCAGTAAGAGCTTCTTTTACGTTAGCCGGTTCTATCTGAGATGTAAAGCCCATGTAATTACACATATCTTCAAGTTGTTTACGAGTGCGCACACCAGTGAGAGGGTTTCCAAGGATTTGATTAGATGGATGGTCTTTAACTGTCCTCAGTTCAGTGTTATTTTGACTAGATGAAGAGTCTGGTTTATAAAATAAAAGGATTTCATTATTTTCTGAACTTGAGACAGGTGTATTGAAGTGATCATCTATAACCACATTAATGGACTCTTGAAATACACCAGTTTTCTTGTTAAGAACCTGATACACTCGACTATTCAGAGCATACCCTAAAAATATCCCTTCATCACTTTTGGTGTCAAATTTACCCAGATTTTCTCGGTCACGTAAGATGTAGTACTTGCTACCAAAAACTCGAAAGTATTTGATAGTAGACTTCTTATCAAACCACATTTCATAAGCCGTTTTACTATTTAATTTTCTAGTATAAACACGATTAATTATATAACAAGCAATATATACGGCTTTAGCCCAAAGATTTTTAAGAAGCTTCATACTATTTAGCATTACATTTGCCATTTATTAAAGCACTCTATTTTTCCTTTCTACTACCCCATTTTGTTGTGGTGTTTTGGGCGTAGAATTTTCATGTGATATTCCCTGATCACTGCAAAATTTCTCAAAGCTGTTATTTTCAAACTCAGAACCATGATCACTACGGATCTTAGTGACTTATGATTCTTTCTCAGTTTGGATACGTTTAAGTATCCTTTTTTCTTCATCGAGAGTTTCTGATTTCTCTCTTAAGAAGACTACCCAAGTATACTTGGTAAAGTCATCTACAAGCACCAGAATATACTTCTTGCCACCTCGACTCTCCGTTCTAGTTGGTCCAATGAGATTCATGTGGAGGAGCTCGAGTGGTTTAGATGTGGCATTAGAGTTCATCTTTTTGCGAGCACTCCTGGTTTGTTTACCAATCTGGCACTCGCCACATATTTTATCCACTTTCTTTACTTTGGGTAGACCTCTTAGCAATTCTCTTTTGCTCAATCTATACAAGTTGTGGTATTGTACATGTCCTAGGTGCTTATGCCATAAATCGGTCTCATCAATTTGGACCATGTAACACGATAGCTTAGATGAGTTTGAATCACAAACAATGTAGTAGTTCTTAGAAGTTCTGCGACCAGTTAATATTACAGAACCATTCTTATTTAAAATTCCACACCCTTGGTAAATTTTACACTATTATTATTATCGTATATTTGAGAGATGCTTAATAAATTATGTTTTAAACCTTCTACATATAAAACATTCTCAAATAAAGGGAGGTTTATGAGTTGAACCGTACCTTGGCCAACAATTCTGCAATTGCTACCATCACTGAATGTGAATGAACCATCAGTCATGTCTTTAAGATTAGTGAACAGACCTTTATCACCTGTCATATGTCTGGAGCAACCACTGTCTAGGTACTACTTTGAATGGCTCGAAGCTTTGAAAGCAGTGTGGGCAACCAAACAAGTAACCTTAGGGACCCATTTCATTACAGTTTTGGGTTTAGGAGTATAGTTAGTCTTTTTATGTTTATAGTTGTTATAAGTCCTACCCACTGAGTTAGATTTTAAGAGCTCCTTAAGTAAGTCAACTATTTTCTCAGCTAAAGGATAACAATTCTGATTTTTATAGTTGATATGGTTGCTTCTAGGTTTTGAAGTCTGGAAAGTTTTAGTATTTTTAGAATTATTTTGATTCAGACTTTTCCCTTTTGAGTTAGAAGACTCCCCTTTAACAAATTTAGGAGGAGTATTCTTATGTTTGGGAGGAATACTTTTATCGTAGCCCAATCCAGATCGATCACCATATTTTCTGAATCCGGATAAAAGTTTTTCTAATTTAGGATCACCTTGGGCATACCTCCATGTGTCCTTCAAACTCAAAAGTGAAGAGACTTCTAGTTTTAGCTTTTCATTTTCAGATTTTAAGCTTTCAACTTGGGACGTTTTAAAATCTAAGTCGCACTTAGTTTTTTCAAAGCAATCTAAAATGTGTGATTTTTTAAGACTAGATTATCAAAATTTTCTTTTAGTTTTGAAAACTTTCTTTTTGAAGTTTTAACTTTACAGCTATTTTGCAACTTTCCTTGTATAGGGCATCATAAGCATCTTGAAGGTCTTCTTCATTTTCATGGTCACTATTCAGATTTTCTTCACTTGTTAAATCATCATTATCTGAAAAAGTGAACTTGGTTAGAGTTATTAGGGCTTTAACATCATTAGCAGACTCGGTTTCAGAATCTTATGACTCAGAATAGACTTTAGAGCAAGAAGATTCATCCCATGTAGCTAACATACCTTTCTTTTTAGACTTGTCCTTCTCACGACATTTGTTTGCTAAATGCCCATATTCATGGCAGTTGTAGCATTGGCTGTCTTTTAAAGATTTCCAAGTTTTAGATCTAGGTCTTTTCTTTTCAATAGTTTTTTGTAAATTAACCCTCTTTTTACTTTTGAAAATCTTGTAAAACTTTTTGGCTAAAAGAACCATATCACCTTCAGAAGTTTCTAAATCAGAATTACTATTTTTATGAGAAATACTTTTAGAAGACTTGAGGGCGATGGACTTACCTTTAGGAGCTTTAAAGTTTAACTCGTAGGTTTGTAAAGAACCAACCAGTTCTTCTACCCTCATATTATCTGTATCAAGAAGTTCATGGATTGCGGTCACCTTTGAATTGAACCGTTCAGGCAATGAGCGTAGTATCTTTGCACAAACTTTACTTTCTGGGATCCTATCACCAAGATCCCACATAGAGTTAACAATGTTATTCAATCTTGTATAGAAGTCCATGAACGTTTCACTTTCTTTCATACGTATTTCTTCAAATTTGATTGTGAGGATTTAAACTTTAGATTTTTTTTACAATTGTTGTACGCTCGTGTGTCATTTCCAAGATATCCCAGGCTTACTTTGTAGTATCACAGTATATAATTCTCTTGAATTCATCCAGTGATAGTGCACAAGTAATTGCATTTAAAGCCTTTGCATTGGCACTACTCTCACTTTTCTGAAGAGCGGTCCAAGAAAAGTAAGGTGAGACTTTTACAGTTTTACATCCATCAGTACCAGTCACTTCAATGGTAGGAGGGGTCCAATTGGTCACTGTGGCTTGCCACATGCCTAGTGACTGAAAGGCTATCAAAACTTCACATCTTAAAAAGCTCAGATCAATTAGCTCAGGAAATTAATCCAAAAATTTAAACGAGCTATTAGGCTTTGATACCACTTGAAAAGCCTGAGCTAAGAGTCCTAGAGAGGGGGGAGGGGGGGGTGAATAAGACTATGACAAATTAAAATTTTAAGTGCGGAATAATAAAGAAATAATCAAGTATAGCACTTATGAATTCAAATAGCAGAAATGAATAGCAACCTCAAATGTACAAGTATTGAGAGGTTGATACAGATGTTGTTCTAAGGACAACCTTACACCAAAAACCAATGGCTTATGGTAGGACAACCTAATTTCTAGAACGGTCTATCTATCAAAAACTCAAACAAATACAGAGGAATAAAGAGTAAAACAGAAATAAATTTCTACTGCTATTACAACATTCACCACATGTGTAGAAAGTAAATTACAATCATTCACCACTAATGTTGAAAAATAAATTACAACATTCAACCACTTAAGCACATGCAACCATTCACAACTCCAGCAATTATGGTGGTTCGCTTGTGTATACACCAACTGTTAAAGAACAGCCACACAACTACTCCACTCCCAATATCCTCACATAGTGGATATTGGCTTTCACTATGAAATAGGTTTTCCAAGGTTCACCTAAAATCTTCACAATTGTGTCTTTCAAGAGAGCTTACACAATTCAAAAACCCCACACTCTGAGATTTTCTGGATCACCTCAGACAAACCAAAAAGGAAAGAGAGATTTTCTGGCACAACCTCAAAAACCAAAAAGAGATTTACAAAAATGTAAATATACTTATCTGGATATTCTCCTTTGATGAAGCTAGGTAGAACCGATTCGATGTAGATGTTCAATGTAGACATTTAATGTACAATCTCACATATGAAAGGGTTCTTAGATCTAAATGATTTTTAGATTAAATTATCTTGGGCTAGATTGATTTGATTTTGATCTCAAAAAGGGTAAAATCAATATTCCCTTTACAAAAGAATTAGAATAGAATAGAGATCACAAAATCAAATACAAAAAGCTATTAAAAGAATCTTAAATACTAACCAATTAGCTTCTCAAATGTGGGGACAAGTTCTCTCAGAATTGTGACTTTAATATCTTGGAATTGAATGAAAAACTCTGAAAATCGTCCTCAACTTATAGGCAAAAATACTGTTCACTCGATTGGCCCAGTGGTCAGTTCGACTGGTCGAAGGACCAACAAGAATTTAAAATTTTGGGCACGATAAGATAAGATCGCTACTCGACTGGTCGAGTGGCTTGCTCGATTGGTCGAGTGGCCTGCTCGACTGGGGCCTGCTCGACTGGTCGAGCAGTCTCAAGGATTGGTCGAGGGTCCAACAGAAAATCCTAAAAATTCACAACAAACCTAAGACTGGTCGAGAAAATTCTTAGACTGGTCGAGCCAGTGCTTGGACTAGTCGAACATAGGCTAAGACTAGTCGAGATAAAGCCTATAAAATTATATAATGACCCAAATTAAGTATGCAATCAATATGACCTATCATATGGTCAATCTAGGGTCATTCATACCTTATAGGTGAAAATTGAACATTGGAACATCGTTTGCTTCGGTTGATAGATTATCATGAAGTACTTGAAGCTTGTCATCTTGAAGTACTTTGAAGTTGAGCATGTATTCTTAAGTAATACACACTGTCTTGACATATTTGAAACTTAAAAACTTGAAGTAGTACTTGATGTTCTATTTGAATCTCTTATTCTTGTACTTGAACTTCTTGAACTTGAATTTGAGATGCTTGATCTTGAATTTGAACTTCTTGAATGTAGGCAAGGATGATATAAAGTTGAGCTACACAAGATACAGATTCCAAGAGGTTTTGGCACTACAAAATTTGACAAATCTAAGATAGCATTTACAAGTTTAGGGTTGATTCCTAGAGTTTTAGGGTTTGAGATTTGGATTAGGGTTTTTAGGTATGGATTAGGGTTTAGGGTATGGATAAGGGTTTGAATTGGGTTTGGGGTTTGTTTAGTCTCAATCAGCTTATTGGCTTTAGGTGGGATGTTTACATGATTCAATCAGGGCTGTTCCTGTGGTGTGGTACACATAAGATTTGAGTCAGCTTCATTTTTGAGATCATGGCCTAAAATGAACTTTCGAAATGGTTGGACAGTGTAGATTTAATACTCATACGAGTCCCACGGTCAGGGTCCCAGCCACCTCGGTGGATCTGAGGTCTCACCTAATCCAATCCCTAAAAATCAAAGCCATTAGCATTTTGTGGCCCCCACCAGACATTAACTTCCTTGCACGTTTAATGGAAGGAGTTTGGATCCCCTAGGAAATCCCTATTTCCAAGTAGCAGAGTTGGCATCGACTGAAAATCAGAATCGTGAATACGAAAATCACAACTGTTTAGTTGCAAAAGGAGAGTGAAATAAATATAGAAAATGGCTTCTTTTTTAGTGAGTTTTTTCCTACTGTACGACCCATTTATGGCCCACGAACCTTTTTAAGCCCACTTTTTTTTAGCTTCCATGAATAAGCCCAAGCTATACGGAATAAGCCCAAGCTATACGGACAACTTTTCACAGGTAAAAAATGCCCCTACTTTTTCAATTTCACTCCCTTACACTCAAATACACGTTCGAACTCATCTCTGCCATCCCTATTCCTTCTTTTCACCCATTTTCTTCATTAAATCTCCATAGAATCTCCATCCTACTATCACATTACATCTCCATGTTCCATTCTACTCAAGGATACCTGCATTCGTTTTCTGAGAGGACATGAATACATTGATAAATGTGAAATATTATAGGCTTTTCTCCGAAGAACGTGTTTCACATCAACGCACTCTTATTCTTTTTCTCGAACACGGATTTCACTGATATAGCGGCTGTGGGAGGTAAGGACGTTTAAATTCTTAAGAAATTACCTAAAAGTTTGTGGTCAATTTCACGTGGTCAATTTCATGAATTGCTAAGTCAATTTTACGTGGTTATCCAATAAACTTCAAGAAGTTCACGGTCAATTTGACGAAGTTTTGTGGTCAATTTCACTTAGTTCCTGATCAATTTACTGAATTGATCGGTCAACTTGATGCACTACTTGGTCAATTTCACGCATTTTACTGTCAAATTGTAGTGCATTTTTGTAATACGACTGTAAATTTGTAGTGCATTTTTTGTAATACGACTGTGAATGTTATATATTGAATACATTTGTTTCTTTCTTTGAAATTGTGAATTTCTTACCACTATGATTCAAATTTCCAATAAAACATTCATTTCACGGTCAATTCCCTTCACTTCACAGTCAATTCCATGCATTTCACGGTTAATTCCATGCGATTCCCCCTCACTTCGCGGTCAATTCAATTCATTTCGTAGTCAATTCCCTTCACTTCATGGTCAATTCCATGCATTTCACGGTCATTCCCCTTCACTTCACGGTCAATTCCATGCATTTCACGGTGAATTCCAGCGATTCCCCTTCACTTCACGGTCAATCCCCTTCACTTCACAGTCAATTTCATGCATTTCACGATCAATTCCTTCACTTCACGGTCAATTCTGTTGTTTCCCCTTCACTTCACGGTCAATTCAATTCCCTTAAGTTCACTCACTTTGTGGTCATTTTCAATAACTTCAGGACCGAGAAGTGAGTGAAATTCATCGCGAAGTGAGTGAACCTGCCCTAGAAGTGAGTGAAATTGATCGTGAAGTGAGTGAAAATCATCGCGAACTAAGTGGCATAGATCCTTGCAATTGAGAACTTTGAAATTTTGACCGATAAGTCGATCATATTCGAGCTAGTACAACAGTGGATTTCCTACTACTTGGTCAAATCCACCTTATACATGTGAATACTAAACGAGTTATATCATTATGTTTGTTTTCAGAAAATGGCTTCGAAAATGATCCTATGCTCATATGGTGGAGAGTTAGTAAGCGAAAACAATCGATACACGTACAAGGGTGAAGATGAAGATAATATCAGAGATATTTCGGTATTATCGGAGATAATTCAAACACTACATAAAGATAACATTTAGTACATAAGTTATAAATAACACAATACTCATGCATTTTAGGTAACATATAAAGATTTTCCATAAGGCCATTTTCATTCAAGAAGACATTCAGTACATAAGATGCAAAATGCATGAAGAGCTATAGGTATGTCACATTTTGAGTGAAGGGAACAACGTGTTGATCTATTGGTTTTGCTGGTTTTAACTCAGTTTTAATAAAACAACACTCTTTTACTGTTTAGCAGAACTGATCATCACATACAAACTTGATAGCAATTCTGAATAGTTTTAGCTTTTCTGCAGGAAACTCGTTTGAAACTGATGAGTAAGATTGAAAACACTTCGTGGTGAATTCCCTTCACTACAAGCCAATCACATGAAATGATTGGATGAATTGAAAATTGGCCACATCATATGAATGTTTAGAGTTATCAACATATAGAACAGACAAGGTACCATCAAATATCATCATTCATTCACCAGAGAAAAACTAAAATGACTACCCCAAGTTTGGGTAGTATAATCATCATCCAACAAAAGAAGAAGCCCTTTAAGGACATACAATATCCAAAAAATTAAAAAACTTCTTTAACAACATTTTTCAACTAGGCATCAGGCTGGGCTAAAGGACCAGCACCATGTGGCACGGTGTCATCTCGTCTGCATGTGATCATCGATATCAGGTCCTGCAGCGCTTTCTCCACTCATTCGAGTCCTCTTTGCGTCACACCTATGATCTGCTCAATCTGCGACAATCGTTTATCTTGCTGGCGAAGTTGATATATAATCGAGGTTCGACGCTCTCGATGGCCAGCATGACGACGGGTATGTGGGACTGGCGAGAACGGAGTGTCATTGTGTTGTTGCCTCATCTCCAGTCTCTCCTGCCTCGGTGTCCATTGCTTCAGTCTTAGTTCCTTCAGCTTTGGTTTCGCCCATAGTATCATCATGATGACGTGCGGAAGAGGAAGCTGGTGTGTCAAGAGGAGCCATTCTTTTGATGTTTAATTTGGTAAATTTGTGAGGCTCTCCAGGATGGTCACTGGTGGGAAGCAATCCCACATGTCGGGCCAAAAGATAGATAAGATGAGGGAATGAAATGTACGTATCTCTAGTGGCTTGGATTGATACGGCCAACTGATGCAACATGAGAGTAGGCAGACACAATTCCACTCTTTGGCTGATGGCATAGAGAATCCCCAACATGAATGGGGTAAGTTCAGACTTGTTGGTGCCCCTACAATAGACGTTTGTAGTAAAAATTGTGTGAAGAATGCAGAATTGTACAGACATGTGGGTGTCACGCAGGGAATTACCCTCATGCCAAGGAATGTCTTGCCCATTGCAGAGGTGTTTAGTAATTTCTGAACGAACTTCAAGTGAGTTAAAGTCGTACTCTGCAAAGCCTTGGGATTTTGTGGGAATTCCAATTAATTGACCGATAATGGCAAGAGTGATGTGAGGTGTGGTTTGCCCAATGGTGACATCTATGGTCAGGGGGTCAAATACTGGTGATGACAGTAGGCTAAAAACCTATATATTTGTTCATTTCATGTCACTCCACCAAAGTCAAGCATACGTGACCAGCCAATGGCCTCAAGCATTAGTCCAATCCCATATGGAGCTAGACAGGACCTGTCAACTTGTCTTTCATACACCATCTTCCTTGCTTTAAACTTTTCACATAGAGCCTCAGGAGGTGGTGGCACAGTAGGGATTTCAAGTTCGGGGACCGGATCGTTTCTACGTGATGGAGAGACATTTTGGGTCGGTGGTTGAGCCGATTTTCTTCTGGCAACTGTTTTGGAACGTTTTGGCTTAGGATTGGAGGATTCTCCCTGATGAACAAATTTACTCTTGTCTTTTCCCATTTAGAGGAAAACTCGGATGATATTCTTAAAGAAACTAAAGGGAAATCTAGGAGATTAGAGAAAAGGACAACAAATACGATTTACTAGCTCGAGGGAAATCTAGGGAAATCTAGGGTTTTGATTGATTGAATAATAAAAATAATTTACCAACCTTAAAACCTTAGGAAAATGGCTCAAATGTACCTCCACTAGCTTCTGGGAGTGGATGTGTCGCAGAGAAAGAAGGAAATGGAATGAATGAAGTGAAGTGGACGCGTCGTGCTATAAATACACGCGTTTCTTTGATATATCGAAGGTCACTCGATATATCGAAGGGAGTCCAATGGTCAGGACAAAAGGTTTGATAGTTTTTCAAGGTATTTGTACAGTTTTGGGTCTCTGAACAGTTTTTTCACTTATTCAACCATATCGACTTACGTTCGATATAGCGAAGAATCGTATATCAAAGACATCGAAGAGCCCTTCAAAATTGTAGCTTTTGTTTTGTCGAAATTCAAGGTCCATGTAATCGACTGACATTCGATGATATCGAATTGTAATCGAGAATTCGTTTATACTGAACACAGGGTCTCTGGACAGTTTTTTCACTTATTTGATCATATCGAATTACGTTCGATATAGCGAAGAATCGTATATCGAAGCTTCTTCGATATATAGTGAAATTCATTGACTTCAAAATGAATTGACCGCGAAGTGAATGCAATTGATCGTAAAATGTGTGAAATGAATGGAATTGACGGTGAAGTGAAGGGAATTGATAATTATATATACGGAATGATCCAATGCTTAAAACATAGTAAATTATAGAGATCAGAGTTGCATTCAGGCACTTGGACAATCCACTTGCTCAATCTGGACTTTCAATTTGATCCAGCATTCATGAGACAACGTTAAATTAATGTCAATCAGACGGTCCGATACATATATAGGTTGACACATTCTAAATAGGATTGTTAGGATTGATTGAGTGATTCTTTGGAACCATGTTGGATCCATAATTGGCCCCGATAAGTTGATTTCTCAAATTGACCGTGAGATGCATGGAATTGAGTATAAAATGAGGTAAATTGACCGTGAAATGCATGAGAATGACTGTGAAGTGGAGGGAATTGACCGTGAAATGCATTGAATTGACCGTGAAGTGAGGTGAATTGACCATGAAATGCATGAAAATTGACCGCAAAGTGAAGGGAATTGACCGTGAAATGCATTGAATTGACCGTGAAGTGAAGGAAATTGACTGTGAAATACACGAAAATGACCGTGAAGTGAAGGGAATTGACCGTGAAATGCATTGAATTGATCGTGAAGTGAAGGAAACTGACAGTGAAATGCATGAAAATGACCGTGAAGTGAAGGGAATTGACCGTGAAATGCATTGAATTAACCGTGAAGAGAAGGAAATTGACTGTGAAATGCATGAAAATACTGTGAAGTGAAGGGAATTGACCGTGAAATGCATTGAATTGACCGTGAAGAGAAGGAAATTGACTGTAAAATGCATGGAAATGATCGTGAAGTGAAGGGAATTGACCATGAAATGCATTGAATTGACCATGAAGTGAAGGAAATTGATTGTGAAATGCATGGAAATGACCGTGAAGTGAAGGGAATTGACCGTGAAATGCATTGAATTGACCGTGAAGTGAAGGAAATTGACCGTGAAATGCATTGAATTGACCGTGAAGTGAAGGAAATTGATTGTGAAATGAATGGAATTGTCCGTGAAGTGAAGGGAAATGACCGTGAAATGCATTGCAATGACCGTGAAGTTAAGAATATTGACCGTGAAATGCATGGAAATGACCGTGAAGTGAAGGGAATTGACCATGAAATGCATTGAATTGACCGTGAAGTGAAGGAAATTGACCGTGAAGTGAAGGAAATGATCGTGAAGTGAAGGGAATTGACCGTGAAATGCATTGAATTGACCGTGAAATGCATGGAAATGACCGTAAAGTGAAGCAAATTGACCGTGAAGTGAAGTAAATTGACTGCGGAGTAAATGAAATTATCTAATACACAAACAAATCACCATTCATAATAAAATCACTATTAAGCTCTAGTAGGAAATGAACTGTGCCTTCTCTCTAAGAATTCGACGTACTTGTCAATAGCCTAATCAATAAAGATGGCGAATTAAGCTCTAGTCTAATATAATTGTTGAATAACCATAGATGTATGTGTATGAATTACTTACCACGCTATCAACCCATGCAATTTTCTCCCATATGGCCCTGAACCAAACAAATTCCGCCGAATCTTTGTTTACGTTGGCCCAACTATCTAATTGATGTAGTTTGTCCTCTAATATTACCCTAAATGGATCAATCTTGGCCTGGAAGGGTATCGGAGAAGTACACAATTCTCTCAGTTTCTCAGTGTCGGTGGCTCTCAGTTTCTCAGTGTCGGTGGTGCTGCTTGAAGTTGTTTGAATGGCAGAGATGGAAGTGAATGGAGAACGCTTGTAGATAGACGGCTTCACCAGCCTCTTAGTTCTCCTCTTATATACTGGAATGGAATGAAGTGATTTCTCACATATATTAACGTCTAATGCATCTGAGTTTGAACATCCACCTCTCTGTTCCCCTGGTCCCTACCTTCCAATTCCCTCCTTCTCAAACTCTTCCTTCTCCTTCCCTAACTCATTCTGTCACCCCCCAAACTCAGAAATCAGGCTCACAAAATTCCCGATCGTCGAATCCGATGCCGACAGCCTCCGTTGTACCCCATTCTCAGCTCTCAGCGTCCATACGCTAGATTCCGATCCTGGGATCCTACAAGGAGGATTTTTCAACTTACATTTAACTCGTAATAAGCATAACCACAAGTTTACCCAAATTACAAAGGCAACATCATCATCACATATCCACTAATATAAACATTTGAATACAGTGCTGAAAGGGAAATACATATGACAAAATCAAAGCTCCAGAGGTCAGCTACATGCTCCAAGCTCCATGCCGCTGCAACCTAACATCACCTGCACACATCTATCGTGCATAAGCTTATAAAAAGCTTAGTGGGTGGTGAAAGTGTGCGCACAAGGTAAGTGTCAAGTATGCAATACATTGTCATAAATCATACAATGAAATAAACGGAAATACTGACAAGATACGATATCAGAGTAAGCGGAAATATACTGGTAAGTCCACGAGTCATACAATATCAGAGTACGCAATACAGATCAGTTATACAATTGAGGAGTGAAAGAGAGTCAAACATTAGATGCCGAGGGTACAATGCAATATGTAAATCCTGCTAAGTCTGTCTAGGCCATATAAGTACAAAAAACATAACAACCCAACATGCCATATGCCTGCGGATACAACATGTGATGCGAATGAAATGAACAAGCTAGAGTGTGAGGTCGGGATGATAGTACGTAGTATCGCAGGCTACGGGGTCCATCACAAGGACTTCTATCCAAACCAGTCCCATACCTAAATTTGGATAGTCAAACTCAATGTGGTAAACTCCTGATCTCAGGTTAGTCGCGCGCCCAACCGAAATCCTGGCTATGCGAAGGTACACGTAACAAATAGTTGTACACCACCAGCCCAGGTGGATAGTGAATGAATGAGTATGTAATTCCTGCTCAATAAGTCCACATATCAGTACGGTTCCTCTCTGAGATCATCACCGGGGTCTAGTACACTGTACATGCAAATCGCCACCCACTGACGCGCGACCATGCAAGTGGAAGAGACCTCACCATACGCCTGGTCAGTAGTCAGCCAATATCTACCCAGCACGTCGATAGCGGACTCATTAATGAGCTAGTCAAACTTAGCCTAGTAATGCCCCCTACTCTCGGGCAGGTAAGGTCACACCCCCTCCCAACTGACCACGACACAGTGGGAGACGCGGCCTCCTAGTATTCGACCCTCATGCGCTCATATATATCCACTCGGTCTCGACGTTGTGGGCGAACATAGGCTGAACACACATCCCAATGGGCCTCAAATACGAGTCGCATATACATCACATTGGGCCTCAAACACGGGCTGCATATATATCACATTGGGCCTTAAACACGGGTCGCATATACATCACATGGTTCTCGACAATCGGCCTCAGCAATCTAAATCGGCCTCGATAATTGGCCTCGACAATCGGAATTGGCGTTGACAATCGGAATCGGCCTCGACAATCGGAATCGGCCTTAATAATCGAAATCGGTATTGATAATCGGAATCGGAATCAGCCTCAACCATCAGAATCAGAATCGGCCTCAACGACCGGCTTCGGCAATCGGAATCAGCCTCAACCATTGGGATCGGCCTCGATAATCGACCTAATGAAGGGCCTAAGGGAAGGTCACAATGTGGACATTTAACCATCATCGCTCATCAATGTGGACATTTAACCATCATTGCTCCCAAGGAGTGACCTTCATAGGGCCAAATATATATAGTGGGCCCATGGCCTCACACAAAGGCCTATTATATATCGTAATGGGCCTAAAATATACATCACAAGTGGGCCTTATTAAATGGGCCATAAATACATTGTAATAGACCATATCACATGGACCTCATATGTATCATAATGGGCCACATCATATGTACCATACCAATGGGCCTCATATACAACAAGTGAGCCGCATCAATGGGCCGCACCAATGTGCCTCATATACATCACATTGGGCCTCATATCTTGGGCTACATATACATCAGGTGGGCCGCATTACATGGGCCACACACACATCACATCGGGCCTTGCATATGGGAAGGAAATATATCACAATGGGTCACGTCATATGGGCCGGAAATACATCACAATGGGCCGCATCCATGGGCTTCAAATACACAATAGGTGGGCCCTACACATGAGCCTCAAATACATAACAAGTGGGCCCTACACATGGGTCTCATATGCATCAAATGGGCCACGTATCTGGGCCTCGAATGGGCTTGGACCACACCAAAAATCATTTCAATAGTTGTAAGTGTAACATGTGTATCACTGTACACAATCAATCTATGGGCACATGACACTCTAATGATGATTAGCACCGCCCAAACATTGTCTATGTAAATCAGCAATGTCCAAACATTAGACAAGACCGTCCAAACACATCCAGCACCGTCCAGCACTGTCTGGACGTGTGGGTGAAACAAATACATCTCGGTTGGCCCCACAGCGAGTGGGTTTCCATGTAAGGCCACTAGATATGAATAAAACATAAATATATTATTATTATTATTATTATTATTATTATTATTATTAAAATGACCACCGTCCAGTCCAGGCCCTAGACATTAGGGACGGATGGTGCAGATGCAATACTATCACGTGGGACCCACAAAACTTGAGGACCTCAATTCAGCAACCGCCTGTTGCTGGGTCCCACGTCCTTACATGATGGACGGTGTGGATTAAGACACATATATCATGGTAGTCCCCACGTGGGAGGTGGACGGGGTAGACAAAACACTTACATCACAGTGTATACCACCGTCCAGTTGCTGGACGGTGGAAGCAACACATGCATCAAACGGTACCCACCGTCCAGCTACGGGACGATGTGGATACAACATATACATACAGGTGGGGGGTCCACGGAACTGTTGACGTACAACAGCAGCTGAGGCTGTTTAATCTCAACCGTCCATTATATACCACATATATCAGGATGGTCCCCACTGTCCAGATGGACGGTGGGATGAAATACATACCATGGTGGGACCCTCAGAGCTTGGTGACGTCTACACATCAGCTGCATACTGCAGATGGACCGTACAGATACAAGGCATATATCAGGTGGGTCCACACATGTGGGACCTACTAGCTTCTATCAAGCTGATATTTGTAGTTGCCTTCAGACGGGCAGCCAGCAGGCGGACGGTCCTGCTGCTGCTGTTGAGGTACATCCCACTAGATGGCTGGATCTGGACCGTCGGATCTTGACGGCTATGATAGAATACATGTATCATGGTGAGATCTACATGGGTGGGCCACACAGCCCTGGATCAAGCTGACCTTGTGTTTTCCCTACGGCCAGGCCTGTGTGACCGGCTGGTCATGCAGGCCCGGTTTGGGCAGTGTGGGTGGTCCACTCGGTGGATAGCAATGCTGTCCCACGGTTTGATCAGCGTGGATAAATCCCATTCATCATCGGTGGGCCATCATACAAGAGGAAAAAATAGAGAAAGAGAAAGAGAGAGAGAGAGAGAGATCGGATGATGGAGGGAGGGCCTCCACCACTATGAGCCCTCCCTAGATGGGTAAACACAATACATACATTAAATGGGTCCCACTAGGATCCAAAGATCAAGAGCTACCCTATAAACACCCACCTTTGATCTCTTCTTCCTTCTTCCACCAACATGATCTAGAGCTCCAAGGGGAGGATTTTAACAGTCGAAATGTTATTTGGATGGTGGAGATGCGAGGTAGGAAGTGGGCCACGTAAAGCTCTCTCATGGAGCTCTCATGGAGGTTGGGTTGCTTGCTTGAAAATGGAAAAATGAGAGAGAGAGAGAGAGAGAGAGAGAGAGAGAGAGAGAGAGAGAGAGAGGATGAGATGTAAAGAGAGAGAGAGAGGGATGGGTGATGGAGTGAGTGATGTGTACTTGACATGTAAGGGTGTGTAAGAGAGAGAGTTGACTTTGGGGATAGTGTTGTACTTGACATGATGTGGTGATTGATAGGATTGATTTGATTAGAGATTATCTTGGGTTAACAAACGCGTGGTGTTTCTTCAGAATGAACGCGGGCCCACATCTTCTGGCCTGGGAATCGGATCCGTACGCAAGTCATGGCAATGACGCGGTCGCAGGGGTATAAGTTTCGAGTCGAGTCGACTCTAATATGTAGGACTCGACTTAGGATCGCTATTGACACCCCACCCCGGCTAACATCTCAAGAAGGTTAAGACGATTTAGGAATCGTGATCATATCCAAAACCAAACCCTAGTCCCAGCTCAAGCCTAAAACCCTACCCCGAAACCCCAAACTTCCAATCAGCAATCAGAAACCATAATCCAAACCGTTCAATCCACATACAACCCCGTCTGCACCCTATACACTGACCAGAACCCTTTACTTGAACCTAAGCCCACCTATCTGAGCCGTGAAAACCCCAAAAGAAGACCACTAGACAAATCCGCACATCAAACAAAACCCACATGCTCGAGCCAGGCCCGAACGTGGCCTGGGTGGTAGTTGGACTATCGCCGACGGTAGTCTGACTACTGCCGGTGGTACTCCGAGTGCTGCCACGTGCGACCCACGTGTGAACATCTGGGGATAGCTGTTCCAGCGTCCGAAAGTCGAGTCTTACAGAAAATTACCCCCTATCCAAGCTTATTTACCATTTTACCAACACCTATAGCCAATGAGAGCGCGCCACATGGCGTCTCTCTCCCTCTAACCAATCACCTCTTGCCACATCAACATTTATCCCTCCCAAAAACACATTCCTGGACGTATGCTCTATGATTTACCGAAATCTCGGATCTTTCCACATCAAAAATCCACGTGTAGAGACCGTACGTTTGCCCTTTAAGGACTGTCGAACGGCTAGGGGTAGAACCATCTTCCTTCAGACCCAGTACCATGAGCGTTAGAGCCTTTGATAACTCCCGAAGACAAGTTGAGGCAGAAGTCGACCTTGAATTACAAATCGGACCGGACATAACCCTTGTCACATTTCAGGTCATTGACATTCCTGCCTTGTTTAACCTTCTGTTGGGGTGGCCATGGCTCCATGTTGTCGGAGGTATCCCATCTACCCTCCATCAAAGGGTTAAATTTTCTTCGGAAAATCGAATCACTTCGGTATTGGCTGAGCCAGAAACCATCTTACCAGTGATTGTCAATATCCCAGAAACCGACATCCCAGTGATTGACGCTCAGCACGCAGAGGGCGACATATCGTATCACAGCTTCGAATTCGAAAATGTGAATGCAATCGCCAATCCATGACTTCTCACTGCTGAATATGTTATCCCCCCTGCTGAGCAATTAATCATAAACTACCGTACCGAGTTCCATGAAAAAGGTATGGTGGTAAAGCCAGCATGTGCCAACGTATAGAGGCGGGGACTGGGATATCAGCCGACATCAGAAGATCAAGATGAAAGGCCCAAAGAGGGTCAACCGTTTAGGTGCACACCCATCAAATTCATCAAGGTTGGGACAGTTTGTGGAGATACGATGATTTACCTCGAGGACCACCTCCAATAGCTCAAATTCTCAGAACATTCCAACCAGGAGTCTATCTGGCCACCGATAAGGTGGGATAAGATCCTCAGGGCATCAAAAGCACATTTGATGTCAGGGGCAGAACCCTCAAACCCACCACAGGAGGCTAAGGGCATGGAAAAGGATCCACCCACAAAAGACCCAGAACCAGGAGTGCCCCTTACAAAAGATACGGGCAAGAACGGGGAGGCACCCATTTCCACCCATAGTCAAGGGGACACATCCCCATCACCAACTCAGCAACACAAGGGGCAAAAGCAGCCCATCCATTAGATTGATAAAGGGAAGTGGCTTTCCCTTGACTGAACAAACATCAAGGTTCCATCACAAGATGAAACTGGAGAGCCAGAAGAGCTCCAGCTGCTGGGCGAAGAGATCGAATCAGATTCTGACTCTAAGCCCAGTCCAGCAGACATCATGGTCATCAGGACAGGTGACCCTCAGGAATAGACAGAGCAGAACAACAAGATCGAAAGAAGGAAAGAACCAAGCTGGTCAGCCATCCCTTTGACGATTGAATCAGCCGATGAACCATTCATGGATGCTAGTCCAAAAAAAAATGTCAATGTAAATAGTGGTTGGTACCCCGAATTAGGACAAGACCAATCATGGTTCACAACACCATCCTGTTCAAGACCTCTTGGTGACACAAAAAAATCAGAAAATTTTCAAAACACAAAAATATCACATATTCCAAAAAAAAAAAAAATCAAATATTCCTCAAAACCACGAAACATCAGAAAATCTTCAAAATACAAAAACAATAGAAAATTTTTCAAAAACCATTGTGCCAAACACTTCATACACAGCGTAGGAGTTTGAGGTTGACTCGTATGATTTCAATCTAGAGTTAGACTTCGAACTCATGGGTTTGGATAAAGCCCTGGATGAGGGAAATGATGATACAGCTCTTGAATTCGAGGATTCTCTAGAAAAATTCAAAATAAAAGCTAATGTTCTAGTAGACGACTTCAAAATTGGGAACTTAGGGTCAGCAGAATCCTCCAAAGAGGTACACATCGGAAGATCGCTATCTCTGGAGTACAAGCAGAGGATGATGGAATTTCTGAAACCAAGGTTGTCCAACTTTGCCTTCTCTTATGAGGACATGTCAGGGCTCAATGAAGATCTAGTGTTGCACCATTTGCCAATAAAGCCTGACATGAAGCCTGTCAAGCAGAAACTATGAAGAATGAAGCCGGAATGGGCCCTGAAGGTCCGTGATGAGGTCATCAAGAAATACAACGTGGGATTCCTGGTAGTCTCCAACTACCCAGAATGGCTCGCAAATATCCTCCCAGTTCCAAAAAAGGATGGGAAGGTCAGGATGTGCATTGATTTTAGGGACCTCAACAAAGCAAGTCCTAAAGACGACTTCCCTCTTGCTTATATCGATATGCTAGTAGATAATACTGCAGGACACAAGATCTTCTCTTTCATGGATGGTTTCTCCGGTTACAACCAAATCAAGATGGTCGTCAAAGATCAAGAGAAGACTTCCTTCATCACACCATGGAGAACTTTCTGTTATCGGGTTATGCCCTTTGGGCTGAAAAATGCAGGAGCTACATATTAGCTAGTCATGACTACCTTGTTCCATGACATGATAAACAAGGAAATGGAAGTCTACGTAAATAACATGATCATCAAGTCTCGCACGATCGAAGGACACTTCGAAGATCTCAAGAAGCTTTTTGACAGGCTAGAAAAGTTCAAGCTCTGTCTCAATCCACAAAAATGCATCTTCGGCGCAACCGGAGGCAAGCTGTTAGGCTTCATTGTCAGCGAAGATGGTATCTGGGTGGATGAGACCAAGACCAAGGTAATCATAGAAATGCCACCACCCAAGAGTGAAAAGGAAATTCGGGGTTTTCTCGGACGAATCCAGTATATCAGCCGATTCATCGCACAACTCAGGCTTATCTGTGAACTCATATTTAAGCTTCTAAGGAAGAACTCGCCAAAGGAATGGAATGACGACTGCCAAGCAGCCTTCGAAAGAATCAAGGAGTACCTGCTAAATCCTCCAGTGCTCATGTCACTTATTCCAGGTAGGCCACTACTGCTATATATCTCCGTCGCAGCAGAAGCAATCGAATGCGTTCTTGGCCAACATGACGATACAGGAAGAAAAGAGCAAGCGATCTACTATCTAAGCCGACGATTCACAAGCTATGAAGCCAAATACTCTAGCTTAGAGAAAACGTGCCTCGCCCTATTATAGGCAACACAATGGCTACTACAGTATATGATCGCTCATCCAATCCTTCTGCTCGATCGCATGGACCCGTTGAAATACTTGTTCGAAAAATCAGCATTAATGGGCAGGATCGCGAAATAGCAGCTGTTACTTTCCGAATTCGACATCACTTATGTCACCCAGAAAGCAATTAAGGGGCAAGCACTAGTAGATCACTTAACAGCACACTCTCTGCCTGACTACCAACCATTGAAGACCTTCTTCCCTGAAGAGGACATCCTCTTGATCGAGGAAGAAAAAGAAGGAAAGGCAAGTTGTGGACACTCTTCTTCGACGGGGCTGCAAATTCAAAAGGGAGTGGAGTAGGCATCATACTCTACTCTCCCGATGACGTCCCAATTCCCATATCCAGGCAACTGGCATTCCAATGTACCAACAACGTAGCTGAGTATGAATCATGCATCGTCGGTCTAAGAGAAGCCATCATCCTCAATGTAAAGAAGTTACGAGTCTATGGAGATTCACAACTCATCATCAATCAGATAAATGGCGATTGGAAGACTAAAGATGAAAAGCTGATCCCATATCATGTCTACCTAAAAATTTTAATTGAGGAATTCGATGAGATCAAATTCTCTTACATGCCCCGAGTCAAGAATCAATTTGCAGACGCACTGGCTACCCTTGCCTCAATGTTGGATATCCCAAAAGGAGTTGTTCAATGGGAACTCACCGTCGAACTCCAGGAGGAGCCCGCATTCTACCTACAGATCGACGAAGCTAAAACTCCCTCCAATGATCAACAATGGTATACAGACATCAAGGAATATCTCGAACATCAGAAGTACCTAGAAGGAGTAACACCAGCTGATCGTCGCATTATCCAACAGCTAGCAGCATAGTTCGTGATCACAGGGGGTATCCTCTACAAGCGATCCTTCAACTAGGTCCTTCACTGTGTGGATGAGACAGAAGCAGTACAGATCATGTCAGAAATGCACGACGGACTATGCGGCCCACACATGAATGGACACATGATGGCTAAGAAGATCCTACGACTCGGCTACTATTGGCACACGATGGAGACAGATTGTTGTAAACATGTCAGGAAATGCTTCAAATGTCAGAAGCATGCAAATCAGATCCATGCGCCTACTTTCGAACTCTACAACTTGACGGCACCATGGCCCTTCTCTGTATGGGGGCTGGACATCATCGGCAAGATTGGTCCCAAAGCTTCAAATGGGCATGAATAAATCCTAGTGGCAGTAGACTACTTCACCAAATGGATAGAGGCAGCATCCTAAGCATCTCATGTGGTCAAGTTTATGAAGAACAACATCATTAGCCGTTATGGGGTCCCTCAGGCCATTATTACTGACAACGGAACTCCGTTCGTCAATAAAAGGATGGGAGATTTCCTCGATAAGTTCAAAATTTAGCACCATCGGTTAAGTCCCTACCGTACTCAAATGAACGGAGGGGTCGAAGCTGCAAACAAAACTATCATCCGTATACTACAGAAAACGGTGAAGACATATCGCGACTGGTCAGAGATACTTCCTTACTCACTCTAGGCCTATCGGACGTCTATACGGTCTGCTATAGGCGCAACTCCATATGAGCTCGCATATGGAATAGAAGCAGTACTACCAGTTGAAATCTAAATCCCATCACTTCGGATATTATTGGAAACCCAAGTCGAGGAAAGCAAGTGGCAACAAACAATGTATGATCAACTGCATCTGGCAGATGAAAAGCGTATGCGGGCACTAAGCCACTCTTAATGTTATCAAAGAAGGATTGCTCGGGCTTATAACAAGAGGGTCCGGAAGAGAAGCTTCAAAGTCGGTGACATGGTCATGAAACGCATCCTACCGCCTCACTTATCAGATCCCAGAGGAAAATTCAAACCCTCGTGGGATGGGCCACTGTTCATTCGTGAAGTACTCCTAGGAGGCGCTCTTCGGCTCACCAATCTAAAAGGAGAAGATCTTCCCGAGCCCATCAACGCCGACAACTTGAAAATCTATCACGGGTAACCACACCTAATCTTGTCAATGATTACAATCGCAAAGCCGCACCCATCACATTTCCCACCAAAAACAAAAAATGTATCTGCCATCTCTCCCATCAGAAACACCTATCATTTCTCCCACAAAAGGAAGAGAAAACCATAAAAATAATATAAAAAAAAAACGGGGAAACAAAAAGGAAGCAAAAAAAAAAAATTCCCAAAAAGAAGAAAACCCAAAAAGGAAAAGAAGAAGTCCATCCTAAAATAATCCAACTAAAAGTAGCTTACGATTGTACTCAAAGACAAGGACAGGAAGGTCACCAGTTGGCTGGCTATGAAGGAAGTCTCTCCATCACACCCAACACTCAAAAATAAAATAAAAATATTAAAAAAAATGCATGTCTAAGCAAAAGGGGCGAGTTGAAAACCCAAAAGGGCGGCTCAAGTAAAAACATCGGGCATGTAGCAGACTTGGTGAAAACCTGAAAAGGCACTAAAGGTAAAAACAGCGCAGCTGCCAAGGGGCAAGCAAGATAAAAAACCCGGGACATAGTGAAAATCCAAAAGGACGCTATGGGCAAAAATGATGGGAAGAACCGGACGTAGTGAAAACCTGAAAGGGCGCTACGGGAAAAAATGGTAAGAAATAAAAAAAAAATGCAGGTACAGAAGAAGCCAAGGCAGCAAGCACCGCAACGAGATACAAAGAAAAATCAACTTCGGATCAGTACTCTATCAAACTCTGCTCAAATCCACAGAATGCGATCTCGAACACCCTCTCTAGGAACCAAGACCCTATGAACACAATCTAGACTACTGCACACAACGTGAGTTGAGCCCAAGATTTTGATCTCAATCATTCAAAGCACAAATACGAACACAAGCATTGACAAATTTGGTACAAACAAATCTTTCATTCCTTTAAAGTCATTTTACCAGTACACTGCTTTTCTTTTTCCTCAAAAACAAAATCCTTTATGCATACAAAATAAGCAGTCCACTAAAAAACAGGGATCATAGGTAAACTTCTATCTCTCATACATCGATAATCTCTGTCTGAGCTTCTCTATCTCCATGCGCAGGTAAAAGGCATCATCCCTATCTAGGCGATGTGCTGCAAGCATGCTCTCATCATACCGTCATCCCACTGCCAGTCGACGGGCCATATCCTCGCATGCATGGCGAAGAACAGCAATCTCATAAATCAAGTGATCATGTGTATCTAGCATGAAAGATGGATCAATAAAAGGTCGCTCTTCAAAGGCTTCGAATGAATCATCAACACATGAAGAGGATGAAGCAGCATCGCCCACCATATCCTAATCAGCAGCCTCATCCGCCAAATGCCAGTGAGGGACCTGACGATAAAGTGACTGCTCTGCCACCCATCGCTGATACTGTACTGTCGCCAGGGGAGGAGCCCAAGACTCAAGATCCAAAGTTGTCGCATCCAAAGATCCCTGCTAGGAAATCCAAACTCGCCTATATAGAGCAGTCAAATCAGAGGGAAGAGAAGCATGTCCAAATCCAGAAAAGGCAAAGTCTGGAATATCCTGCCAGAAGCCGAACTGTCAGAGGAAGCGCATGGGATGGTAAGAGTTGTACCTCCGAAGGCCTAGCAATAGTAAAGGAGTGTGAGCGGCATTGCAAATCAAAGGAGAGCGACAAAGCCAAGGAGCCTCCCAGCTAATCTCCCACCCTCGCAACTGAGAAAGCATACAACGATATAGCGACTCAGTGGCCTCAACACCAAGGGGAAGGCCATCAAGCAACAAAGAGATCACATTGTCACGACGGGAATCGGGCCATACAAGCGGAGGGGTCATGAAAAGATGCTCCCACAACCACACCGGGAAAATAATAAGTCAAGCTCAAGTTGCAAACAGAAAACAAAGTAAAGGAAAAGATCAGAGCAAAGAGTACCTGAAGGAATGAACATCAGCCCCGGAGAATACGAGTGCGTCCGAGTGAGCATTCAGTCAGCCCCAAAAAGAGCTCCGCCAGCACCACAGATATGATGCTCCTACGATGCAGGACGTTGCGGAATATGTCCAACAAAACCGCCAATGATGATTGTCGCCACCCCGAGAAAAGCAGCTCGGCCAAAATGTAAAATATCAATGCATTCAAACATTGAAGCTGGCGATCTGATCCGGGACCTCCTCGGGAGGAAGAACAACGATCATACAGAAGCTCAAGCGAAAGCTCACTAGCCCTACCCTCTGTAGTAGGGAGAGAAACAAGAAATCCGAACCAAGAGATCAGATCAGTGGGACGAACCGGCTCAGATGAAGGAACATAAGGCTCTCGGGTGAGAGGGAGACCAGACAAGCACGCAAACTCCTCCAACAATGGGCCCAGCTCCAGATCATTGAAAGAAAATAGGTTCAGCACTGGAACCCAAACCATCTGCAAGAGGCCCACCATCCGTCAGATCCAAACCACTCGAATTGCCAAGGTGGGGCCCGCCATCCATCTAGACCCGATCTATCTCATCCACACCATCCATTCCTGTCAACATATCATCCCTAACACCCAGAAATGGCCCACCAAAATCTGGATCATCCACCTTCTCTCCCACACCATCTCCATCATCTAATGGTCCACCCATGTCGATCATATCCAATGATCCACCAAGATGGAACCATCATGACCATCAAAACCATCAAGATCATCAAACCCATCAATCCCATCAATCCCATCCATCCCATCCAACCCAATCTTATTAATGGTGGTAGGAACTGTGCCATGAATAGCATTAATCTCTCCAAAAGAACCCATTATACCATTATCAACCACCATCAATGTATTTATAAATGGGCTCTCACCATCATAAATAGAGGACCCACCACCCATCTCCCCCTCATCAATGGACCCACCAACACCTCCAATGTTTGCAGCCATAATAAAGCCAAGGGAAAGAAGAGGACAAGGGAGTAAAGACAAAGAAAAGAGAGTGAGACAAAAGGAATGTCAAAGGATGGGCAGGAATAAACAGAAAGGGACTGAGAGAATGAACAGAGAAGAAGAGGAGTTGCTGGAAGAAAAGATGAACGGAGGCGGTAATTGGATTACTGCTAGCGGAACTCGGAGTACTGTTGCAGGTACTGTTATCTCTGAATCAGTACAGCATCTGACAAGACGAACAGAGCAGGCAAAAGTCAACGAGCAGTAGTCCGACTACCGCCCGGACCCACTTTCGGGCGAAATTAGGACAGGGTCCACTTAAGAAGGGGCAAGACCATGGAACGTATATCCAATTGATCAAATGAGATTGTAAAAATGATCAAGAAATAATTCAAGAAAACAACATTGAGCAACTGAAGTTTCCAATAAACAAGGAATTACATAGCTAATAATACATGGCGGCGTGATACAATGGAATTAATCATCGTCAGGAAGGTAAGCGTCCATATCCTTGCGACGAAAATGGGGCCCCAAGATCCCTCTTCCAGCAAAACATGCGCCTCCACCAGGAGCGTAGCCAGACTGCAAAATCGGACCGACGTCATACTGCTTACACCAGGAACTATACTCTCTATCTGGGTCAACAAAGGCGCTAGCATCAAAACCCTCCAAGGCAGCGGTCACCTCTCGCTTGGGTACCAACCTCCAATCAGAAGGACCAAATGGTGGACTAAGTGGGACCAATGGGCTACCGGTCAACTGCCAAAAGAGCCTCTCTCCCAGGTACCATTTCGTCACGCGAGGGTCTTCCAAAATACAACGTCGCTGTGAGGCCTGAAAAGGCCTCCTGAGCTCCAGGAGTAATGCTGCATTCAATCGGAGATACGGCCTGGTGTGAAACTGCAGGAAAAGAGCAAAGTCAATGACTAAAAGACAAGCAGAAAGCAATACAAGGGCAACATAAAGCAAGACAAATCACTCACATCATCAGGGACAAAGGCATCAATGTTCGACCTCCAGGTGAGATCAGAAAATAGGCACGTGCGGCTGCGGTTATCCTTGTACCACAGCATCATGCGAGGAAAGGAAGGCGAATGATCGATCAAGGTGGGCTCTAGATGGGGAAAGTGATCGAAGAAACAGACCTACGCAAAAACTACGATCAGAAAAGGCGCACCAGATTATCCCAGGGAGAAATACGCAGAAGGGACATCAAGAAGGTACCTCGATGATTGGATAAAAATCAGTCAAAGATAACCGCAGAAGGGACATCAAGAAGGTACCTCGATGATTGGACATCAAGAAGGTACCTCGATGATGCAACGGCTGGCCATGTCCAGCCCTTCGTACAAATGGGCTAGAAGGGCCGCATTCCAGTTGTATGGCGTGGGGAAGGTGATATCTGCCACGAGCGATAACAAACAGAAACTCACAAGCTCATTCCCGTGGCAGAAAATCATCGTTCCCATGGTGTACAAAATCAGGGCTCGAGCCTTCATCACAGCCGCGGTTTCAGTCTCAAGGATGCATCGGGCAAATTTCAATGATAGTCAAAGCAACTTGAATCGATGACCAGAAAAATTTGTGGCATCTGGCATCATCCCTAACAATTCCATCTAGTCGTCCTAAGAAGGTACCAGAAGATGATCCTCGAAGGGGACAGATCCTCCATCATATCGGAGACCCAACTGCATGTATATGTCATAGGGAGTGATGCCCCACTCCCCAAAAGGCAACTGGAAGGTATGGGTCTCAGGGTGCCATCTTTTAGCCAAAGCAGACAAGAGAGACATGTTCGTCTTGCTCAGACGAATCCGAAATAGATGAGCAAATGAAGTACGCTCCAACACTTCAAAGAACAATGGCTGCGGGTCATGGAACCAATCGGGCCAATGCGTCCTGACCCCTCATCCCCTCAAAATTGAAGGCGCACCACCCTCCCGAGCTATATCAGAAAGGTGTCGGCCCTCTCGCGCCACATAGCATGGGTCAGTCGACTGGCGGGAAGGACCAGCTTCGTTTCTACCATGGCGAAGCATGCTGCACAAGCAAGATCCACAGGTAAGTATCCTCCTCACCATAAAAGGACAGCGGGATCCAGTTAAAAGAACAAGTCAACGGCCCAGACCCATTTTCAAAAGCCCATTCCGAGTCTCAGGCCCATTTTCCATAAGGCCCATCTCAAAAGCCCATTCCCATAAGGTCCAGGCCCATTTTCAAGGCCCGTGTCAAAAGCCCATTCTGAGGCCCATACCTAGTTTCCAAGGAGACCTATTCCAAGGCTCATTTTCCAAAAAGCCCAAGGCCTATTTTCAAAAGGCCCATTTCAAGGCCCATTGTCAAAAAGCTCGTTTTCAAGAGCTCATTTCAAAGCCCATTTTCAAGAGTCCATTTCAAGGCCGATCGTCAAAAAGCCCATTTTCAAGAGCCCATTTCAAAGCCCATTTTCAAAAGCCATTCTAAGGCCTATTTTCAAAAAGCCCATTTTCAAGAGCCCATTTTCAAAAGCCATTCCAAGGCCCATTTTCAAAAAGCCCGTTTTCAAGAGCCCATTTCAAAGCCCATTTTTAAAAGCCATTCCAAGGCCCATTTTCAAAAGGCCCGTTTCAAGAGTCCATTCCAAGGCCTCTTCTTCAAAAGCCCATTTCAAAGGCCCATTCTCAAAAGAATCCATTTCCAAAGGCCCTTTTTATCCATAACTTGGGCCCACCTTCACAAGTCCATCCTTGACACCACACGTTCAAATAAATGTATCTAGACATATCAAGATCATGATGTGGGGCCCACTTGAAAATTCTCATCCATCTATCATCCATCAAAGTGACCAAACATCAAAATCTATACCATTGAGGCACTCAAGTGGGCCCTAAATCATCCATCCAATGGTCCAGATCATTCAAAAAAAAAAAAAAAAACTAAACACAAAAAAAAAAACAAACAAAATTCCAAATAAAAGGTGGGGCTCCTTTCTTATCACACCCCACTCTAAGAAAATAAAAAATCCAGCCAACAATTTGGCCCAAAATAAAAAAATCCAACAAGATCTAATGGCTAAGATCTAATCACAGTGGATCAACGGCCTTGATCACGGCCCTCCACAAACCCATGAAGAAATCCGACCCATCGAAAGCTCCTTAAATAAATGGTCCAGCAAGACCCATCAAGAACCCATCAATCAAAATTACCTGAAAATGGGAAGGAAAGAAAATACAAAAAAAAATTTAAGCTAAAAATCTATGAGAAATCCTCCAAAATAGCTCCAGGGGCCACAATGGGTCCCTGGACGTCCCAAATGAAGAATTCAAATAGAGGAGAGGGTAACATCGGACGGACCAGCGCACGGTTCGGACCGTTAGATCAAACGACGGACCGGCGGTAACCGAACGGCCGCCGCCGACCGACACCTGAATGGGGCAGCGTGTTGTCCCCCCATGATGAGTTGCGTAGACCTGTCCTTCCCTTGGACCAATGGATTAAAAAAAAAAAAAAAACACAAAAGATTCATTTTCTCTCAAGATATCGTGAGAAATTCAAAATCTCGCAATAAATTGAGAATCAGGGATATATCATGCCAAAATTGCTAGAAAATGTACAAAATGTAAAAAAAAATAACAAAATAATATATATATATATATATATATATATAATATATATATATATATATATATATATATAGTATGTATGTATGTATGTATGTATATATATACATGCACATATAAATAAAGTAATGTTTTAAGAACAAGATCCCCAGGGAGTCTAGCTCTACAGAGAATGACTTTTCCAAAAATAATAAATATAATAATAATAATATATGTATAGATTAAAAAAAAATAGCTTTCAAACAAAGTTTTCAAAAACACACGCGGCACGCAGTACACTGAAGAATCTTCCATATTCTCCAGTTGCGGTAGGGCAAATAGCTAAATAAGATTCGGTCTCCCCCGGTTTCCCGGAGGATAATCGAATCCATACATGATACATGTACGATTGGCCCAATCTCTATATCTGGACAGTCGTACGAATGCTAATAGAAATGAGTGGATCTATCTCTGGAAAGAATAATCAAACTCAAAGTGACAACAATCCATTGTAACCAAAGTATCAGAATCAGCAGACTGCATGACAAAAGATTACCTGCACATACCTGGTCCGGGATGTTCTAAAATTTTAATTGAGTCCAAGTTGGCATAGTGAGTTCCCCGTAAGGCCACACCAACGCGCAGGGCAGCTAACCACTTTGATGATCAAGTGGATCAAATACTCCTAGAGTGATTACGTAGCAAAGGAATGACAGACCTAATAGTATGGGAATCCTCGTAAACCCTCACCAATGTGCAAAGGCCCTACTTTCAGACTTACCTTCCAATGTTATTAACAATCTGACGTGAAAGGGTTGTGATTGATCACCCGTAAAGTCGCGACAAATGCACACAAGACAATCACAACGTTTTCCTCAACCCTCGTGATATGTGCAAGTCATCTTTTTCCAAACAGTCAACTGACAATGATATAATGGCAAGCAACAGATTCGAATCATTATCCTTTCTGACCAGAAGGGTGGGGTGTCCACTCGCTTTGGCCTTCAATTGCTCACAACCTCGGCCAAAGAGGGGCATCTGTAGACACCTCACCCCGGCTAACATCTCGAGAAGGCTAAGATGATTTAGGAATCGTGATCATATCCAAAACCAAACCCTAGTCCCAGCTCAAGCCTAAAACCTTGACCTGAAACCCCAAACTTTCAATCAGCAATCAGAAACCATAATCCAAACCGTTCAATCCACATACAACCCCATCTGCACCCTATACCCTGACCAGAACCCTTTACCTGAACCTAAGCCCACCTATCTGAGCTGCAAAAACCTCAAAAGAAGACCACTGGACGAATTCGCTCATCAAATAAAACCCACACGCTCGATCCCGGCTCGAGCGCGGCCCAGGCGATAGTTGGACTACCGTCAGAGGCAGTCTGACTACCGCCGGCTATACTCCGAGTGGACATCTGGGGACAGCTGTCCCAGCATCCGAAAGTCAAATCTTCCAGAAAATTACCCCTCTATCCAAGCTTATTTACCATTTTACCAACACCTTTAGCCAATGAGAGAGCGCCACATGGTGTCTCTCTCCCTCTAACTAATCACCTCTTACCACATCAACATTTACCCCTCCCAAAACTAGAAATTACCACATTGCCATTAGAAAAGGCTATAAATAGCCCTCTCCTCTTCACATTTTTACCAAGCCATTCTCATTTCTAAGCCTAAGAGAGTGAGAGAGAAAGAGAGTAAGGAAGAGAGTGAAGAAAAGGGAAGGAGCTCCCAAACCTTCAAAGTTCTGATCTTCCAAGCCACCCCCTTTAGCCCTTCTTCCTGACCTCTCCAACTCATCCAATCTAGCCCAGTTTGATTATGGTTTGGTCCATGTCCTAGCCTATTCAAGATTAAGTCAAAGATCCATTCATTTTACATACAAGCATTCATCATGACATCTATTTCCTTCTCAACCCCCCTACTTCTCTAGATCTCTAGTGATCGTATGCTCTGTGACTTGTCGTACATCAGATCTTGTCACATCAGAAATTCATAGCGATCTAGTCTACTTTTCTTTACCTTTATACATAAGCATCATTACATCCACCCTTTAGACAAATTCTTGGACGTATGCTCTGTAGTTTGCCGAAATCTCGGATCTTTCCGCATCAGAAATCCATGTGTGCCTAGTCTTAATTCGATCATATCATTCATCCCTTAAGATGTTTTACCACACTAAGTAGAAACTGTACATTTGTACGGACAGAGAGAGTGCCTAATACCTTCCCTCTTTGTAATCGAGGTCCCTTACCCGGAATCCCAGATTGCAGACCAAGAGTTAATATAAGGTAAGAGAGTCTTCGGATTTCTCCAACTTTACGTATTCCGTGGGTTCTAGTCGACCGCAGGATTTTGAGATTAATTGGCTAGTGGCGACTCCAACATCTACAAATCAACCTAATCACCCCCACCACCAAAACATCACCATACAAATCTGCGTAGGCACCGATTTTCAGTGTCTACAATCGTGCACAAACGTCGGATACAGGTCGAGGGTTACTGGAATTCAACCGGAAGGACCGTGGAAGCCTACGGGACAGTACAGGCTAGGATACGAGTCTTACACATTCTCCTTCCAAAACTACATCTTCTTTATAAGAAACGCCTCCATCTGCTTCTTCAACTCCACCTAACCCTCCTCCAACTCTTCTTTCTCCTTCTTCAATATCTCATTTTTTATCCTCAGTTCTTCCTTCTCCCTCATTAGCATTTCCCTCTCCATCTTCAAAACTGCTCTCTCATTCAACTCTTCCTTTTCTAACCTCAAGGCATCTTTTACTTTTAACATTAGTTTCACCTCCTTGAGTACTACTTCTCTCTCTCTCTCTTCATTGATTCTTCCTTCTCTTTTAGCGTGCGTTCCTTTAGCTTCAACTCTTCCCTATCTCTTTCCAACTGAATCCTCTTTGCCTCCAGCTCCTCCCTATCCTTCCTCGACTCCCTAGTCAATTGCAATCTCGCTCCCTCTCCCTCTCCCTCATCACCACTCTCTTCCTCTCCCCCTTCTTCTCCCTCTCCCTGTCCCGATCTCTCTTCCATATCTTCATCATCTTCATCTTTAATGCCCTACAAAATGAAGCAATGTATGTATCAATTATATAACATGTCAAAGTAAATATAAAATATCAATGCGAAAGAAGACTTTTGTGACATCTTACGTCAAATCTATCACGAATCAAACGAACGGCCTCCGTCTCCAGCTCCTCAATGGTAGGCTCTAAGATAAGAACTATCTTAGTCTGCAAGAGAACATCTTCATTTTCATGTACAGAAATATATATATATATATATATATATATATATATATATATATATATATATATATATATATATATATATATATATAGTTTAATGAGTGACCACTTAGCTTCATAGAAATTAACTTACATCTTCACTCTCTAGTATTTGATGAATCTTCTTATACCTCCAACCCTTCCATCCCCAATATTGTATGAATCTTGAAATTTGGGTGGGAATGTATGAAATGATACATTCTCGGAGAGCCGGTACTCTCTCAAGGGCCCATATCTGTTACAATGAAATGACAAGATGATCTTAAATAAATAGAGTTTTGTATAAACTATAAATTACAATAGACAAGGAAAGAATCCTTACTTGTAGGGGAAATATATGACCGGTGACATTGTAATGAAGCCCATACGATGCCATCAAGGTACTCTCGATCCCTTAAGTCACCGTCTGAAAGGCCAAACTACCCCAAGGGTAGATATTAAAGTCTTCCAACGAGTCCACAAGGTCGATAAAGTCTGTACAGCACATAATATTCGTGTCAGTTCCCCTAACAAACCACTCTACATATAATATTAGGGCTACCTTCATGACATCTTCGTGTTTATTGCTATAAACTATCCTATTGAACACCTCTTGTACATGTTTCTTTAGGATAGGATATTCATTGAAGTATTTCTCTCTCATTGACTTCTTCGAACGATGGATATTGGGTATAGAGAGGTCACCAGTCTTCAGCCCTGTTATTAGGGTGAAGTCCATCTCGAAAAATTTTACACGGTTCCCCTGTATCTTGAATATAAGATTGCCTATATATCTCTCAATAAGTGAGTGAAACAATGCTCCTATAAACCTAAATGATGGAATAAATGAGAATAAGGTCTGCCAAAATATATTTAATCTACTGTTATTCTTCTTTAAACCACTCTTCACGCTATCAAACCACCATGTCAAAGAACATCTGCATGATAGGGTGGGGGTCGACTCACCAAATCCCTTATGCAAGGGTTTATCATCTGCAGGGATGAATTAGAAATTATATTAATGATAACATTCAATATTTAACGAAGCATAATGTGAAAGTTGACTTGTTGTGGTGAAAAATCATAAAGCATGGTTTGAGTTTGCCGAGTAGGCGGTCAGTTTTTTGCGAATTCTAAATGAAAGTATAAGACTTATAAGTGAATTTTCACAAGTTTTGGGCATGTTTTACTCATTTATCAGTCAATTTCATGAAGTTGTTGGTAAATTTATACAAGGTTATCGGTAAAAAAGATGTCAATATCAAGCAGTTATCGATCATTTTGACAAATTTCATGTCAAAGTGGTCGACTCATAGGTGACATTCAACAAGTCTGCGGCTAATTTCACTAAGTTATCGGTCAATTTTTCGAGTTATATGTTGCATTTTTGCCTGAGAACGTCGTGAAATTAACCGTGAGTGAATTTGACTGAGGACTGAAAATGACCGTTAAGCGGGGGTAATTGACCATGAAATGCATGGAATTGACCGTGAAGTGAAGGGAATTGTTCGTGAAATGAGTGGAATTGACTGTGACGTGAAGGGGATTGTCCGTGAAGTGAAGGGGAATCACCGGAAATGACCGTAAAATGCATGGAATTGACCGTGAAGTGAAGGGAAATGATCATGAAGTGAATGGAAATGACCGTGAATTGAAGCTAATTGACTTCAAATGCATGGAAATGACTGTGAAGTGAAGGGGATTGACCGTGAAATGAATGGAATTGACTATGAAGTGAAGGGGAATCACCGAAATTGACCGTGAAATGCAAAGAATTAACCGTGAAGTGAAGGGAATTGACCATGAAATGAATGGAAATGACTGTGAAGTGAAGCGAATTGACCCTCAAATGCATGGAAATCACCATGAAGTGAAGGGGATTGACCGTGAAATGCATGGAATTGACCGTGAAGTGAAGGGGAATCGCCGGAATTGATCGTGAAATGCATGGAATTAACCATGAAGTGAAGGGAATTGACCGTGAAATGAAGGGGAATTGATCGTGAAATGAATAGAAATGACCATGAAGTGAAGGGAATTGACCGGAATTGACCGTGAAGTGAGTTATATATTTCTTGCAGTTGTAAGTTGAATTTCACTTAGTCCTCTGTCAATTTCATTCACTTTTGCGGTCATTTTAAGTCAGTTCACCGTCATTTTAACTCACTTCACGGTCATTTTAGCTCAGTTTACGGTCATTTTAACTCAGTTCACGTTCATTTTAACTCAGTTCACGGTCCTTGGTCTATTAACTCAGTCGGTGCTCAGTCTCTTTCACTCGGTCTTTGTTTAGTTTCACATCTCATTTCGTTCTTTGTTTCAAAAACCCTTAATGTGGGCCATTTGAGCATTGAATTTGCTCATTTATCAGGATATGTCATACCATTCAGTGTTTTTTTTTAAATGAAAATGGATTGTGGACCGTGTGCATATATAGTATAATATACAGTAGGGTCCACAAAAAGAAAGCAGGGATTTGAATATACTTGCCGTTCGAAGCTTCTTAGATGGGGGGACCATTTTCGTCCTATCTTGGGTTCACAAAAGTCGAAAATGACGTGTGTGGGGTGTGTATTCTCAACCAGATGAAGGGGAAGAAGAAAGCAGTAAATGGAGGATTTTACTGCTAGGGTGGACAGTCACAGAGAAGGAGAAGTAATCAGAAAATGAGATTCTTCGGCTAGGATAAAGGATCGGGGAGAGGAAAAAAGAAAAATCAAATTTTAGAAGGAGATGCACCTGGCAGCGTTCGAAGGTGCGTCTGATATAAGCAGTTCAAAATTGGGCCGAGACTAACCCGGCCCGGCCCATTGACAGACCTATAAGCTATAGCTGAGGCACACAAGGTAAGGTGTGGATGCCAGAAGCCCATCCACATGCAATAGCGCGCGTGCCAACATGGTAGACTTGAGCAAGATCCGAGCCTTTCATTAGGCTGGGGACACTTGTTAGATCTTCCGCCTAAAAAGTAAGGCTGTTTAAATCCTCAAGTGGGCCACAACATGAGAACAAAACGTACGGTCAAAAAATCTTCTAAAGGTCCACGTTGGACAAGGTTGGTTCATCCATACATTTATTCCGTAACATGTGGTCCACCTATTAAGTGGATTGCTCTGATCCTTGGTCCAAAGCATGTATCTAGTGGGATTCACGTGTCACTGATGGTAGGGTGTACACGAGCTGCCTTGGATACACGTACTGCGTGTTGGAAATTCGACCGCGCTTCAAGTGCCTTCCATGTCATACGTGTCTACCGTGTGTACTATCCAAAACTCATGTGGCCCACATCAGAGGGCACAAGTTAAGAGTGAATGCATACATTTGATTTGAATAAGGGACCCACTGTGTAGTTTATATGCAATCCAGGCCATTCAAAACCCTTCGTGGACTTGGATGAAGGGTGTGGCAAAAAATCGGGTTGTTTTGCAACATATTTTGCAGTACAAATCAAGGATGGGAATTCCCCCTTCATCTTGTTTCCTGTGCTCGGGACCACTTGTGTTTGATCAGGGGATTTTTGGAAATCTGTGGATAACATTAGCTCACGCATCTGATGGACATGTTGGATGGGCCCCACAGCCCGTTACCACTGAAGCAAACTAGTCCAGGGTCTGTGAGCCTATTAAGCCCCATGGTTAGGGGTGGTAATGGGTAAAGGTCTGGGCCGAGTCGAGGTCAGCCAGGCTGACCCATCTGTTAGATGGGACTCTCCATTGTTAGATGATTGGAGTTGTTAATCTACTGGGTCAGTGACCCAGGGAACGGAGTGACGAGGATGATCACCGTCTTCCTTGAACGGTAAAATCTATAAGACTTTTTTTAATGCAAAAAAATGTTCCTCGAATCCACAACGGAAATAAGAAATTTTTGAGAAATTTTATTAAGAGCTATAAAAAATAAACGAGTTTGCATGCTTCGATATTCTTTAAAACATCTTAAGACTCAATTAGAAAAAACCTAAATAAATAAGGAAACAAAAATTGAAAAACACGTAAATTTCTGCATTTTGTTGATCAATCGATCGATCGATTGGAATGGCGCAAAAACTTCTAAAGACTAAAACCCATAAAATTGTATTTGTTCCAATCGATTAACCTGATCAGTCAATCGATCAAATTGAACAAAAATGTTCAGCAAACTTTCATCTAAACTCGAATTTCCATCGATCGACTCAATCAATCTACTCGATTGACTTCGATCGATCGAACTATGTTGAAATTTTGTTTATTTTCTTTTGGACTTCTTCCGGTCCATTTATAATAGGAATGTGCTTGCTCTACGTCCAACATCAGATCCCCTCCACTTGAAACAAAAAAAAAAAAAAAAAACTCGTCTCCAAGTTATCCTCTGGCTCTAGTTCATGATACTTGTACAAGTCTGCTACATTGAACGCATGAGATCTCCATGTCATCAAAATGATCAACAACATAGGCGTTGTCATTGAACTTACAGAGTATACGTGTAATGCCCTGAAAATCGGGGGTCGAGCATAAACTCAACTCCCGAGTTCCAGAACATCACTTATGCAACAAAATGAATGATGATTGAATGTTGACTGTATTCGTGCATTGAACATGAGTGAGATTAAGCCAAAACAACATATCATACTCCAGAGACAGTTAAATTTGCAAGCGGAAGACTGTGATAGATAGATAAAATATATAACCTATGATGAGTCTCCAGAGTGTGATAACATAACCAGGTTAAATAAATACAAGTGCAGTTCTAAAATATACCAAATGTGAGGAAGTGTAATGTCTCTTATCCCAAGTACCATAGCCCCGTCAATACACTATCAGGTCTTCATTGACCCGTCAGAGAGATACAGATAGGAGAACTCCTCCTATCATCATAGAAGTAGTCCGGCTCTGCTTCACAAACATCGCCATCACCTGAAACTCAACAAATCTTGTTGGTGTGTACAACACCGTCCCGTAACGTGGGAGTGAGTGATCAACTCAGTGGAACAGTAAAGCATAGGTTAACATGTTATCAATTCAATCAAGCACTAATGATAAAGCAGTACAAATCAAACAATTCTAACAACTCTTATTAAATGCAAGAATGAAATGACATGATGCTGTATGCCCTTGCCACACCACCCTCATGCGACATCATCTTACGTTCGCGAATGCTTAACTCCCTCAGTGCGCCACATCTACTAAGCACATGCGGTGCGATGATGATCATGATTACCGAGTTATTATTAGTCCATTTCAAACAGTAGTATTGGGAAACTAAGGTACCTCCCTTGTATCATTCCCAAACATGATCCATTCTAGGGTCGTCAATCCTAGTTAATCTCATACGATATTATGGTTTGAGAAGCATAGTGAAGGCATCGCAAAGGGCTCGTCACCTGTCAGCGCGGATACAGATCTCACCGTATGCGGCTCAATTGCTGGCCGTCAGCTCGAGTACAGGTCTCACCATACTCGGCTCAATCACTAGCCGTCAGCTCAAGTACAGGTCTCACCGTACTCGGCTCAACTCATACTCTAGTTGCTGTGAAAGACTCGTCGTCAATCACAGACCCTTGGAGTATACTCGAAGATACTACGGAGGACTCGTCGCCCGTCAGCACGAGCACAGGTCTCACCGTACTCGGCTCTCGCCGTAAGTATCGACAGCTCGAATACAGTGTCCCATATCACCGTATTCGGCTCACGAGTTTGGTTGCGCAATGGTCACTACGGGGAGGCACATGGCCCCAGCGTAGGCCAACAGCTCGACCACGGTGTCCATACCACCATGCCCGGCTCATGCGTCTTAGCAGATCGAGGTACCATGGTTAAAAGGGATTTCACTGGTAAGTTTGGTACCCTAGGTTCAAGCAGTAGCATCCAACCAGGGTGAACATGCATAAGGCAGATCGGGTTACTTGACGAGCTCGACTAGCACGATCGCCCGTTGAGCTGCACGACATGAAGTGCATAAATAACTTCGTGTGGCCTAACCACTTCCGACAGGCAACGCATGACTCGAGTTCGTCGAACACATCCCACGTGGCAAATGAATCTCAGCCACGAATTCAATCCCGTTACTGATTGCCTGGACTATAATCATAGCCCCAAACACAACCAATTGCAGATAGATAAAGCAGTAATGGATCAAGATTCAACTCATACAATCAAGTTCTGATATTATCCGTTTAGGGCTGCCAGGGCTGTTGCACGCACTCGTTGCTCCGCTCCCCCATCACCCATGACGGATCATACAACGTAAATATAAATTTAAACATATGCATTACATAGTTAAAATCATAAAGTAGTTGAGCATGTTATGAATCACAACACAAGCATGAGTTTGTACATGTTCAATTCCTAATCACACAATTATCAAAGGAGATCATACACATAGTTAAAAGAGGTTGAGAATCATATCTCAACACCCTTATACATTACAATTTGCTAACTACTACTCATTCAGACATTTCAAGAAACACTTGAACTACATACATCACATACATGACATATGTTGATCACATAGGTATTAGGCCAAATCCTTCTACTAGGGAGCTACTCCAATTATAACACGTGTGCACCCACGACGGATAGTCATGGCAAGCATGGGTCCAAGTTCTATATTCATTCAGTCATTTCCACAAACACTTGGACTACACACTTTAACATATGTAGTGTATTGACCGTGGCGTGGTTTAGGGCAAATCCTTTCGTCAAAGGGTTGACTAGTACATTTCAATCATGTTCTTACATTCAATACACATGACAAACATAAATCATAAATCCATATTTACTTAGTCATTTCAACAAACACTTAGAATACACTATTTCAACATACATAGTGTATGTTAGCAAACATGTATTAGGGTGAACTCTTTCGCCAAACTAGTAATTTACGCATGTATAATATATTTATACAACAAATAATCATGGCAAACACATCTCCAAATACATACGTATATGGTACTTTCTACAATACAGTATTTCTACATACATAATGTATATTAGTAGAACATGTATTTGGACGAATCCTTTCGCCAAATTAGTATTTTATCCATATATCATATATTCATACAACAATTAATCATTACAATTGCATTTCCAAAATTTACACATATGCGGTATTTCTAGAATACACAATTTCAACATACTTGGTATTTACAAGCGAGCATGTATTTCAGCGATTCCTTTCGCCAAACTAGTATTTTATCCATATATTATATAATCATACATTAAACAAACATGTCAAACAATCTCCCAAAAAAATACGTATACGGTATTTCTACGTATACCTAGAGTATGTGAAATTCCATATTCTACAACGTTAATCGAAACAGGAAACGGAAAGCACTTTGTACATGTGCAATTGCATGCAGATCATGAATCTATCATTATCTGACATTGAAAGCGTTGAAAACCATAACCTATACACCTAAAGTCCGCACCTTTTGTCGTAGAATCGCAACGGAATCGATAGGTTTGCTAAGCTTCCGTATTCGGCAGTTTGGCAACCTATAGAACGAAATAGGTTAACTATTTCACAACCTACAACAGTCTAAACCCCAAAACAGATTAGGGTTAGGGTTTCTTACCTAGAAACGACGCCGAAAACGCCAGGAAAAGCGTCAAGAAAGGGATGGTGCAGCCCGTGTGGTGGCAGGGAACGATAGTAGGGAGATCCTCCCACTTCTCCCTCACTTTCTCTCTCTTTTCCCTCTCTCAAATCCCAAATTCGTATGGCTGCCATGAGAGAGGGTTTAAGGTCCTTATATAGTCTCAAAACTCACCGAAATAGACTCCTGTTCAAGGGTTACTGCTAATATAGGTATTTTGTCACTTTTCCAGCTCAAAAGAGAGGTTCTGGTGGCCCTCCTTGAGCCAAACGTCAGACTTAACCTCACCACACATGGATCTATGTGGGATTACGTTTTCGACTCGAACGGATTCCCAGATCGCACGTGGCGGACCACTTTCAGTTCAACGGTCAGTGGGCCATGATCCAAAATTCCAAGTACATGTAAATGTTCCTGAAATTTTTTCCTATCCGAGGGTGTAATTTAGTCTGATTCTGACGGTCTGGTTGCTTAATACTGATGCGCAAGCGAATGGTGCCAGATCACTATTCCAGATATTTATTTTGTAAAGGGAATAGTGTTTTTCACACTCCCTCGCTCCGGATCCAAACGAATGGTCGTGGGACATCGGCTGGACCTGATTTCTGAGATGGTTGTCAAGCCCAGCGAGGCGGTCCTAGTTCCTTAACTTCATGTTAATCGGACTTCCGATGTGCGGTCTAGACCTAATACGAAGTTTCAAGTCATTCCCGAGAGTAGCCGGGAAATGAGTTTGGTTCTAAACTTTAGGGTAACCTAGAGTCACTGATTTTGCAAGTTTTGGGTCTTGCAGATCGTATTTAAAGTGATCCTAATGGATTTCATGGCTAATCGAGTTTTGCACTTAGTTAACTTTGTTAAATTTCTAAAGGATTTAATCCTAATTGTTTTCTGGTTGAGATGGTACTTAGGCCTTTGTAGTTTGTATATAAAGTGATCCAAGTTTTACTACTTAGCAAGTTTAAGTTAGTGTCTAGGGCGAAAGTGCTTTGAAAAATTGAAAGCACAAGGTAGTGAAGGGTGGGATTTGTGAAGAAAATGGTTTAAAAAGGGATTTGAGACTTTAATTGAGCGTTTGGGAAGTTAAACCTGTGCTAGGATTGACCCATCGCCTAAGGACGTCTAATTTCAGGTTGGCAAAAATCCGGGATGTTACAATAGGTACTGATTCAATCTTCTTATTCTTTAGCTTGTTGTACGTCCTGGTCAAAAATCTTTCCTTGCGTAAGTGAACCATAATGTTGTCACCCACATTAAACACCTTTAGGCATCGATATGTGTCAGTCCTTTCCTTGTACTTGTTATTGGATGCTTGCAACTTGGCTTGAACATCAACGTGTAGACTTATGATTCGGTCCGTCATATGTTCTGTGGCAATGCTCACACCCGACAACTTAGGCAATTAAACCAAATCAAGAGTATCTTTAGGTACTCGTCTGTACACAACTTCGAACAGGGACTTGCCAATGGAACAATTTTGCATATTGTTGAACGCGAATTCCAGCTAAGCCAAGGCAATATCCCACTATTTGGGATTGTCACTCAAGATGCATCGTATAATGTTCCCGAGTGTCTGATTCAACACTTCGGTTTTACCCATCTGTCTGCGGATGATATGCACTATTAAACTGTAGTTTGGTGCCAAATCCCCTATAGTAGACAGTAGACACCCCACCCTAGGCCGATAAGATGATTGAGCTTGAACTGATGGATGGACAACCAAACACCAATGCTAAACCCTGACCCTAGAAGCCTAAACCCTAGGAACCCCAATCTTAAACCCTAACCCTAAAAGCCTAAACCCTAAGAACCTAAATCATAAACCCTAAACTCATCCCATTCAACCAGTAACCTAGTCAACCCAGTCAGCCTAACCCTAAATACTAGTAACCTAAAATCCTAGAGCCTTGAGTCATCTTAGCGAGTTAACTCACCCAATCAACTCACTGAGTCAATTCACCCAGTCAGCCTACCCAACCCCATAACCTAGTCAACTCACCTAGTTAAGCCCCAAACCAAGCCTGAACCCAAGACCAAATGTAAGCCCAATCGAAGAAATGGGTGAAACCTCAAAGTAGCAACCTTCACAGCAGAGCGTCCACACTCTTGGAGGATGTTGCATGCCAAAGCAGTGAGTCAAAGTGGAGACTGGCGATAGCCAGGTTGTCATCGGCCACATGGCACTCCCCCTCTTTGGGGCAACGTCCCTCAGGCATGTAGAACTCTCCTTTTTAAAGCCTCAAGTGTGTGGTTGAAGTGTATTTACTCCGATGCCCATCTCCTTACCCAAAATTATATTTTTACCACCTCATTCAACTCATGAAATGATGTCATGTGGCAATCTCCAATCCTATCTTTTGCTCCTAAGATCACCAGAAATTAACATAAAATCAGGTTTAGAGGTTATAAATAGCTCCATCCCATTCTCATTTCAAGCATCCGTTCTCATCTCGAGACACTCACTATACCTAGAAGAATTAGTCTTTCACGGAAGCATCCCTCCACTAAGGAGAGTGAGAGTGAGAGAGAGCGCAACACTGGTCTGGTCTAGTCCAGCCTAGCTAAAGTCCAAGCCTCCTGAGCCACGTAAGTTCAAATATGAGTCTTTCAATCTAGCCTTACGACACTACTATTCATCCAGCCATTCAAGCTTCAATCGGTTTCATCAAACCAGAGCATTAACATTGTGCAACACTTGTTCCATTCTCAACCGCCTTGCTCCTTACATACATCAGCATCGTAGTGCATTCATCATTTTCTCGCATCTAATTTGTAGGCGTATGCTATGAGGCTTGTCGATATAATTGAATCCTACTCACTAAAAACCTAAGCCAATTAGCTGTCATTTAGATATATACATTACATTCTATTGTTTTCTCATATCTGACAGGTGGGCATATGCTTAGAGGCTTGCCGATGATATCGAAGTAGGTCCACCAGAAACCTTAGCCGTTTGGTCATTATTTTATCATAAGCATTCATATATACATTGTACCCTGCACTCGATCATTTCGAACGTATACTCTGTGGCTTACCGATATAATTACATCTTGGCCATCAGAAATTTGAATCAATCGATCACCATTGTCATTGCATCATATTACATTTTCTGCATGCGAGAACTAGTTTCATTCCTCATAAATTAATCAGATCTTGTAAAGTAAAGACCGTACATTCGTAAGGGGAAAGTGGGTGCCTAACACATTCCCTCTCTGTAGCCGCGGTCCCTTACTCAGAATCTCTGGAACGTAATGTCACGCCCCACAATTCAAATACTAAGTGTGCACCCTCAAACCTGACTTACGGTCCATGACTCGTACACTCAGTGTACTTAAATCAGTGAATCACATCATGTTAATAGAGACATAATATAATATGAATTCTATGTTCTCATTAACATCCATCAATACACTCATATTAACTACTAATCAAGAATACAAGCCAAAATATTTTTGTCCAATTTGAGACTTTTGATTAGGTCATTGTTTATAATCATCAAGTTATTTAAAAATTATAAAATCTAAATTAGAAGTAATTTCGAAACAGAAATGAGAATAATAATAAGAAACACATGTCCTGTTTAATTATTCTACTGATCCAGTGCCGAAAGCTCTTCTTCGGTTAAATATGGCCACGTTTCATCTAGATCATCCACCGGTTTAGCCTCATATTCTTGCTCTTGAGTCATTGTATCTGCTTCAATTCCATCTGTACAGTTTTTCCATCAATACACTGTCAGTTGGACATGCTTAGTGAGTGAACCCTTCATGGTTCATACAAGATACAATTAAAATAATAGACACAAATAAAGCATAAAAGTCAAGTATAAGAATAAAAAATATAACACAAACGATGTAAGTAATGTGAATGTTGTGAATGGTGTTGATGATGCATGAAGTGAGTATAAATAGAAACTATCCACTTGCTTGGGTTGGATATCGACAACCCACATTTGCACTTGACAGGCTTATACCATTAGTAAGCATGGGCAAGGCCCACATCTCCCCGATTGGGCAGACTTCCATATATAGTGGGCTTCTAGTGGGTATAATGTGTTGTCCCCTAGGTAGTCGTACAAGAGCATTAATGATGCAAGGCATGAATGTTTAATGCATCAATAATCATCTAAACTGTTATATACATCTCTCTATATGAGAGGCATCTCACATGTTCATAATTCCAAGAATATCTCAGCACTAATCAGTCCATAATCAATTCAATTTAGTCATTCACAATCATAATCATAATACAACCAACTATAGCAATACAATAATTTATTATAATCATATGGAGGACAAATATGTTGGGATTACTCACCTGATGATTTAGTGAGGAAAGTTAGGGAGATATCTGATAGAGAAAATTAGGTAATACCTATAATCCATATACAATGCACCACAATATTAAAAATGAATGGATGACAAAAGATCAAGTTCATAAAGCCCTTGATTTGTTTTGATCACTTAGGCCATAAATAGGAGTTATTCTTAAGTTCTACATAGTAATGTACCTAATGGATATGGTTTCTCTTATCTATCCCAGCGAAAAGGTAGACTAGATATCTTATAAGATGATTCATCACATGGATGGATTAGATCTTATAACAACATGCTATGATGGTACATATTATAGCATGTGAATGTGTTGTCCTAAACACATATGTGGCTTGGATAAGTTATACCATACATCCACATATAGTAGAAATATATTATATTATATATATATATCTAACACATTTTTTTCAACGTAGGTCCTACTACAAGAATCTGAACTAATTACATGGTTACCACCACTATGTTGAACCTTGGGAAGAAATTTTGATCCAATTCGAAATTTGTGGGAACCGCAATAACCTAGAAGATTATTGTACAATCACCATAATTTTCGTATGGTATGAGCCACACAAATTTTGGATGTCCTAAATTTATACTCCAAGACCAAAGTGGCCTTCCAAACTAAATAGATGGGGGGAAAATTAGGTAATACCTATAATAATATATCATTGTGGGTCCATAATCTCATGGCCCAAGATGGCCTCAAACATCTTAAAACCGCACTCGATTTCCAACATTGGAACCAAAATTTAATTATTTATTTAATTTTTAAATGGGTCCCATGATAATTTGAGACATGGGTGAGATGGGTAATCCCCACATCAGGGGTGAGCCCAAAAATATCTTTGAAACAACACTTCTGTGGCTCACACGAATGCTCAATAGTACCATTTTTTTCACTGTTTAAGGCACTGTGTTCCACCTGAGTTTTCTTTCGAGTAAAATTTTCAACACCAAGTCTCTTATTAAGTAACGAGATTTATAGATGACATGGATTTATCACTTGCATTAAGACAGCGCCACATAGATGACCCACATATCCATACCAATTCTGGTTCTATAAATACATAAAATCCGCTTTTATATGATGTAGAGTTTTTTAACTTTATATATATTTTATATTTTTTCCTGATGATCCACATATAATGTGTGTGCACTAAATCTATTCATTTCACTAGTATACCAATATTGTTTTAGGACACTGGTAAAAGATGAGCCAGATTCATGATTTTAGTGGACCGTACCATTATGAATAGCGCAGGTTGTTCTTATATCATTAAAACATATACCATCCTTATCCCTCTTAACTGTCTATCTGATATCTGAGTAGTTCATTAGTTCACCCAATTGTTTTAAAAGGGTCAAAAGAATTATTATCTTCATTGGAAGTCCTTGCGGCCCCGATAGATCTTCCAATGGTGAATATACTATTAATTCTATTTTGGACATTATGACCCACCCAAATGTTGATTTGGCCTTATTTTTAGATGTTTTCCGTATTTTGATACTCAAATCTAATGGATGGAATCGATCAGGCCCCATAGGTACTAATAAGCCCAACACATAATTCAAGTAAAAGCAAAACAAGTCTTTGTTTACATGTTTTGCTTTTCTTCATTGTTTTACATGCGTGCGATGCTCCAAGGTGCACTGTGCATATACACACTTATTGATATATGTGCACACGGGTTACACACATTATAAATCTGCATCGTCCATCATGTAGGCCCAAAGCATAATAATATAAATAAAAATATAATATTATTAAATAAAATACTGACCTTGCAAGCTATTCTTCCTCTTTATCTATATCTCTCCCATATCTTTTCTCTCTTATTTTTTCTTTCTGCTTGGAGAGAACGTCCTGCCCTTATAAAGAGAGAAGGGTTCCTCAAATAAGGGGTGAGGATTATTGCAACCAATTCGATCATGTTTAAACATTTAAAATTTAAAATTTAACCTATGTAAAATTTTAGGTTGTTACACATAAAATCACGAGTCATCTTAGAGTTAATGATCTTTCGTTCCTTGATCTTAAGTGTGTTTATGGGGGTCTAACCGACTATAGACTCATAATAATTGGTTAGTGTCGACTCTATTCAAATATAACACTCTTTTACCCTCAAACAAAAGCCCTCGAGCGAGGCAACTGGTGTAAAGAAGAGAGTTGATCTCCCATACCCTCGGAAAATCTGCTCTTCAGCGTCCACAAAATGGCGACTCTGCTGGGGAGTTACATGCCACACTAGTCGCGACCTGACTAAACCTCTCTCGAGGGCTTTTGTGATGGGGTAAAAGATATGATATTTGACCAGAGTCACCACTAACCAATTATTATGATTCCATAGTCGATTAGAGCTCATAAAAATGCTTAAGATTAAGGACCCAAAGATCCATAACCCTAAGATAACTTGTGAGTTTACCTTCCAGAGATTCCGAGTAAGGGACTGCAGTGAATCCCCACTTATATCCCACACCATAAGCCTCTAATCCCATGAGATTTTATTCATCTTCTTGAGCTTTACCAGTCTAATTAGGATTCCAACCTCAATATTGAAGATGAATTCAATCACCACCATTTTTCTAAAGATTAGACCAAACCTTATTGGCATAACCCTTGTCTATATCCTCTAAAATACTCATCTAGGTGAATCCCTCAAGATTACAATTTTCTATTAGTTGTTGATGATTTCACCATCCTCCTATTACCTTAGTCAACTTAGAGGGAACATTGCATGCAAGGTATTTGATCTTGGAGCTGAAGTATTGGCAAGCATCGACATTAATGATTGAGGGAGCACAAGGGGAGCTAATTGAAGCATGGGTGAGTATTAATCAAGCAATATGAGAATGTGCTACAAAAGGGGCTCAATCCGATAAATAAGTTGTTAAATTATAAGAGTCCACACACTTATTCCTTATGTAGGATTGAGTGTAGAGTTTACAACCTACACTCATGAAGTTCTTGTGTAGGATCGCATCACCATCAACACGGGTGAGTACGTGTGTAAGTCCTTGTGTAGGCCACTAACACATGTGTATATGTGGGTAAGTCATTCTGTAGGACACCGACATGAGTGTGTATGTGGTAAATTCTTGTGTAAGCCACCAATATAGGTTAGTACGTGGGTATGTCCTTGTGTAGGCCTCCGACAGGAATGTACACTTGTAAAGGTTATAGGTAACTTGATTTAAAACCATCGATAGTGAAATTCGATAAACTTAGGAACAATGCGTTCACCAGGTGTGGAGTATGAAAACTGAACCACTATATATGCCTATATTTGTGATTGTGAATTGTGTACATTCTCATTTATGCTTATGTGTTTGATTAGGTAAATCATATGAATGCTTGAATTAAATTGTATGCTAGGTATTAACTTGTATGCACACAAAAACTCATAATCAATTATAAACTAGCTTTATAATTGGCATATATTTACTAGCCTATGTGATTGGACCTACTATTGGATTAGAAGTCCTAGTGTTAAATTGCCTTGCTTAGTTTAAGTAAGCAATTGAGTTTTAATTGATAAATTTTTATTTGGTCCTAATTAACCCTCTATAGGATAGTCACCATTCTATATCTCTGTCAAGCTTTTGCGTATAGCATATCGTGTTAGACTATATACACAATTTTAATTAGTATCAGAGTAGGTAGCTCTTAAAGGACTTAATCACCTTGAATTGATTTATGGAGCTTAAGAATGATGTCTACCCAAGAGGGGTGTACCATCACATGACCACCATATTTAGACAGTTCTAACTACACCTATTACAAGGCTAGGATGAGGGTCCCTCTAAGATCGCTTGACCCTATGGTTTGGGTAATTGTCATACAAGGATGGATTATGCTCGTAGAGTCGTTGTTGATGGTAGAACTATTAGCACTCCCAATAATAAATCCAAATGGAGCATGGATGAGAGAGTGTAGTATACCTATGATGTCAAAGCTCTCAATGCTATATACTATGCAGTTTTCCTAAATGAATTTAAACGTATTTGCATATGTGAAACAGGTAAGGAAGCATGGGACATATTGGAAGTCTCTAGTGAGGGAACTATCACAGTAAAGAGATAGAAGCTTAACTCCTAATATCCCAATTCGAAAACATAGGAATGGAAGAGTCTGATACGTTCATGGAGTTTTATTCTAAGTTGAATGATATTTGAAACTCCATATGGGGCATGTGAGGGAAGATCCTAGATGGTCGTATATGTAAGAAATCACTTAGGTCTCTCCCAAAAATATTTAGCTCCAAAGTCGCATCTATCGAAGAGTGTAATGTCGGAGCATCAAATGCAAAGTATTTTATCTTGGAGCTAAAATATTAACAATGCATTAACATCATGATCATGGGAGAAATTGAGGAGCGGATTCAAGCACATGAGAGGTTTAAAAAAGCAACTCAAGAACGACACATCAATGATGCTCAATTCAACAAGTGTCATTGAGTGTGCCCATACTCTATTTCTTTGTGTAGGATTGAGGGTAAGAGTTTGTGACCCAAACTCAAATAGGTTCTTATATAAGACTTAGGCTCTTATGTAGGGCCGAATTCACCGGACAAGGGTGCATACGTGTTAGTCTCTATGGGAGCCTCTGGTGGGAGTAAACATAGGTCCTTAGATTAGGACTGATGTTATTGCTTAGCCGATAGAAAACTACTCAAGTCTCTTGTGGGAGCCTCCAACGGGAGTGTACATCAGTAGGTTCTTGTATAGGACTAAGGTTCGTAGAGAACCTATAGAAAACCATGTAGAGTCTCTTGCGGAAGCTAGTTCTAGTGTAGAATTGTAAAGGTTAGAGGTGAGCCTGATTTAAAACTTCCGACAGTGAAATCCGATACACTCATGGGTTAAGCGTGTCCGCCGGGAGTGGAATAGGAAAAATGAACTACTATACATGCTTGTGTTTGAGATTGTCTTTTGAGCACTTGTTTAATTATGCTTATGTGATAATTGTTTAATTATATGTATGCACGATTAGATGAATGCTAGGAGTTGATAGGTAGCACATCCCACACATGCATGTACACTATCATGTTTATAGAGTAGTTGCTTAATTGCCATATCCATTGTAGTCCATGTGATTGGACTCTCTATTCAAGCCTTAGAGTTAATTGTCTTACTTAATTTAATTTGCATATTAGTTTAAGTAAGTAATTGTGTTTAATTGGTTAAAATTTTATTTGGTCCTAATCACCCCCCCCTTTAGGACATAGCCATCATTTATTTACTCTGCTAAGCTTCTGCGCATAACCCGTGGGCCCTCCATGTGTGATTTCAATTGATATCAAAGCGGGTAGATTTTGAAGCGCTTAACTACCTCGAGTTGATCTAATGAGCTTAAGAATGATGTCTCCCTAAAAGGAGTGTGCCATCACACCACTATCATATTTTGACGGGTCTAACTACACCTATTAGAAGGCTAGGATAAGGGTCTTTCTAAGATTCTCTGACCATGTGGTTTGAGTTATTGTTGAACAAGGATAGACGATGACCATGTAACAAGTTGTGATTAATAGTAGAACCATTAGCGCTTCCAAAGATAAATCCAAATGGATTGCCAATGTGAGAGTGTAATATACCTATGATGCAAAAGCTCTGAATGTTATTTATTTTGTGGTTTCCCCTGATGAATTTAAATGCATTTGCACATGTAAAATCGAAAATGAAGCGTGGGACTATTGGAAGTATCCCAAGAGGAAACTAGTACAATAAAGATATCAAAGCTTCAATTCTTAATGACCCATTTTGAAAACATTAAAATGTTAGAATCTGAAACTTTCATGGAATCTTATTCAAAACTTAATGATATTTACAATTCCATGTGGGGTTTGGAAGAGAAGATTCTAGAATGGCGTATGTGTAGGAAAATACTTAGATCCCTATTGGATAGGTTCACTCCCAAGATAACCTCAACAGAAGAGTGTAAGAACATAGATAAGATGAAAGTAGAAGAGCTATTATGTTTCCTACAAACATATTAACTACACTTTAAGGTCCCCTCTAAAGCAAAGAAACTAACCATCATCGCATAGGCATTTACATAAGCTTAAAGCTATTAAATCTGAAAGTGATAGTGATGTTGAGGATGAGGATAAGAATTTCAAAAGAAAATTCAAGAAAATTTTCAAATTGAGTAGAGGGAAGAGTTGTGACAAGAGGGACAAGATAGTCGAGAAATGAAAAGGAAAATCTATTAAACAACCTAAGCCAGTCTAATGTTTTAACTGTGAGGGTTATGAACATCTTACTATCGATTGCCTAACAAAACAAGATCCAAAGGCAAGGATATTGCACCAACATAGGATGATACAAAGGAGCCTGAATCTAATTAAGGAGACTCATCTAGTGATGACGACCTTAGCCACTTACGTGTCTTAAGGGCCTCCTCTACGGTGTCCCTCCCTATAAACTTGGGAGACCATAACACCCTATATAGGTGACCTTATAAGGTCCTATGGGCTGAATTAAAAATCAAAGGATATAAGTCTTATTAATGTGTTTTATAGTTAAATCAGAGGATTAAACCTCTTTAGTGAGCACCATAGGAAAATATGAGGATTATATCCTCATCTTATGCTTTATTGGTAAATTCGAGGATTATAGCTTCATTTGTATTGATAGTTTAAGATTTAAAGTTGCTGAATTTTAATATCACATGTTTTTAGCTTAAACTATTATTGGTTATTCTTAATTTAATTAGTATGTGCTTTAAATGATCTTAATAAGCATGCTCTATGTTTTAATGCTTATGTGCACCATTTTAGCCCCTATTAGTATGTTCTTTGTAATTGGTAAATCCGTAACTTATAGAGCTTTCTAGATTATGTGTTTATTGGTATATTTATAGAACTAACTCTTGTTAAATACTGGCAAAAATGGGGAGAGAGATCAAGTCCCACCAAAATAAATAATTCTATTTTGTAGGGTTTGTTTGTTGTTGCAGGAATTGATGAGATAGGGGGAGCAATTATGGGAAAGCATTATTAGTATTAAATGTCGTGTTGTATTGAGTTGTAAATCATTTATATTTAACATGTAATATTTTGAGTTTTTTTGGTATGTCATTGGTATGGACTATGATATGGATTAGGTTAGATTTTTGTCATATAATTGACAAAGGGGGAAATTGTTAGTCCACTAATTTACGCACCTTATTTGTCAATCACACGAGTCCATTGTGTAATGTAGTGTGTTGAGCTCGTGGAAACTGAAGACCAAAGACACAAGTGAAGGCAAAGCATCAAGGATCAAAGAATAAATGCAGTGCCTTGGTGACCCTAACTCTTGACCCGAAACAATCCAAACCTCTAGATGATTTTAAACCTAATAAGTAAATTTTTTATTAATCATCCCTTAAGCCTTAGGAGCCTAAATTGGTCATCCTTACATTGGCTTTAGAGGTCCGGTGTTACTGAAAAAATTGCATAATTTCAGCAACCTTCGGTCCCACCGAAAATGACTAAAACAGACAATGAGTTAGGACAGAATTTTGGGTAATTCGGCCACAACTGAGTGCCATCTTCGGTCTCACCGAAGACCAGTTTCGATGCGACCAAAGGCCACGTTCGATGCGACTAAAAGTACCTAAGTTTGTCTAGTGGCTTTCCTTTCTAATTTAGTGCGACCGAACCTAAATTCGATGCAACCGAAGACTAGCTGTATTTGCCCATATTATGACCGTTGAAACTTAATTTCTTTATAAAGGAGATCCAACCTTTGGATATTTTGGAGGTTTTTTTGTGCAAATGAAGCATAGGTAAATCCCCAATCATATCCCACATTCTAAGACTCATATTCCATGTGATTTGATTCATTTTCTTGAGCTTTACTACTCTAATGAGGATCTCAACCTCAATGTTAAAGATGAACTCAATCTCCACTATTTTTTAGAGTTTATACCTAACCTATATAGGTATATCCTTATCTAAATCCTCTAGAAGACCCTACTTAGTCCCTAGGCTTTACAACTTCTCATTAGTTATAGGAGATTTACCTAGCTCTCATCACCTTGGTCGCCGCATTGGAGCATCAAATGCAAGGTATTTAATCTTTGAACTGAAGCATTGGCAATGCATCGACATCATAATCGGGGAAGCAATTGAGGAGCAGATTCAAGCACGGGAGAGCTTTGAAGAAACAACTCAAGAACAGTGCATCAACAGGGCTCAATTCGACAAGCAAGTGTTAAGTGAGTCAATACTCTCTTTCCTTATTTAGGATTGAGGGTAAGAGTTTGTGACCCAAATTTGATAGGTTCTTATATAGGACCTAGGCTCTTGTGTAGGGCCGAATTCATTGGACATGGTTGTGTATGTGTTAGTCTCCATAGAAGCCTCCGGTAATAGTAAACGTAGATTCTTAGACTAAGACCAAGGTTATTGGTTAGCCAATAGAAATTTAACTAAAGTCTCTTGTCGGAGTATCTGGTGGGAGTATACATCGGTAGGTTCTAGTGTAGGACCGATATTCGTGCCGAACTTATAAAAAATCATGTAGAGTATCTTACGGGAGTCAGTCCTTGTATAGGATTATAAAGGTTATAGGTGAACCTGATTTAGAACCTCCGATAGTGAAATCTGCTACACTCATGGGTTGAGTGTACTAATGGGAGTGGAGTAGGGAAACCAAATCACTATACATGCTCATGTTTGCGATTATCTTTTGAGCACTTGTTTAGTTATGCATATGTGATACATGTTTAATTATATGTATGCATGATTAGGTGAACGTTGGGAGTTAATAGGTATCACATCCCACACACACATTTACACTATCATATGTATAGAATAGTCGCTTAATTGTCATATCCATTGTAATCTATATGATTGGACACTTTATTGTCTTGGAAGTCTTAGAGTTAATTACCTTAGTTTAATTTACATATTATTTTAAGTAAGAAATTACGTTTAATTAGGTAAATTTTATTTAGTCCTAATCACCCCCTTTCTAGGACATAGTCATCATTCCTTACCTCCGCCAAGCTTCCATATATAGCTCAGGGCCCTCCACGTGTACTTTCACTGTGACGGTTATGAACATATTGCCATCGATTGCTCTACCAAAGTAAGATATAAAGGCAAGGCTATAACGACAATATTGGATGATACGGAGGAGTCTGTATCCAATTTAGGAGACTCCTCTAGTGTTGAAGACCTTAGCCACTTACGTGTCTTAAGGGTTTTCACACTGGTTCCCTGCCTAAAGCTTTAGGAAACCATAACACCTTAGATAAGTGACCTCAAAAGGTCACTTTGGGCTGAATTATTATATCAAAGGATTAAGCCTCGTTTTTTAGTCCAATAGTTAAATATGAGGATTCTAGCCTCATTAATATGAACTTATAGTAAAATCAGAGGAGTTAGCCTCATCTTGTGCTAAATTGGAATAATTGATGATTTTTAGTGTCATTGCTTGTTAATAGTTTAACTTTAAAGTTGCTTAATCTTAAGTATCACATGTTTATTGTTAGAATATCATTGGTCATTCCAAATTTGACTGATATATCCTTTTAATAACTATAATAAGCATGCAGTATATGTTTAATGTTTATATGTACCCTATTCCCGAGTTAGTATGTGTCTTATAATTGTTAAATCCATGACTTATATAGTTATTCCATTTTATGTTGTTATTGGTATATCTATTGGCATTAACTTTGTTAAATATTGACAAAATGGTAGAGAAAGATCAAGTCTCACTAAAATAATGAATTTTGTTTTGCAAGTTTTATTTGTTTTAGGGATTGATAGAGAAAGGGGGAGCAATTATAGGGGAGAATTGCAAGTTTATATGTTTTAGTGTATCGAGATGTAAGTATATTTATTTAACATGTAATATCATGCCTCGAAATTCGGATATAGAGTGTGCACCCTCAGACCTGAGTTTCGGTTCATGACTCGTACACTGAGGCACTTAATTCGGATATAGAGTGTACTTAATTCCTTCTTCATACAGCTGTCTAGAGGTACAATTTAATGAATTTTAAGTTCACATCCAAATTTAACATCAATTCATCCATGTTTGTATTACATTCTTATAATTTCTATAATCGTATATTAAATACCACAACATCTGAACAAGAATCATCTTAGTCTACTCATTTGAAACTTCATTCAACTTATAAAAAAAATCAAATATTATTCAACATGATCATATTTATAAACAATGATAAATCATATTTATGTATAAATAGATACAAAAAGAAATCAAACCCCTAAACAGTAAATATAAATAATTCATTAATCCATCGTAGCAAGTTCATCTTTTGTCAAATACTGCACATGGTCCCACGATTCATCCAACAATTGGTCCTCTTTTTTTTTGGCACTTGGTTTGAATTTCCTGTTTCATTCATCTCTGTGTGATTATCAATCCACAACGTTAGCTGGCTAGGCTAGTAAGTGAATTCATCATGGTTCATGCACGTCATAATTAAAATAGAAATGCATGGATGTTATGAGATGCATGGATGTGTGAATGCATCGAGTGGGTAGATCCATCCACTTGCTTGAGTTGGATTCCATTAACCCACATCTCCCCTTTTTGGGTAGGCTTCCACCATCTTGGTAGGCTTCGACATATTGTAGGCATCCAGGGATGATCCCTGAAGTCACCCGGTACTATAAGTACCTATTCCAGGGCGTGCCCCTAGGAGTCAACGCAGGTGCGCTATGTATGACATGAATGAATGAGAATGATCGATGCATCATTTTATCATGTTGTCGCATATATCATCATGTTATATCGATAGAATTTCAATTTTAAACAAATATAATAAAATGACTAATATAAAGAAATACAATCAACATAGCAAGCAAACAACTACTTTAAGTATAATGGAGAGGAAACATGTTGGGATCACTCACCTGTACTTGGTAGAGGCAAATCCAATGAAAATCGTATAGGTCTGAATCTAGGATCCCTAATGAATAATGTAAACAAAATCATGAATTGATCTAATCACTCCATTCAATGGAGCCCACTTTTGACTAAATCAAAGTAACCCACCTTCATTAGTTAATTTGTAATTTTATTTAAATTGAATTATGTATATTATAAACTTAATCCATTTTCAAATTGTAGTAAATGATAGATCGGTCCAGGATTCTATCGATCAATCCCTTTGATCAATCAAGACCGATTGAAGATTCCTCAATCGATTCGAACATCGATTGATCGAGAAATTTTGGATTTTCCTTATTTTTAACTTTTAAAGGTTTTATTATTTATAAAAGGTTGATTTGAACCATCCATCAATTTCCACAAAATCAGATTAGGGAACGACCAATGAATTGTTCAGATCTGGACCATTCAAGACCCAAAGCAATCATATAGCATCATTACTACTTTTTAATTATTGTGGACTTTTCAATGATCAGATTCATCTAAGATTTTGAATACAATCACAAATATAACCCGGAGCCTATTTATATGATATAGATCGGATCTGATGCATCTAAAAATCCATTGAATCAGCAAATATATAAGGCAATGATTGCGATTTAATTTGATTGGTATGGCCCACCCAGTGGTCAGATCACTCTAAATTTTGAGGCCTTGGTATATCTTGGCCTTAGGAATCATGTGGTTAGCATGGATCTAATATAATTCAACTAGATGATCCCACACCAATCTCTATAACAAGAGATTTTGCCGATATTTACTATTTTCATCATATGCATCAATAGGTTGATGCGATGAATGTGTGGTCAATCCAATTCGTTCATTGCATATATCTTAAATAATAAATCTAAATTATGAGAAAATAAAATTAAAAGATCAATCACCAACCTGTATTAAATGCGACTTCAGGTTTCCTCATTTCTCTCCCTTTCTTTCTATCTGTTTTTTTTTTTTTTTGGCTCACGGTGTTATGAGTTTTCCCTTCATAAATTTTTTATCTAGCCTACATTTTTATATACCGAAAACTTGTTTAGACATTGTTTTAATCTCTATTTCAAATCCTATCTGCATGGAAAGAATCTGAGTGTCCTTGTAGGATTGAAAGAATATTTGGTGGCCCACTTCATGGACGGTTTGGATGGTAAGATAAAATGTTCTCAAACATCAGTGGCTGATGGTGTTAGTGAGGAAGATGAGTTGGTTTTAATGACAGATTTTGTCCAGAGACATATTTCTTTGAGTTGTTTCTTATGGATGTCTCGGGTAGGTTCCACCGTACTTGTGGGGTCCACGAATTAAAGGTCAGTGATGGTTGGCTTGAGGGGTTCACGAAAGATTTGTTTTGGGCAGTTTTTGTGTTATGCCACAATAGTCTGAGAAAATTGGACATTGCGATTGCTATAATCGGTTCTCGCAACCTAATATAGTGTCATTTGGATTTACGAATAATCAAGAGTTACAGGAAGGATCTGGATTGATGATTTATGATCTTTAGTTTCTAATTTTAGTTTGTAAATAAGTAGCGGATCTGATGTTTATGATCGATTGTTAACTGGTATTGGGTCAAACCTCACAAGAATCACCCTTGAATTGTGGAACTTGGAAAATCTGAATCTGATGTTTATGATCGATTGTTAACTGAGCCCTTCCTGTTGGTGCCAGATGATTGATTGTATTTTATGATTTATTATGATCAAATAGTTGATTATTGAGTTGGGAAAAAAGATCTAATAGACGTAGCCGTGTCATAGGCATTGGAGGAGAGACCAATTGCTTTGGATTGGTGATACAATTAGTTGCTTTGGATGTATGAGACTAGAATCCAGTATTCACAGTTGCAATATGTATTAATGACTAGGGATATGAAAACATATATTGGTGGTTTGGGGGAACATTAGGAAACCCCCCTCTTACGCTATAGGGGATTTTTATTGTAACTTGCTCTCTAAGGAAGACTGTATTTGGCCGACGCTGGATAACTTGGAGTTTGTTAGTATGTATCTTTACTGAGCAGGCAGCCTCTCTCGAACCTCCTCTTTGGGAGGATGAAGTGAAGGATACTGTGTTCAATCTCGCATGGATAAGGACTTGGGCCTTGACGTGTTTCCCCTGGCCTTCTTTTAGATTTTTTGGGAATTAATCAAGCCTGATTTATTGAGCTTCATTGAAGAAATTCTCTCCCTTGGCTGAATCCCGTCTGAAATGGGTAGCACTTTTGTGGCTCTCTTCCATAAGATTTGAGGGTTCTGTCAGCTAGAAGGACTTTAGACCCACCACGATTACTGGTAGCCCCTATAAAATAGTTGCCAAACTATTGACCAGAGATTGAAGGGCATTCTGTGTAAAGTTATCTTGCCCTTTCAGAGTGCTTTCATCGTCGGCCAGTAGATTCTTGATAGTTTCCTCATCGCCCACGAATGTTTTGACTTGAAAAATTAAGACCTTTATGTAAATTGGATTTGGAGAAGGCTAATGATCATGTCAACTGATCTTTCTTGGAATACATGCTAAGGAGAATAGGGTGTGATTTGAATGGAGAGGTTGGCTTATAGTTTTGCGTCTCTTTAGCTTAAATTTTCGTCCTCATAATGGAAATTGAGAGGTCTTCGGCAAGGGGACCCCTTATTCTCATTCTTGTTTGTTATGGTTTCGGATGCTCTCAATTGTGTGTTGGTTACAGGTCAGGCAAGGCAGTGAGCTTATTTCAAGGCTTTGAAATTCCTAATTTTCCCATCGACTCACCCAGCTCCTATTTGCAGTTGAGACACTTATTTTCTATGATGCTGATGGAACCATGATTGATAATCTTAGGAAAATTGTGAGGTATTTTGAGGTGGTTTCGGGGGTCAAAATCAATGTGGGTAAGAGCAATTGGAGTGTTATGGAATGGATCAGTTGTACCTCTGTTATGTGGTACGCTCTGGATCTTAAATCATTTATATTGTCTATGGTTTTTATGCTCTTTTCAGTTTCTTGATCATGTAACCTAAAACTATTTGAGAGTTGTTTGTGTTTAAGAGTGTAAGATCATATATCATGTAACGTCAGTGGTGGTGTCTTTAGACTTTATATCATATGCATTTGGTCTCAAGATCCTGGTAACTCTTTCTATGAGTAGTTTTGGATCTGAGCAATTCTGAACAATACCTCTCGAGTTTTGGACTGAGCAATTTTGAACAATACCTCACGAAATATACATGTAGGTTATACTAGTTCTATTCCGCCCGATCTCAAGCATGCAGAGCTAAAACAGATGACTCTTTGCCATTCATAGATAAACTTCATAGAATCCATATCCACTGTTAGCAACTTCCCGTCGATATAATTATGACTGGAGCAAGGTTCTAAAACACGAACTCGACTCTCTGTGGCCCCAATCTGAGGTCTTCGACTTCAACATGGGCAACTGTCTGATTATTTAATTGAGGTTTTCCAGTTTTGAAAATGATTATGCTGTAATTGAGGCCTTGTACGAATATTTTTCAGCTCTTATGGAGCCATGGGATGGACCTGCACTTATATCATGTGAAGTTTGTGGTGGAACTGCTTCATGCTTTAATTATTCTACATGTGACATGAGTATTTTGAAATTAAATTTATTGTATAAATGCAGTTACTGATGGCCATTATCTTGGAGTGACATTGGACCGGAATGGATTGTGCCCCAATCGCTTTTACATCACACATAGTGGACACATGATCATGGCCAGTGAGGTTGGTGTTGTAGACATCTTGCCAGAAGATTTGGCTAGGAAAGGAAGACATCTGATCGGTCTAGAAGGGGACCTTACTGAAACGGTTCATGTGGAGGGCTAGGAAAGGAAGACATTTGTAGTTTCTTTTGAAAACTTTAAATAGACCATTAATTGTTTTGTTGATATTGTGCTGATTGTTTTCGTGATGAATGTTAAATGGGTGAAATATACACAGGTTCAATCATTTGTTGATTATGATATTGTTAGCTTTGGTTGATAGAGAAATGAGGTCAAAAACCGAATTTAGCCTCGGTTGATGCCAAAAGATGCTAAATCCATCTTTAATCTCGGTTTTGCCTCAGTTACTGTAACACCCCGAAAATCGGGGGTCAAGGAAAGCTCAACTCCCGAGTTCCAACGCATCACTTATGCAACATAGATAATGATGTTTGAATGTTGTCCATATTAGTGCATTAAACATGAGTGGGATTACACTAAACAGCATATCATACTCCAGAGATATTTAAATCGAGTAAGCAGAAGACTGAGATAAATGTATAGAGTATACATGTGTTCCATAACCTCCAGAGTATGAATGTATTTCCGGATGAATACATACATGTTTTGTTTTAAAATATACAAAATATCAAAATGTAAATGTTCAACTAATCCAATGTCCTTGTAATCTCCGCGACGCAGCTCTAGGTCTACATAGACCCGCCTGAGAGCTGAATGTAGGAGAACTCCTCCTCCTCGTCGAAGAAGTCCGGCTCTGTCACGAAAGCCTCGACATAACCTGCATCTAAATCAGAGTCTGGTTGGTGTTTTAAAACACCGTCCCATAGTGGGAGTGAGTGATAAACTCAGTGGTACTATAAGGCAAAGGTTAACATGTTATCAATTCAGTTAAGCAGTAATGATAAAGCAATCCAACAATCATATCCTAAGTACTCTTGTTAATGCAGGAATGATATGTGTAATGATGCATACCCTCGCCTGCACTGCCTCAGCGACATCATCTCACGATCATGCATGGCAAACTCCCTAAACGTGCGCTTCCTCGCCAAAGCACATGCAATGCAGTACATGGTCGTGTTAGCCAAGTAATTTATTAGACTTATTCACACAGCAGATTCGGGAAGCAAGGTACCTCCCTTTATATCACTTACCCAAACAATAATCCTTCTAGGGTCGTCAATCCTAGTTAATCACATACGATAGGCAAGTTATAGGGCATCATCCCTGATGAAAAGCAGTGGATAGGTAAGTTCACGAGTTCACACTTGAGGTCACTATGGAGAGGCTCGTCACCTCAGCGTAGGCCTGATTTATACTCGAGGTCACTATAGGAGGCTCGTCACCTGAACATAGGCCGACAGCTCGAATACAGTGTCTTATACATCATCACATTCGGCTCACGAGTTTGGGTTGCTCACTGGTCACTACGGGGAGGCTCGTCACCCCAGCGTAGGCCAACAACTCAATCACGGTGTCCCATACACCACCATGTCCAGCTCATGAGTCTTAGCGGATCTTAGTGTCATGGTTGAAATGGGCTTTACATTGGTAAGTAGTACCTTAGATTTAAGCAGTAGCGTCCATGCATGGTAAATACACAATAGGCTAATTGGCTTAATTGACAAGTACGATTGGTACGAGCGCACATCGAATTGATTGACATGGAATGCATAAGAACCCCACGTGGCCTAACCACTGTCGCCAATTACCGTACAACTCGGATTCATCGAACGTATCTATTGTGGCGAAACTAGTTCGGCCACTCAATCGGGAACCGTTACCGATTGCCTGGACTACGTGGTAGTCCCAATCATACTCAAATGCAATAAGTATACACATGTGATAATCATAATAGTATTTAATAAACAATTCAAATACAATAATCATTTGAGTATTTTTTTTTCAAACACATAAAACATGTTATCATACATAGGCATTTTATACATAAATCACGTATTTGAAATTAAGGTTACATGAAGGAATTATACATATAGATAAGGTAGTTGAGAATCTCATCTCAACACCCTTAATAATTACAATTTATCAAATAATTGCTCATTCAGACATTTTATCAAACACTTAGACTACATAATACTATATACATAAACTAAATTAGTTATAGCATGTATTATGACAAATCCTTTTATAAAAGAGTTGTCATATACACAACACACATGTATTCTAGATTAATAGTCATGACCAGCATAAATCATGATTTTACCTTCATTCGAGCATTTCAACAAACACATAGAATGCATGATATATTCACATAGTTCACACACATGTAAAATTTACTGAATACATCGTAACTAAGCTCATGTGGCAGCAATCAAGTCAGACATAAATCATTACTAACATTGACAGCCTTAAAAACCATAACCTAAATATTTATAGTCCTCACCTTTCGTCGGTTTGCTCATTACGAACTCGGTTCGTTCACTACGTTTCCATCTACAGCACAACGACTACCTAAATCATGAAATAGGTTAGGTATTTCATCGATTCCTCTATTTGGATTCCTAAAACGAAATTAGGGTTAGAATTTCTTACCTAAATCGGAGTTGAAATGACTCGTGTAGCTAGATGTAAAGACAATCTAGTGCGTGTAAGCGTAAGAGAGAAACACCGCCCCGATCTCCCAAACTCTCTCTCTCTCTTCTCTTTACTCTTTTCTCTTCTTTTCTCTCTTCTCTCTCCTAAGGTTTGGAAAAAATTCGTATGGAACGGGAATGGAGTGGTTTAAGGTCCGTAAATAGGGCCAGAATTGGTTCAAATGGCCCAGGGCCATGGTATACTTAGGTTATAGACAAAGGGTGTCTGTTTCGGGCAAACGGGACTCATCTGGAGGCCCATTACTCACCTACATCATGGAGTAAGTTCCCTGACCATGGATCTAAGCTAGGTTAAGGTTTTGGTCTGATCGGATTTGTGGATCGACTGTGGATGACCAGTATCAGTTCAACGGTCATCGTCACTCGATCAGGGCTACAAGTATACTGACCTGTGCAGGAAAATTTTCTTGATCCAAGAGTATAGTTTGGTCAGAATCTGACGGTCTGAAGTCTTCAATTTTGCCCGTAAGTGAATGGTCCAATTCACTTAAGTTGAGTTATTTCCTAAAGATATTCGCGTTTCTCACGCATTTTGCTCAGGGCTCAAGTTATGCGTTTCTGGATACTATTTAGGCTCGATTCCCGTGATGCTTGTCAAGCCCAGTAAGGTGGTCATAACCTTATAGTTTCACGGTAATCGGACTTTCGATGCGCGGTCCAGGTCCAATACGGAGTTTCAATGTGTTCCCGAGAGCAACTGGGTTTTGGGATTTCTCCGAGGTTCTAAAGTAATGTTGAGTTAGCGATTCTAATGGTTTTGGGTCTTGCAGTTCGTATAGATAGTGATTCAAGATAATTCACCAATTAATTTAGTTTATTACTTAATTAATTTTTGTCTAATTTCTAAATGATTCAGTCATTAAGGATTTCTGCCTGAGGTGGTACTCGGGTCTTTGTACGGATTTTTCCGAGACGTTACAATCTACCCCCCTTAAAGAAAAATTTTAACCTCGAAATTAGTATCTTTTCGTACTCCTCAAGAATCTGAGGGTAGTTCTTACGGACTTCGGCTTCCGTTTCTCAGGTAGCCTCTTCCTCAGTGTGGTGTGTCCATAATACTTTCACAAGAGGGATTACTTTGCTGCGTATCACCTGTTCCTTCCTATCCAGAATACGTGTTAGCCGCATTACATAAGTAGCATCTTCACTCAACTGCACCTACTCCCACTTGATAATGTGAGTAGGATCAGGAATGTATTTCTTCAGCATCGATACGTGAAATACGTTGTGCACGCCTGCGAGTGGTGTGGGCAAAGCAAGGCGGTATGCTACCACACCCACTCGGTCTATAATCTGAAATGGGTCAATGACTCTCGGCGTGAGTTTCCCTTTCTTGCCAAAGAGAATGACTCCCTTCATGGGGAAAACCTTAAGAAACACGTCGTCCCCAACCTCGAATTTTAATTGCCGATGTCGTGTATCGGCTTAACTCTTCTGTCTGCACTGTGCTGTAAGAAGTCGACGCCTGATAATGTCAATCTTCTTACAGGTCACCTGTACTAAATCTAGGCCAATCAAGCTTCTCTCGCCAACTTCTGCCCAACAATGGGGTGCATGACATGGGCGCCCATACAGTGCCTCGTAGGGAGCCATGCCAATGCTCGCTTGAAAGCTATTGTTATAAGCGAACTCTACATAGGGAAGACAGTCATCCCAACTATTTTTAAAATTGAGCACACATGCCCGCAACATGTCTTCTAACACCTGATTTACTTGTTTCGTCTGCCCGTCAGTCTGTGGGTGGAACGCGGTACCGAACTTCAGTTTCACTCCCATTGCTTCTTGGATTCGAGTCTAAAAGATAGACGTGAATCGCGTGTCTCAATCCGGCACAATCTCCATAGGCACTCCATGCAGACGTACTATTCCTTGATGTATAGCTTGGTTAAATCATCTGTTGAGTTTGAGACTCTAATCGGGAGGAAATAAGCCGATTCCGTCAATCGGTCCACAATCACCCAAATAGAGTCGTGTCCCTTCCTCGTCTTCGGCAACCCATAAATGAAATCCATAGATATGAAGTCCCACTTCCATTTAGCTATGGGCATGGGCTGAAGTAAACCAGGAGGTTGGCGATGCGCGGCCTTGACCTGCTGGCACGTGAGACAACGGGATACAAAATCTGCTATGTGGGCCTTCATGTTATCCCACCAATACGAACGCTTCATATCTCGATACATCTTTGTACTACCAGGATGCATCGCCATCTTCGAATTGTTAGCATGTAACACCGCGTACTTTTCAGTACTCGGGTGTTACTGTGTAACCTAATTTGGAATGAGTATAAATCTGATTCATCTAAATGTTTACACGTTCTGGTCCAATCTGATCATTAGGAGTAATATTAATCTCTAGAACAAGTCATACATTCGTTGATTTTTAGGACGGATCACTACATTGTCAAATCATTCTATTTTAGGAGTTCAACCACCCTGACAGACCAATTGCTGTGATACATAAATCAGACAATCCAATATGAATCAATCATTCAAATTCACTTGAATAATTCTAAAAGATCCTAAGACCATGAATTGATGACTTATAAACACTATAACTATAACTTATGTGATCTAACTGTCGATTTAAGAGTCTACTCATGCATTTATGTTATAGGACCCTAAAGGAACCAAAGGACCATTTATTTCACTTTAATCAAATCATCCAAACATTGATCCTCGGGAGAAGCCCCGTGGACACTCCATCTCCGATTCAAGGCCAATCTAACCGTAGATTTAAGAGTCTAACTATACACCTACGTCTCAAAATCCCAAAGAACCTGTTGCTCATAAATTCATGACATTATCCTAAATAAAAGATTTAGAATCCAACCAAACGTCGTTAAAACATCCTAATCCAACAATAGACTCGAGACAATTTCAGGCAAGTTAAAATATATTATAAGTGGACCACTAGCACCCTTACTATACAAACTAGAGCCGATCCAACCATCGGATCTATGATGACTGGCACTTAACGGCCATATTTCAATCATTAAGGTTCACCTAAGCTTTGGATCCACCTCATCTTTGGTGGGATGGCCCAACAATGATATTCAAGATGAATGGATGGAGCGGATTTCATTAAATACCACTGTGGGCCCCACACAAGGGTTGTGTGTGCACCAGAGATGGTGCACTAGCAGTACACCAAACAGAAACGAGAACAAGGAGAATTCCTCTCCTCTATTTTTCCCGCCAGTGGAGAATTTGAAATCGGGCCCACCATCTATGATCGGACCAATGATCCGAACCGTCTATCTTGTAAAGCGGTCGACTCTGTATAAAACCTAACTTGTTCTGTTGTGCTAAAACGCGTATTTGTACACATGATTCTCGGTGTAAACAAGGTGTGTACATGGTTGTTTCTGAAAATAGAAATTCCTTTCAGTTCCACGTTGGCAATCCGAGTGAAAGAATTTTCTCTCATCTCAGCCGTTAGTAAGGGAGATCCCAGCCCTCCATTTCAAAAGAGCGGATTGCCAGCTGTACGACCAAACAAACGAATCTGTTTGAGGAGGGGACGCGCAAGTAAGAAGCCCTAGGTTGAATCTAGACCGTGCATCCTTTTCAACCAACAGTCTAAGATCTGTTAGGCAACCCTAGGAGAGGGAATAAATCGGACAACAGCGCCCCTCCTTGCCATTTTTGCAGCTGCAGAAGAAAACCTGGCCGCAAGCCTCCACCATGAAATCAGCAATGGAGCTCGACTCTTTTGCTCCTCCAAGCTTCCAGAGACTTGTCTGCCCCATGTAGAGCCTCCGTTTTGAAGAAAAACCCACCCGACGTCCATCTATCATTGCAACAACCCTTCTTCCTCGATGAAGCTACACTGAGTCGTCCCGAGTCGGGGCAAAATCAGGTCGAGCCATGGGCTCTGTCAGGTCTCTAAAACAGTAAAGAAGCATAACAGAAAAGGAAGAAGCAGGAGAAGAAGAAAAGAAGGGGAGAACGAGATTGAGACATCGAGAATGAGCTGCGACCCGCTACTGTCGTGCCGTACTGTGACTCGATCTGAGTCTGTTGAATTTGGGATGAGTCCAGTGTCGGTTTCGGTCTTCCTAATAGAGTAAGATGAAAGAAGGAAGGCTGAGAAGAAGCTTTAAGAAGGAAGAAGAAGAAGAGAGAGAGAGAGAGAGAGAGAGAATGTTGGAGAGAAAACAGGCAGCTACTGCTGCCAATCTGCTACCGTACTAGCTCGACTCGGGCTATGTGTCAGGTCCAGTCATTACCGGAAACAGCAGAGGGAGAGGTGAAAATCAGGGAAGAAGAAGAAAATGAAGGAGAAGAAAGGGAAAGAAGAAGGAAAAGGAAGAGATAGAGAAAGAAAGGGGAAGAGAAACAGAGGAAGAAGAAAAGAGAAGGAAAGAAGGAAATTAGAGAGGAGGATGTTCCTGTCGAGTCAGTTGGCAGAGTCTGACTTGCTGACTAGCGAGTTGTGGTGAGTCAACTCATTAGATGTTGAGTCGGGCACACGACCAGCTGGTGGTTCAGTTATGACTATTAGCATGGGACATTTGAGACTTAAACTTTAACCGGATTTTGCCGATGGGGTCCTGGTTTGACTCAGTGAGGAACTGAGTTAAATCAGTTTAAGTTGCACACCTAGGTGAGTTGACTCTCTATAGGCATTTTATCAATGTTAGTTAAATTTATTTAAATTATTGATTACTTATGTAAATGTCAAAGTTTCGTAACACCACCTTATATGTCCATTTAGCTGAGCTCGAGTTGAATCCAGGTTGAGGCGAGTCAAGGTCGGGTTGGAGAGTTCGATTGGGTTTGATTCAACATCGAGTCGCTCTATGATTCATCTAAGTCGATTTTAGAGTGTTAGCTTAAATTTCAACATAGAATTCATTTAACTGTATTATTCTTATATTGGAATTCAAATCACTTTCTCTAAGTCATAGATACATCTGATCTTTATGATTGATCATAATAATTGGTGTTGCGATCTAACTGACCAAACGGTTTAGAGTGTGGTTGGAATTGGGTTTATGGACATGCGCAAACGATCCCGACAACATAGGAAGCAAATTCAACTCTGGAAATGTGAGGATCAGCCTTCAAGCTTTACTAAATCATGATAATTGGTGTTGTTTATTTATATTAATTGATTGTTTAATATAGTATTCAGAGGAAATGATGATAAATGTTAGTCTCTACATGTGTAATTAGTTACAAATAACTGATGATTGGACTATAATTCGATAATATGAACATGTTGTAGATCTCAATTACATATGTTTTGGACTAAGATGAAATTTTAAATGTATAAGTACTATTCAAATTGTATATGGCTTGTTATACTGCTTGTGATTACTTTATAGTGTTTTTGGTGGTCCTCGAGCTAGTGGTCAATTATCCTGATAAGATTAAAATGTTTGAGGTGGAACTACCATCTTGTGGACCATTTGTGCCTATGTGGCTTTTGGGGAATAGTCCCTTTTAATCACACCATTAGATGGAATATTTGGCCCTTGCGGCTTTTATGGAATACTTGCCCTTTTGCGGCTTTAATGGATTATTTTGTACAACCTTGCGATGGTAAGTTCCACTTGTTGGACTACAATTGGCCACTAGTTGAAGGGGTTAGCCTTAAAACATCATATTTATTAGTCTCATAAGTCAGGGATGGTGGAATGGGACACTATGCCTGAGCTGTTGGCCTGTGTTGGGTGACAAACCCCCCATAATGACTTTTGAGCTTTCTTAAAGTGATTGTTTGAAATTGGAATAATAATGGTTGGGCTAATCATGTATTTTCATGGCATATATTATGGTCTTTTCCGGACGGTTAGTTCTCCTTAGGTGTACCTTTGCGTATTTTTTTGGGTGATTAATCCTCCTTGGGCGATCTATGTATAATTATGGTCTTTTTCGGGTAGTTAGTTCTCCTTGGGCGTACCTTTATGTACTTTTTCGGGTGATTAGTCCTCCTTGGGTGATCTATATATCATAGTCTTTTCCAGGTGACTAGTTCTCCTTGGGTGACTCTTTACCAGCTGGATGTGCATCCCCAGGTTTGTGAGCATGTGCTTACATCCATGCATTTAAACAAGATTATTTTGTGTGATTTATTTAATGAATGCATATTTGATGAACCTCACCTGACTCCATGATAATTATTGTGTAATAATTGTTATACACTGTCTATGATAACTATGCTTAATTATCTTGATGTTACGATAAATTTTGGGGTTTATACCTCACTGGATAGCCATTGACGCTATCGAACCGTACTCAGTGTGCAGGGGACGCAGATGATGCGTACGCTGGTGTTTAGGAGGAATGGAAGGAGCCAGATGATCTTGTGACTCTTCATTCCTGATTTTATTTGTATTTAATTTATACTGTTATGTTCGTAAAGGTTAAGACATGGTTTGTATGAGTTTTTGGGTAACTACTTGAAACATTGGTTATGTATATTTGGACTCCCTTTAATATCTGATTTATTTCCATTCCGCTATATTATTAACTCTGATAAAAAGAAAAAAAAATGTACGTGAAATTTGGGTGTTTTTAGAGGTTAACGCTCGGGTTTTTGGAAAACGAGTAGTGTACTCGGGTTCCAGGAACCGGGGTGTTACCGACCAGTTTTGAGAACTTCCTTTCTCAAGTCATGAAAATTCGGGATGCATAGGCGGCCACGATAACGTAAACCCCCATCTGAACCAACTCTCCATTCAGCGTCTTCATCGTCACTAGCTCGTTTCCTCATCTTCTTCAACCATTCTTCTTCTCTCTGAGTCACAATGATTCAGTCATCAATAAGTGGCTGCACGCGGATGTGTGCGACGCTCTCGAACGGCTCCTCTACTGTAAGCTTTTATTCTAAGTCTCGCACAAATTCTACCATTTTCCATTCTTCAATCATTAGTGGAGCCGCAAATTTTATTCTCTTCGTGTGGCTCAATGCATCTGCCATGCCAGGATGGTAGGAGACCCTAAACTTGAAGTCTTTCAAGGTTTCCATCCATCGTCATTGCCTCATATTTAGGTCTCTCTGCGTGAATATATATTTGAGGCTCTTATGGTCACAAAAGAGCTCAAACTCCTCTCCATAGAGGTAATGTCTCCAGAGCTTTAATGAGAAGATAACTGCTGCCAATTCCAGGTAATGCGTAGAGTACTTTTCTTCATGTTTCCTCAACTATTGTGACGCATAGGCAATCACTCTGTCCTTCTGCATAAGAACACAACCCAACCCAATATGAGACGCGTCGGTGTATATCGTATATCTGACCCTTTGCTCTGGCAATACTAGCATGGGTACAAACGTGACAAGGCCAAGCTATATGTCCTAGAGGGGGGGTGAATAGGATAGTGCCAAATTAAAATTTAACAGTGGAAAATAAGAAATAAGACAGCCAACAAGATAACGAAAACAAACCACAATACAGGAATGTAGAGCAACCTTAAAATAAAAAGCTTGATACTAATGTTGTTCTAAGAACAATCTTTGCACCATAAAAACCAAGGGTTTATGGCAGGACAACCTTACTAGAACAAATTGAATATCAAAACTCCAACAAAAAGGAAATAAAGGAAATAGTAAGAAATAAATTCTAAACTATTATAACATTCCCCACTTTGTTTGAAATGTAAATATTACAACATTCACATCCACATATACATTCCACAAATCTGAATGATTAAAGATATAGAAATTAAAAGAACATTTAAATCACAAAACACACCGATATATAGTGGTTCGCCTGTGTGTTCACCAACTGTTAAACAATAGCCACACAGCTTACTACTCCACTCCTAATATCCTCACACAGGGGATATTAGCATTCACTATCAAACAGGTTTTACAGGTTCACCTAAAACCTTCACAATTATGTCTTTTTAACTTGGGCTTACATAATCCAAAAACCCACACTATTTGAGTTTTCTGGCTCTCCTCAGATAACCAACAATGAGATTTTGCTGGCGAATCTCAAATAAAACCAAATAAATGAATTTACAATAAATATAAAATACCTAGATTACTCCTTTTGTAGCAGCCCGGTAGAACCAATCAAAGTAGAAGTTCAAATCAACGTTCAATGTCCAATACTCACTTAAGAAATGGTTCTAGGTTCTAATTGATTTTAAATTAAACCAAATTGGGTGTAGCTCTATTTGATTTTGATTCCAAGAATAAGGAATACAACAATTCCTCTTTTCAAATAAAATTGGAATATATGAATAAAATCAAATAAGAAAAGCTAACAAAAAAAATATTAAATATGAATAAATTAGCTTAAAATGAACACAACTTATCTCAGAGTGGAGGCTTGACTTTTCTCAAATAATCGATGAAAAACTCTGAAATTCGTGTTCAATTTATAGATGAAAAGATCGCGTCTACGACTGGTCTTAGGAACCCTTCGACTGGTCGTAACACTAACGACATTTTGAAATTTTAAGCGCGATCTGAAAAATCCGTTCTACGACTGGTCTTAGGATTCTACGACTGGTCATAGACCACCTACGACTGGTAGTAGCTGACCCAGGATTGGTCGTAGGCAACCAGATTTGGTTGCTGGAGTTTAAGTTGTAGTTCTAGGATTGGTCGAAGGACGAGTCATGACACCCTACGACCGGTTGAACAATCTCCAGGACTGGTCAAAGAATAACCAAAAAATTCTAAAAATCTTCAACAACTTAGAACTGGTCGTAGAATTTCTTGGACTGGTCTAACCAGGTCTAGGACTAGTCGAACAAGGTTCAGGACTGGTCTTAGAATCGACCAAATTCATGTAAAAAGATTTATCTTGAATTATGTATACAAAATGACCTATCCTAAGGTCAAACTAAGGTCTATTATACCTGGTGCATGAAGTATGAACATTAAACTTCATTCTTTCAGATGATGGTTAACCTTTGAAGCTTAAGATCTCTACTTGATGTAGCTTGATCTTGAGATCTTCTACAGCTTGAATTTTAAACTTCAACTTGAGTTGTACTTGAATCTTGAAATGCACTTGAGTCTTGAACAAACTCTCTTCTTATCGATGTAGCTCTGAGCACTGATGCATACGGAAGAGGACAAAGTACATAGCCATGCATTTCTTGAAGCAGAACACCATACATGTCTTGAACCATTGTGATGTCGTCTTGAATCATATATATACAAGCACAAGACACACAGATAGAGGTTTTGGTACACAAGATGTTTTAACACCACAAAATTTGACAATCAAAGGAGCATGAGACCATAGCACTTACAATCTCCCCCTTTGTCAAATTTGTGACAAATCATACTTTAATAAGAAAAGCACAACATGCATATTAACGAATTATGCACCAGTTGTCATTAAGTAGCACAAACTCATTATTTATATACTCCCCCTGAGTAGCAACACACAAAATATAACCAAAATATAACTACTCATATCTATAAGCAATCAAACCTTCTCCCCCTTTTTGTCACAATATGACAAAGGAAGCAATAAAGTAAAGGATAAATATTGGAGGAATAGATGAAGTAACTCGACAATATATAAGTAAACGTTCACAATCCAGTTACTTATATAACTAAAAAGTCAGCAAACCAAATAGAGTGCACAATCTAACTTAAGTATGAACGTTATTACATACCAAGAATGAAAACACTTAATCGGATCCTAAAGAAGGAGCAGGAATGGTAGGATCAAGATTATGCATTCCCTTGTTCAAGCGCCTAAGATACTTGCGCATATATTTAAACTGAAGATCATGAGCAATATTCATATGTCCTACCTTCTCTTCTAAAGCACGAAGACGAGCATCAAAATCAGAAGGCTCAAAATTAGGATCATTTCTAGAATCAGATTCAAGTTCATCAAAAATATCATCCATATCCACGTCGTCAGAAGGAAGATCACCAGCTTCTTCATCCCCAGCTTTAGCTTTACCAACATCCACTTAGCCACGAGCTAATTTCAATTTCATTTTATTAATATTCAAATTGTTAAAAATAAGATGATGGAAGGGAGCTTCTCCAATAGGCATAGGCACGAGCATGTGCTTAGCTAGAATAGTCAAGAGATAAGCAAAAAGAATATCACTATGACCTGGATGGAGACGAGAATTTATAATGGAATGACATATCAATGAAAGAAGGCATACTTGTGAACCAGAAATGATAGAGTGCAAAACACGAACCATAAAGGCAGTTAATTTTGTCTTATTACCAGAACGAGGATACAGGTTAGAAGTAAAAATCCTGTGAAGTACCCTATATTTGGGTAACAAGTACCTTGCAAGGAGCGCATTCCCTTTATGAGTCATTGCACATTCATATTATACAAATCTCTAGTTAACATATGCTTTTCAGATTCTGAGGGTTTTCAGATAAATTATGAATAGGAATTCCTTCCTCTTTAACAGGTATATCCATTAACCCTGCAATCAGATGGCGGTCAACTTCAAAGAGACCTTCTCTAGTATCAATTTGAAAAGTTAAAGTCTCAAAAGAGAACTCTGAGATACAAGCAAACATGGCATGTGCAATAGATTGGTATGCAGGCCCACCCCAATGTAAAATGTTATCCCATCCTACAGCTTGGAGTAGACGTAGAATACCAAAAGGAGCAATGTGTTCAATACAGATAGACCGTTCAACAATGACATTGCGCATACATAAATCCCGTACATCGGAGGGATCATCCTCAGGTGAACGAATATAGCGCCTAGCGAGAGGAGCTGATCTAGAAGAAGATGGACCACGGGAAGTTTTCTTTTTCCCCCTCGCATCTATTATCAGAATGAAAATTAAAAGATCTAGTAGATACCAAAGATGTGAAAAATGGGTTTTGCTAGATTAGATTTTTCAAGAAAAAACCTCAAATATGCAATGAAACTCAAAATAGATTACTCCAAGAGTGAAAATGAAGTAATAGGAACTAGAATCTACAAGAGCAAAACAAATGATGCACTAACCTTGAAGATCTAGGAAGATGGGTACGACTAGTCGTGCTCGGCTCGTTGGAGAAGAAAAAGGAAATGAAGAAGATGAGATTTCCCCCAAATTTAAAAGATTTCAATGCACTACACGACTGGTCAAGGACCGTTCTCGACCGGTCGTACCATGACTGGTCGAGCACGTCCTCGACTGGTCGTGAAAACACAAAAACATGCATTTTTCATAAAAATTTGAAATTTAAACAAATAAATTATCAGATAGATGTACACTATAATATAAATATGTATGAATAATCAATTTAAAATGCACATTCCAAGATCAAATTTCAATTTATTAAACCTTCTTTTGTCGAACGGTTTAGTGAAAATGCCGGCAAGTTGAGTCTCGGTCGGTATATATTCCAAGGATATTATTTTATCTTTCACTAATTCACGAATATAGTGATACCTAATGTCAATGTGCTTGGTACATGAATGCTAGATTTTTTGATATATTTAGGGCACTGGAATTATGTAACATCCCAGATTTTTGCCAACCTGGAATTAGACGCCCTTAGGCAATGGGTCAATCCTAACACCTTATCAACTCGTCAGAACTGAATCCCATAGTCTAAAATCGCTCCTTAACCCACTTCCTTCACAAATCCCACCCTTCACCACCTTGTTCTTTTAATTTTTCTAAGTACTTTCACCCTAGACGCTATCTTAAACTAGCTAAGTAGTATAACTTGGATCACTTTATATACAAACTACAAAGGCCCAAGTACCACCTCAGACCGAAATCACCCAGGACTAAATCCTTTAGAAATTAGGTGAGAATTAGTTAGTGTTAAACTAGAGTGCCTGTGAAATTAGCACCAATCACTTTAAATACAATCTGTAAAACCCAAAACTTGTATAATCATTGACGTTAGGTTACCCTAAAATCTAGGATCAATCTCATTACCCGGCTGCTCTCGGGAGCACCTCGAAACTCCTTATTAGATCTGGACCGCACGTCGGAAGTCCAATTAACAAGAAGTTAAGGAATTAAGACCGCCCTGCTGGGCTTGACAACCATCTCGGAAATCAAATCCAGATAGTGTCCCAGTGTAATTCGCTTGAGTCCGGAGCAAGGAGTGTGAAAAAACTTAATTTTCTTTACAAATAAATATCTCAAATAGTAATTTGGTACCTCTCGCTTGCGGATCAGTTTTAAGCAACCAGACCGTCAAAATCAGACCAAATTACACCCTCGAATCAGGAGAAATTTCATACACATATCCATGTACTCGGAATCTCCGATCGAGATCTGTTGACCGTTGAACTGAAACTGGTCCGCCACGCGTGATCTGAAAACCTCACTGAAACGAAAACTAACTCCACCTGGATCCGGTGTCTGTGAGCTTAAGTCCGACCTTTGGCTCAAGGAGGCCCGCCAGAAGTCCTCCGTTGAGCCGAAACTGACCCGCTTTGGTTATAACCTAAGTATACTTTGACCTGGAGTCTATTTCGGTGAGTTTTTAGGCTATATAAGGACCTTAAACCCTCTCTCATTGCAGCCATACAAATTTGAGAAAAACCCTAGGAAAAGAGAGAGAAAAGAGAGAGAAAGTGAGAGAGAAGTGAGAGCATCTCCCTGCCATGCTTTCCTGCTGCTATACACTCCATTCTAAACGCTTTCTCGGCGATTCCGGCGTCATTTCTAGGTAAGAAACCCTAGCCCTAACCTATTTTGGGGTTTTGATAGTTGTAGGTTATGGAATAGCTAACCTATTTCGTTCTATAGGTTACCAAACTGCCGTATACGAAAGCTTAGCAAACCTATTGGATTTGTTACGATTCTACGATAAAAGGTGCGGACTTTAGGTGTATAGGTTAAGGTTTTCAATGCTTTCAATGTCAGATAATGATATATTCATGATCTGCATGCAATTGCACATGTACAAAGTGCTGTCTGTTTTCCGTTTCGATTAAAGATGAAGAATATGGAATTTTACATACTCTAGGTATTTGTAGAAAGTACCGTATACGTATAAATTTTAGAAATGTGTTTGCCATGATTATTTGCCACGTGAGATGTGTTCGATGAACCTGAGTCGTACTTCGGTTGGCGATAGTGGTTGGCCACACGAAGTGCTTATGCGCTTCATATCGTTCAACTTGTTGTGCGCTAGAGCTAGCCGAGCTCGTCAAGCAACCCGATTTGTCTTATGTATGTTCACCATATTTGGACGCTACTACTTGAACCTAGGGTACCAAACTTACCAGTGAAATCCCTTTTAACCATGGTACCTCGATCCGCTAAGACTCAGGAGCCGGGCATGGTGGTATGGGACACCGTGGTCGAGCTGTCGGCCTACGCTGGGGCCACGTGTCTCCCCGTAGTGACCAGTGAGCAACCAGACTCGTGAGCCGATTATGGTGGTATGGGACACTATATTCAAGCTGTCGGCCTACATTGCTTGATGGGTGATGGGGGAGTGGTGCAACGATTCCGTGTAACAGCCCTAGCAGCCCTGATCGTACCCGGTGTAGTGACCTCGAGCATACTCTAAATCTACGGTGAGGCGATGAGCCTTCCCGTAGTAACAGAGTATAAACTAGGCCTGTATTGATAAGGTAATGGGGGAGTGGTGCAACGATTCTGTGTAACAGCCCTAGCAGCCCTTGCAGCGACCTAGAAATACACCATCGTATGAGATTGTCTAGGACTGACGACCCTAGAATGGATCATGTTTGGGAATGATACAAGGGAGGTACATTAGTTTCCCAATCCTGCTGTTTGAAATGGACTAATAACAACTCGGTAATCATGCTCATCATGCATTGCATGTGCCTGGAAGATGTGGAGCACTGAGGAATGCAAGCATGCCGCGAACGTAAGATGGTGTCGCACGAGGCAGTGTGTGGTGAGGGCATACATCATGACTGCATTCATACTTGCATTAATAAGAGTATTTAGAATTGTTTGATTGTACTGCTTTATCATTACTGCTTGACTGAGTTGATAACATGTTAACCTATGCTTTATTATTCCTCTGAGTTAGCTACTCACTCCCACGTTATGGGACGGTGTTTCGAACACCCACCAGACCTTGTCTGATTGCAGATGGCGACGCTACTCTTGAGGCGGAGCCGAACCTTTATGACGACAATGATGCTTGTTCGTGTATGTTGTGTACTGACGGCTTCATGTGAGCCGTGTCCTGATCGACGGGATTATAAGGATGTTGACTAGATGACATTACACATTTGGTATAATTTGAATTGCACTTGTAATTCATTAACCTGGTAACCTTATCACACTTTGGGGACTTACCATAGTTTTTATATTTTATATATCTATCACAGTCTTCCGCTTGCAATTTAACTGTCTCTGGAGTATGATATGCTGTTTTGGCTTAATCTCACTCATGTTCAATGCTCTATTACAGACAACATTCAATCATCATTCATTTTGTTGCATAAGTGATGCGTTGGAACTCGGGAGTTGAGTTTATGCTCGACCCCCAATTTTCAGGGCGTTACAAGATGGTATCAAAGCATGATTTGGATTAAACTGGGCCTGGGTTATGGTAACACGACGCACGCTGACACACTCTGAATTAGCAAAGGGGCGATAAAACCTAGAAACCATATTCGAATCCCAAGTTTCGCCGACAGGTGAGACTATACGGTAATTGAGTTCATAATGTATCTTTGGTCGCGTGAAATGACCTAAGTCGCTTCTAGGCCGTCAATCAATGGGTTTGAGTCGTTCCCTAGAAATGAATATCCTTAGGTTGTGGGTCGACCACAACACCTTACATTTAATCTCAAAGCCTAAAACCCCTTTTTATCCAATTCCTTCAAAATCTCACCTTTCGCCACCTTATTGTTCAAAATTTTCTTAGGAATTTCATATTAAACACTAAACCTAAAGTATAAATGATGAAGAACAATACTTAAACAAAAATTAACTGTAAATAGTAAATATATGAGTAAAATGGGTTTTATACCACTAGTATTATGTAATATCATAAATTAAATAGGTTATTTGGATATATCAGCTCCTTCTACCCCAAATCCATATATTGTACGTCAAATAACTCATCCCGGTTTGCAAGATACGTCCGTTTCAAGTTCATGGGGCAGAATCACCACCAAAACAGTCCAGGGGACCGCGGTGGAACCGCGGTCACCACGGTCCCGTTGGGCCAGGATGGTCGGGCCGGGGTTGGTCAGGTCGGCCAGACCCCAAGACATGTGTGGGGTCCGCGAAATTGTGCGGGGGCCCCTATTTCATGTCCGTTTTGCCCTCTCTCTCTCAAACACCCCTCCAAGCTCTCCCTTTCCTTCAAAATTTATGTTTTCTCTCTCCAACCATCCCTCCAATTGCCTATTCCATCATTTTCTATCACAACTTATACCCTTCCATCGTTCACAGCAACCCCTACCTCCCTACCCTCTTCATTCTCTCTCATTTAGGCTCTTACATGCCCCATTTGAAGCTCCACTTCGTATAAGCACTCAACTCAACCCACCTCTTCTTCTTTCTTTTTCAAATCCTTGTCATTTGAGCCTTCACAACCTCTGTTGAGGCTCAAACTCATGGAGAATCAGTAACCCCAGCCTTTTCTCTCTCTTTCCATCACCTTTCGTCGCTTTCCATGGTTTTTTTTTGAGTTGGTTACGGCCATTTTCTCCATTTCCACCGTCTTCTTCACGACCTCCGAATGTTGGAATATTTAGGGCCCGTTTGGCTAACTGCATTAAGTGAGATTAGGTGGATGGAATTGTAAAAGAAATAATAAATGTATGTGTAAAGTATTATCCCTAGATTGGGTGTATCCCATGTTTTTCAATGCCATGTTTGGAATGTAAGCAATGAAAAGTATATCCCGGGATTTCCTTTCAAATTACACTTAAAAATTCATCATCTTGGGGTTTAAAAATCCCATCTCACACTTTCCCACACAAAACTCATTTTTCAAAGCCTATAAAATTAATCCCCACCCACCCTCCTACAAACCATGCCACTCTTAATCCCGAGGAGGGATTAGCAATGCAGTCCATTTAATACAACTTATTACCATTGGCTAAACAGTCCCATAGAGCTTTGGACCTAGAATGATACTCCTAGATTTCGACAGACCTGACAGTATAAGAAATCCAACAATTAGACAACTTTGACCCTAAGCGATAAAACAGTTTCTTGTATTAAAAATGGTCTGAAATCATCTAGCGTATGAGTTTTGAATTACAACTATTGGATTACCGCTACTCATAAGTTAAGACTAGGCTACTAGTTGTACTGCTAGGATAAATGAATGATAGACCTAGTTAGTCGGCTTGATTAGGTTGGAGCGAGACCCCATTCCTTCATCCCTGTAAGACTTATGGGCTTGCTTAACAACTCTTAGGAAGCTTGTCTGACTTAGAAACGATTCATGCTAAGAGAAAACCCATATGTCCCTTGGATTTAATGTTAAGACAAATCAATACATCCCTTATAATTGCCTTATTAAGGGCTTATTACAACCGGGAACACGGAGTAGAGAAACTATATATATCAGCGAGGTATTCGCGTTTTGAATCGAATTCTCAATCCTGGTAGTTACCAATGAATTCTATGCTCTGATTAAGCAGAGGGTCGGGATCAACTAGGATTAAGAACTGATACGATACATTTTCTGTCCTCATGAGGCAGAAGATCTATGTATCCGACTCAGACCTACTATACAACTTTTCCTTCCGTGTTGGCTCAACCACTTACAACCGAAAGTTTATAACTTCGTCTTTGAGAAGTGTTAAGAACCTATAGCTAATAGAGATTTTCCTTTTAGGCCCAAGAAGTTTCACAAATGGGCAACAAATAGTTAGGAATTAGGTCCCTAGTTTGCCCGTTAACCTATTCTGTCCAAATACCTTTTGTACTAATAATGTATAAATTATCTTACCGTAATAAACTAGATAGGAATAAAGAGGGTAAGATGAGATCGTAATAAAAGTCCTTAGTAGAATTAGGCATCTTGCCACAAACTCACATCCGTCCTTGAAATCTACCACAACACCCATTAGTGATAGCCCCTTTCTATAATCCTAGGTACCAAGACCGACATATGGGGAGATCGTTTCCCATTTCCTGACAAGGATAGGTCTAAATTACACCTTGTTCCGACATACGGATCAGGACATATCTTGAACCCTAGAGAGCCCAATCTAGTTAGGTCGGCTAATACACCTTTTTTATCTGGGTGGCGCAGAGGAAGCGTGGTGGACCCTACCCCACTGGCCCAGGATCGAAACTGTGCTCGTTGAATACGAACATTATAGGAGACATAGAAAGTTCTATTATGAGAAATCATTTTAGGATGATCTAGTAAGATGTGATTCACCATTTCCTTGGACATAGATAATAACAAGGACTCTCTTAGACTAAGACCTAAAGGGCAACCTTAGACATAGACAATTTGAGCCTTTCAATGATGGACATTCCTTACGTTTCTAGAGTGATCGGACTACGGAGTTACTGAAATATATAACTGCGAAACATTCGCGGCTTGACCCAATTCTCAATCCTGGGTGACTACTAATGGACTCACTGCTTGGCCGAGTAGAAGACCAGGATCCACCAGGATTCGGAAGGGATACAATGAGCTTCCTACCCTGGCCCGGTAGATGATCGATGTATCGGGATCAAGCCCACTATTATCGTCTCTCCGTGTTGTTCAAATAATAAAAACAACTATCTTCCTCTAAATTGTTGGGAATCGTCGTCAAGACTCCAAATAGGTAAAGAAATAAATTGTAGAAAACCATCAGGACATGGGAAATGGATAAAGAAATAAGTTTTAAGGGGGGTAGACTAAAATGAACCAAGCTAGTATATACCCTACGCAATAAAACTTAGGCAAAGAAATAATTAAATCTTTCCTTATTACCCTTAGGCAATTTCGGGGATGAAATTTTGTTTTAAGGGGGGTAGATTATAACATCCCGGATTTTTGCCAACCTAGAATTAGACGTCCTTAGGCAATGGGTCAATCCTAACACCTTATTAACTTGTCAGAACTGAATCCCACAGTCTAAAATCGCTCCTTAACCCATTTCCTTCACAAATCCCACCCTTCACCACCTTGTTCTTTTAATTTTTCTAAGTACTTTCACCCTAGACGCTATCTTAAACTAGCTAAGTAGTATAACTTGGATCACTTTATATACAAACTACAAAGGCCCAGGTACCACCTCAGACCGAAATCACTCAGGACTAAATCCTTTAGAAATTAGGCGAGAATTAGTTAGTGTTAAACTAGAGTGCCTATGAAATTAGCACCAATCACTTTAAATACGATCTGCAAGACCCAAAACTTGTAGAATCATTGACGCTAGGTTACCCTAAAATCTAGGATCAATCTCATTACCCGGCTGCTCTCGGGAGCACCTCGAAACTCCGTATCAGATCTGGACCGCACGTCGGAAGTCCAATTAACACGAAGTTAAGGAATTAGGACCGCCTTGCTGGGCTTGACAACCATCTCGAAAATCAAATCCAGATAGTGTCCCAGTGTAATTCGCTTGAGTCCGGAGCGAGGAGTGTGAAAACACTTAATTTTCTTTACAAATAAATATCTCAAATAGTAATCTGGCACCTCTCACTTGCGGATCAATTTTAAGCAACCAGACCGTCAGAATCAGACCAAATTACACCCTCGGATCAGGAGAAAATTCATACACATATCCATGTACTCGGAATCTCCGATCGAGATCTGTTGACCGTTGAACTGAAACTGGTCCGCCACGCGTGATCTGGAAATCTCACTGAAATGAAAACATAACTCCACTTGGATCCGGTGTCTGTGAGCTTAAGTTCGACCTTTGGCTCAAGGAAGCCCACCAGAAGTCCTCCGTTGAGCCGAAACTGACCCGCTTTGGTTATAACCTAAGTATACTTTGACCTGGAGTCTATTTCAGTGAGTTTTTAGGCTATATAAGGACCTTAAACCCTCTCTCATTGTAGCCATACGAATTTGAGAAAAACCCTAGGAAAAGAGAGAAAAGAGAGAGAAAGTGAGAGAGAAGTGAGAGCATCTCCCCGCCATGCTTCCCTGCTGCTATACACTCCATTCTAAACGCTTTCCCGGCAATTCCTGCGTCATTTCTAGATAAGAAACCCTAACTCTAACCTGTTTTGGGGTTTTGATAGTTGTAGGTTATGGAATAGCTAACCTATTTCGTTTTATAGGTTACCAAACTGCCGTATACGAAAGCTTAGCAAACCTATTGGATTCGTTACGATTCTACGATAAAAGGTGCGGACTTTAGGTGTATAGGTTATGGTTTTCAATGCTTTCAATGTCAGATAATGATAGATTCATGATCTGCATGCAATTGCACATGTACAAAGTGCTGTCTGTTTTCCGTTTCGATTAAAGATGAAGAATATGGAATTTTACATACTCTAGGTATTTGTAGAAAGTACCGTATACGTATAAATTTTGGAAATGTGTTTGCCATGATTATTTGCTGTATGAATATATTATATATGGATAAAATACTTGTTTGGCGAAAGGGCTCGCCCTAATACATGTTTTCATAATATACACTATGTATGTTGAAATAGTGTATTCTAAGTGTTTGTGAAAATGACTGAATGAGTATAGAATTCTCATTCGTGATCGCCATGACTAATTGTCATGGATATATGATTGTTGTATTGGCGATACCCCTTTGACGAAAGGATTTGCCCTGAATCACGCCACGGCCACTATACGCTATATATGTTGAAATGTGTAGCCCAAGTGTTTGTGAAAATGTTCAAATGAATATGGAACTTGGATTCCTACTTTCCATGACTATCCATCGTAGGTGTACGCGTGTTATGATTGGGGCAACTCCCTAGTGAAAGGATTTGGCCTAATGCCTATGTGATCAACATATGTCATGTATGTTGATGTATGTATTTTAAAGTGTTTGTCGAAATGTCTGAATGAGTAGTAGTTAATAAATTGTAATGTTTAAGGGTGTTGAGATATGATTCTCAACTTCTTTAACTATGTGTATGATTTCTTTAGATATCTGTGTGATTAGGAATTGAATATGTACAAACTCATGCTTATGTTGTACTTCATAACATGCTCAATTGATTGTATGATTTTAGCTATGTAATGTATATGTTTAAATTCATGTTGACATTGTATGATCCATCATGGGTGATGGGGGAGTGGAGCAACGAGTGCGTGCAACAGCCCTAGCAGCCCTAAATGGATAATATCAGTCTTTGATTATATGATTTGAATTTTGATCCATTTCTGCTTTAAATATCTAAAATTGAATGTGATTGGGGCTATTGTATAGTCCAGGCAGTCGGTAACGGGATCAAATTCATGGCTGAGTTTCATTTACCACGTGAGATGTGTTCGACGAACCCGAGTCGTACTTCAGTTGGCGATAGTGGTTGGCCACACGAAGTGCTTATGCGCTTCATATCGTTCAACTTGTTGTGCGCTCAAGCTAGCCGAGCTCGTCAAGCAACCCGATCTGTCTTATGTATGTTCACCATGTTTGGACGCTACTACTTGAACCTAGGGTACCAAACTTACCAGTGAAATCCCTTTTAACCATGGTACCTCGATCCGCTAAGACTCATGAGCCGGGCATGGTGGTATGGGACACCGTGGTCGAGCTGTCGGCCTACGCTGGGGCCACGTGTCTCCCCGTAGTGACCAGTGAGCAACCAGACTCGTGAGCCGATTATGGTGGTATGGGACACTATATTCGAGCTGTCAGCCTACATTGCTTGATGGGTGATGGGGGAGTGGTGCAACGATTCTGTGTAACAGCCCTATCAGCCCTGACCGTACCTGGTGTAGTGACCTCGAGCATACTCTAAATCTGCGGTGAGGCGATGAGCCTTCCCGTAGTAACAGAGTATAAACTAGGCCTGTATTGATAAGGTGATGGGGGAGTGGTGCAACGATTCCGTGTAACAACCCTAGCAGCCCTTGCAGCGACCTAGAAATACACCATCGTATGAGATTGTCTAGGACTGACGACCCTAGAATGGATTATGTTTGGGAATAATACGAGGGAGGTACCTTAGTTTCCCAATCCTGCTGTTTGAAATGGACTAATAACAACTCGGTAATCATGCTCATCATGCATTGCATGTGCCTGGAAGATGTGGAGCACTAAGGAATGCAAGCATGCCGCGAACGTAAGATGGTGTCGCACGAGGCAGTGTGTGGTGAGGGCATACATCATGACTGCATTCATACTTGCATTAATAAGAGTATTTAGAATTGTTTGATTGTATTGTTTTATCATTACTGCTTGACTGAGTTGATAACATGTTAACCTATGCTTTATTGTTCCACTGAGTTAGCAACTCACTCCCACGTTACAGGACGGTGTTCCGAATACCCACCAGACCTTGTCTGATTGCAAATGGCAACACTACTCTTAAGGCGGAGCCGGACCTTTATGACGACAATGATGCTTGTTCGTGTATGCTGTGTGCTGACGGCTTCATGCGAGCCGTGTCCTGATCGACGGAATTATAAGGATGTTGACTAGATGACATTACACATTTGGTATAATTTGAATTGTACTTGTAATTCATTAACCGGGTAACCTTATCACACTTTGGGGACTTACCATAGTTTTTATATTTTATATATCTATCACAGCCTTCCGCTTGCAATTTAACTGTCTCTGGAGTATGATATGCTGTTTTGGCTTAATCTCACTCATGTTCAATGCTCTATTACAGACAACATTCAATCATCATTCATTTTGTTGCATAAGTGATGCGTTGGAACTCAGGAGTTGAGTTTATGCTCGACCCCCGATTTTCAGGGCGTTACAAATTATCACAATATAATATCATTGATTCCTGTGCAATTCCATAATCGCTTAACATATGTTTCATCCAAACAAGCTGAGTACAAGCATTTCCTGCTGCAATGTATTCAGCCTCAGCAGTTGAGAGCGATATAGAACTTTGCTTCTTACTAAACCAAGAAACCAAAAAGTTTCCAATATAGAAACAACCATTACTGGTTGATTTTCTGTCATCAATATTTCCAGCCCAATCAGCATCTGAATACCCAGCCAATTGAACACTAGTATCAAATGGATACCAGAGACCCATTTTAGCCGAACTTGGACATATCGCATAATCCACTTGACAGCAGAAAGATGAGATTCTTTAGGATCAGACTGATATCTAGCGCAAATCCCAACACTTAAAACAATATCAGGTCTACTAGCAATTAAGTAAAGTAGACTACCAATCATACTACGATATAATTTAGGGTCTATATTTTTACCTGTAGAGTCCTTTGAGAGTCTTAAAGTTGTACTCATAGGAGTATCAAAGTTCTTACCATTCTCAAATCCAAACTTTTTAATTAAGTTCAGAGCATATTTTGTTGAGAAATGAAAATGTCATCTGGTTGTTGTTTTACTTGCAACCCAAAGAAATAATTTAATTCCCCAACTATGCTCATTTCAAACTTAGATTTCTTCAAATCTGCAAACTCAACAGTCATGTTAGCACAAGTTAATCCATAAATAATATCATCGACATAGATTTGAACCATTAAAATATCATCGTTATGTTTCTTAACAAAAAGTGTCTTATCGACACTACCCATTTGAAAATTATGACTTAGTAAAACTTAGTCAATTTTTCGTACCATGCCCTGGGAGCTTGTTTTAAACCATATAGAGTTTTTTTAAGACGGTATACATGATCAATAGACTTAGGGTCTTCAAACCCTGTAGGTTGTTCAACATATACTTTTTCATGTAGATCACCATTCAAAAAAGCACCCTTTACATCCATTTGATAAATTTTAAACTTTCTAAAGCATGCAATGGATATAAAAAGTCTGATTGATTCAAGGCGAGCAACTGGAGCAAAGGTTTCATCGTAATCAATGCCTTCTATTTGAGTGTACCCTTATACAACCAGTTTTGCCTTGTTTTGAATTATATTCCCAAGTTCATCAGACTTATTTTTGAAAATCTATTTGTTTCCTATAATATATTTATCTATAGGTCTAGGAACAAGATACCAGACATCATTTCAAACAAATTGATTAAGTTCTTCCTGCATAGCTACTATCCAGTTTTCATCAAAAAGAGTTTCTTTTACGTTTACCGGTTCAATCTGAGATGTAAAGCACACGTAATTACATATGTCTTCAAGTTGTCTACGAGTGCGCACACCAGTGAGAGGATTTCCAAGAATTTGAGCGGTTGGATGATCTTTAACTGTCCTTAATTCAGAATTGTTTTGACTTGATGAAGTATCAGGTTTATCAATTAGAATAACTTCATCACTATCTGAACTTGGGGCAGGTGTATTTATATGATCGTCTATGACCACATATGATCGGTTCTTTTGTTCAGTACACGATATGCGCGACTGTTTAAAGAATATCCTAAAAAGATTTCTTCGTCACTTTTTGTGTCAAACTTTTCCAGATTTTCACGATCACGCAAAATATAGCACTTGCTACCAAAAACTCGAAAGTATTTGACAGTAGGCTTTTTATCGAACCACATTTCATAAGCGATTTTATTATTAGATTTACATATATAAACCCGATTAATAACATATCAGGCAGTATTCACTGCTTCTGCCCAAAGATTTTTAGGGAGCTTCATACTATCAACATTACAGTTCCTATTTCTTGAAGCACTCTATTTTTCCTTTCCACAATTCCATTCTGTTGAGGAGTTTTGGGTGCAGAGAATTCATGTGATATTCCCTAATCGTTACAGAATTTCTCAAAACTGTTCTCGAACCCAGATCCATGATCGCTACGGATCTTATAAACTTGAGAACCTTTTTCAGTTTGGATACGTTTGAGAATCCTTTTAACTTCATCAAGGGTTTCTGATTTATCCCTTAAGAAGGCTACCTAAGTGAATCTAGAAAAATCATCCACGATTACCAAGATGTATTTTTTGCCACCTCGACTCTCTGTCCTGGTAGGTCTTATAAGATCCATATGGAGAAACTCGAGTGGTCTTAATGTGGCATTGGAGTTCACCTTTTTGTGAGAGCTTCTTGTTTGCTTGTCATACTGGCATTCACCACATATTTTGTCTACATTTTGTAATTTAGGTAGACCTTTTATTAGTTCTCCCTTGCTCAATCTGTAAAAATTACGGTAGTGTACATGTCCAAGGCGTTTATGCCATAATTCTGTTTCATCGGTATGGACAATGTAGCACGATTGATTAGATGAGCTACCATCGCTTACAATATAGCATTTTTCAGAAGAGAAGTCCTGCGACCAGTTAATATTACAGAATCCTTTTTGTTCAAGATTTCACAACCTTTATTAGAAAATTTCACGCTATGATTGTTATCGCATATTTGAGATATGCTTAACAAGTTGTATTTTAGCCCCTCAACATATAAAACATTCTTAAATAAAGGGAGGTTATAGAGTTGAACCGTACCTTGGCCAATAATCTTGCAATTGTTACCATCACCAAATGTGACTGACCCATCAGTCATATCTTTAAGATCGGTGAATAAAACATTGTCGCCTGTCATATGCCTTGAGCATCCACTGTTTAAGTACCACTTCGAATGGCTTGTAGCTTTAAAAGCAGTGTGGGCAACGAAGCAAGTAACTTTAGGAACTCATTTCATTACTATTTTGGGTTTAGGAGTATAATTGGTCTTCTTGTATTTGTAATTTTTGTACGAGTGACCCACAGAGTTAGATTTTAAGAGCTCCTTAAGCAGATCAACTTTTTTTTCAGCTAAAGGGTTTTGGTTTTGAGTTTTATAGTTGACATAATTGCTTTTAGGTTTTTGAAAAGTTTTAGCATCTTTAGAAAAACTTTGATTAATACTTTTCCCTTTTGAGTTAGAGGTTTCTCCTCTCACAAACTTAAGAGAAGTATTATTCTGTTTAGAAGGTACATTTTTATCATAGCCCAATCCGGATTTGTCACCACATTTTCTAGATCCAGATAAAAGTTTCTCAAACTTCGGATCTCCTTGGGCATACCTCCATGTATCCTTTAAACTCAAAAGTGAAGAGTTTTCAAGCTTAAGTTTATCATTTTCAGATTTCAGATTTTCAACAAGGGTGGTTTTGAAATCAAGATCACATTTGCATTTTTCAAAACAATCTGAAAGATGAGATTTTTCTAAAACAAGAGACTCAAATCTTTCTCTAAGTCCTGAAAACCTTTCTTTTTGAAGTTTTAGTTTTACGGCAATTTTACAACTTTCCTTGTATAGGGCATTATAAGCATTTTGAAGATCTTCTTCATTATCATGATCACTATTCAGATTTTCTTCACTGGTTGAATCATCATGATCTGAAAAAGTGAACTTGGCTAGAGTCATAAGGGCCTTAACTTCATTGCCCGACTCGGTTTCAGAATCTTCTGATTCAGAAGAGGCTTCAGTGCCAGAAGATTCATCCCAAGTAGGCAACATTCCTTTCTTTTTAGGTTTGTCCTTTTTAAGACACTTGTTTGTTAGATGCCCATATTCTTGGCAGTTATAACATTGACTATCTTTCAAAGATTTTCAAGATTTAGATCTAGATTTAGATCTTTTCTTATTTACTTTTTAAAAATCAACCCTCTTTTTACTTTTGAAAATCTTGTAAAACTTTTTCGCTAAAAGAGCCATATCGTCTTCAGAATTTTCAAATTCAGAATTTTCTTGAGAAATACATTTGGAAGACTTAAGGGCTATTGAGTTACCTTTAGGAGATTTAAAAGTTAACTCGTAGGTTTGCAAAGAACCAACTAGTTCTTCTACCCTCATATTGTCTGTATCACGAAGTTCCTGGATCGTGGTTACCTTAGAGTTGAATCATTCAGGTAGTGAGCATAGTATCTTTGCACACACTTTACTTTCTGGGATTTTATCGCCAAGACCCCACATAGAGTTTACAATGTCATTTAATCTAGTGTAGAAATCCATAAATATTTCATTTTCCTCCATATGAATTTCTTCAAATTTGGTTGTGAGGAGTTGGACTTTAGATTTTTTTTTACAATTGAATACCCTCGTGTGTCATTTCTAATATATCCCAAGCTTGCTTTACAGTATCAGAGGATATGATTCTTTTGAACTCATCCGATGATAGTGCGGAAGTGATTGCATTTAGTCCTTTTGCATTGGCACTACTCTCACTTTTCTGAAGTGTAGACCAAGAAGTATAAAGTGTTATTCTCATTGATTTTGATCCATTGATACCAGTTACTTCAATGGTAGGAGGGTTCCATTCAGTTACTGTGGTAAGCCACACACTTTCATCCATGGATTTGAGGAAAATCCTCATCCTGGCTTTCCAATAGGCATAGTTGGAGCCATCAAAGGGTGGAGGCCTAGTAACTGAAAGGCTATCAAAATTTGACATCTTAAATATAGCTTAGATCGTTAGCTTAGGAAATGAATCCAAAAATAAAGCAATTAAAACAAGCTATTAGGCTTTGATACCACTTGAAAAGGCTAAGTTATATGTCCTAGAGGGGGGTGAATAGGACAGTGCCATATAAAAATTTAATAGCGGAAAATAAGAAATAGGATAGATAACAAGATAACGAAAATAAACCACAATACGGGAATGTAGAGCAACCTCAAAATAAAGAGCTTGATACTAATGTTATTCTAAGGACAACCTTTACACCATAAAAACCAAGGGTTTATGGTAGGACAACCTTACTAGAATAAATTGAATATCAAAACTCCAACAGAAAGGAAATAAAGGAAATAGCAAGAAATAAATTCTAAACTATTACAACATTCCCCACTTTGTTTGAAATGTAAATATTACAACATTCACATCCACATATACATTCCACAAATCTGAATGATTAAAGATATAGAAATTAAAAGAACATTCAAATCACAAAACACACCAATATATAATGGTTCGCCTATCCACTCCTAATATCCTCACACAGGGGATATTAGCGTTCACTATCAAACAGGTTTTACAGGCTCACCTAAAACCTTCACAATTGTGTCGTTTTAACTTGGGCTTACACAATCCAAAAACCCACACTATCTAAGTTTTCTGGCTCTCCTCAGATAACCAATAATGAGATTTTTCTGGTGAATCTCAAACAAAACCAAAGAATGAATTTACAATAAATGTAAAATACCTGGATTACTCCTTTTGTAACAGCCCGGTAGAACCAATCAGAGTAGAAGTTCGAATCAACATTCAATGTCCAATACTCACTTAAGAAATGGTTCTAGGTTCTAAATGATTTTAAATTAAACCAAATTGGGCGTAGCTCTATTTGATTTTGATTCCAAGAATAAGGAATACAGCAATTCCTCTTTTCAAATAAAATTGGAATATAGGAATAAAATCAAATAAGAAAAGCTAACAAAAAGAATATTAAATATGAACAAATTAGCTTAAAATGAACACAACTTATCTCAGAGTGGAGGCTTGACTTTTCTCAAATTAATCGATGAAAAACTCTAAAATTCGTGTTCAATTTATAGATGAAAAGATCGCGTCTACGACGGGTCTTAGGAACCCGTCGACAGGTCGTAGCACCAACGACATTTTGAAATTTTAAGCACGATCTGAAAAATCCGTTCTACAACTGGTCTTAGGATTCTACAACTAGTCGTAAACCACCTACGACTGGTCGTAGCTAACCTAGGACTGGTCGTAGGCAACCAGATTTGGTTGTTGGAGTTTAAGTTGTAGTTCTAGGACTGGTTGAAGGACAAGTCGTGACACCCTACAACCGGTCGAACAATCTCCAGGACTGGTCAAAGAATAACCAAAAAATTTTGAAAATCTTCAACAACTTAGGACTGGTCGTGGAATTTCTTGGACTGGTCGAACCAGGTCTACGACTAGTTGAACAAGGTCCAGGACTGGTATTAGAATCGACCAAATTCATGTAAAAAGATTTATCTTGAATTATGTATACAAAATGACCTACCCTAAGGTCAAACTAAGGTCTATCATACCTGGAATATGAAGTATCAACATTAAACTTCATTCTTTCAGATGATGGTTAACCTTTGAAGCTTGAGATCTCTACTTGATGTAGCTTGATCTTGAGATTTTCTACAGCTTGAATTTTAAACTTCAACTTGAGTTGTACTTGAATCTTGAAATGCACTTGAGTCTTGAACAAACACTCTTCTTATCATTGTAGCTTTGAGCATTGATGCATACTGAAGAGGACAAAGTACATAACCTTGCATTTCTTGAAGCAGAACATCGTTCATGTCTTGAACCATTGTGATGTCTTCTTGAATCATATATATACAAGCACAAGACACACAAATAGAGGTTTTGGTACACAAGATGTTTTAACACCACAAAATTTGACAATCAAAGGAGCATGAGACCGTAACACTTACAGGACGTCAACTTATCCTTCAATTCCTGAAAGGCTGCTTCGGCCTTCTCATTCCAGGCAAACTTAAGATCCTTTCAAGTAAGCTGAGACAACGGTCTGGCTATCTTGGAAAAATCTTTAATGAATCGGTGATAGTAACCAGCAAGTCCTAGAAAACTCCTCACTTTAGTAACCGAACCGGGCTGCTCCCAGTCCTGAACTGCGGTCACCTTAGCAAAGTCTACAGCGATACCTTCCTTGGATACCACATGTCCCAGGAACTTGACTTCTTTTTTGCAGAAGTCGCATTTCTTGTACTAAGCAAATAACTGGTTCTTCCTGAGAGTATTGAAAACTGCTCGCAGGTGCTCTTCATGATCCTTTCAGCTCTTGGAGTATATCAATATGTCATCTATAAATACGATGACGAACCGGTATAGGTACGGCCGAAACACCCGGTTCATGAGGTCCATGAATACGGCTAGTGTGTTCGTAAGTCCGAACAACATCGCGAGGAACTCGTAGTGCCCAAAACTAGTTCTCAATGTCATTTTCTGCACGTCTTCATCCCTGACAGGCAACTGATGGTACCCGAACTGTAAGTCGATCTTTAATAAATAATGTACCCCTTTCAACTGGTCGAACAGATCATCTATCCTGGGCAAGGGATACTTGTTCTTCACTGTCACTTGGTTCAACCTCCGATAATCAATATATAATCCCAGCGATCCGTCCTTCTTCTTCACAAACAACATAGGTGCTCCCCACGGAGATACACTCGGTCGTATGAAACCTGCATCTAACAGATCATCGATCTGTCTCCTCAACTCCTCCATTTCACATGGAGGAATGCGATACGTCGGTAGAGAAATGGGTGTCACACCAGGCACAAGGTCGATAGTAAAGTCGATCTCGCGCTGAGGAAGCAGTCCAGGTATCGTTCAGAACACGTTCGTGAAATCTTGGACTACGGGCGTGTCCCCAAGTGTCAGACCATCAACATTTCCTAGCATGGTAGCATAACAACTAATGCGGTAGTACCAACTAACCTGAACTGGAAAAGTAAAGGTCGTGCCCTCAGGTGCATGTGTTGTCACCAATCTGGTATCACAATCGATCTCTGCCTTAATCTCGGTGAGCCAATCCATACCGAGGATGACATCGTAATGACATAGTGGGGCAACGATCAAGTCAACGAGTACTGTTCTGCTTCCTAAGTCTATCGAGCAACCCTTACAAATCTTGGTAGAGTCTGAGAAAGTCCATGTGGCGGTAAGGAGTCTCACCCCAATCATAGGAGTAGTTTCCAACCCTAGTCGCTTAACTGTTTCACATGATATTATTGAAATAGTGGACCCGGTGTCGACCAATAGGAAGACTAATGTACCTTGGATATGTGTTATGACTTTGAAAGTCAATGGTGTTGCGGTTGCTGACTCAGATGCTTCAGCTGCAAGCGAGTGCACATGAGCTTGTTGAGGATGATTCGGCTGCATTGCCATAGGCTGTTGAGGCGGCCTACTTCGAGGTACATTTGGTCTGTAAGAAGGATGTACTGGTGGTGTTGATCGTAGAGGTGGAGCTGAAATAGCTTGTGGTAACTGACGGTTGATCTTCTGAGGTGGCGTAAAGCCGTTATCCCTCATCTTGGTAAAGAAATAAGTGTCTGTATGGCCCATCCTCTTATAGTAGGTGCACCATAGATCAGATCGCCTCTACTGGGTCAGTGGAACCATAAGCCTGGAGGTGAATCTGCACATGGCCTTTTGCTGAGGAACGGTCGGTTCGGCAAATCAGGTCGAGGCCTCGGGCCCATGGGTATACGCGTACGGGATAGTTTGTCCCCATCCTGCTCAGCTCACAGGGACTTGTTCACTAGCTCAGCATAAATGGGATTGCTAGCGCAATACATCTTTGTACGAATTTCAGGCTCAAGACCCTCTAAAAATCGTCGCATCTTCATCGACTCGTCTGCTAATATCAAAGGAGCATATCTGGTTAACTCCGTGAATCTGTTCTCATATTCTGACACACATTCCTCCCTGTCGGAGGCAAAGGAACTCACCCTCCTTTTTCATTACGGTAAGTGAGGGGGAAGTATTTTCCATGGAAGTGGGTCTCAAACACGTCCCACGTCCATACGTATCCAGAGGCAACTGTTCGTAGGACGCTGTCCCACTAGAGACTAGCCTCCTTCTCGAACATATAGGCAACCAACTTTACCTGCTCTGCCTCATGTAGTGCAGCGGCTTTAACATCTTAGAGATGCGGTCGAGCCAGTATTCGGCCTCCTCGGGCCTGTGAGTGCCCGCGAAGGTGGGAGGTCGGAAACGCTGGAAGCATTCAACTAGACCTCAAGCATTCATATTTTCAACAGGCTGCACAGGTGGTGCAGGCAGGACCATATTCATGTTTTGGGCAAGGCTCCCACAATCGTGGTCCAAACTTGCTGCTGCTGCATTAGGAGCATCATTTGCTCCAACCGATCAGGAGAAGGAGCCTCCTGAGGCATGTGTGGCGTCGAGGTAGACGCACGGTTCTGTTCTGGAACTGGTGGTGTACTAGATGTTAGCCCATTGGTGGGGCCAGTGGCCAGCTGTGAATCCGACAAGGTGTCACTATCAGGGCCCAAACTGGGGTCCATGTGGCTATCGCTTAGGGGAGGTACCCCGTCACTCGATTCGCCGAGTGCAAGAAGTGTCGTACTCCGAGTGGCCTTAGGTGGTATTCCCTATATACAACATAGGGTGCAACACGTATGAGATTTAGCATAATGACACACACTTATTCAAACATTATACACATTCCAATTCAAAAGAAGCTTCATGCATTTCATTTATCCAAAAATTGCCATAATACATGAGATGTAGTCTTACATGGATCATGACAGAAGATGCATGTGAGCTAATCTAAAAAAACTTTAAACACTAAGCAAACCAACACACAACTAAGCCTACTAAGGCCATTACAAAGGAAAACAAGAAATAAGGAAAACCCAAAGACGACTACAACATATGACTAGTCGTCCAACTCTGGTAAAGGTGGAGGCGTACCCTTATCCTGCATACAGCACATGAGGGCCTTCAGAGTGCGAGACATCTTCTTAAATTTCTACTTCATATAAGCCTGACTCTCTTCAAGCTTCTGCTTCAATTCAGCTTGGGTCTCCTTGACCTCTTGTCTCAGGGCGGCCTAGTTCTCTTCAATCTGAGCCATGCGGGCTTCCAGGGCGGCCTGATCACAGCGGTGCTCATGTGTAGCAGAAGGAGATCCCCCATCTAAATCCTGAGATTCCTCCTCTTCATCACTCCCTTCTTCCTCACCGCTTTCTTCTTCTCTACCTTCTTCACCTTCACTTTCTTCCTCTCCACCATTTCCTTCCTCATCACCACTTTCATCTTCCTCTTCACTTTCTTCCTCTATCTCATCTCCATATTCATTAAGACGGGCTTGACGTTGCCTGGGGCCTATGCCCATATTGTTGAGCGTAATGTCACTAATGTTATGAATCGGGGCAACGTCACCCATATGGAGTCTAAAACTGAAGTGGTAGGCAATTTTACAAATAAGTCGGCTAAAGGGAAGTGAGACATCTTCCCGTATGGATCGTGCAGTATCCACAATCTGAGATAGGACAAATGTAGGCAGACATAGCTTGTTTCCCTAACCAGCTCTATATAAGAAATCAACCATGAGGCGAGTACACTCCGTGCGGTTGCTCCACCTTGGATATATGTTATACATAAATATGTGGTGGAGCAGGCAGAAATCATTTGTAAATTTGGTCGATGCAAGGCTATTTCCTCGCCTCCACTGCTTAAGCTGGCCGCAGAGGAAACGGGTGCGACGATTCCTTTCTCGTTCACTGGAAAGGTTTTTATCACTAGCATGCACAAGTCCACGCTCCATACCCATGATTCGAGCTATCATGTCAACATTGACTATGGCTTGCTCTCTTCCCAGAGGGATAGTGAACTGTAGCGGCTCCAGTAATGGGTCCCGTATATGAGCATAGAAGGCACGCACTATTCCTTCACTCACATGGGTATTTCCCTTAAATATGGGACCCCAACCATTTTCTAGGAGCATGTCCATCACGGGGTACAATCCAAATAGCTTTTCATCGACATGAGCCCCAAATACCACTCAACAGTTACGGTACCTACCTAGTTCGATGCCCGCCGGTAGCAATCTTTCAATGGGGATCCACGGGTCAAGATCCCATTTCGATCTCCTTTATTGCTCGGCGCTTGTGCTTACCTCGGCGCCCGTTTTCTTCCTTGGATGGGTTGGGCGGCTAGGCCTGGCTTCATCCATGGATGCCCTTCTCTTTCCTATGAGAGAAAGGAGTGTGGAGAGTGAGAATACGGTGGCAACTAGCTCAAAAGGAGCCATGGGGTTAAGATAGCTTGTAGAATGAGATGGGTTGGTGGGTTTTGGGGTTTATGAGACACAAAGATGGAATTGTGTGCTCAAATGAGAGGAAATAAGAGAGATGGGAGGTTGTATGAGAGGAGCTTTGAGGAATATGATGAAGGGTGGGTATGTAATGAAGAAGAAGAAGATTGAGTATGCAATGAAGATTTGGGAGGGAAAGATTGGATTTTGGAGGGTGTTGGAGGATTTGGAAGCTTGGAGGGGGTGAATGAAGCTAGGAGGGCAAAATAGAGGGCCCCACATGATTTACATGGCCCCACACATGTGCAAAGCGGCAGCGGACCGCCAGACCTGCGGGCCCGCTGGAGAGGGGCGCGACGGTGGGCAGTGGCCTCCCCCCCCCCCCGGGTGCCGAAACAGGGCGGGGTACCCCCTGGGTCCCTCTGTATCTTACGATTTGGGCTCTCATGCCAGTTTGAGGTGGTTTCAGGTTTCATCTCGCACATATTCACGCCCTTTGGCGTATTTCAAGTTTGAGAATTGTTGTCTAATAGTTTAAACCCGTCGATTGACGGCCTAAGGAGGAATTGAGATCATTTCATGTGATCTCAGACGCATACAGGGTACATTTCAACAGTCAGTTTCGCCAGTCGGTGAAACTTGTAATCCTACGATCATTTCTACGTTTTATCGCCCCCTCCTAAGTCAAGTACGTCAGCGAGCGTCGTGTTATCATAACCCAAGCCCAATTTAATCCAAATCATGCTCTAATACCAACTTGTAACGCCCCAAAAATGGGGGTCGAGAAAAGCTCAACTCCTGAGTTCCAACACATCACTTATGCAACATAGATAATGATATTTGAATGTTGTCCATATTAGTGCATTAAACATGAGTGGGATTAAACTAAAACAGCATATCATACTCCAGAGATATTTAAATTGAGCAAGCGGAAGACTGAGATAAATGTATAGAGTATACACGTGTTCCATAACCTCCAGAGTATGAATGTATTTTCGGCTGAATACATACATGTTTTGTTTCAAAATATATAAAATATCAAAATGTAAATGTTCAACTAATCTATATCCCTGTAATCCCCGCGATGCAGTTCTAGGTCTACATAGACCCGCCTGAGAGTTGAATGAAGGAGAACTCCTCCTCCTCGTCGAAGAAGTTCGGCTCCGTCAAGAAAGCCTGGGCATAACCTGCATCTAAATCAAAGTCTGGTTGGTGTTTTAAAACACTATCCTAGAGTGGGAGTGACCGATCAACTCAGTGGTACTATAAGGCAAAGGTTAATATGTTATCAATTCAGTCAAGCAGTAATGATAAAGCAATACAACAATCATATCCTAAGTACTCTTGTTAATGCAGGAATGATATGCGTAATGATGCATGCCCTCGCCTGCACTCCCTCAGCGACATCATCTCAGGATCGTGCATGGAAAACTCCCTAAACGTGCGCTTCCTCGCCAAAGCACATGCAATGTAGTACATGGTCGTGTTAGCCAAGTAATTTATTAGACTTATTCACACAGCAGATTCGAGAAGCTAAGGTACCTCCCTTTATATCACTTACCCAAACAATGATCCCTCTAGGGTCGTCAATTCTAGTTAATCATATACGATAGGCAAGTTGTAGGGTATCACCCCTGATGAAAAGCAGTGGATAAGTAAGTTCACGAATTCATACTCGAGATCACTACGGAGAGGCTCGCCACTTCAGCGTAGGCCTGATTTATACTTGAGGTCACTACGGCAGGCTCATCACCTAAACGTAGGCCAACAGCTTGAATCAGTGTCTCATACGCCACCACATTCGGCTCACGAGTTTGGGTTGCTCACTGGTCACTACGGGGAGGCTCGTCATCCCAGCGTAGGCCGACAGCTTGACTAAGTGTCCCATACACCACCATGTACAGCTCATGAGTCTTAGCGAATCTTAGTACCATGGTTGAAATGGGCTTTACATTGGTAAGTGGTACCTTAGATTCAAGCAGTGTCATCCATGCATGGTAAACACACAATAGGCCAATCAGGTTAATTGACAAGTGCGATTGGTATGAGCGCATGTCGAATTGATCGACATGGAACACATAAGCACCCCACGTGGCCTAACCACTGTCATCAATTATCGTACAACTTGGATTTATCGAACGTATCTAATGTGGCGAAACTAGTTCGTCCACTCCATAGGGAATCGTTACCGATTGCCTGGACTACGTGGTAGTCCCAATCATACTCAAATGCAATAAGTAGACACATGTGATAATCATAACAGTATTTAATAAACAATTCAAATACAATAATCATTTCGGTATTTTTTTTTTCAAACACATAAAACATGTTATCATACATAGGCATTTTATACATAAATCACATATTTGAAATTAAGGTTACATGAAGGAATTATACATATGATAAGGTAGTTAAGAATCCCATCTCAACACCCTTAATAATTACAATTTATCAAACAATTACTCATTCAGACATTTTATCAAACACTTAGAGTACATAATACTATATACACAAACTAAATTAGTTATAACATGTATTATGACAAATCCTTTTATAAAGGAGTTGTCATACACACAACACACATGTATTCTAGATTAATAGTCATGGCCAGCATAAATCATGATTTCACCTTCATTCGAGCATTTCAACAAACTCATAGAATGCATGATATATTCACATAGTTCACACACATGTAAAATTTACTGAATACATCGTAACTAAGCTCATGTGGTTGCAATCAAGTCAGACATAAATCATTGCTGACACTGAAAGCCTTGAAAACCATAACCTAAACATTTATAGTCCGCACCTTTCGTCAGTTTGGTCGTTACGAACTCAGTTCGTACACTACATTTCTGTCTACATCACAACGGCTACCTAAATCACGAAATAGGTTAGCTATTTCGTTGATTCCTCTATTTGGATTCCTAAAATGAAATTAGGGTTAGGATTTCTTGTCACGCCCCAAACCCGAAAATCGGATTCACAGGTATCCTGATTGTCGAATCCGATGCCGACAGCTTCCGTAGTGCCCCATTCTCTGCTCCGAGCACCCATATACCAGGTTCCGATCCTGGGATAGTACAAGGAGGATTTTTCAACGTTCATTTATCTCATAAGAGGCATAACCACAAGCTTACCCAAATCACAAAGGCAACATCATCATCACATATCCACTAATATAAACATTTGAATACAATGCTGAAAGGGAAATACATATGTCGAAATCAAAGACCCAGAAGTCAGCTACATGCTCCAAGCTCCACATTACTGCAATCTAACATCACCTGCACGCATCTATCGTGCATAAGCTTATAGAAAGCTTAGAGGGTGGTGTAAGTGTGTGCACAAGGTATGTGCCAAGTATTTAATACAATCTCATAATCATACAACATCAGAAATACTAGTTAGATCATGAATCATACGATATCAAAGTAAGCGGAAATATGGACAAGTCCTGAGTAAATCAATATTAGAATACACAATACAGATCAGCTACGCAAATGAGTCATAAAGAGCCAAAATATTAGATGTCGAAGATGCGATGCAATATACAAATTCGTGATGAGTTCATGAATAAAGTCAGCCGTATCTAGATCGTATAAAAGCAAAAACACAGTAACCCAAAATGTCATATGCCGTGGATGTAATGCTAGGTGCGGTGCGAATGAAATTATCATGCTGGAGTGTGAAGTCGGGATGATAGTACGTAGTATCGCAGGCTATGGGGTCCATCACAAGGGACTTCTATCCAAACTAGTCTCATACCTAATTTGGATAGTCAGACTCAATGTGGTAAACTCCTGATCTCAGGTTAGTCACACACCCCAACCGAAATCCTAGCCATTACGAAGGCACACGTAACATATAGTTGCGCACCACCAGCCCGAGTGGATAGTAAATGAATGAATGAATGAGTATACAACTCCTGCTTAATAAGTCCACATATCAGTATAGTTTATCTCTGGGATCATTACCGGGGTCTAGTACACTCTACACCAGCTTGCCGCCCCATCAAGCATATGACTGGGTAAGTGGAAGAGACATCACTATTCGCCTGGCTAGTAGTCAGCCAATATCTACTCGGCACGTCGATAGCGGACCCATTCACGAGCTGGTCAAACTCAGTCTAGCTATGCCTACTCCCTCAGGCGGGTAAGCCCACACCCCCTCCCAACCGACCACGACACAGTGGGAGACGCGGCCTACTGGTATACGGCCCTCATGCGCTCATACATATCCACTCGGTCTCGACGTTGGGGTGTCCTCTGGTACCAAGAGGGTTTAGGGATTTTCACCCAGGACCATCTATGGCAGCTCAATGCTAATAACAGATTTTCCGTATCCCATCTGGCCATCCACGATATGCCTGTGGAGGCTACGGCCCTGATATCGCTAGGGTGTATAGTAATCACAATGCAAGATGCATGAGTCATACAGTCCAGTCATGCAACAATCCTGCACATACCATGCGCTCATGTGAGATAACCTCCGCCTATCAGGGAGTCTCATAACAACCTGCTCAATGATATATGCAATGGTCAACCACATCTCATATCAAACATGCAAATGATGCGTGTGGGCATGTATCATGATGCTATGCTGTCACATACTCATAATCGGTATCGGTAACCAACATCGATAATCAACATCAATAAGCAGCCTAACAAAGGGCCTAAGGGAAGGTCACAATGAGGACTTTCAACCAATATTGCCCATCAATGTGGACATTTAACCAACATTGCTCTCAAGGAGTGGCCCATACAAGGGATTCATACAAACGTAACGGGTCATACATACATCGCATTGGGCCTCAACCATGGGCCTTGAATACATCACAATGGGCCTCATCATATGGGCCGAAAATACATCACAATGGGCCGTTTATATTCATCACCATACACATCGCAATGGGCCACATACATGGGCCGGAAACACATCACAATGGGCCTCGCCCATGGGCCTCGAATACATCACAATGAGCCTCATCCATGGGCTTCAAATACACAATAGGTGGGCCCTACACTGGGGTCTAATATCTATAACAGGTGGGCCCTGCACACATGTCAAATGGGCCCCAATAAATGGACAGTGTGCCTGCTATACACTCATCAAGGTGGGCCACATAAGTGAACGGCATGTATGAATATGTACAACATGGTGGGCCATCTGCTGCCAAAATAGACGGATGGTATGGATATAAACCACATGCATCAGTGGCGGGGTCCACATCCTAGCTGGACAGGAGGGCGTGGCTAAAACACACGCATCAAGGTGGGTTATACGTCCATCAAAATGGACAAACGATGTGGCTATAGAATACATGCAATCAAGCTGAGCCCGTCTTAAAATGATCTTGGAAAACTGGATGGGCGGCATAGATATACGATACATACATCACGACAGGTCTTGCAGATGGATGCAAAATAGGTGGATGGCATGGAATACACCACATAATTCAAGTGGGCCCCACGGAACTTGCTAACGTCAATACCTCAGCTATCAAGTTGGTGTGAGGTACTCCAGTCAATCCGCATCCACCGTCCATGTATTGGATGGTGCAGATGCAATACATTAAATCAAGGTGGGCCCCACACGCTGTCATGTTGGGGCCACGCCAATGAATGGACGGGGTGGAGAAACGCATACATCATGGTGGAATCCCACCGTCCTTGCATTGGACGGTGAGGATACAACAATTACATCATGGTGTGGTCCACAAATGATGTGGACAAAACACTTACATCAGGGTGGGGTCCACACACGTGGCCCACCAGAGAATTAAATCTGCTTCATTTTGTCCCAAGCCTAAAGAAGAGCTCGCCAATGGGTGATCAGCTTGGATCAAAACACATCAAAGGTAGGTCCACCACATAAATCGTCCAGATAGACGGCTAAACACATGAATCAAGGTGGGACCCCACATGTGTGGATGTAAGCATCAATCAACGGGCCATAAGTACATTAAGATGGGCCTCAAGGGACGGGCCACAAATACATCAAATGGGCCCTCATATGGCAAGTGGCCCACATTACATGGGCCACGTTATATGGATTGCACCAATGGGCCTCACCAACCACACCATTCACCTATATGCTTAAGATCAATTTAGAGCATAAAGAAAATAAATCATATTAAAAGGTCATCTAAACCACATTTCAAATATAAGTAGCGATAATGATCTCCACCATTAAAATCCCCAAGGACCATCATAACATCTATTTTTCATCCAATCTGATCATAAGGTAACACAGACCTATATAAAGAAAACAAATTTCATGTTGATCTAGATTTTCCGTGATACTAAGAGGATTTCAATGGTAGATGTTCAATGCTCCACTATTTTTAGTGAGTGGCCCACCTAATAAGTAGATCTGACTCATTTTTTGCCTCAAGCCATAAAATGAGCTTGCCAAAAGGATGGACGGTTTAGATGCAGCACATGCATCATGCTGGGTCCCATAGATGGACGGCGTGGATGATGTAGATGGGACCCACAGAACTTGGTGGCGCCACAACAGTAGCTATCATGCAGCTGGAGTGAGGTACACCAGCCGTCCCACTCCCATGGATGGTACGAGTACAACACTTACATCAGTGGGTCCCACGTGGGGCCCACCATAATGTTTATCTGCCATCCAAACCGTTGATACGGTCACACAAACCCTGGATGAAGAGGAAAAACAAATTTTATAATGATCCAAAACTCCTGTGACACCCAAAAAGGGTTTCAATGGCAGACGTTCAATCCAATTGTTTCCTGTAACGTGGGCCACCTGAGTTCCAAATATGGCTGATTTTAGGGGTGGCCCACAGCCAGAAGGGAGCCCATCAAAATGCACGGTGTTGATGTTCTCACACATCATGGTGGGGCCCACGGCTGGGACCCGTGGTCCCTGCCTGTCCATCATCCACGCAGCAGCAGGACACTGTTACATCCTCTGGTGTCAGCGCTATGCCAAAAAAATTTTTTATTTTATTTTTAAAAAATGAAATTTCTTGAGGTGTTTCTTAGGTGGGGCCAGTCTCAGAAAAATCCAACCCAGCCATTGGTTTCTATGGCTCAATACAAACCCATCAAGCCCAATATTCAATGGGCTTTGGTGTACAAAAACATCAGGGTGTATTTCAACGGTAAAAAAAATACTATTCTCTATGCTATAGCCTGCTAGAAAGTCGGATTAACGTCATTTTTCCCCTCAACGCCTAAAATGAGCTGGGGAACGGGATAGACGGCGTGAATTAAAGACATATATCAAGGTGGGGCTTGTAGGAGTGGTTCACCCATAAAGCTTGAAATCAAGCTAATATTTTTGTTCTCAGTCCACGTCCAGTGTCCCTGGACGCTGGACGGTTTGGGCATAACACATATATGAGGTGGGCCTTGCTCAAATGGGCCACCAAATAGCTGAAGGGTGTGGATAAGATATACACCAAGGTGGGGTCCATCCGAGTGGGCCACACAATCAGGTCATCACACACAATGAAAGAGAGAGAAAGAGAGAAAGATCGGGTGATGGAGGGACCCCGGAACTATGGGCCCTCCCATATACAATGCATATATCATGTGGGTCCCACAACAAGTGGGCCTTTAAAGTCGAAAACAATGGTAGATCACCCACCTGTCGGCCTTCTTCTTAGTCCCTTAGCCTCCTTAGCTCCTATGTCCAACTTTTGATGGTGGATGATGGAGTTTTGATGGTGGGGATAAGAGATGAGAGGATGGGCCACACTTGTTGATTTGGGAGAGTTGGGAAGGCTTGGACGTGGGGTGTTTCTTGGGAGGTTTGAGAATTGAAAGAAAGAGAAGAATAAAGGATAAAAGGGGTGGGTGGAATGGTGGTTGTAAGGAAAGAAGATGGGGAGGCATGGGTGAGTTTGAATTTTTGTAAAAAGAGGGATGGTTAAGGGAGAGAGAGGGTTGACTTGTGAAAAAAGAGGGAGTGGTCATTTGTACTTGTTGTAGGGTGAGGTGGCATTGAGGTAAGGTGGTGTACTTGACTTGATTTGATGGGACATGTTGTAGAGATTCCATCAAAATTTGTAACACGCGGCGTTTCTTCAGAATGAACGCGGACCCACATCTCCTGGCCTAGGTATCGGTTCAGTGCGCGAGTCGCGGCATTAGAACCACGGCGACCTCATAGTAACTAGGGTACAAGTTTCGGATCGAGCCGACTTCGGTATGTAGGACTCGGCTTAGGATCGTGCGCAAACGTCGGATACTGGTCGAGGGTTGCCGGAATTCGACTGGGAGGACCGCGGAAGCCTACGGAATGGTACGGACTAGGATACGGGTCTTACATTTCTTACCTAAATCGAAGTTGAAATGACTCATGTAGCTAGATGTAAAGACAATCTAGTGCGTGCAGGCGTAAGAGAGAAACACCGCCCCGATTTACCAAACTCTCTCTCTTCTCCTCACTCTTTTCTCTTCTTTTCTCTCTTCTCTCTCCTAGGGTTTGGAGAAAATTCGTATGGAATGGGAATGGGCTGGTTTAAGGTCCTTAAATAGGGCCAGAACTAGTTCAAATGGCCCTAGGGCCATGGTATACTTAGGTTATAACCAAAGGGTGCCTGTTTCGGGCAAACAGGACTCATCTGGAGGCCCATTACTCACCTACGTCATGGAGTAAGTTCCTTGACCATGGATCTAAGCTAGGTTAAGGTTTCGATTGAATCGAATTTGTGGATCGACCGTGGAGGACCCGTATCAGTTCAACGGTCATCGTCACTTGATCAGGGCCACAAGTATACTGACCTGTGCAGGGAAATTTCCCTAATCCAAGGGTATAGTTTGGTCAAAATTTGATGGTCTGAAGTCTTCAATTTTGTTCACAAGCGAATGGTCCAATTCACTTAAGTTGAGTTCATTTCCTAAAGATATTCGTGTTTCTCACGCACTTTGCTCAGGGCTCAAGTTGTGCGTTTCTAGATACTATTTGGGCTCGATTCCTGCGATGCTTGTCAAGCCTAGTAAGGCAGTCATAACCTTATAGTTTCGCGGTAATCGGACTTTCGATGCGTTGTCCAGGTCCGATACGGAGTTTCAATGTGTTCCCGAGAGCAACTGGGTTTTGGAATTTCTCAAAGGTTCTAGAGTAATGTTGAGTTAGCGATTCTAATGGTTTTGGGTCTTGCAGTTCATATAGATAGTGATTCAAGATAATTCACCGATAAATTTAGTTTATTACTTAATTAATTCTCATCTAATTTCTAAAGGATTCGGTCATTAAGGATTTCTGCCTGAGGTGGTATTCGAGTCTTTGTACGAATTTTTTCGAGACGTTACAGTTATATAAACTGAGACTACAACTCCCATGGCTAAAGGCTTTAGCCTCGGTTGTTGAGAATTGAGGTTAAAAATAGTTTTAGCTTCGGTTGGAGGCAAGTTGGAAACAGTGGAGGCTAAAATTTTGATTTAGCCTCATTTCGAGAAAATTGAAGCTAAAAAGGTTTTTTTAGCTTCACTTGAAGAACCGAGGCTATAAAAGTCCTTTTAGCCTCGGTTGCTAAAACTGAGGTTAAAGCCCTTAGCCACGGGGGTTTCTACCTCGGTTTGGATAACTGAGGCAAAACTGAGGCTAAAGGTTTTAGCCTCAGTTTTTAACATTTTTAACCACAGTTTTGAACTGAGGCTAAAGCCATCTTTTCTTGTAGTGGGAAGGAGATAATGTTATGTACGGTTATTTTTCTATGTTAGCGCACGAGGTTTGAGTGACTTGATTCAACGGTCGAGATTTCTTTAAATGAATATTTTAAGATGCTTTAGTTGAAGTTGTGATGGGTTTCCCAAGGATATGGGACAAAAGATCGGGTTTTCTTTGTTTCTAAAATCGTTCCTAGACAGAAAAATCCCTTCATGCAGTGGGTTTCTTACTAAACCATAATCCACATGAATCTTGTTCTACGGGTGAGGTGATCTCTATGAACGGCCTTGACCGGTTGCAATTGATATGGACTCATTGGATTACAATGAGTGCTTGATGTTTTTGAAATAGTCGGGAGGATGATTCCGTAGATAACATGAACCGGTGAATCTTCTTTCTTTATTTATTTATTTTACATGGTCAATGGGCCCCACTTGAGCTAGTTGTGGAGAGATCAACTCCTTTTATTAGTTTTATCTACTCATATTAAGACAGTGGCTTAAAAATGAGGCATATTCTATTCTTAAGTGGGTCGCACCATCGGTATTGATACCCATCATTGAACCATCCTGGACTCCATCCGTAATGTATACAGAGACATCAGAGGCATGTTCTCTCTCACCTCCCATTTAACAACCAAAACTTCAATTTAACGTGTAATCAATTTGTGTCGTTTGTTTGAGGTGAATCTTTACCAAGGCCCATCATTTTATACGGTCCATCAACAGATTAAATTTGAGCATTGATCTCTCAGAGATGACCAAGATGCCTATTTAACAGTTTATGCCTATTTATAACTCAAAACAATGTTTATCGACATCCTATATTAAAATTAACCAGTAGTTTTGATGTATACACTATGATTTCCCTAATAAATAGTTCATTTAGTCATTTGGATGGCCCAATTAGCAGATCAGACTATGATGGATGATCAATTGATAGTCTAAAATTTAAGTAATTAGATGGTTAGTACACTAATCATGTTTATGGGTTATTTTACGGTCGGTTTCACAAATGGATACGTTTAAAGTAAATTTTGGATGTGATATATGTTAGAAATGTATACCGTTCAATTCTAGGGACTTGTTCATATCTACAAATTATTTAGATGGTAATTTTAACGGTAGGTTAATCATAATCATAAGTGACAAATACGATGAATGGATCATAATTTTAATTTGATATGTGTACGAGCGGATGTGGAGATCAGGTAGTTGGTTAACTATGATCGGTTAGTTCAAATTCAAAATGGTCGGTCAGATATCCTCATCTAGCGGTAAATAGTTGATTTAGCGGTCGGTTTGATGAACAGATGAGAATACTAAGGTATTCAGGGGTTGTCTTATTAATCAATAGTCGGTTAACATAATCTAGGGGTGAAAAATACATCCTATGGTTTAGATTTAAGCTGAATTGCAGATAGATTGTTAAAATTAATGGATCTACAAGTGTAGAGTTGACCGAGTGTAAACGTTCATTCTTACATAAGGGTAAACTCGCACACAAAAATGCGGGTTGTTACATGAAATATTTATAGTTATTTTGGTATGTCATTAGTATGGCCCATGACATTGTCTAGGTTAGGTTTTTGTCACATAATTGATAAAGGGGTATATTGTTAGTACACTAATTTATGCACCTTATTTATCTATCATGTGAGTACAAGTGTCATGTAGTCGTTTGAGCCTTGGTAACATGGAGCATTAAGAAGCAAAGAACATGTATAGAGGTGCCTTAGTGACCTTAACCCTTGACTTGAGACAAATTAAACCTCTAGATGATCTTAACCCTAATAAGTAAACCTTTTATTGATCATCCCTTAGCCTTAGGAGCCTTAATCGAACATGCTTAGATAGGTTTTAGAGGTCCCAAGTTGTCAGAAATAAAACGGCATAATTTCAAGCTACCATAGGTCCCACTGAAAGTGCTCAAAATAACACAGCAACAAAGCCCTAGAATTCATGTAATTCAGCTCCAAGAGAAGAATCCTTCGGCTGGCTTTGGTGCAACCAAATATCATATTCGATTTGATCAAAAGTGCTAAAAATTGTCCAGCAACGTTCGTGGTTTTTCCACTAGCTAATTTGGTACGACCGAAGCCAATTTCAATCGAACTAAAGACTAGTCATTTCTGCTTATTTTATGACCATTGGAACTATATTCCTTTATAAGAAAATCCGGTCTTAAGAATTTTTGACGGATTTTTTGGGCAATAAAAGCTTAGGTGAATCCCCACTCATATACCACTCTAATGAGGTTTCCAACCTCAATGTTGAAGATGAAATCAATCTCCACCATTTTTTTAGAAATTAGATCAAAGCTTATTGGCATAACCCTTATCTAAAATCCTCTAGAAGACCCATCTACATGAATTTCCTTGGATTACAACCTTTCATTAGTTGTATTTCACATCATCTCATTACCTTGGTCACTTCAAAGGGAGCATTGCATGCAAAATGTTTGATCTTGGAGCTGAAGTAGTAGCAAGCATCAACATCAATGAACGATGGAGCACAAGGGGAGCTGATTGAAGCATGAGAGAGTATTGATTAAGTAACCCGAGAAAGCACTACAAAATGGGTTTAATCGGACAAGTAAATTGTCAAATTGTAAGAGTCCATGAACTCATTCTTTGTGTAGGATTGAGTGTAGAGTTTGTAACCCAAACTCGCATAGGTTCTTGTATAGGACCATATCACCATCGACATGAGTGGGTACATGCATAAGTCCTTGTGTATGCCACCAACATGGGTATGCACGTGGGTAAGTCCTTGTGTAGGTGAAAAGGCCGAGCTATATGTCCTAGAGGGGGGGTGAATAGGACTATGCCAAATTAAAATGCTAACAGCGGAATTTAATTAATTAAAGGAAAAAGATAGCACTTTAAACAAACCACAATACAGAAATGTAAAGTAACCTTAAATTCTAGTATTGAGAGGTTAATACAAATGTTGTTCTAAGGACAACCTTACACCATAAAAACTAAGGGTTTATGGTAAGGACAACCTTACTAGAACGGTTTGTGTATCAAAAACTCAAACTGAAGAGGAATAAAAAAGAAATAGCAAAAAAGGAATTCTAAGCTATTACAACATTCCCACAAAGTTTGAAATGTAAAGGATTACAACATTCACATTCACACATACATCCCACAATATTAAATGATAAAAGATATAGAAAATAAACCACACATCCACAATACACAAAGAATTATAGTGGTTCGCTTGTGTGTACACCAACTGTTAAACAACAACCACACAGCTACTCCACTCTTAATATCCTCACACAGTGGATATTAGCGTTCACTATGAAAATAAGTTTTTTCAGGTTCACCTAAAACCCTCACAATTATGTCTTTCAAGTGGGCTTACACAATTCAAAAAACCCCACACTCTGAGTTTTCTGGATCTCCTCAGATAACCAAAATAATGAGATTTTTTTTTTTGCTTAATCTCAAAATAAACCAAAATAAAAGATTTATACAAATGTCAAATACCTGGATTTCTCCTTTTGTTGCAGCCCGGATGAACCAAATCGGAGTAGAAGTTTGAATGGAAGTTCAATATCCAATACTCACTTATGAAATGGTTCTAGATTCTAAATTGATTTTAAATTAAATCAAGTTGGGCTAGCTCTATTTGATTTTGATTCCAAGAAGTGAAAATTCTTCAATCCCTCTTTCAAATCAGATTGGAATGCAGAATACATAATCAAATATACAAATCTATTAAAAGAGATTATCAAATGAGCACAATATAGCTTAAAAAGAATATTAACTTATCTCTTAGAGTGATGACTTGATTATACTTAAATTGGATATCAAACTCTGAAATTCATGCTCTATTTATAGATGAAAAAATCGCGTTCACGACTGGTCGTAAGGACACTACGACTGGTCGTAGAACTAACAGTATTTTGAAATTTTGAGCGCGATCGGATAAAACCGTTCCACGACTGGTCGTAGGCCATGCGCGACCGGTCGAGGAACCTCCACGACTGGTCGTGACCTGTCCACGACTGGTCATGTGGAACCTGGAATGGTTGCTAGACTTTGAGTCGAAGCTGCAGGACTGGTCATGAACGAGTCGTGCACTGTTCACACGACCGGTTGAGCAGTCTCCAGGACTAGTCGTAGCACAACCAAAAAATTTTAAAAATTTACAACAACTTAGGACTAGTCGTGGAATTTCTTAGACTGGTCGAGCCAATGGTAGGACTAGTCGAACAGAGTCCAGGACTAGTCGTAGAACAGACCAAACACTTATAAAGTAATTTAATTTGAATTATGTATTCAAAATGACCTACCCTAAGGTCAATCTAAGGTCTTATATACCTTGGGCATGAAGTATGAACATTGAACCTTCTTTTCTTCAAATGATAGACGGTCTTTGAAGTTCAAGCTTGAGATCTTAACACATAATGGAGCTTAAACTTGAGATCTTTTGAAGCTTGAATTTGTAGTTCTTGAGTTGTACATCACCTTGAGTCTTAAGTATGAAAGTTGACTTGTCTCTTAATGTCGCTTTAAAACGTAGAACTTTGAAGCTTAAAGGAGTGAACAATGTACTTGATCTTGCATTTCTTGCAGTAGATCTTTGTTCTTGACTTGAAGTATTGTCCTTGTACATATGATGCATTGCCTTGAACAGATATATCAATGTGCTACGCCTTGAACAGATATATCAATGTGCGACACAAGACATATACTGTGGTTTTGGCACAACAAAATTTGACAATCAAAGGAGCAAATAACCATAGCACTTACAATCTCCCCCTTTGTCAAATTTGTGACAAAACACACCATTAGAGATAAGAGGAGCATTACATGCTCAACAAAGAATCATGCAACATATATACACAAGAGAGTAAAATGCACCAGTTACAATAACCAAAACACATCATCACGAAATAGTCAAAGCACACTTCTTACTTACTCCCCCTGAGTAGAACACATAAAAAAAAAATATGCTACTACCCACAATCCATATAACCATATCCATATCCATAAGCAAGCATAACAAAACATTCTCCCCCTTTTTGTCATAATATGACAAAGGAAGCAACAAAGATATGGAAGAGAAAAAGGGAGCAAATAAATTAAGATATGAAAGATATAAGCAAATAATGTTAATCTAACATAAATCAACATAAATCAAGTTCATATAAATAACCAACATAAACCAAGTTCATCCAAAGTCAGTCTCACAAACTGAAAGAAAATAAGGTATCATAAGAGTTATTACAGGCCAAATAAGAAAGTACTTAATCAAATCCAGAAGAGAGAGTAGGAATAGATGGATCAATTTAATGTAAACCCTTGTTCAAGCACCTCATATATTTGCGCATATAAGCAAACTGAGTATTTTGGGTTACACGTATCTAAGCCACCTGTTCCTCAAGAGAATGCAACGTCTCATTAAAATCAGAAGGCTGATAATCAGGGTCAACCTCAGAATCTGATCCAATCTCATTTAAAATATCATCCATGTTTATATCATCTGGAGGTAAATCGCCACCTTATTCTTCATTCACTTCATCAGCACCACCACCACCACCCACATTCACTTGTCCAGGAGCCAATCCCAATTTCATCTTGTTTATATTTGAGTTGTTGAAAATAAGATGATGAATAGGAGCCTCTCCAACAGGCATAGCTACTAAGATATGAGTGGCTAACACAGTCATAAGAAACTTTAGTACCAGAGATGATGGATATGGAATTGAATGATAGAATGACATATTAAAGAAGGAAGACAAACTTTAGTACCAGAGATGATGGAATGTAAAATCCGAACCATGAAACAGGTGAGTTCAGTTTTGTTACCAGAATGCGGATACAGATTTGAAATAAATATTCTGTGAAGAACCCTGTATTCGGTAACAAATACTTGGAAGCAACACATTCCCCTTATGAGTCCATTGCGATCTATATTACAGAAAGCTCTAGTTAGCACACGTTTTTCTGATTCCGACGGTTTGTCAACTAGAGTGTGAATAGGAATACCCTCGTCATTAACAAGTATGTTCATTAGAACAGAAATCAAATGACGGTCTATTTGAAATGGACCTTCTCTAGTTGTTATTGTAAACGTTAAATTCTCAGTCAAAAATTCAGAAATACACGAAAACATAGCCTGTGTAATAGACTGGTATGCTGGCCCACCCCAATGTAGAATGTTAACCCATCCTACAGATTGGAGAAGTGGAAGGACTTCAAATGGAGCAATATGATCAATATCCACAGGTCACTCAACAATAACATTGCGCAATCGTAAATCCCGCACATAGGAGGGATCATCTTCGGGTGACCGAAGGTAGCGCCTTGTTAAAGGTGTCGATCTAGATGAGGAAGCACCACAGGAAGTTTTTTTACCTCTAGCATCCATTTACAATAAAGAAATGAAGGAATCAAGAAGTTGTAAAAGATGTAGAGTTGGTTTCTTAAAAAAATAGATTTTTGAGAAGAAAACCTTAAAATCTTCAAGGAAATATGAAATAAATCACCCCAAGTTAGAAAATGAAGTGATAAACACTTGAATCTAGAAAGAAAATGGAAATAATGGACTAACTTTAAATAATTAAGAAGTTGGGTACGACCGGTCGAGCTTAAACTCATTGGAGAGGAAAAGCAAATGAAGAAGAAAAGTGGTTTTTCCCTAAATTAAAAGCACCAGCGCGCTACACGACTGGTCGAGTATGTCCTCGACTGGTCGTGCCACCACTGGTCAAGTACGTCCTCGACTGGTCGTGCACAGATAAAAATATGCATTTTCCACATAATTTTAAAATTTAAAATTATACTCTAACAAATATATACACTATGATACATACAACCATGAATAATCAATTCAAATTGTACATACCAAGATCGAATTTCAATTTATTAAACCTGCTTTTGTCGAGCGGTTTAGTGAAAATGTCAGCAAGTTAAGTCTCGGTCAGAATGTATTCCAATGAAATTGTCTTTTCTTCCACTAATTCACGAATGTCGTGATATCTAATGTCAATGTGCTTGGTTCGTGAATGCTGAATTGGCTTTTTAGATATATTTTTGCACTAGAATTATCACAATATAAAACCATTGAATCCTGTGCAATTCTGTAATCGCTTAACATTCTATTCATCCATACAAGCTGAGTACATGCATTTCTAGCTGCGATGTATTCAGCCTCAGTAGTTGAGAGCGATACAGAACTTTGTTTCTTACTTTGCCAAGAAACTAAACAGTTCCCAATATAGAAACAACCACCACTAGTTGATTTCCTATCATCAACATTACCAGCCCAATCAGCATCAGTGTACCCAGCCAATTGAACATTAGTATCATGTGGATACAAAGACCCAAATTTGTTGTACTTGCGACATATCGCATAATCCGCTTAACAGTAGTTAAGTGTGACTCTTTAGGGTCAGATTGATATCTAGCATAAATTCCAATGCTAAAAACAATATCAGGTCTACTTGTAGTTAAATAAAGTAAACTGCCAATCATACTACGATATAATTTAGGATCTATACTTTTACTTGTAGAGTCCTTTGAGAGTCTTAATGTAATACTCATAGGAGTATCAAAAGTTTTCCCATTCTCAAATTCGAACTTTTTCACTAAGTTCAGAGCATATTTGGTTTGAGAAATAAAGATACCATCAGGTTGTTGTTTTACTTGCAGCCCTAGGAAATAATTCAATTCCCCAACCATGCTCATTTCAAACTTAGATTTCATTAGATCTGCAAACTCAATAGTCATGCTAGCACAAGTAGATCCATAAATAATATCATCAACATAGATCTGCACTATTAAGATATGACCATTATGTTTCTTAACAAAAAGAGTCTTATCAACACTTCCCATTAGAAAATTATGACTTAGTAAAAACTTAGTCAATTTTTCGTACCATACCCTGGGAGCTTGTTTCAAACCGTGGAGAGCCTTTTTTAAGCGATAGACATGATCAGCATTTTTAGGGTCTTCAAAACCCATTGGTTGTTCAACATACACTTCTTCATGTAAATCGCCATTTAAAAAAGGACTCTCTACATCCATTTGATAAATTTTAAACTTTCTAAAATAAGCAATGGATATAAATAGTCTGATCGATTCAAGACAAACTACTGGGGCAAAGGTTTCATCATTATCGATGCCTTCAATTTGAGTGTACCCTTGTACAACCAGCCTAGCCTTGTTTCTAATTATATTACCAAGTTCATCAGACTTACTTTTGAAAATCCACTTAGTTTCGATAATATGTTTATCTTTAGGTCTAAGAACAAGATACCAAACATCATTTCTAACAAATCGATTAAGTTCTTCTTGCATCGCTACTATCTAGTTTTCGTCAGTAAGAGCTTCTTTTACGTTAACCGGTTCTATCTGGGATGTAAAGCACACATAATTACATATCTTCTAGTTGTTTATGAGTGTGCACACCAGTGAGAGGGTTTCCAAGAATCTGAGTGGTTGGATGATCTTTAACAGTCCTCAGTTCAGAGTTATTTTGACTTGATGAAGTATCTGGTTTGTCAATTAAAAGAACATCATCATTATCTGAACTTGAGGCAGGTGTATTCAGGTGATTATCAATAACCACATTGACGGACTCTTGAATTACATCGGTCCTCTAATTCAGTACTCGATACGCTCTACTATTTAAAGCATATACTAAAAAGATCCCTTCATTGCTTTTAGTGTCGAACTTACCCAGATTTTCACGGTCACATAAAATATAGCATTTGCTGTCAAAAACTCGAAAGTATTTGATAGTAGGCTTCTTATCAAACCACATTTCATAGGCCGTTTTATTATTTGACTTACTTGTATAAACCCGGTTGATTATATAGCAGGCAATATTTATGGCTTTAGCCCAAAGATTTTTAGGAAGCTTCATAATATTCAACATAACATAACATTTTTAGGAAGCTTCATAATATTCAACATAACATTTTTAGGAAGCTTCATAATATTCAACATAACATTTTTAGGAAGCTTCATAACATAACATAACATTTTTAGGAAGCTTCATAATATTCAACATTTTTAGGAAGCTTCATAATATTTAACATTTTTAGGAAGCTTCATAATATTCAACATTTGCCATTTCTTAAAGCACACTATTTTTTCTTTTATTGTGGTGTTTTGGGCGCAAAGAATTTGAGAATAGCAGTTCATCGCTTTTATTGTGGTGTTTTAGGCGCAAAGAATTCATGTGATATTCCCTGATCGTAACAGAATTTCTTAGAACTGCTATTCTCAAATTCTGATCCATGATCACTACGGATCTTACAGACTTGAAAACCTTTTTCCGTTTGGATCCTTTTAAGAACTCTTTTTACTTCATCAAGGGTTTCTGATTTATCCCTTAAGAAGGCTACCAAAGTGAATCTGGTAAAATCATCCACGATTACCAGTATGTATTTTTTACCACCTCGACTCTCCGTCCTGGTTGGTTGTAACGCCCTGAAAATCGGGGGTCGAGTAGCAACTCAACACCCGAGTTCCAAAACATCATTTATGCAACATAAATGCTTATGATTGAATGTTGTCTGTGTTAGTGCATTAATCATAAGTAGGATTATACCAAAACAGTAATTCATACTCCAGATCAAGTTATAAAACGCAAGCGGAAGACTGAAAGATGTATATAAATGTATATAAAGCCAGAAACGGTCACAATTGGTCTCTAAAGTATAACACCTTACTGAGTCACCATATACATGTATTAGTTTCAAAATCAAAATGCCAAAAACAGTGGTACAACTATAATGGTAAACCCTGTAGCCCCGTCATCTGAACGGCCTAAGCGAAGCCTCCAGAGAACTGCATGTAGGAGAACTCGTCCTGATCATTGTAGTAATCAGGCACAGCCTCCTGCGTCTCGTCAACACCTGCATCTAAGACAGAGTCTGGTGGGTGTCCAGAACACCGTCCCGTAACGTGGGAGTGAGTAGCTAACTCAGTGGAACAATAAAGCATAGGTTAACATGTTATCAATTCAGTCAAGCAGTAATGATAAAGCAGTACAGTCAAACAATCCTAATTACTCTTATTAATGCAAGGATGAAATGTAGTCATGATGCATGCCCTCGCCAATGCTCCCTCGTGCGACACCATCTTACGTCCGCGGCATGCGTTCATCTCTCAGTGCTCCACATCTTCCAGGCACATGTAGTACTATGTTATGAGCGTGATTACCGAGCAATTATTGTCCTTTTCATACAGCAGTATTGGAAAACTAAGGTACCTCTCTTGTATTATTCCCAAGCAATAATCCATTCTAGGGTCGTCAGTCCTAGATAATCTCATACGATGATGCGATTCTAGGTCGCTGTAAAGGGCAACCAGGGCTGTTACACGCACTCGTTGCACCGCTCCCCCATCACCTTATCAATCAGGCCTAATTTATACTCTGTTTACTATAGGAAGGCTTGTCGCCTCTCCGCAGATTCAGAGTATGCTCGAGGTCACTACAAAGGGCTGTCAGGGTTATTACACGCAATCGTTACACCACTCCCCCATCACCTTATCAGTGTAGGCCGAAGCTCGAATACAGTGTCTCATACCACCATATTCGGCTCATGAGTCTGGGTTGCTCACTGGTCACTACGGGGAGGCTCGTTGCCCCAGCGTAGGCCGACAGCTCGACTACGGTGTCCCATACCACCATGCCCGGCTCATGAGTCTTAGCGGATCGAGGTACCAAGGTTAACAGGGTTACACTAGTAAGTTTGGTACCTTAGGTTCAAGCAGTAGCGTCCAAACATGGTGAACATACACTAGACAAATCGGGTTACTTGACGAGCTCGACTAGCACAAGCACACGACAAGTTGAACGACATGAAATGCATAAGCCCTTCGCGTGGCCTAACCATTGTCGCCAACCGAAGTACGGCTCGGGTTCGTCAAACACGTCTTACGCGGCGAATCAATCTCAGTCACGAATTTAATCCCGTTACCGACAGCTTGGACTAAATCATAGTCCCAACTTCATTTTACTTCATCAAGAATCATATGAGATAGTTAAAGCAGGAAAATAACAAGCAATTCAATTCTTACAATCAAAGAAGCATGTTATGAAATACAACACAAACAAGGTTTCGCACACATTCACTTCATGAAATAAAACAGACATTACAATGTAACGTACATGTAGAAAATCATACATATAATTGAGGTAACCGAGATTCGTATCTCGATCCTCCTACAAAGTATTCTAGGTGATCACTAGCACATTCAAACATTTTCACAAACACATAGACTACATACATCACCTTACATAATGTATGAGGATTACACATGTGTTAGGCCAAATCCTTTCACTAGGGAGTTGCCTTGCATACCACGTGCATATACCCACGACGGATAACCATGGTGTGCATGAATCCGAGCTCCATGTTCATTCAAACATTTCTACAAACACTTGAACTACACACTTAGTCACATATAACGTATATTTGCCGTGACGTGATTTTGGGCAAGTCCTTTCGCTAAGGAGTTGTCGCACATGTATTAGGCATATATTCATGACAAATAAACATGTTAACCACAAATCCAAATTCCAAATATATTCAAACATTCCAACATATACATAGAATACACTATATTCTACATAGTTCATGTAAACTCGTATAACGAAACAGACGACGCATTTTGCATGTGTAATAGCACCCATAACAAGAATAAATCATTATCCGACATTGAAAGCCTTGAAAATCATAACCTATACGTCTAAAGTCTGCACCTTACGCTGTAGAAGCGTAACGAATTTAATAGAAACTCTACGCTTTCATCAACATCGATATGACGACCTATAACACAAGGTAAGTCAGCTACTTCGCTACTTGTAGCAATAGAAACCATAAAACAGGTTAGGGTTAGGGTTTTCTTACCTAGAATTAAAGTCAGAATCGCCGGAATAGCGATTAGATCGGGGTGGTTAAGCACGTATGATAACAGGGTAGAGTAACAGGATCTTTCTCCCACAACTCTCACACTTTCTCTCTCTTTTCTCTCTTCTCTATCTTAGGTTTTCTCAAATTCATATGGGATGAGTGAGTGAGGGTTTAAGGTCCTTATATAGGCTAAAAACTCACAAATTAGACCCAGGGCCAAAGTATCTTAGGTTATAGCCAAAGTAGGTCCGTTTCGTCTCAACGGAGCACTTCTGGAGCCCCCCCCCCCCCTTGAGCCAAAGGTCGGACTTAAGCTCACCAACCTTGGATCTAGGTGGAGTTAAGTTTTCATTCCAGTCGGGTTTACAGATCGCCCGTGGCAGACCAATTTCATTTCAACAGTCCACGATCACCGATCAGGGCCACAAGTACACTGGCCTGTGTAGAAAATTTCCCCTGATCCGAGAGTGTATTTGGGTCAGAATCTGACGGTCTAAATCCTTATATTCGGCCCGCAAGCGACAAGTCTCAGATTACTTAAATTTAGAATTTATTTCTAATTATTTTCACGCTTCTCACACTCTTCACTCCGGGCTCAAGCGAATAGCCCCGGGACACTATCTGCATTTGATTTCTGAGATGGTTGTCAAGCCCAGCAAGGCGGTCCTAATCGTTTAGTTTCGCGTTAATCAGACTTTCGACGTGCGGTTCAGGTCCGATGCGGAGTTTCATGATGCTCTCGAGAGAAACCGGGTAATGAGATTGATCCTAGATTATAGGGTAACATAGCGTCAATGATTCCATAAGTTTTGGGTCTTTCAGATTATGTTTAAAGTGATTCAAGCTAATTCTACTGAGCATTCAGTTTAATACTTAACTAAATTATGCCCTAATCACGAAAGAATATGATCTTAAGGCAGTTCTACACCCCTTTCTAGCGCTTTTAGGTAGTATATCATTTTAATTATTTTTCTAGTAGTTTTTCATCACGTCTACTTCATCTCTACCAAATTTCATTAGGTTTTGTGTTGTAGAAAAATTTTAAAATTTCTAGAAACGGCAGCTGTCCAAACTAATACTTTCCGGATAGTTGTCACAACGACCTATATTTAACTATATTAAAATGTTTATTACATTTTTTCTATTATTTTTATATGAAACTAGACTTATTAAGCTTCAATCTGATTTTTGAATCACCTAAATCGGAATTATAACGAGGGAGATATGATTTTTCAAAGTTGAACGAACAGTGCAGAATTTTTCTGTCGAAAATGGGCCACTGGCCCACTGCGGCTCTGCCACGCTCGCATTTTGGCGAGGCCTCGCCAACTCGGCAAGGCCCTCGCCGCTCTCTATCCTATTTGGAATGATTTTGCCATCCGGTATTCAAAATAGATGTATTTTGCAACCCAGGATGAGTTATTTGACGTGCAATACATGTTTTTGGGGTAGGAGAAGCTGATCTATCCAAATAGCCTACTTATTTCATGAGATTCCAAAAGGTTAATGGTTAAAAACCTCTTTTATTTATTTATTTATTATTTATAGTAATTTTTAGGTCAAGTATTGATCAACATCACTTAAACTTTAAGATTTGTGTCTAATATGAAAGCACTTAGAAATTTTTGAAGGATAAGGTAGTGAAAGGTGAGATTTTTGAAGGAAATGTGAGGTTTTGAAGAAAATGGTTTGAAAAGGGATTTGAGACTTTTGAATTGAGTGTTTGAGAAGTTAATCAAGTGTTAGGATCGACCCATCGCCTAAGGACGTCTAACTCCAAGTTGAAAAAAATCCGGGGTGTTACAATCTACCCCCCTTAAAAATAATTTCGTCCTCGAAATTGCCTAAGGGAGATGAGTAAAGATTTTATTACTTCCTTTGCCTAAGCTTGACTTCAATTTTATAAGCGTGGTAGGGTGTATACTGTCCATGCTAGTCTGGTACATTTTAGTCTTTACCCCCCTTAAAAACTTATTTCTTTATCTCTTACTTATATCCTGATGGTTTGCTATAATGGATTTCTTTCTTTATTTGGAGTCTTGTCGATGATTCTCATCTATTTTAAGATAGTTGTTTTCAATGTTTGACCAACACAGAGAGACGGTTATAGTGGGCTTGATCCCAATACATCGATCATCTACCTGACCAAGGTAGAAGGCTCATCGTATCCCTTCCTAGTCCTGGTTGCTCCTGGTCTTCTGCTCGGTCAAGCAGTGAGTCCATTGGTAGTCGCTCAGGATTGAAAATTGGGTTAAGCCGCGAATGCTTCGCAGTTGTATATTTCAGTAATTCCGTAGTCTGATCACTCACAAAGCTTAGGGAATATCCATCAATGAAAGGTTCAAATTTCCTAATCATAAGGTTGCTCGTTGGGTCTTGCTCTAGGAGAGTCCTCATCTTAATTCATGTCCATGGTAGTAGTTAAACTCGTACTCATTGTTAGGCCCTTTCTTTAATACGAATTGGTTTAATACATGAACCCTAATTGATTTCCTTCGATGACTTCATTATTGATATTCTAAGGGAAATTCAGATCCTATTTAGTGACCTATCTTTACGAATAGTCTTGATCAATTCCATTCGATCCTAGGCCAGTGGGCTATCAGCCCACCAAGCTTCCGCTGCGCCTATGAGTGGGTAGACAAGTATACCTACCTAACTCGACCGCATTCATAACCTTTCTACCCCCCTTAAAATTGTTTCTACTCTTAGGGTTCAAGAATTTGTACATCGATCTGTATGTCAGGACGAGTTGAAATTTGAGACCTATCTTTGGTATGAAATGGGAAGCGATCTATCCATACATTGGTCTCCTTTTCACCGATGATGTATATTATGGCATTAGTACCTATGGTCATAGAAAGGAGCAAAAATGATGGGTGTTGTGGTTGATTCCAGGGACGAATGTGATTTTGTGGTAAGGTGCTTAACTATACCAGGGAAGGACCTTTGTCATGGTCCCGACTTACTTTCTTTAATCATGCCTAGTTTTATACTGTAAAATAATTTATACATTATTACTACATAAGGAATTTGGACAAAATAGGTAAACGGCAGACTATCCTTCTAAGTTCATATGCATGTTATGCATGCCAGAATGGTCTGTGGTTTGAGGCCTAATTCATAACTGTCTGTTGCCCATTTGAGAAATTTCTTAGGCCTAAAAAGAAAAGTCTCTATTGACTATATATTCCTAACACTTCTCAAGGATGAAATAGTAAACTTTTAGTTGCAAGTGGTCGAGCCAACACGGAAGGAAAGTTGTGTAGTGGGTTTGAGTCGGATACATGGACCTTCTGCCTAGCCAGGACAGAAAATTTGTCGTATCAGTTCTTAATCCTTGTTGATCCCGACCCTCTGCTTGATCAGAGCATAAAGTTCATTGGTAACTACCAAGATTGAAAATTCAATTCAAACCGCGAATACTTCGCTTCTATATAGTTCTCTACTCCGTGTTCCCGATTGTAATAAGTCTTTAGGAAGACAATTCTAAGGGTTGTATTGATTTGACCTAACATTAAATCCAAGGGATATATAAGTTTTCTATGAGCGTGAATAGTTTCTACGTCAAACAACCTTCCTAAGAGTTATTAAAGGAGCCTGTAAGTACCAAGGGGATTTAACGAAGGAATGGGGTCTCGCTCCAACCTAATCAAGTCAACTAACTAAATCTATCTTTCAATTGTCTTAGCATAATCAGTGTTTTACATTCCTTAGCATAACCAACCAATAGTTATAATTCAAGGTCTATGCTTATACGCTAGGTGATTTCATACCCTTTCTAATACAAGAAATTGTTTATCACTTAGGGTCAAACGTTGTCTGATTGGAATTGAGTTGCCTGCGCTTGAATTTAACTACGCTCGAGCATTTCACATATGCTCATACCAACTAAGAGGTTCTAGGGTTCACGTTATCAATTTATTGGATTTTCCATACTGTTAGGTCTTTCAAAATCTAGGAGCACCACTCTAGGTCCAAAACTTTATGGACCTATTTGGCCAGTGGTCTTAAGTTGTATTAAATGGGGCTGCATTGCTAATCCCACATCGGGATTTAGAGTGGCATGTTTGGTAGGAGGGTGGGAGGGTATTAAAAGTTATTTTATAGGCTTTAGAAAATGAGCCTTGTGTTGGAGAGTGTGAGATGGGATTTCCAAATCCCATAGTGAGGAATTTGTAAGTGTGATTTGAAAGGAAATCCCGAGATTTACTTGTAATTGCATACATTCCAAACATGGTGTTGATAACCATGGGATACACCCAATCTAGGGACAATACCTTACACATGCATTTATTGTTACTTTTATAATTTCATCCACCTTAAACTCGCCTAATGCAGTTGGCGGAGTGGGCCCTAAATGTCCCAACATGTGGAGGTTATGAAAGTTATGGGACACAAAAATGTGGATTTTGTGCTCATATGGGTGTGAGATGGTGAGGCCAAGAGGAGTGAGAGATGGGTTTAGAGGTGTAATGGTGGAGGGTAGAAGGAGTTCGCAATAGTCAAGTACAACTCTTTCATTTAACAAAATTTGTCACAATACAGGGAATAAAGTTCTACATGAATTATGACAGGAACGCATGCGGCTATACTAAGCCCGAACCACCAAGCACAAATACACTTTTTACCTACTACACTACTAAGCACAGGAATCATTTAAACACAAACATCCTAAAATGGCAACGAACAAGCTACAGAGCGACGGCATGGATGACTAGGCATTCGAGTCTGGCGACGAAGGAAGGCACCCTTTCTCTTTCCCATGAGAGAAAGAAAGGTGGAGATCGAAAATATGGCCGTAACTAGCTCGAAGAAAGCCATTGGAGAGGAACAAAGTCTGGGATTGAGATGGATGGTGGAGTTATGAAGTAATGAGTCACAAAAGGGGGTTTGTGGACTCAAAGCAAGGAAAAGAAGGAGATGGGAGATGCATGTAACTGTAGAGGGCAGTTGGGAGCATAAAATGATGAAAACACTAATTTTCTAAGAAGAATGAGGTGGGATATGAAGTTTCCACGATTCTAAGACACAATATGGGGATTTGAGAGTTCAAATGAGAGGGGATGAAGAGTGTAGACAGCAATGGAGGAGGGTCTTGACAGGGTGATAGGTATGGTGCACGAAAACGAAAGAGGGTCTTGACAGGTTAATGGTTAAAAACCCCTTTTATTTATTTATTTACTATTCATAGTAATTTTTAGGTTAAGTATTGATCAACATCACCTAAACGTTAAGATTTGTGTCTAATATGAAAGCACTTAGAAAATTTGAAGGATAAGGTAGTGAAAGGTGAGATTTTTGAAGGAAATGTGAGGTTTTGAAGAAAATTGTTTGAAAAGGGATTTGAGACTTTTGAATTGAGTGTTTGATAAGTTAATCAGGTGTTAGGATCGACCCATCACCTAAGGACGTCTAACTCCAGGTTGAGAAAAATCTGGAGTGTTACATTGGTCCTATAAGATCCATGTGGAGAAGTTGGAGCGGTTTAGATGTGGCATTGGAGTCCACCTGTATGTGAGCACTCCTAGTTTGTTTGCCAATTTGGCATTCGCCACATATTTTGTCTACTTTCTGTAATTTAGGTAGACCTCTTATCAGTTCTCTTTTGTTCAATCTATAAAAATTGCGGTAGTGTACATGTCTAAGGCGTTTATGTCATAACTCAGTCTCATCAGTATGGACCATGTAACACGATTGATTAAATGAGCTAGAATCACTTATAATATAGTAGTTTTCAGAAGTTCTGCGACCAGTTAATATTACAGAACCTTTTTTGTTTAAAATTTCACAACCTTGATTAGTAAATTTTACGCTACAATTTTTATCGCATATTTGAGAAATGCTTAACAAGTTATGTTTTAAACCTTCTACATATAAAACATTTTCAAATAGAGGGAGGTTAGAAAGTTGAACCGTACCTTAGCCAATAATCCTGCAGTTGCTACCATCACCAAATGTGACCGAACCATCAGTCATGTCTTTAAGATTGGTGAACAGACCTTTGTCACCAGTCATGTGTCTGGAGCATCCACTGTCTACGTACCACTTCGAATGGCTTGAAGCTTTGAAAGCGGTGTGGGCAACCAAGCTAGTAACCTTAGGAACCCATTTCAAAACTATTTTGGGTTTAAGAGTACAGTTGGTCTTCTTGTATTTGTAGTTGTTGTAAGAATGACCTACTGAGTTAGATTTTAAGAGCTCCTTAAGTAAATCAACTATCATCTCAGCTAAAGGGTTTCGGTTTTGATTTTTATAGTTGATATGGTTGCTTTTAGGTTTAAAAGATTGAAAAGATTTAGTATTTTTAGAAAAGTTTTGATTTGAACTATTCCTTTTTGAGTTTGAAGACTCTCCTTTCACAAACTTAGGAGGAGTATTCTTCTGTTTAGGAGGAACATTTTTGTCGTAGCCCAAACCGGATCGATCGCCACATTTTCAGGATCTGGATAAAAGTTTTTTTTATTTAGGATCACCTTGGGCATACCTCCAAGTATCTTTCAAACTCAAAAGTGAAGAGACTTCAAGTTTTAGTTTTTCATTTTCAGATTTAAGATTTTCAATAAAGGAGGTTTTGAAATCTAAATTACATTTAGTCTTTTCAAAACAATCTGAAATATGGGACTTTTCTAAAATAAGAGTATCAAAATGATCTTTGAGTTTTGAAAACTTTTCTTTTTGAAGTTTCTAAAATAAGCATCTTGAAGATCTTCTTCATTTTCATGATCACTATTCAGATTTTCTTCACTAGTTAAATCATCATGATCTGAAAAAGTGAACTTGGCTAGAGTCATAAGGGCTTTGACTTCATTACCTAACTCGATTTCAGAATCTTCTGATTCAGAAGAGGCTTCAGAGCCAGAAGATTCATCCCAAGTAGCCAGCATACCTTTCTTTTTAGGTTTGTCCTTTCTAGGACACTTGTTTGTTAAATGCCCATATTCATGGCAATTGTAACATTGACTATCTTTTAAAGATTTCCAAGTTTTAGATTTAGATCTTTTCTTATCATTAGATTTTTGAAAATCAACACTCTTTTTACTTTTGCAAATTTTATAAAAAAAAAATTTGCTAAAAGGGCCATATCATCTTCAGAATTTTCTAAATCAGAATTTTCTTGAGAAATACATTTAGAAGACTTAAGGGCGATAGATTTACCTTTAGGAGCTTTAAAAGTTAACTCATAAGCCTGTAAAGAGCCAACTAATTATTCTACCCTCATATTATCCGTATCACAAGGTTCTTGGATCGCAGTTACCTTAGAATTGAATCGTTCAGGAAGTGAGCGTAGTATCTTTGCACAGACTTTACCTTCTAGGATTTTATCACTAAGACTCCACATAAAGTTCACAATGTCATTTAATCTAGTATAGAAGTCCATGAACATTTCGTTTTCTTCAATATGTATTTCCTCAAATTTGGTTGTGAGGATTTGAACTTTAGATTTCTTGACAATTGATGTTCCCTCGTGTGTCATTTCTAAAATATCTCAGGCTTGCTTTGCAGAATCACAGGTTATAATTATTTTGAATTCATTTGGTGATAGTGCACAAGTGATTGCATTTAGTGCTTTTGCATTGGCACTACTCTCACTTTTTCGAAGTGTGGTCCAAGAAATATAAGGTGTTACTCTCATAGATTTAGATCCATCGATACCAGTTACTTCAGTGGTAGAAGGGGTCCATTCAGTCACTGTGGCTAGCCACACGCTCTCATCCATGGATTTTAGGAAAATTCACATTCTGTCTTTCCAATAGACATAATTGGTGTCATCAAATGGTGGAGGCCTAGTGACTGAAAGACTATCAAAATTTAACATCTTATAAATAGCTCAGATCGATTAGCTCAGGAAATAAATCCAAATATAAAAAGTAACGGGCTATTAGGCTTTGATACCACTTGAAAAGGCCGAGCTATATGTCCTAGAGGGAGGGTGAATAGGACTATGCCAAATTAAAATGCTAACAGCGGAATTTAATTAATTAAAGGAAAAAGATAGCACTTTAAACAAACCACAATACGGAAATGTAAAGTAACCTCAAATTCTAGTATTGAGAGGTTGATACAAATGTTGTTCTAAAGACAACCTTACACCATAAAAACCAAGGGTTTATGGCAAGGACAACCTTACTAGAACGGTTTGTGTATCAAAAACTCAAACTGAAGAGGAATAAAAAGGAAATAGCAAGAAAGGAATTCTAAGCTATTACAACATTCCCCACAAAGCTTGAAATGTAAAGGATTACAACATTCACATTCACACATACATCCCACAATATTGAATGATAAAAGATATAGAAAATAAACCACGCATCCACAATACACAAAGAATTATAGTGGTTCACCTGTGTGTACACCAACTGTTAAACCCCCTCCTGGGGCGGTCATGATTTTTCAAGTCGCAATGTAGTGCGACCTTCATCTACCACTTCAGGAGGTCGCTCGGCATCTCCTGGGTAGCCTCAGCATGGCTCCGGGGCAAGTTACTGTAAGTGCTATATTTTATATCCCTGTTTGTTATCAAATTTGTGGTGCCAAAATCACTGTTATATATCTTGCATAAGTGAAGCTCTCTTAAAGATCAACATTCATGAACAAGCTAAGCTCACAACAAGCTAAGCTCACAAGTACAATGATCAAACTTGAATAAAAGAACTACTTACAAGACATGACTCAAGCTGCAAGACTTCAAGAAGAATTCAAATGAACTCAAGACACTTTCAAGATTGAGCTACATCAAGATTTCAAGATTGAACTACATCAAGACTTCAAGGCTTATACTTCAAGGTCACTAGTTCGTAATATTTCAATGTCCTTACTTCATGGTTGAGGTTTGACTGACCTTAGGTTGACCTTAGAAGTAGGTCACTTTGGATACATAAATCAAATGTTTATTTTACATAAGTTTGGTCAGTTCTTCGACTAGTCCTAGGCCTTCTTCGACTAGTCCTAGAGTTGCTTCGACCAGTCTAAGAAAATCCTCAATCAGTCGTAAGTTTGTTACAAAAATTGAATAAATTCTGTTAGTCTTCGACTAGTCCAGGGATCTGTTCGACCAGTCGAAGGAACAGTGTCGACTGGTTCTTCGACCAGTCGTAAATCTTCGACACAAAGTCCAGCGATAAATTCACAAGGTCTTCGACCAGTCGAAGGAGACCTTCGACCAGTCGAAGGTGACCTACGACCAGTCGAAGGAGGTCTTCGACCAGTCGTAGAACGGTCAAAGCTTATCACGCCCGATTTTTTTTAAATTTGTTATTTCTTCGACTAGTCGAAGGGTTCCTTAGACCAGTCGAAGGTGCGATCTGCTCACCTATAAATAGAGCACGAATCTTAGAAGAAATCATCGAATTAATTAATCCATTCAAGTCAATCTTCGTCGAACTTCTGAGAGATATTTCTGTGCTCCATCTAAGCTAAGTGTGCTTATTTAATATTCTCTTTCCTTAGCTTTATTTAATTGATTTTGTTTCTGCTATTCCAATCTAATTTGATAAGAAGAATCGTTATTCCCTTTCTTTGGAATCAAAATCAATTAAGGCAAGCCCTACTTGGTTAAATTTAAAATCTATTAGAATTAGAACCATTGTAATTGAGTACTGGACATTGAACTTGGACATTCAATCATCTACTCTGACTTGGTTCTACCGGGCTGCTACATCGAAGGAGATATTCAGGTATTTTACATTTAATTGTAAATTCCTTTCTGTTTTGGTTTATTTCAAGATTTGCCAGAAAAATCTTGTTGTATTGGTTATCTGAGGAGAGCCAGGAAAACTCAGAAGTGGGGTTTTTTTCATTGTATAAGCCCACAGACAAAGACACAATTGTAAAGGTTTTTGGTGAACCTGGGAAAACCTATTTTGTTAGTGAACGCTAATATCCCCTGTGTGAGGATATTAGGAGTGGAGTAGCATTTTGTATGGCTGTTGTTTAACAGTTGGTGAACACACAGGCGAACCACTATAATCCCTAGTGTTATGGTTGAATGATTTACATTTCTAATCTTTAATTATTCTTTTGTGGGATGTATGAATGTGGTGAATGTTGTAATCATTTAATTCAAGCCTTGTGAGAATTTTGTAATAATTTAGAATTTACTTTCTGCTATTTCTTTATCTACTTGAATTTAAATTTCCTTTAAAGTTGTTCCAGCAAGGTTACCCTGCCATTTTTATGGTGTATGGCTGTCCCTAGAACAATACATTTGTGATTACAATTTATTTTAATTCAATTTGTATTTATTTCTTTATTCCTCTTTGGTTTGAGATTTGATACAAAGATCTTTCTAGAAATAAGGTTGTCCTACCATAAACTCTGGTTTTTGGTGAAAGGTTGTCCTTAGAACAACATTTGTATCAACCTCTCAAGATCTAATTTTTGAGGTTGTTTTACTTACCTGCATTGTGATTTAATTTGGCTATCATATTTCTTTTAATTCCGCTGTTATAAGTTTTATTTGGCATTGTCCTATTCACCCCCCTCTAGGACATATAGCTAGGCCTTTTCAAGTGGTATCAGAGCCTAATAGCTCGTTCTTATTGCTATTTATTTGGATTTATTTCCTGAGCTAACGATCTAAGCTATTTAAAAAGATGTCAAATTTTGATAGCCTTTCAGTCACGAGGCCTCCACCATTTGATGGCTCCAACTATGCCTATTGGAAAGCCAGAATGAGGATCTTCCTCAAGTCAATGGATGAAAATGTGTGGCAAGCCACAGTGACTGAATGGAAACCTCCTGTCATGGAAGTTACTGGGGTTGATGGTTCAAAATCTATGAAAGTCACACCATATTACCAATGGACCACTCTTCAGAAAAGTGAGAGTAATGCTAATGCTAAAGCACTAAATGTAATTACTTACGCACTATCACCGGATGAGTTCAAAAGAATCATTTCCTGTGATACTGCAAAGTAAGCTTGGGATATATTAGAAATGACACACGAGGGTACTACAATTGTCAAAAAATCTAAAGTTCAACTCCTCACAACCAGATTTGAAGAAATTCATATGGAGGAAAATGAAATTTTTATGGACTTTTATACTAGATTGAATGACATTGTAAACTCAATGTGGGGTTTTGGCGATAAAATCCCAGAAAGTAAAGTGTGTGCAAAGATATTACGCTCACTTCCTGAACGGTTCAATTCTAAAGTAACCGCAATCCAGGAACTTCATGATACGGATAATATGAAGGTTGAAGAACTAGTTGGTTCTCTACAAACCTACGAGTTGAACTTTAAAGCTCCTAAAGGTAAATCTATCGCACTTAAATCTTCTAAATATAATACAGAAGAAAATTCTGATTCAGAAGATGATATGGCTCTTTTAGCTAAAAAAATTTTACAAGATTTTCAAAAGCAAGAAAAGGGTTGATTTTCAAAAATCAAATGATAAAAAGAAGTTTAGACCTAAATTTCGAAAATCTTTGAAAGATAGTCAATGTTACAACTGTCAAGAATATGGGCGCTTAGCAAATAGATGTCCTAAAAAGGACAAACCCAAGAAGAAGTGTATGTTGGCTACATGGGATGAATCATCTGATTCTGAAGCTTCTTCTGAATCAGAAGATTCTGAAACTGAGTTGAGCAATGAGGTTAAAGCTCTTATGACTCTAGCCAAATTCACATTTTCAGATAATGACTCAACAAGTGAAGAAAATCTGAGTAGTGAATGTGAAAATGAAGATGATCTTCAAGATGCTTACAATGCCCTATATAAGGAAAGTTGTAAAATTGCTGTCAAACTTAAACTTCAAAAAGAAAAGTTTACTAAACTCAAAGAATGTTTTGAATCGCTTGTCTTAGAAAAATCTCAAATTTCAGATTGTTTTGAAAAATCAAAATGCGATTTGGAATTCAAGAACTCCCTAATTATTGATTTGAAATCTGAAATTGAGAAACTCAAAACTGAAGTATCTTCTCTTCTGAGTCTAAAGGACACATGAAAATATGCCCAAGGAGATCTAAAGTTAGAAAAACTTTTATCCGGATCAAGAAAATGTGGCGATCTATCCGGGTTGGGATACGATAAAAATCTACCTCCTAAACAAAAATATATTCCTCCTATGTTTGTTAAAGGAGAGTCCTCAAACTCAAAAGGGAAAAGTACTTATCAAGATTTTTCTAGAAATTCAAAAACTTTTCTAAAACCTAGAAGCAGCCATGTCAACTTTAATCAGAAACGAAATCCACTAGCTGAAAAGATAGTTGATTTACTCAAGGAGCTCTTAAAATCTAACTCTATAGGTCATTCTTACAACTATAAACAAAAGAAGACCAACTATGTTCCTAAACCTAAAACAGTTATGAAATGGGTTCCAAAAGTCACCTGCTTGGTTGCTCACATTGCTTTCAAAGCAACAAGTCATTCAAAATGGTACCTAGACAGTGGATGCTCCAGGCATATGACAGGGGACAAAGCCTTATTCACGAATCTGAAAGATATGACTGATGGTTCAGTCACATTTGGTGATGGTAGCAACTGCAAGATTATAGGCCAAGGTACGGTTCAACTTTTTAATCTTCCTGTGTTTAAAAATGTTTTATATGTTGAAGGCTTAAAACATAACTTGCTTAGTATATCTCAAATATGTGATAATAACCATAGTGTTCGGTTTTCTAATCAAAGCTGTGAAATACTAAACAATAAGGGTTCTGTAATATTAACTGGACGTAGAACATCTGAAAATTGCTATATTATTAGCGAATCCAGCTCATCTAATCAAACATGTCACATGGTCCATACAGACGAGACTGATTTATGGCACAAACGTCTTGGACATGTACATTATCGAAATTTATATAGATTGAGCAAACGAGAACTTATAAGAGGTTTACGCAAACTTCAGAAATTAGATAAAATATGTGGTGAGTGCCAGATAGGCAAACAAATAAGATACTCACACAAAAAGGTGAATTCAAATACCACATCAAGACCACTCGAACTCCTCCACATGGATCTGATAGGACCTCCCAGAACGGAAAGTCGTGGTGGGAAAAAGTATATCTTGGTAATAGTTGATGACTTTACCAGATTTACATGGGTAGTCTTCTTAAGGGATAAATCTGAAACCCTTGAAGAAGTAAGTAAAGTTCTCAGAAGGATTCAAACTGAAAAATGTTCTCAAATCAGTAAGATTCGTAGTGATCATGGATCTGAATTTGAGAATAGCAATTTTGAGAAGTTCTGTACCGACCAAGGAATATTACATGAATTCTCTGCTCCCAAAACTCCACAACAAAATGGAATTATTGAAAGAAAGAATAGAGTACTTCAAGAAATGGTTAATGTCATGTTGAATAGCATGAAGCTCTCTAAAAATCTTTGGGCTGAAGCAGTCAACACAGCTTGTTATATTATTAACCGAGTCTACACTAGCAAAGATAATAATAAAACGGCTTACGAATTATGGTTCAATAAAAAGCCTACTGTTAAATACTTTCGAGTTTTTGGCAGCAAATGCTATATTTTACGTGATCGTGAAAATTTGGAAAAATTCGATACAAAAAGTGATGAAGGGATTTTTCTAGGATATTCCTTAAACAGTCGTGCTTATAGGGTTCTGAACAAAAGGACTGGTGTGATTCAAGAATCCATCAATGTTGTCATTGATGATCACTTAAATAATCCTATCTTTAATTCAGCTAATGATGAAGTTCTAATCATTGATAAACCCGATACTTCATCAAATCAGACTGAATCTGAATTGAGGACTGTTAAAGATCATCCAACCACTCAAATTCTTGGAAACCCTCTCACTGGTGTTCACACCCGTAGACAACTTGAGGATTTGTGTAATTATGTATGTTTTACATCCCAAATAGAACCATCCAATGTAAAAGAAGCTCTTGCTGATGAGAACTGGATTGTTGCGATGCAAGAAGAACTTAACCAATTTGTAAGAAATGATGTTTGGTATCTCGTACCAAGACCTAAAGATAAACACATCATTGGAACAAAATGGATTTTCAAAAATAAGTCTGACGAATGTGGAAATATAATCAGAAACAAGGCTAGACTAGTGGTACAAGGTTATACTCAAATTGAAGGAATTGATTTCGATGAAACCTTTGCACCAGTAGCACGTCTTGAATCTATCAGATATTTATATCCATTGCATGTTTTAGAAAGATAAAGATCTATCAGATGGATGTGAAAAGTGCTTTTCTAAATGGCGATTTACATGAAGAAGTCTATGTTGAACAGCCAATGGGTTTTGAAGATCCCAAAAATACTGATCATGTGTATCGGCTTAAAAAGGCACTTTATGGATTAAAACAAGCACCTAGGGCATGGTATGAGAAACTAACAAAATTTCTTTTAAGTCATAATTTTCTAATGGGATCTGTTGATAAAACTCTATTTGTTAAAAAACATAATGATCATATCTTAATGGTACAGATTTATGTTGATGATATCATTTATGGATCAACTTGTACTAACTTGACTACTGAGTTTGCAGACCTGATGAAATCACAGTTTGAAATGAGCATGGTTGGGGAATTGAATTATTTCCTTGGTTTGCAAGTTAAGCAGCAACCTGAAGAAATATTCATTTCTCAATCTAAGTATGCCTTGAATCTAATCAAGAGATTTGGATTTGAGAATGGCAAGAATTTCGATACTCCTATGAGTACTACCCTGAAACTCTCAAAAGACTATAATGGTAAAAATGTTGATTCAAAACTTTATCGGAGTATGATTGGTAGTTTGTTATATTTAACTGCTAGTAGACCTGATATTTCTCTAAGTGTGGGTATTTGCGCAAGATATCAATCTGATCCTAAAGAATCACACTTGATTGCTGTTAAGCGAATTATTAGATATGTTGCAAGTACTGTAAATCTCGGTCTCTGGTATCCTCATGAGACTAGTGTCCAATTAGCTGGGTACTCGGATGCTGACTGGGCTGGTAATCTAGATGATAGAAAATCAACCAGTGGTGGTTGTTTTTACATTGGAAATTGTCTAGTTTCCTGGTTTAGTAAGAAACAAAATTCTATATCACTTTCAACAGCTGAAGCTGAGTATATCGCAGCTGGTAATGCATGTACACAGCTTATTTGGATGCAACGAATGCTGAGTGATTATGGAATTAAACAAGATTCTATGTTATTGCATTATGATAATTCTAGTGCAATAAATATTTCTAAAAATCCTATTCAACATTCTCGTACCAAGCACATTGACATTAGATTTCATTATATTAGAGAATTGGTAGAAGAAAAAGTTATATCTCTGGAATATATTCCTATTGAAGATCAGAGAGCTGATATTTTCACAAAACCTCTTGATAAAGTTAGGTTTAATAAGATGAAATTTGATCTTGGCATGTGTATTTCAAAATGATTATTTATGCCTACATGTATCATAGTGTATATATTTGCTAGGTTTAATTTCATTTTCTTTAAAAATTGCAAGAAATATGCTTTTCTGGACTTCCTTCGACCTGTCGTGAGTGTACTCGACCAGTCGACCTACGACCGGTCGTAGATACCTACGACCAGTCGTAGATCTCGAAAATCACTTAAATTTGGGGATTTTTGCTTTCTTCCTCATTTCCTTTTTTCTCTCAAAGGAGCCGAGCTTCGACTTGTCGAACCCACCATTTTTGTTCTTCAAGGTTAGTGTTCCATTTACGTTTTTATTGCAAATCAGTGTCTAGATTACTCTCTTGTCTATCTTGAAGCTTTCTATTTTTGATTTCATTGAGATTTGGGGTTTGATTTTTAAAAAATCTGTTTTGAAGAAACCCACTTCTCAATCCTTTGCAACTTCTTAATTTCTTGATATCCTTGTTGCAAATGGCTTCTAGAGGTAAAAAATCTACTTCCCGTGGTCCTTCTACTTCCTCCAGATTGACAAAACGTCATCTTCTTGAGCCTACTAATGATCCTTCTTATGTTATAGATCTTAGAGCTCGTAATGTGATTGTTGAACATCCTATTGATATTAACCATATTGCACCTTTTGGTATCCTACCTTTGCTTGAGGCTGTAGGTTGGGCTAACTTATTGCATTGGGGTGGGCCTGCATACCGGTCCATTGCTCAATCCATGTTTACATGCATAAGTGACTTCTCACTGGATAGTTTAACTTTTAAAATATCTACTAGTGAAGGGTCATTTGAAATTGATCGACATTTAATTTTAGCCCTTATGGAGATTCCTGTAAATGATGAGGGTATTCCTATCCATAACCTAACTGATAAACGCTCAATTTCTAAAAAACGTATGCTCACTAGAGACTTGTGTAACATGGATGTTCAATGGACACGAAAAGGGAATGCGCTTCCCACAAGGTTTTTGTTACCCAAATACAGAGTGCTCCACAGAATCTTTGTGTCTAATCTGTATCCTCGGTCAGGTAATAAAACTGACTTGACCTCATTTATGGTACGTATTATTCATGCTATTTCCAGTGGTACTCAGATTTGTCTCCCATCCTTAATCTGTCATTTTCTTCTTCAGTTTAGACTCCATCCTGGTCATAGTGACATCCCTTTTGGTTATTTAATGACTGTATTAGCCACACATATGTTGGTTGATATGCCTGTTAATGAAGCACATATTCATCATCTGATTTTCAACAACACTAATCTCAATAAGATGAAGCTGGTATTACTTCCTGAACAAGGTGGTAATAGTGGTGGTGTTGGTCATGAAGAAGCAAGGGATGACATTAATATGGATGATATCTTTGAGAAACTGGATTCTGATTCGACAAATGATACAGATTTTGTACCATCTGATTTTGATGCATGTCTGAGTGCATTGGAGGGTAAAGTTGAGAATTTGAATAAAAAGTTAGAAAACATGTCTGTTACTCGTGATTCTCAATTCTAGTACATGCGGAAATATCTTCGGCGATTAAACAAAGCTATGCTGAGTATCTTTATATCTGTTTTGCTATAATCTCATAACTCCTCATGTCTACTCTCATATATCCCTTTATTTAGTTCTCCTTTATTGTTGTTTCCTTTGTCATATAGTGACAAAAAGGGGGAGAATGGTTTGTTCAGAACTTGAATGGTTTGTTCTTAACTTAACGATGTGATTGTGAGAGGTGAAAGGTGTAGCATTGGTTATGTTACTCAGGGGGAGTTTGAATGGTGAAATGTTGAATTTTGAAGCCAGTTGATATGAACTGTTGTTTTACTGGTGTTTTACTTTATGTTTATGTTTATCTTGGTTATGTGTTTTGTCACTAATTTGACAAAGGGGGAGATTGTAAGTGCTATATTTTATATCCCTGTTTGTTGTCAAATTTGTGGTGCCAAAATCACTGTTATATATCTTGCATAAGTGAAGCTCTCTTAAAGATCAACATTCATGAACAAGCTAAGCTCACAACAAGCTAAGCTCACAAGTACAATGATCAAACTTGAGTAAAAGAACTACTTACAAGACATGACTCAAGCTGCAAGACTTCAAGAAGAATTCAAATGAACTCAAGACACTTTCAAGATTGAGCTACATCAAGATTTCAAGATTGAACTACATCAAGACTTCAAGGCTTATACTTCAAGGTCACTAGTTCGTAATATTTCAATGTCCTTACTTCATGGTTAAGGTTTGACTGACCTTAGGTTGACCTTAGAAGTAGGTCACTTTGGATACATAAATCAAATGTTTATTTTACATAAGTTTGGTCAGTTCTTCGACTAGTCCTAGGCCTTCTTCGACTAGTCCTAGAGTTGCTTCGACCAGTCTAAGAAAATCCTCAATCAGTCGTAAGTTTGTTACAAAAATCAGATAAATTTTGTTAGTCTTCGACTAGTCCAGGGATCTGTTCGACCAGTAGAAGGAACAGTGTCGACTGGTTCTTCGACCAGTCGTAAATCTTCGACACAAAGTCCAGCGATAAATTCACAAGGTCTTCGACCAGTCGAAAGAGACCTTCGACCAGTAGAAGGTGACCTACGACCAGTCGAAGGAGGTCTTCGACCAGTCGTAGAACGGTCAAAGCTTATCGCACCCGATTTTTTTCAAATTTGTTATTTCTTCGACTAGTCGAAGGGTTCCTTAGACCAGTCGAAGGTGCGATCTGCTCACCTATAAATAGAGCACGAATCTCAGAAGAAATCATCGAATTAATTAATCCATTCAAGCCAATCTTCGTCGAACTTCTGAGAGATATTTCTGTGCTCCATCTAAGCTAAGTGTGCTTATTTAATATTCTCTTTCCTTAGCTTTATTTAATTGATTTCGTTTCTGCTATTCCAATCTAATTTGATAAGAGGAATCGTTATTCCCTTTCTTTCGAATCAAAATCAATTAAGGCAAGCCCTACTTGGTTAAATTTAAAATCTATTAGAATTAGAACCATTGTAATTGAGTACTGGACATTGAACTTGGACATTCAATCATCTACTCTGACTTGGTTCTACCGGGCTGCTACATCGAAGGAGATATTCAGGTATTTTACATTTAATTGTAAATTCCTTTCTGTTTTGGTTTATTTCAAGATTTGCCAAAAAAATCTTGTTGTATTGGCTATCTGAGGAGAGCCAGGAAAACTCAGAAGTGGGGTTTTTTTTATTGTGTAAGCCCACAGACAAAGACACAATTGTAAAGGTTTTTGGTGAACCTGGGAAAACCTATTTTGTTAGTGAACGCTAATATCCCCTGTGTGAGGATATTAGGAGTGGAGTAGCATTTTGTGTGGCTGTTATTTAACAGTTGGTGAACACACAGGCGAACCACTATAATCCCTAGTGTTATGGTTGAATGATTTACATTTCTAATCTTTAATTATTCTTTTGTGGGATGTATGAATGTGGTGAATATTGTAATCATTTAATTCAAGCCTTGTGAGAATTTTGTAATAATTTAGAATTTACTTTCTGCTATTTCTTTATCTACTTGAATTTAAATTTTCTTTAAAGTTGTTCCAGCAAGGTTGCCCTGCCATTTTTATGGTGTATGGCTGTCCCTAGAACAATACATTTGTGATTACAATTTATTTTAATTCAATTTGTATTTATTTCTTTATTCCTCTTTGGTTTGAGATTTGATACAAAGATCTTTTTAGAAATAAGGCTGTCCTACCATAAACTCTGGTTTTTGGTGAAAGGTTGTCCTTAGAACAACATTTGTATCAACCTCTCAAGATCTAATTTTTGAGGTTGTTTTACTTACCTGCATTGTGATTTAATTTGGCTATCATATTTCTTTTAATTCCGCTGTTATAAGTTTTATTTGGCATTGTCCTATTCACCCCCCCTCTAGGACATATAGCTAGGCCTTTTCAGTTACCCCGAACGAGTGGAAGGACCTATTCGGCTGCGTGGTTCTGTGAGCCTAGATGGAGCAACCCGAGTAAGTGTGAACGAGTTCCTCCATCTGTACCAAGTGTGGTCGATCCCTCAGCAGTCTGGCTGGTACTACTTCTGCTCCTGGCGGAATACTAGCGGGGCTATGATAACCGATCCTCTGTCCTCTAATAAAAACTGGAGGAATCAGTGGTTTTGGGCCTTCAGTCGCTGGGAAACAGCCGAGCCAGTACCCTTCACGCCCTTTGTCCTGTGAGCCTTCTCCGAGGCAGGTAATTTGAATAATAATTTGCTTGTCGCTTTAGTCGGTTGAGTCCTCTCTTTGCGTCTTCTGACTGTCCGCACGCTTCTTTTTTCATTCGTCCCCAAGTGACCACCGAAGCTCGACCCTGGTTCCATAGCTTGGATCCGGGACTTGCGAGCCCTGAGCCAGGAGAGGAGATATTAGAGAAGGCTTCTCTAACCAGAACGTCTTCTTTAGTCGGGCCTGGACGCGGCTTTAACAGGTAGACGACGATATGGACTTGGGAATTTTTTACTTTGTAGTGGTGATGATTTTGGTGACATTGTTGTGTTTTCACTTTTAATGCAGAGATGTCTAAGGCTCGGCCTCCTCTCCGTCCTCCCTTTAAATTCAGAGCTCTTCCTCGGGGAGACCCTCGGGCTTCGAAGAAGCAGAAGACGTCCTCCAAGGATAAGGGGAAAGTTACCCCTCCTCGCCCGACCATCAAAGAGGTCGTGGATGAGGGTATGGAAGTGGCGGAGGCGGTTCCCCCTGAGCCTCGGGAGGCTCCTGAGCCAGGACCTGTTGCAGAGTAGGTCCCCCTAAGGAGGGAGGAGGAGCCTCCAAGAGAGGAGGCAGCTGAGCAAGAGAGAGGGAGCTTCCTTCGGCATGTCGAGGGGATCCTCCCCTGGGCGAGTCGTCAGGGGGTCGAGGAGGAGTTTGTCGGCCTCTTCGAGTCATCCTCCAAGGAGCAGACGCTCACCAAGATGACGACAATGCTCCTTGAGGAAAAAGCACGACTGTCGTTATTTCTTACTTATTCGGCTTCCTTCTTTGATACTAAACCCTTTTTTTTATATTTCTTATGCAGTTCGTGTCATGCGCGTTGAAGGCCCGAGCCCAGCTAGCCAGGGCCAATAGGTAGGCGGAAGAGGCCGGGGCTCGGCTATCATCTGCCGAGGCTCAGGCCGCCTCTGCAGAGGCTAAGCTAGAGGTGACAAGGGTCGCCCTTGAGGAGTCTGCAGCGGAAAGGTCTCACCTGGCCTCGCGATTGGAAGAGGCCAGAAGGGCATATGATAAATGCCGCAGGGAGTGTGCCGAGGCCTGTAATACGATCAATCGGATTAGGGCAGAGACCAAGGCTACTCTCGCCGTCGCACAAACAGAAGTCGTGGTGAAATATCAGTCGTCCTAGTCCTTCGAGGACGAGAGGAACACTCTCTTTCACCAAGGTCATGCCGAGTGCGTGAGAGGGATAAAGGAGAGCTTTCCCGAGCTCGACCTCTCTAGCTTCGATGAGAGTGAGTCAGGATCCGACGGTCCGGGCGACAAGAAGGCTATCGAGGCGACTCCCAAGGCGGCTTCTCCGCCTGCCCCTGACGCGACAGCCGAGCCTTGAAGTTAATTTTTGCAAAGCGAAATTCCCTTCTACTCCCTTTTTAAGCTTCAGGCACTTCAAGCACGCTAAGCGCCCAAGCCTCAGAATCTCAGATGAAGAGAGCGTCGTCTTATACTATAGTTGTTATTTTTTCTTTTGGCCAATGTAACACTGATGCATATGCCGATGTAACTTTTCAATCTGATTAATGAAAACATCTCCCATAGAAACTTTCGCATTCAATTGTCTAATTTACATAGTTATAAATTTGCACATGTCTAGCTTGTGCAATGGTCGTTCATCTACCAACTTAGGGATAATAGACCTTAAGATGCTCGGCGTTCCATGGATGGGGCAGTAGTTGGCCAGGCAGATCTTCCAATCGGTACCTGCCAGGCCGAATGGTACTCGCGATCACGTAGGGTCCTTCCCAATTGGGCCCCAACGTACCTACGCCAACCTCCTTGGTGTTCTGAAATGTCTTCTGGAGGACTAAGTCTCCCACTCGGAATTGTTTGACTTTGACTCGGGCGTTATAGAACCGACATACTTGCTACTGATGGACAATCGTCTGAAGTCGTGCTTATTCCCTTCGCTCTTCCAAAAGGTCCAGGCCGAGCGCTAGAAGTTCTTCATTGTCCTGTTCAGTAAATGAGCTTACTCGGTCAGTTGGCAGTCCAATCTCTACAGGGATGACCGCTTCCGATCCATAGGCTAGGGAAAATGGGTTTTCCCCTATGGCAGTCCGAGCTGTGGTTCAGTAGGCCCACAAGACTTTAGGAAGTTCCTCAGCCCCAACTCCTTTAGCTCTATTGAGTTTGGTTTGGAGATGTCGCTTGATAATCTTGTTAACGGCCTCAACTTACCTATTTGCTTATAGATGGCATGGAGACGAGTATACACTTCTGATCCCGAGGTTTTTACACATCTTCTAGTACTGTTAATGTCAAACTACTTCTCATTGTTGGAGACGATAGTCCGAGGTATTCCAAAACGGTAGATAGTGTTCTTCCAGACAAAATCTGTGATCCTCTACTCGGTTATCTTGGCCAATGGCTCGGCCTCTACCCACTCGGTGAAGTAATCTACCCCGACAACAACGAATTTGGTCTGACCCTTTCCTGTGGGGGAAACGTCCGATGACGTCGATCCCTCATTGAGCGAAGGGCCATGGCCCAGCCATTGGAGTGAGCTCCTCTAGAGGCTACCGAGGAATAGTCACGAACCTCTGACATTTGTCACAGCTCTGGATGAGCTTCTGTGCGTCATGCTGGATGGTTGGCCAATAATAGCCCTGCCGTATAACCTTATGAGCAAAGGATCGTCCTCTAAAGTGATTTCCACAGATGCATTCGTGAATTTCTCTTAGGACATAGTTAGCCTCGCTGGGACGCAAACAACTCAGGAGATGCGCGAAAAATCCTTTCTTGTACAGTATCCCTTGGAGCATAGTGTAACGGGCGGCTCGGATCCTTAGTCGTCGAACCTCAGCTCGATCTTCAGGCAGCTCTCCAGTCTCGAGATAACGAATGATTGAGTCAGTCCAAGTGGGTCCCGAGTCAATTGGGAGCACAGTTGTAGCGTTGGTCTCATCGACTCTCGACTTAGCCACAAACTCGACTAGAAAGGATCTAGGGATATCATCCTCGTCGGCTGTGGCGAGCCTCGCTAGTAGATCGGCTTTGGAGTTCTCAGCTCGTGGGATATGGATGACGATGTAATGTTAAAAACTGCTGATCAACTCTTTAGCTTTGTGTAGATAGGCTTTCAGCCGCTCTTTTCTGGTTTGATAGATGTCAGTTATCTGGTTGACGACTAGTTCCGAATCATTGTATACGTGGAGATGGGTGGCCCCCAAACTAGCTGTCAGGCGAAGTCTGAGGAGTAAAGCTTCATATTCTGTTGTGTTGTTGGAGGCTTGAAATCCAAATCTTAAGGCATACTGCATGTACGTGTGATCAGGAGTTTCCAAGATGATCCCTGCCCCGCTTGCCTTAGAGTTGGATGAGCCATCAACGTAAAGGCGTCAATGGGTAGGGTCGGGAAGGGAAGCAGGCTCAGACTCTTTCTGATTTTGCTGAGTGGCTGACCCTTCAGGTGAGTCGGTTTGGTTAGGGTCGGCTGCGGTTGGCCCGGATTGCTGTGTGACTTCAACAATGAAATCAGCCACAGTTTGGCCTTTGATCGTGACCCTGGGCTTATATTGGATGTCGAACTCACTCAGTTTGATTGCCCACTTAGTGAGACGTCTTGAGGCTTCCGGCTTCTGGAGTATTTATCGCAATGGTTGATCGGTTAGAACGACGATCGAATGAGCTTGGAAGTATGGTTGCAAGCGTCGGGAAGAGGTGACCAGCGCTAAGACCACTTTTTTCAAGATTGGATACCTCGTCTCTGCCGAGACAAGCGCTTTGCTGACGTAGTAGACCGGGAACTGTTTTCCTTCGTATTCGCGAATTAGGGGAGAGTTTATAGCTGCATGGGATACTGCCAGGTAGAGTAACAACATTTCGCCTAGCTTGGGCTTGGAGAGCAATGGCGGTGATCCTAAGTACACATACCTCACATTCTTTTGTTCAGTCTACCATCTGTCGACCCTTCAACTGCTTGAAGAAGGGAAGGCATTTATCTGTGGCTCGAGACACAAAGCGATTGAGCGCAGCGACCCTTCCAGTCAGCCTCTAGATGTCCTTAATTGTTTTTGGCGAGTCCATGTCGAGTAAGGCCTGGATCTTCTTGGGGTTCACCTCGATCCTACGTTGGCTCACCAAAAAATCGAGAAACTTGCCCGAGCTTACGCCGAATGTGCATTTGCTCAGGTTCAGTTTCATCTGATATTTCCGGAGGATGAGGAACATCTCCTTAAGGTCGGCTATATGATCTGTAGCTTTGACACTCTTGACGAGCATATCATCGATGTACACTTCCATCGTTCACCCTATTTGGCGGGCGAACATTTTGTTGACCAACCTTTGATAGGTCACCCCTGCGTTCTTTAAACCAAATGGCATCACTCAGTAACAGTAAAGACCTTTGTCGGTGACAAAGGTAGTTTTTGATTTATCAGACAGGTGCATTATAATCTGGTTATACCCTGAATAGGCATTCATAAAGCTAAGTAATTCGTGCCCTGCCGTGCTATCGACCAATTGGTCGATCCTTGGGAGAGGGAAGTTATCCTTTGGGCAGGCTTTGTTAAGGTCGGTATAGTCAACACAGACTCGTCACTTCCCATTGGCTTTTTTTACTAATACAATGTTAGCTACTCAGTCTGGGTAGTATGCCTCTTCGACAAATTTAGCCTTGAGGAGCTAGCTGACCTATTCCTCAATCATGGCGTACCTTTCATGGCCAAGGGTGCGCCGCTTCTGTCGAATCGGCTTGTAGGTCGGATCGATGTTGAGGCGGTGGGTCATGACCGAAGGTTCAATTCCTGGCATGTCTTCGTGAGACCATGCAAAAACGTCTGCATATCGTTGCAACAGAGCTATCAGTTTGTCCTTTAATGGTGATGTTAAGGACGATCCTACCTGTATAGTCATGGAGGTGTCGGATTCATCGAGTGGTATCTGAAGGAGGTCTTCGATCGGCTGACCACGCTCGAGAGATTCATCACGCGGGTCCAATATCTCAATCATCGCAACTTCAGATGGGGCTTTCAGCGCTGTAGTGTAACATCGTCGAGCATCCTGCTGATCTCCTTTGATGATTCTGACCCCATACTCGGTCGGGAACTTCATGGATAGATGATAGGTCAAGACTATAGCTCGGAGAAGGCACAACGAAGGCCGCCCAAGAATAGCATTGTAGACCGAAGTTTGGTCGACGATCAAGAAGTCTACCATTACAGTTGCTTGGTTCGGGGCATATCCGGCAATGAGGGGGAGATGAATGACTCCCTTGGGGATGATCTGTCCACCTGAGAATCTGATCAAGGGAGTTCGTACTGGTCGTAACATGGACCATTCGATACTCATCTTGTCGAATGCCTGAGTGAACAGCACATCGGCGGATGATCCGGTGTCCACGAGGACCCTAAAAACCTTACGGTTTGCGATAGTGACGGATATGACCAGGGCGTCATCATGTGGGTGATGGATGCCCTGTGCATCTTCTTCTGTGAATGTCACATCATACTTCTCTAATTTCCTTTCCTTTGAGGGTCGGGCCAGGATCATGACCTCGGATTCAAGTCGACTAATGCTCCTTGCATGGGTTTTGTGAGCATTGTTTGAGTCGCCTTCACCCTTATGATCACCAACAATGGTTCGGATTTCCTCTGTTGGTCGGTTGTCACTCGGGCGTTCTTCTGCAGTCACAGTCCTATCAGTTCCTGAGTCCACGTGCTCGCCAAGATGACCTTCACATATGATTATTTCAATCTCCTGCTTCAGATTGTAGCAGTCACTCGTATTGTGTCCATGATCACGGTGGAAATGACAATACTTGTTCTTGCTTCATCGGTCAGGATTACCTCGCAGTTTGTTCGGCCAATTGACGAAATGTTCACCCTTTTTTTTCCATCAGGACCTCCTCCTGAGGTTTCTTGAGTGGGGTGTACGTGGCGAACTTATTTTCAGGTCGTTTGACTGATCTGTGTTCGTCCCGAGGGCGATCGTCCTTCCGTTTCTTGCTGATAATGGTCGGGTCAGCCTCTTTCTTCATTGACTCTTTTGTCGAGGCATTTCTATTTTGGGTCGCCTCTCGCAAAATCATGGATTCCTCAGCATCGGCGTATTTCTTTTACTTGGTCATGAACTCAACTAACGTGGATGGGGGGTTCTTATCTAAGGAAAAGTGAAAGGGCTTATCTCTTAGCCCTTGCATGATGGCATTCAGGGCCGTTTCGTCCGAGTGCTTCTGTCACGCCCTAGACTCGGTGACCAGACTCACAAGGAACCCGATAGCCGGTTCCGACCGCAACAGCCTCTGTAGTACCCCATTCTTGGCTCCTGGCACAGGTTCCGATCCTGGGATCCTATAAGGAGGATTACCATAGCATAAATCTAATCCAATAGAGCATACCCAAGATCATAACATAGTAACCACAGAAAACAACCATAGGAACGCATTACACAATCCATTAGGAATTTAAAACTTTATATAGGTACATAAACTCAAAGGGAAATACATAAGCTGGAAAGAAAGAAAAACTGCAACAAGTCCTTAGCACGCTCCAACAAGCTCCTCAGCTACTGCGATAACCTAGGATCTCCTGCACGCATCAATCATGCATAAGCTTATAGAAAGCTTAGAGGGTGGTGTAGGTGTGTGATACCAGTGCTGAGAAAGAAATATAGAGAATGCAGAAGCTCGGCAAGAGCCATGAACAATACCAATGTCACCGGCCATACCAAGGCTAAGCTATGTCAAACATGAATGCAGAAAGCCGTACCAAGGCTATGCAATGCGGTACATGAGTACTGGATGCCATCCCAAGGGCAATGCAACATAAGGCTTATACAGCCGATGCAAATGTGATGCGAAATATGTCAGTCCTCATATCAAGTCCACATATCACCATAGGAAAACCACTGGGGTCAAGTACACTACTGGCTGACTGCCGCTCTCTAAGACCCACACAGTCAAGCGAGCGTAAGAGACCTCACTACCTGCCTATGGACAGCCAATCACTAGCAAAGCTTGACAGTATCGAACCCATTTCACGAGCTGGTCAAACTCAGCCTAGCTATGCCCCCTCACTCAGGCGGGTAAGGCCAAACCCCATCTCAACCGACCTCGTAACAGTGAGAGTCGCAGCCTAACGGTATAAGGCACTCGGGCACTCATGATTTCTACTCAGTCTCGGCGTTGAGACATCTCCTAGTACCATGAAGGTTTAGGGACTTTCACCCAAGGATATCTTATGTGCCCTAAATGCTCAAGAGGTATTTTCGGTGTCCAATAACGGTCATCCACGACGTACCAGTGGAGGCATCCACCCTGATGAAGCAATGGTGAATAATATCATGCAATGCAATGCCAGATGCATGAATCACGCATATCAATCATGTATCATCCCCAAGCATCCAACGTGCTCAAGAGGGGAACTTCATCCCTCTAGGAAGCTATCATATAATGCCCAATGGCACAAAGTGTCAACCAAGCATACAATGATGTACATGGGTCATGAAGATGAATCTAGATGCGTCTGTAACGATGTACAATGTAGTACACCTCCTCCTATCCAAGAAGGGATCAAGTCTAGGTACTTAGATGAATTTCCATAAGGAATAAAGCTCTAGTGGGGGCCCAATAGCATGGGGTAGCCCACAAGACTAAGAAGAACAATGATATGGGCCTAAATAGATGAAATGGGCCTAGCAAGGGTCTATGGTGGGCCTTTAATGTCACGCCTTAAACCCAGAGATCGGATTCACAAGAATCCCGATTGCCGAATCCGGTGCCGACAACCTCCATAGTACCCCATTCTCGGCTCCTAGCATCCATACGTCAGATTCCGATCCTGGGATCCTACAAAGAGGATTTTTTAATGTACGTTTAACTCATAACAAGCATAACCACAAGATTACCCAATTCACAAAGGCAACATCATCATCACATATCCACTAATATAATCATTTGAGTACAATGCTGAAAGGGAAATACATGATATCGAAAATCAAGCTCCAGAAGACCGCCGCATGCTCCAAGCTCAACACTGTTGTCACTTAACATCGCCTGCACACATCTATGGTGCATAAGCTTATAAAAAGCTTAGAGGGTGGTGTAAGTGTGTGCACAAGGTAAGTGCCAATTATTCAACACAATGCCATCATCATACAGGACCGAAAATACTGGTAATCCATAAATGGTACAATATCGAAATAAACAGAATCACTAACAAGATTATGAATTACCAGAGTAAGCAGAAATACTGACAAGAGCAGGAATTATCAGAGTAAACATAAATACTGGCAAGATCATAAATTATATGATAATAGAGTAAGCGGAAATACGGACAAGTCCATGAATCAATCAATATCAGAATACGCAATATAGAACAGTTATGCAGATGATGAGTCATAAAGAGCCAATTATCAAATGCCGAGGATGTGATGCAGTGTGTAATTCCTGATGAGTCCACGACTAGCGTCAATCGTATCTAGACAATATAAATGCAGAAACACAGTAACCCAAAATACCATATGTTGTGGATGTAATGCCATATGCGGTGTGAATGGAATAACCATGCCGGAGTGTGAAGTCAGGATGATAGTACGTAGTATCGCAGGCTATGGGGTCCATCACAAGGGACTTTTATTCAAACCAATCTTATACCTAAATTTGGATAGTCAGACTCAATGTGGTAAACTCCTGATCTCAGGTTAGTCGCGCGCCCAACCGAAATCCTGACCATACGAAGGTACAAGTATCAAATAGTTGCGCACCACCAGCCCGAGTGGATAGTGAATGAATGAATGAATGAGTATGCAAATCCTGCTCATTAAATCCACATATCAGTACGGTTCCTCTCAGGGAAATCACCGGGGTCTATTACACTCCAAACCAGATTGCCACCCCATCGCGCGCAACAAGGTGAGTGGAAGAGACCTCACTATCCGCCTGCCAATATCGGGCTCGGCTCGTCGATAGCGGACCCATTCCTCTAGTTGGTCAGACTCAGCCTAGCGTTGCCCCTCCTCTCGGGCAGGTAAGGCCGTACCCCCTTCCAACCGACCACGACACAGTGAGAGACCCGGCCTAACGGTATATGGCCCCCATGCGCTCATGCATCCACTCGGTCTAGACGTTGGAGCAACCTCTGGAACCAAGAGGGGTTTAGGGACTTTCACCTAGGGATATCTATGCACCCCATGTAGAACAGATTTTCGGTGTCCCGTCTGGCCATCCACGATATGCCTGTGGAGGCTACGGCCCTGATGTCGCTAGGGCATACAACGCAAGATGCATGAGCCATACAATCCAGTCATGCATCAATCATGCGCATACCGTGCGCTCATGTGAGATAACCTCTGCCTATCAGGAAGTCTCTAAACAATCTGCCTAATGACATATGCAATGATCAACCACATCTCATAACAAACATGCAGATGATGCGTATAAGCATGTATCATGATGCTATGCAGTCACATACTCATAATCGGTATCAATAACAGGTATCAACAATCGGCCTTGACAATGTGGACATTTAACCAACATTGCCCCCCAAGGAATGACTCACACAAAGCCAAACATATAATGGGCCCACGGCCTCACACAAAGGCCTAATATACAACACAATGGGCCTTACTTAAGGGCCATATATACACAATGGGTGGGCCCTGCTAATGGGCTTTAAATACATGACATGTGGACCCTACACGTGGGTCTCGAATACATCAAATGGGTCATGGATCATGGGCCTAATACATATCACAATGGGCCTTGCCCATAAGCCACGAATACATCACAGTGGGCCCCAACCACGGGTCGCATATACATCATATAGGTCTCGACAATCGACCTTGGCCTCAACAATCGAATTGACACTCGGAATCGGCCTCGATACGCGGTCTCGACAATCGGAATCAACCTCGATACTTGGCTTCGACAATCGGAATCGGCCTATACAATCGGCTTCGATAAATCAGAATCGGCTTCGATAATCAGAATCGGAATCACCTCAATCGACCTCGCAATCGGAGTCAAAATCGACAATCGGCATCGACATCGATAATCGGCCTCGATACTCGGCTTCGACAATCGGAATCGACCTTGGTACTCGGTCTTCGACATATCAGAATCGGCCTCGATACTTAGCCTCAACAATCAGAATCGGCATTTACAATCAGCCTCGACAAATCGAAATCATCGGAATTGGCCTTGATACTCGAAATCGATCGATAATCGAAATCGGCAAATCGGTCACGTTAATCGAAATCGGCAATCGGTCACGACAATTGCACCGATTGACAGTCAGAATCGGCAAATCGGTCACGTCAATCGGAATTAGCAAGGAGTCAAGATAATCAAAATCAGCAAATCGGCCACAACAATCACATCGATCGATAGTCAGAATCGGTAAATCGGTCACGTCAATCGAAATCGACAATCGGTCAAGATAATCAGAATTAGCAGATCGGTCACGACAATCGTACTGATCGATAGTCGAAATCGACAAATCGGTCACGTTAATCGAAATCGAAATCGGTTAAGGTAACCAGACTCAACAAATCGGTCACGACAATCGCACCGATCGATAGTCGGAATCGGCAAATCGGTCACGTTAAACGAAATCGGTAATCGGTCAAGGTAATCAGAAACAGCAAATCGGTCACGACAATCGCACCGATCGATAGTCGGAATCGGCAAATCGGTCACGTTAATCGAAATCGGTAATTAGTCAAGGTAATCAGAATCAACAAATCGATCATGACAATCGCACCGATCGATAGTCGGAATCAGCAAATCGGTCACGTTAATCGGAATCGGTAATCGGTCACGACAATCGCAACGATCGACAGTCAGAATCGGCAAATCGGTCACGTCAATCGGAATCGGCAAGCGGTCAAGATAATCAAAATCAGCAAATCGGTGACGACAATTGCACCGATTGATAGTCGGAATCGGCAAATCGGTCACGTTAATCGAAATCGGTAATCGGTATCGATGATCGACACCGACAAGCAGCACACAATCAAGGCGGGGTCTATAGGTGAACAGATGATCAACCATAATATAAAGATCGGCCCTCGGCAGTGGTTATATCAAATCCTGGTAGCACGGAGTTATCCGTCCATGGTGAATGGGGCCCCACTTATTTGGGTTAACCCACAAGAGAATTATGAGAATGGGCCTAACCAGGCCTAAGGGAAGGTCACAATGAGGACATCTAACCATCATTGTCCATCAATGTGGACATCTAACTAACATTGTTCGCAAGGAGTGACCCACATAAGGGATTCATACACAACGTAACGGCCATACATACATCACATTGGGCTTCATACAAGGGCCTCGAATACATTAAAACGGGCCGCAACCATGGGCCGCACCGATGGGCTTCATAAATATCTAGTAGACCGCATTAATGGGATACGCCAATGGGCCTTATATGTATTAAGTGGGCCGCAACAATGGGCCGCACTAATAGACCTAATATGCATCATATTAAGGTAGGCCTTAATGGATGGTCCACAAATACATCAAGGTGGGCCTCATATACATCAAATGGCCCCCACCATAATAGGCTACACTAATGGGCTGCACCATCTTTACCATTTGCCTATTTGTACAAAAATGAATCATATCGGAAGACCATATGTACCATATCACAAATAACAATGGAGATAATGAATTCCGCCCTTAAAATTTTCAGGGCCCGTCATAACGTTTATTTCCCATCCAATCATTTCACACGGTCACCAAGACCTGGGTTAAGAGGGAAAACAAATACCATTTTTTATACAAACTTCTGTGTTCCAAAAAGGGATTCAATGGTAGCCATCAATCTCCATTGACTTTTGTAGTGTGGTCCACCTGGTATACGGATCTGCCTCACTTTTTTTATCTCAAGTCTTAAGTCGAGCTTATCATTTGGATGGACGGTTTAGATGTAACACATACAACATGGCAGGGTCCCACTGCACGGATGAACAGTGTAGCTAAAACACTACATGTTAGGCCCCACAAGGCTTGCTGACGTCAGCCAACAATGGGACCCACCGTCCTAACTTTGGACGGTGTGGATATAAACCACAGACATCTGGTGCACCCCCACACCACCCGTTTAAATGGACGAGTGTGGACCGTGAATAGGTACATCAAGGTGGGTCCCACGTGGGGCCCACCATAAAGTTTATATTATTTTATATATATATTTTTGTAGGTACAGCATCCAGACCTGGATGCTGGACGGTGTGCATGAAACGCACACCCCATGTGGGGTCCTACGTCCAGTTCAAACGGACGGACAGAGTGGATGACAACACATCCAACAAAGTGAGGCCCCACGTGTGGCCTACTGATCTGGGACGGCTGCTGGCCCACCGTCTAGACCTGCTGGACAGTGGGATTAATACATACATCATGGAGTCCCTCACAGCACCGTCCAACACTGGACGGTGTGGATGACACGCACATCAAGCTGGGTCCACGTCCAGCACTGTATGGAGGGTGGACGGCCAGCAAAAAATACATACATCATGATGGGGTCCACGATCTGGACGGTCCATCAACGCAACCCCACACGGACGGTTGGATGAACACATTCATCATCAGGGCCCACCATCCTTGGACCGTACTCCTGCAACAAATACATCAAGCTAGCCCCACGTCCATGTCCAGGGACTGGACAACCTTGGAAAAACACATCTGTCCTGGCGGAGTCCACAACACCGTCCAGTAATGCAGATGGACGGTGCAGCTAAAGCACATACATCCAGGTGTGCCCCACCATCTCACCCGCTAGACGGTGGTGGGGACACAACACGTACATCAATGTGGGTCCCACGGTGCATCCGGCATGTGACAGACCTGTCCAAATGGACAGTCAGGTAGGCTATCTGGATGGTCTGGATGATACACACAAGGTCTAGGTGGGTCCACATCCCACGTCCAGCACCATCCAAACCTTGGCCATGAAAATCAACATAGTCCATCATGGTGGACCATCACACAAGGAAAATGAGAGAGAGAGAGAGAGAAGGGGAGGGACCCCGCCACTATGGGCCCTCCCTAAACAATGCAAACATCAAAATGGGACTCACCATATGTAGGCCCTCAATTCACAAATAAAATAAATAAAATCACCCACCTCAAGATCTCTTCGTCCTTCTTCCATCAACGTGTTTTATAGCTCTAAAGAACATGATCCAACAGTTGAGATGAAGCTTTGATGGTGGAGATGGGAGGTAGGAAGGTGGGCCACACTTGCTCTCCATGGAAGCATGGACGATTGCTCCATGGGAGTTGCGTGAAAAAAAATAAGAGAGAAATGAGAGAGAGAGAGAGAGTGTGTGTGTGTGATGGGAGGAAGTGATGGTCAGTGATGTAAGTATGTACTTTGTTGTAAGAAAATGTTGACTTTAAGGGAAATGTGGTTGTACTTGGGGATGGGAGTGAGTGATGGGATTGATGGGTACTTGATTGATGTGATTGATAGGATTAATGTGATGTTTTCTATGGATTGCAACGCATGGCATTTATCCTCAAACTGGACGCAGGCCCACATCTCCTGGCCCGGGTATCGCCTCGGCGCGCGAGTCGCGACATCGGAACCGTAGCGACGGCGCGGTTGCTAAGGTACCAGTCTTAGGTTAAGTCGACTCAGGTTGACGGCGTGTGAATCAGGGTCGTGCGCAAACGCCAGTTAAGGATATAAGGTTGCCGAAATTCGACCGGGAAGATAGCAGAAGCCTATGGAATGGTACAGTTTAGGATACGGGTCATACATTTAACCACCCATAAAAGCATATGGGCCTACCTTAGGGCCATGAATATGGACATCCAACCACTATCAGTCCCCATAAAGTAGCCCATCCCTAATTGATCACAGATCAAGGCCTAAGGCCCACACAACATTAGAAATAAGAAATGGGCAACCATAATCATACCACATACACTCATGTTGGGCTTCAAAAAGGCGGCCCAAGGCCTATCTAAAACATGGGTCCAAGGGAAACACATAGCCCAACCCATATATACCATTATGGGCCCATAGGGAAAGGTTAAGGCCCAACATAAAGGCCACTAATTCCAAATTTTATGGTGGGCCTAGTGGGCAGCCCATTGCTCAAACCACATGGGCAAATGTCATGTTCTTAGTCAAGTAAGTTGGGCCTACAACCCGGCCCAAGTATAAAGTTGATTTGGTGGGCAGCCAAGGGCCCAACTACTTGTGTAATCTGACTCATTAACGCAACACAATAGTATGGTAAAAATGGCCCAAGAGTCCAATGGGCCTATCTAGAAAGTTCCAGCCCAATTAGGCCTAAAGAGTCCAACAACTAGCTACATTTATGGACCCAATTAAATCCAACTGTGGTGGGCCTCAAAGGTGCATTAATTAAGCCTAAAATTTAAGGGACTAAATGTATAAATTATTCCCTCTAAAGTCCTCACAATGTGGTGGGCCCCACTCCTCAGAATTTCAGCCCAAGGCCCAAGCATAATTATAACATATTGTTGGAATTTTTTGACCTAACAGGTTTATGGGCCTATTGGAGTCCAGTAATTAGTCCATCTGATTAGGACATCAGTCCAAGTGGTCCAGCTATCAAGTCCCCACCACATAGGATTTCATCACACTACTGGACCAAAGTCCAGTAGGTAACCCACATAGGGCGTCCCATAGGTTGGGCATCCCAATGAGTTAGGCGGTCCAAGGCCCGGACGGCCGGAGCAATACATACATCAAGGTGGGCTCCACATGCACCCAAGTGGGTCCCATAGGGGACGTTCACCAAGGGTGGACCCTCCCACATGGGCCACTCCAAATGGGAGAACGACATGGATGAAACATACCATCATGGTGGGCTTGCATGCTGGGACGGCCAGCCCATGCTGGATGTTCCCAGCTGGACGTCAAGCAGGGCTTGCTGGCCCAGCTTGTTGGTCTCACAAATCATGGCCCAATGGGCCCTAAAAACAACAGAGATGGGCCTCAATAATTCATATACAAAGTTCAATGAGTTGGGGTCCAAAAACTTCTGCAATAACAAAGAGGACAGCAAGGTTTGAAGAAAAAATCTGCTACTACATGTTGTTGTCCTCAACTTGAGCACTCCATTAGAGTGGGTCCAGGGCCTCTAAAAATTTAGAAAATAGGGGGCCAAGATTCCCTAACATGTATACATCAAGATGGAGTTCAGAAAAGTGGCCAACCTTTACTAGAAAAATTTATGAATTTCAGTTTCCAACAGACTATATTGCTAGACTCTCAAACAAAAATCTGGCTATCCAACCGTCTTGGCCCACTCTTTTGGATGCCCAAATGAGGTCAGATGAAGTTGAAAGTTTGCATGCATATAGGTGGGGTCCACGCCTTCAAGAATAACATATCAAATGGGGCTAAACACCCCAAAATCTGAGCTCAAGTCAGTCCAAAAATTTATCTAAAAAGTTTCTGGACAGCAACATATTGCTGCAATAAAATAATTATAACCACCTCTAAAAGAGGAAATCATCCCATAAAAATTGTGGTACGGACCACCTCAGTGGGCCCCACAAACATCCAGACCATTTCCACCATCAAAACCCCTTTGCATGTGCCCCTTTTTGGTGCATTTAGGGCCACCACATCCATGGAGTGGACTGCCAAGGACGTCCACTCCCTTGGGACGGTCTGGATATTTCTGAGCCACAAGGTGGACCACACACATCATGATCAGAGGTATATTCAAGGGAAAAATAAAATATCCGTCCACAAGGGAAGGGGCTCCGCCACATTGAGGCCCTTCCCCTCATCACACAATCACACACATCCACTATTACATGATTTACATGGATCTACAAGAGCATAATGCTTCCTACTCAAGATTTACGGTGGAGATGCAATCTCCACCAAGGATCAAGGGTCTAGATGAATCAAGGGACCTTGAACATAAGAAAGAAATCCATGTAGGGGTCCATGGAGAATGGCCCCTTACATGGATCATGCATTGTAACGCCTTGAAATTCGAGGGTCGAGTAGCAACTCAACTCTCGAGTTCCAAAATATCACTTATGCAACATAGAAAATGATGATTAAATGTTGTATGTGTTAGTGCAATAAACATGAGTGAGATTATACCAAAACAGTAATTCATACTCCAAATCAATTGTATAAAGGCAAGCGGAAGACTGAAACTGTATATAATTGTCTGTAAAAGAAACAAAACCATCTCAATCTCCAGAGTATGAACCCAACTAGGTCACCATATACATGTATCTGTTTTATGATCAAAATGTCAAAAGTACAACTAGAGAAGTAAGCCCTGTAAGTCCCGTCGATCCAGGCAGTCTAGGCAAAGCCACCAGAATACCGCATATACGAGAACTCGTCCTGGTCCTCGTCGTAGTCCGGCTCAGCCTCCTGAGTCGTCACCTCATCTGCACCTAAGACAGAGTCTGGTTGGTGTGTACAACACCATCCCGTAACGTGGGAGTGAGTAGCTAACTCAGTGGAACAATAAAGCATAGGTTAACATATTATCAATTCAGTCAAGCAGTAATGATAAAGCAGTACAATCGAACAATCCTAACTACTCTTATTAATGCAAGTATGAAATGCAGTCATGATGCATGCCCTCACCAACATACTCCCTCATGCGACACCATCTTACGTCCGCGGCATGCGTTCATTCCTTAGTGCTTCACATCTTCCAGGCACATGCAGTGCGATGATGAGCATGATTACCGAGTTGTTATTAGTCCATTTCAAACAGCAGGATTGGGAAACTAAGGTACCTCCCTTGTATCATTCCCAAACATGATCCATTCTAGGGTCATCAAACCTAGATAATCTCATACGATAGTGTGGTTCTAGGGCGCTGCAAAGGCTGTCAGGGCTGTTACACGCAATCGTTACACCACTCCCCCATCACCTTTTTAATGGTTCATCACTAAATTGATACAGGCCTAGTTCATACTCTATTCACCGCGACAAAACTCATCGCCTCACCGCAAATTCAGAGTATGCTTGAGGTCACTACAAAGGGCTGTCAAGGCTGTTACTCGCAATCGTTACACCACTCCCCCATCACCTTTTTAATGTAGGCCGACAGCACGAATATAGTGTCCCATATACCATAATCGGCTCACGAGTCTAGTTGCTCAATGGACACTACAGGGAGGCTCGGGCTGACGCACTCGCAACACCACGAAACCCCAGCGTAGGCCAACAGCTCTACCACGGTGTCCCATACCACCATGCCCGGCTCATGAGTCTTAGCGGATCGAGGTAACATGGTTAACGGGATTTCACTGGTAAGTTTGGTACCCTAGGTTCAAGCAGAGGCGTCTAGACATGGTAAACATACATAAGACAGATCGGGTTGCTTGACGAGCTCGGCTAGCTCGAGCACACAACAGGTTGAACGATATGAAGCGCATAAGCACTTCGTGTGGCCAGCCACTCTCGCCAACCGAAGTACAACTCAGGTTCATCGAACACATCTCTCGTGGCGACTGAATCTCAACCACGAATTCAGTTTCGTTGCCGAATGCCTGGACTACATCATAGTCCCAAACTCAATCCATTCATCATGTAATCATGTGAGACGATCCACCGTAATGGATTCCATAGTTCAAGAATTCCAAACACATAGGCATATTATGAAACAGAATTTACAATCAAAGCATATTGAAACACAAACATGATTTCACACATAATCAGTTCATACATACAACCGAATTATAATAAAACGTACATGTAGGAAACCATTCACACAATTTAGGCAACCGAGATTTGTATCTCAATCCTCATACAAAGTGTACTAGGTAATCCCTAGCACATTCAAACATTTTCACAAACACATAGACTACATACATCATCATACATGATGTATGATGATTACACATGTGTTAGGCTAAATTCTTTCACTAGGGAGGTACCCCGTATATCACGTGCGTACACCTTTGATGGATGAACCTGGCATACATGGATACAAGTTCCATGTCTAGTGAAACATTTTCACAAACACTTAGGCTACGCACTTAGTCACATTTATGTATTTTTGCCATAACGTGAATTACGGCAAGTCCTTTCGCTAAGGAGTTGTCACACATGTACTAAGCAGATATTTACGACAAATAAACATGTGGAATACAAATCCAAATTTCAAACATTTCCAAACATTTCAACATATGCATAGATTAGCCTAAATCCTATATAGTTCATGTAAACCCGTATAACGAAACAGATGACACATTTTGCATGCGAAATAGCATCCACGTTAGACATAAATCATTAACTGACATTGAAAGCCTTGAAAACCATAACCTATACACCTAAAGTCTGTACCTTACGCCGTAGAAGCGTAAAGAACGCGATTGATTTGCTAAGCTTTCGTATACGGCGTTTCGGCAACCTAGAGAGTGAAATAGGTTAGCTATTTCATCACGTACAACTATAAAACCTCAAATCAGTTGAGGGTTAGGGTTTCTTACCTAGAAACGAAGCTGGAAATCGCCGGGAAAGCGATGAGAAGTGAGTGGTGAAGCTTGTGTAACGGCAGGGAAAAAAGGGTAGGAAGAATCCTCCCACAACTCTCTCACTTTCTCTCTCTTTTCTCTCTCTCTCTCTCTCTCTCTCTCTCTCTTTCTCTCTCTCTCTCCCCTAGAGTTTTCTCAAATTTGTATGGGCTGGATATGAGAGGGTTTAAGGTCCTTATATAGGCTAAAAAGTCACCAAAACGGACTTAAGGTCAAGGTATACTTAGGTTATAACCAAAGTGAGTTCGATTCGATCCAACGGAGCACTTCTGGCGGCCCCTTTTCAGTGTGCGGTCAGACTTAAGCTCACTAATACTGGATCTAGTACCATTAAGTTTTCGTTCCAGTAGGGTTTCCAGATCACAAATGGCGGACCAGTTTCAGTTCAACGGTCGGCGGATCTCGATCTAAAATTTCAAGTACATGGATATGTTTGGGCAAATATCCCTGATCCGAGGGTGTAATCTGGCCTGATTCTGACGGTCAGGTTGCTCAATACTAAACCGCAAGCGTCACATGCCAGATTTCATAAATCCTTATTTATTTTAGAATTATTTTCATGTTTCTCACACTCTTCGCTCCAGGCTCACGGTGAACACTTTTGGACATAGTTAGGACTTGATTTCCGGGGTGGTAGTCAAGTCCAACTAGGCGGTCATATCGATGTAGTTTCGGAACAATCGGACTTTCAACATGCGGTCTAGATCCAATACGAAGTTTCAAGGCATTCCCGAGAGAAAATGGGAAGAGAGATTTATCCTAGATTGTAGGGTAACGTAGCATCAATGATTCTGTAAGTTTTGGGTCTTGCAGATCGTATTTAATGTGTTTAGTGCGGATTTCGTATGAACTCTAGGTTTGCACTAGGTAACCTTGTCTAATTTCTAAAAGAATTGATCCTAAGTGATTCCTGCCTGAGGTGGTACTCGGGCCATTGTACGGAATTTTCCGAGTGGTTACATGCATGCACAAAGGATGGGCTATAAGCCACATCCATGAAGACATGGAGGCCACCACCATCATTTAATGGGCCCCACATGCTTTAAGATGAAAGAAAAGAGAAAGAACAACTATGAAACAAAAGAAATCAGAAATCTCTATCTAAAGAACATCCACCTCAAGATCTATCTTCAATCCTCCACCACTATGATCCTCTAGCTCCAAGGAAGAGGTTTCTAAGGTGGAGATGGGTTAGAGATAGATTGGAGGAGATTTGAGAGAGAAGGTGCTGGATAAATGGAGAGGGTGGGGACGTCCTTGGGCTCTCTAGCAAGGGAGAGAAGGAAAAGTGAGAGAAAAATGGGAGGGAAAAGAGGGACTTGGAAGATGTAGCTAGAAAGTAATCATTGTCTCTCTAAAAGAGGCATCTAGATAAGAGAAATGTAATCATAGTCATGGGAGAAACAACCCATGCTTCCATAGGGTCTAGGCTATAGGGTAGGCTTTCTAAAAAGCTATGCCTAGGGTGACATCATCACATGGGAAAATGTGAATGGCTAGGGTGGGTCCCACCAATCACACATCAATGGTTCAAAAAGAGCGCAGCCCATAACTTATGATGTACACGTCGGATCCATGCACAAGACATGGCGTTGGAACCGCGGCACCGATGCGGTCGCAATGGCATAGGTTTCGAGTCAATCCGAGTCGGGTCTACGTGACCAAACTTAAGGATGACCGCAAACACTATCCATAGGTTGCGGGTCGCCAAGATTCGACCAGTATGATCGCAAGACCTAGAGGAACAACATGCACACTCAGGGTAGGGTCTTACAGCTTCCGAACCTGTAGGGCTTCAAGGTTGAAGTGCCTGATGTAATCCTTGAGGAGTTCCCCGTCTTGCTGAACTATGTTGTTCAAATGTGTCGATGCTTTAAGCTTCTTCTTTCCCCCGATGAAGTTCATGACGAATATATCACTGAGTTCGACGAATGAACTGATGGACCTCGTTTTTAGTTGTTTGAACCAGAGCCAGGCAGCGACGGACAGGGTAAGTGAAAAGGCTTGGCACATAACTGTGTCCGAGGCATCGTGCAACTCCATATAGGTCTAGAAAGACTCTACATGCTTAATTAGGTCGGCCTTCCCGATGTAGAGCGCGATCTACAGTAGGCGAAACATGTCTGGTAGTCGAGCCCGCATTATGTCAGCTATGAACGGGGATTCTGTCTCCTCCCTTCCAGAAGGGTTCATTGAATGATTTTGCTTCATATCCACAATCTGTATCTGCAGGTTTTGAATTTTGATCTTCCACGACTCTTCGTTATCCGCAGTTCCTTTGGCCGAGGGTCAGTTGTGTCTCCTCCGATCTATTTCATGTCGAAGGTTAGAAGCAGGCAAAGGGATAGTCCCCGAAACATAAGCCGGAGCTAGCTCAGCCATATCCTGATGTTGGCTCGATTGAGGAGCTGCTTGTGGGGTAGAAGGCCATGGGTTGGTGAACTGGCGGGCGTCACTTGACTGTCCTTCCCTCTGATTGGGTTCCTGCTGTAAGACCCGTATCCTAGCCCGTACCGTTTCATAGGCTTCCGCAGTCCTCCCGATCAAATTTCGGTGACCCATGGTCTATTATCAACGTTTGCGAGCGATCCTGAGTCGTGTCCCATATATCATAGTCGGCTCGACTCGAAACTTGTATCCTTGCGACCGCGTCATCGCCGCGGTTCTGACGCCGCGTCTCGCGCACCGAGGCGATACCTAGGCCAGGAGATGTGGACCCACATTCAGTTCGAGAAAAATGCCGCGTGTTGCGAATTCCGAGAGAATCTCTACGACATGTCCTGTCAATCACATCAATCATAAGTCAAGTACATCCCATCACAAGCCATCACTCACCCTTATCTTTCCTTACCCAAAGTCAAAGCAACCCACGCTTAGCCTTTCCTTTTTACCAACAAGTCAAGAGAGCCCATACCTTCCATCCCATCTCCCTTACATTCTCTCTCTCTCTCTCTCTCTCTCTCTCTCTCTCTCTCTCTCTCTCATTTCTCATTTCATTCCAAGTAAATCCCCATGGGAGGTGGACGTCCAAGCTCTCTATGAGAAGAGCTAGTGTGGCCCACCTTCCAACCACCCAATCCCACCCTGCAAGCTTCATCTCGACCGTTGAAATACATCTCATGGAGCTATAGATCGCATCGGTTGAAGGAGTCGTCCAAGATCTAAAGGTGGGTGGTTTTCTAGGATTAGATTTGTATCATTTTGCTTAGATTTGATGATTAAGGGTCCACATATGGTGGGACCCATCTTGATGTATGATTTGTACGAGGGGCCCATAGTGGCGGGGTCCCTCCGCTACTCTGTTCTCTCTCCCTTTCTCTCTCTTTCTGTCCCTCTCTCTTACTATCTTGTGGACCCCACTATGATGTGTGTATGTGTAAGTGCTATAATTTATATCCCAGTCTGTTGTCAATTTTGTGGTGCCAAAATCACTGTTATATAACTTGCATAAGTGACGCTCTCTCAAAGATCAACATTCATGAACACGCAAAGCTCACAAGTACAAAGATCAACCTTGACTGCAAGAACTGCTCACAAGACATGACTCAAGAATACAAGACTTCAAGAAGAGTACAAGGCAGTTCGTAAAGAACTCAAGGCACTTTCAAGGTTGAGCTACATCAAGATTTCAAGATTGAACTACATCAAGACTTCAAGGCTTAAACTTCAAGGTCACTTGTTCCTAATGTTTCAATGTCCTTACTTCATGTTCGAAGTTTGACTGACCTTAGGTTGACCTTAGAAGTAGGTCACTTTGGATACATAAGTCAGATGTTTATTTTACATAAGTTTGGTCTATTCTTCGACTAGTCCTAGGCCTTCTTCGACTAGTCCTAGCTTTGCTTCGACCAGTCTAAGAAATTCCTCGATCAGTCGTGAGTTTGTTACAAAATTCAGATATTTTCTGTTAGGCTTCGACTAGTCCAGGAATCTGTTCGACCAGTCGAAGGAACAGTGTCGACTGCATCTTCGACCAGTCGAAAGTCTTCGACTTAAAGTCCAGCGATGATATTCAGGTTCTTCGACCAGTCGAAGGAGACCTTCGACCAGTTATAGAGCGGTCAAAGCTTATCACGCCCAAATTTTCAAATATCTGTTAATGCTTCGACTAGTCGAAGAGCTCCCTAGACCAGTCGAAGACGCGATCTGCTCACCTATAAATAGAGCACGAATCTCAGAAGAATTTATTGAATTAATTAATCCATTCAAGCCAATCTTTGTCAAACTTCTGAGAGATAATTCTGTGCTCCATCTAAGCTAAGTGTGCTTATTTAATATTTTCTTTCTTTAGCTTTATTTAATTGATTTTGTTTATGCTATTCCAATCTAATTTGATAAGAGGAATTGTTATTCCCTTTCATTGGAATCAAATTCAATTAAGGCAAGCCCTATTTGGTTTAATTTAAAATGTATTAGAACTAGAACCATTGTAATTGAGTACTGGACATTGAACTTGGACATTCAATCATCTACTCTGACTTGGTTCTACCGGGCTGCTACAATGAAGGAGATAATCAGGTATTTTACATTTAATTATAAATTCCTTTCTGTTTTGGTTTCTTTCAAGATTTGCCAGAAAAATCTTATTGTATTGGTTATCTGAGGAGAGCCAGGAAAACTCAGAAGTGGGGTTTTTTAATTGTGTAAGCCCACAGACAAAGACACAATTGTAAAGGTTTTGGGTGAACCTGTGAAAACTTATTTTGTTAGTGAACGCTAATATCCCCTGTGTGAGGATATTAGGAGTGGAGTAGCATTCTGTGTGGCTGTTGTTTAACAGTTGGTGAACACACAGGCGAACCACTATAATCCCTTGTGTTGTGGTTGAATGATTTATACTTCTAATCTTTAATTATTCATTTGTGAGATGTATGTATGGTGGTGAATGTTGTAATCATTTAATTCAAGCATTGTGGGAATTTTGTAATAGTTTAGAATTTATTTTCTGCTATTCCTTTATCAGCTTGATATTCAATTTCCTTTAAAGTTGTTCCAGCAAGGTTGCCCTGCCATTTTTATGGTGTATGGCTGTCCCTAGAACAATACATTTGTGATTACAATTTATTTCAATTCAGTTTGTATTTATTTCTGTATTCCTCTTTGGTTTGAGATTTGATACAAAGATCTTTCTAGAAATAAGGTTGTCCTACCATAAACTCTGGTTTTTGGTGTAAGGTTGTCCTTATAACAACATTTGTATCAACCTCTCAAGATCTGAATTTTGGGGTTGTTTTACTTTCCTGCATTGTGATTTATTTTGGCTATCATATTCTTTTTAATTCCGCTGTTATAAGTTTTATTTGGCATTGTCCTATTCATCCCCCCCCCCCCCCCCCTCTAGGACATATAGCTAGGCCTTTTCAGTATGATGCATCCCCACTACCCATTTGTGCGGCCCACCTTGCTACTAACCGGCGTGGGTGAAGGGGAAAACACAAATATCAAATTGATCAAATCAGGTGGGCCACGTCCACGTGGGACCCACCGTGATGTGTGTCATCCACACGTCCGTCCGTCCAGCATCTAAGGATGTTGGATGTGGACTAATAGTGTGGTGTGAACTGACAGTGGGGTGTACTCACCACTTTTAAACAAATATTCATATAATAATAATAATAATAATAATGATAATATTAACTATAATATATTATATTATAATATATATAAAGGTGGCCCTACGTGGACCCACCGTGATGTATTTGCCCCATCCACACCGTCCAGCAGATCTGGACGGTGCTGGAGTGTTTAGGCGGTGCTGTGGGGCCAGCCTTGATGTATTTGTTGTAGGTGCACTGTCCAGGGATGGTGGACCCTAATGATGAATGTATTTTCATCCCACCGTCCGTGTGGGGCCTACCTTGATGGACCGTCCAGATCGTGGACCCCATCATGATGTATGTGATTTATACTGGCCGTCCACCATCCAGACAGTGCTGGACGTGGACCCAACATGATGTGGGTGTCATATCCAGGCCATCCAGATGCTCCAGCATCTGGACGTGGCCCTCGTGATGTATGTCTTAGGTCCACACGTGCTGCACGTATGAGACCACCATGGTATATGTACTTCATCCTAGCTGTCCACCTCCAGCCACTTGGGGCCCACCTTGATGATGTGTTGTATATCACATCGGCTGATGCCTAGACGGTGTTGATTTGCTGGAAAAGGGTGGACGGTGATGTGGTACCCACCTGTATATATGTAATTTATATCCACACCGTCCAGACCATCTGGACGGTGCTGGACAGTTTGGATCGTGGTGTAGTGCCTCGCATGATGTATGTATTTGAACCACGGTGTCTGCCATGTGGGCCACACCGTGCAATCCAGCTGTTGATCAGGTGGACCACACCGCAAAAACTAGTGGGGATTGAACGCCTACCATTAAAACTCCTTTTGGGAGTACGGAAGTTTTGGATAAGTATGAAATTTGTTTTCCACTTTATCCATGTCTTGTGACCTTGTGAACAGATTGGATGGAAAGTAAACGTTATGGTAGGGTCCATCTTGATGTATAAGCTGTACATCCATGTTGTTCATCTGGTGGGCCCATTTGGGAGGTGTAGACCCACCGTTGGTTGTGCAGGGCTGTCACGCCCCAAACTCGGAAACCGGGCTCACAAAATTTCAGATCGCCGAATCCGGCGCCGACAGCCTCCGTAGAACCCCATTCTCGGCTCCAAGCGCCCATACACCAGGTTCCGATCCTGGGATGCTACAAGGAGGATTTCTAATGATCAATTTGATTCGTAATGAGCATAACCACAAGCATAACCCAGGAACAATAACCACAAGAACACTATCACAAAATCCACTATGATAAAAAACATTTGAGTACAAGGCGTAAGAAAGGGAGATACAATATACTGAAAATGACAAAAACTCCAAAAGCTCGGCTGCACGCTCCAACTGCGGCGAGACTACGGCTGCGTCCTGGCATCACCTGCATGCATCAATCATGCATAAGCTTATAGAAAGCTTAGAGGGTGGTGTAAGTGTGTGCGCAATATGAGCGTGCTCAGAATGCAGGGTCAGAGTAATGCGGAATCGTGCCAATGAGTACATGAATGCAGTCAGCCGTACCAAGGCTATGCGGTACAGAATATAAATGATATCGGCCATATCAAGGCCATGCGATGCATAATGCAGCTCAAGCATGCTAATCCTCATGTCAATACAGTTATCAGTCTGGATAATCACTGGGGTCTAGTACACTCTACGCCAGCTTGTCGTCCCTATCCGGACGCACAACTGGAAGAGCGAAAGAGACCTCACTATCCGCCTGCCAATATCGGGCCTGGCTCGTCGATAGCTGACCGATTCCTCAAGCTGGTCAAACTCAACCTAGAAATTGCCCCCTCACTCAGGCGGGTAAGGTCACACCCCTTTCCAACCGACCACGACACAGTGGGAGACGCGGCCTCCTGGTATTCGGCCCTCATACGTTCGTACATCCACTCGGTCTCGACGTTGGAGTCATCCTCTTGTACCATCGGGTTTAGGGATTTTCACCCAGGGACATCTATGGCGCCCGTATGCTAGAACCAAATATTTCCAGTATCCAATCCAGCCACCCACGATGTGTCTGTGGAGGCTATGGCCCTGGTGTCGCTAGGGCATACAGTAACTACAATCACACAATGCAAGTGCATGAGTCACACTACCAGTCATGCAACAGTCCTGCGTAAACCATGCGCTCATGCAGGGCAACTCCACCTATCAGGGAGCCCGTAACAGTCTGCCCGAAGGCATATGCTATGATCAGTCACCCCTCATCTCAAGCATGCATATGATGCGTATTATCATGAATCATGGGGTAGCACTATACTTATGGTATGATAATGGGCGTTACTCAAAGTGAAGATGGGCCTAAACGGACTGCAGAGAATAAGTATGGGCCTATCAGTAGGCCTTAGGAAGAGTGACAATGCGGACATTTAACCAACACTATACTTGCAATGTGGACGTCAAACCAACATTTCTCCCAAGGCATGGCCTGCCATAAAACATCATTACACAGCCAAGGAGGAATCACACATTGCAATGGACCCTAAGGACATCCCATTGGGCCTTAAATACATCAAATGGGCCATCTCGCATGGGCCTTACATTCATCAAGTGGGCCACATCAATGGGCCTTATGTACATTGCAATGGGCCATAACCCATGGGCCTTTGAAAACATTACAATGGGCCTCATAACATGGGTCTCATATACATCAAAGTTGGCCTTAACAACGGGCCACGAATACCTCGAATGGGCCAAATCACATGGGCCTTATGTACATCAAGGTGGGCCTCAATAACGGCCACAATTACACATCAAAGTGGGCCTCATTAACGCCCACAATTACACATCGAAGTGGGCCTCAACAACGGCCACAAGTACATCAAAGTGGGCCTCAACAACGGCCGTAAATACACATCCAGGTGGGCCTAAAACACTTGGGCCTTATATAAACCAAGGTGGGGTTCACCATATATATATAATACAATATATACAATATATATATACAATATTAATAATATAATATTATATATATACACACACACACACACACACACACACACACACACACACATATACACCCATACACTCTCACACACACGCTCACACACATGTGCACACTCACACACACATGCACATACGTGCACACTCACACACGCACGCACACACACGTGCACATACATGCACCCCCACACACGCACGCACACACATGTGCACATACATGCACTCCCACCGTCCAGGGGACGGTGGGGATAAAACAGATATATCACACTGGGCTCCCACCGTCTGCCTGGACGGTGGGATTTAAACACATGCATCACTGTGGGCTCCAGGTGGGGCCCACCATGTTGCTTATATGTCATCCAATCCGTTCATAAGATCACACGGGTCTGAAAGAAGGGGATAAATAAATTTCAGCTTGATCTGAAACTTCTGTGGACCCCAAAAGAGTTTCAATGGTAAACGTTCACTCACACTGTTTCCTATGATGTGGGCTACGTGAGCCATGGATCAGGCTGATTTTCGGAGGGGACCCACCTCAGGGGGTGGTCCACCTCATGGACGGTGTGGATACAAAATATACATCATGGTGGGGCCCACGGCTGGAGCCGTGGGTCCCTGCCCGTTCACGCTTGTCAGCGCACGCAGGCGCGCTGCCTGCGCCTCTGAAGATGGCAGCAGCAACGGCTGCTGCCGTTTTATATTTTTTTTTTGTTTTTGAAATATCATGTTTTTTTGAGGTTTTTCTGGGGTAGGGCCCGCATCAACGAAATCCAACCCCGCCATTGTTCCCCATGACTCAATACAAACCCATCAAGCCCAATATTCGATGGGTTTTGGTGAATAGAAACATCGGGGCGTATTTCAATAGTGTAAATATTGTTTTGTTTGCTACGGCCCGCCAGATAGTCGAATTGATCGTATTTTTCATATGAACGCCTAAAATGAGCTTGAGAATAGAATGGATGGCGTGGATCAAACTTATACATCGAGGTGGGGCCTACACGAGTAGCCCCTATACCAAGCTTGTAAATCAAGCAAATATTTGTGTTTTTTTTTTTCCTAAAACACGTCCAGGGAGTCCAAGTCCCTGGACGGTTTGCATAACACATACATTGAGGTGGGCCCTTGCTAAGATGGGCCATCACATGGTGGATGGTGTGGGCACAATGCATATATAAAGTGGGCCCTACCTACGGATGGCTTGGATAAAATACATGATTCATGGTGGGGTCCATCCGGGTGGGCCACAAGGCCATATCATCTCATACACACACAAAAAAAAGAAAGAGGGAGAGAGAGAGAGAGAGAAAGATAAACGTGTGGTGGAGGGACCCCACCACTATGGGCCCTCCGTTGCATGATCTACAACATACATTAAGTGGGTCCCATTTCATATGGGCCCACCGATCAAAATCAACGGTGGAGATCCTTTCTCCACTGAAATGGATGGTCTAAATGACCATGTTATGCAAAGAAAATAAACATCATGATGGGGTCCATGGAGAATGACCCCATCATGGATTGATCTTGAAATCAAAGTGGACCATTGGCCACATTTAGGGTCCAAAATGAGATTCATACCATTGATCGGTAGGCCTCACTTGGCCCATCATCAAAACAAGAAATCTACACCTATAGAAGCACCCACCGTCCGATCTTCTTGGTCCGTTGGAACGCCACCCTCCTTGTGCTCCTCTTTGATGGTGGAGATGGGAAGTGGATGGCTAGGATGATGGGTTTTGGAATGGGAATGGTGGGCCACAAATCACTTTTCTCTCACTTGGAAGCTTGGACGTGTGAGCTCTTGCTTGGCTTGAGAATGTGGAGAAATGAGAAGGAGAGAGAGGGTTGTAAGGGAGAGAGAGTGATGTGAGGTGATGGATGTGGTACTTGACTAGGTATGGGTGTGTAAGAGAGAGGGTAAGAAAGAGTTGACTTTGGAGAGAGAAAGCATGGGTTGCTTGTACTTGACATTGAAGTAATTGATTGATTGATGTGATTGATTGATTTGACATTGTGTAGAGATTCTCTTGGGATCGAGAAAGTGCAGCATTTCTTCGAAATAAGCGCCGACTCACATCTTCTGGTCAGGTTATCGGATCGATGCGTGAGTCGCGGCGTTGGAACCGCGGCGACGGTGCGGTCGCAATGATACAGGTCTCGGATTAAACCGACTTGAATCTAAAGGATACGACTTACGATCGATCGCAACGTCGATTATCAGTCACGGATTGCAGGATTCATCGAAACAGTACGAACTAGGATACGGGTCTTACAAGGGCCCACCTGCTATATGGCTCAATATGATGTATAGGCCGATTCTGATTTGTCGAGGCCGATTATATAAGCCGATTCCGATTTATCGAGGCTAATTGTATAGGTCGATTCCGATTGTCGAGGCCGAGTATCGAGGCTGATTCCGATTTGTCGAGGCCGATTGTATAAGCCGATTCCGATTATCGAGGCCAATTCCGATTTGTCGAGGCCGATTCCGATTGTCAAGGCCGAGTATTGAGGCCAATTCTGATTTGTCGAGGCCGATTGTATAGGCCGATTCCGATTTGTCGAGGCCGATTGTATATGCCAATTCTGATTGTCGAGGCCGAGTATCGAGGCTAATTTTGATTTGTTGAGGCCGATTGTATATGCCGATTCCGATATATCGAGGCCGATTGTATAAGCCGATTCCAATTGTCGAGGTCGATCCCGATTTGTCGATGCTGATTGTATAGGCCGATTCCGATTTGTCGATGCTGATTGTATAGGCCGATTCCGATTTGTCGAGGCCGATTGTATAGGCTGATTCCAATTGTCGAGGCCGAGTATCGAGGCCGATTCTGATTGTCGAGGTCGATTCTGAGTGTCGATTTCGATTGTTGAGGCTGATTTCGATTATCGAGGCCGATTTTGATTGTTAAGGCCGATTATCGAAACCTATATGATGTATATGCGACCCGTAGTTGAGGCCCATTGTGATGTGTATTCGGCTTGTGTGATGTATATGCAACCCGCGTTTAAGGCCTAATGTGATGAATAAGAGGCCTATGTGATAAGGCCCATTGTGATGTATTCGTGGCCTATGAGCAATGCCCATTGTGATATATATTAGGCCCATGATGCATGGCCCATTTGATGTATTCGAGAACCATGTGTAGGGCCCACATGTCATGTATTTGAGGCCAATGAGCAGAGCCCACCTGTTGTGTATATGTGGCACTTGAGTAAGGCCCATTGTGTTGTATATTAGGCATTTGTATAAGGCCGTGGGCCCATTATATGTTTGGCTCTATGTGGGTCATTCCTTGGGGGCAATGTTGGTTAAATGTCCACATTGTCAAGGTCGATTGTTGATGCCGATTACTGATATCGATTATGAATATGTGACAGCATAGCATCATGATACATGCTCATACGCATCATCTGCATGTTTATTGTGAGATGTGATTGACCCTTGCATATGCCATAGTACAGATGATTTATGAGACTCCCTGATAGGTGGAGTTATCCCACATGAGCGCACGGTATGCGTAGGATTGATGTATGATTGGACTACATGACTCATGCATCTTGCATTGTGTGATTGTGATTACCGTACGCTCTAGTGACATCAGGGCTGTGACCTCCACAGGCATGTCGTGGATGACCAGATGGGACACCAAAAATGTTTGGTTCGAGCATCTGGGCACTTTGAATGTCCGTGGGTGAAAGTTCCTAAACCTCCGAGGCCAGGAGACGCCCCAACGTCTAGACCAAGTGGATACATGAGCGCCCGAGTGCCGAATACCAGTAGGTCGCGTCTCCCATTGTGTCGTGGTCAGTTGGGAGGGGGGTAGCCTTATCCGTCCAAGTGAGGGGGCTATAAGCTAGACTGAGTTTGACCAACTCCCAAATGGGTCTGCTATCGACGAGCCGGGTAAGCATTGGTTTGGTGGTGTGCAACTATTTGTTACGTGTACCTTCGCAATGACCAGGATTTCGGTTGGAGCGCGCAACTAACCTGAGATCAGAAGTTTACCACATTGAGTTTATTTATCCAAATTTAGGTATGGGACTGGTTTAGATAGAAGTCCTTTGTGATAGGGCCCATAGCTTGCGACACCACGTACTATCATCCCGACTTCACACTACAGCTTAGCATTTCATTTGCACAACATATTGCATATTGCATTACATCCTTGGCATATGACATTTTTGGATTGCTATGTTTCTGCATTCATATGACCTAGATGAGGCTGATGGTAATTGTAGTTCTTCAGAATTGCATATAGTATTGTATCATCGATATTTGATATTTGACTCATTATGTCTCCGCATTGCATAACTGACATACATTACTTTCTCAGTATATGACATTGGCTTGTTATGTCCTTTCATCGCATATCCTGGATTAGGTTGATGATATTTCTATAGGACTTGTCAGTACTTCTGCTTACTCTAATATTGTATGGTTCGTGGACTTACCAGTATTTCCGTTTATTTTGATATTACATTCTGAACACGCATATACTGCTCACACACTTACACCACCCTCTAAGCTTTCTATAAGCTTATGCACGATAGATGTGTGCAGGTGATGTTAGGTTGCAGCAGCGTGGAGTTTGGGGCATGTAGCTAACTTTTGAAACTTTGATTTGACATATGTATTTCCCTTTCAGCATTGTATTCAAATGTTTATATTAGTGAATATGTGATGATGATGTTGCCTTTGTGATTTGGGTAAACTTGTGGTTATGCTTATTACAAGTTAAATATAAGTTAGAAAATCCTCTTTGTAGGATCCTAGGATCAAAATCCGGCGTATGGACGTTGGGAGCCGAGAATGGGGTACTACAGAGGTTGCCGACACCGGATTCGGCGATCGAAAATTTTGTGAGCACGGTTTCCGAGTTTGGGGTGTGATACCTGCACTTGCTGAGACTGCATTTGCTCTAGCATCTGCCTCATGCAAATCCAGGTTGGACTTGGTGTCTCTTTCCCAAGCATCATGCCGGCCATTCCCACTGTTCCATTGAGTACGCTTGGTCGAAACAGAAGTCGCCTGGCGGGCTGGGGAGCCCCGGCAACTCTCCTGCCGCTCTGGACGGTCTGTGGATTGTGGGGTGTGACTGGTCACCAACAAGGTCACGATCGGGACCACCTCGGGAGGGGTTTGGACTTTCTTTTTTCCTCTCACCATGGTGGGCTCTATAGTGTTTTTGGTAGAGCAAAAATGACTTACAATGTCGTTCCCAGAGACGGCGCCAAACTGTTGATGCAGTTTTTGGCTCACCCCATTTTTTATACTCGAACACCTGCACAGGAAGAGGACAAAGGAGTCCCTAGCTTATGCAGGGGACCCTTCGATGCCAAACTCGGGCCTGGAATCTGGGTCTAGTAATTTGATAAGGGCTTATGGGTGAGAATGTGTGTGTACCTTTCATCTTTAGGCGTTTCTTATTTATAGGGGAGATGTGATCCCGTGAACTTGGGATACTTTCCTGGTTTGTAGGAGATTGATCCTTATCCAAGCCGATCCCAAGATCTTCGATCTCCTAGATTTTTGGGATCGGAAGTTATCCTCCGAGGATCTCGGAAGACAGATCTTTAATATCGAGCCGACTCCTTGGCTCGACTCTGAATGAGATATAATGTCGAGTTACGCTAATTGATTTACTTACCGATCAAGTTACGGTCTGCTGAAGATGGCCGACCCATGGCCAACCTAGCGGGTAGACCGGGCTAGGATTGGGCCAAGGTCTGATTGGCCTATGCTTGGCCGACCTATGCATCGAGTCGACATTATGTGCCCTTAGAGGGGTTCCTTGAGTGTCCTTAAGGCTGTATCGGTCTCCTTGGAGGCCTCAGCTCTTGGCTCGGGACATGTGGGCCTTTGTCATGCTCGACGCCTAGTGAGTCCGGGCCATGTCAATAGAATTGGTCCATTCCATAAGCCGAGTTATCAACTTGTCATATTTTTCCCCCAACAATCTAAAAATAGCTGTGCATTTAAATTACGTGGTATGTATACAGGAGTTTGAATTTAATTACGAAATAAACTTTGATATCCTTAATGTACATATGTAATGTTTGACACAATGATTGTTAAGCCCATCGAAATATATACTTCAGCGAAAAATGATGAAACTCCAAGCCTTAGATAGGCCGCAAGCATAGGATCATAATTGAGTGACTAATCAATATTTTTTAACTCATGATTTACATGGCCAATGTTTGGACTGCTCAAATTATTCTATTAATGTAATCTCACCGATGCAGTTGATAATCTAATTGTTTCGGAGATCATGGCGGGCCATTTTTATAATAAATTAGTAGCCCAATGACACATGTTATACATATGACTCTCCTACAATTGACAATGAACCAAAAAAAAAAGAAAAAAGAAAAAAGAAAAAAGAGTGAGAATTTGATATCCAAGCGAAAAGGAGGGATTGCAAAATTTATTAAAAGTGAGGATATGTAGTCTTCTTAATTCGGAATTCCCTCGAATCCGTGATGCCAACTAACGATTGTTTTGAAATATCTGAAACACCCTCCAATCCTCCCGAATCCATGACCGCACAAGTTCAGCCGATCCTACTCGAACCCGAAAATTTCCACACGAACCTAACGTAACGGGCCCAGCTCGGTTAAAAATTGGGTTAGGCCAGTCGGTTGAAGTTCAACCTGGTCCCAGCTGCAAGCGTCTGATTAGGTCGTCTGCTTTCTTGTATGCAGATGGTCTATACACGCGTGTGGGCTTGTCCTTTTTCCCGTGCAAGCCACGTACCCCGCTACACTGACCGGCTCATAAGTGGAGCACCAGATGAGCAGAGGGCACCCCATCCACACTCCAAAGAAAGAAAAGCAGAGATGGGAAGCAATGGCTCTTCTTCTTCTTTCCTCCCTTGAATTCCCAATACTCCCAAGGGCCCTCCCTGTACATTGCAGAGAGTGAGCGTGCGTTGAGAGAGGCCCTCCCTGTACATTGCAGAGAGTGAGCGTGCGTTGAGAGAGAGAGAGAGAGAGAGAGAGAGAGAGAGAGAGAGAGAGAATGGAAGCTGTAAATTCTCCCCTTCAAGTCCCCAAGCACTTATTTATGGAGCCGTGCAGACACAAATTATTCATATACAGAGACGTATCATTCCTCACCAGGTTGTTGTTATTATTATTATTATTATTATTATTATTATTTCATTTATGCCCACATATCTATGTTTATTTATTTATGTATTTATTTATTTATGAGGTCTCAAGTCCATTCGGTTAGACCATAATTTATGGCCCCCTCAGTGAAAACTTCCAACTTATAATAATGTACCTGCAACATCCAACCCTTCAAATAGGTTATCCCCGCCATCAGGATCAACTCAAGCAAAAAATCAGCCCCATCTACTCATCAGGTGGGCCACACGATAGAAAACAATATCCAGCCATTGATAAAAATAATAATAATGTGTCGTCCACTCGATGAATGGCTGTGGCTGATTTTTGCAAAAGCTGATCCTCACGATGCAGATAACCTATTGGATGGATTCAATGTCTCACGGTCACGTCCATGAATGGGTAGAAGTTGGTACAACCGGTTGGACTTGAGACCTTCTCTTTATTTATTTATTACGACGGGTTTTTCTCTTGTTGTCATCCATGGTTGTGACATTTTCTGCAGGAGAAATGCTGAGATGATTCACAGCATGTGTTTCCATGTTGTTGTAGTGAGTGTGTGCTCTAGCTTTGTGAACGTGGGATTGCATTTGAAGTGGGACTACAATGTGCTGCGTGGCAATTAATAGGAACGTTGATATGTGTAGATTAGCACTTTTAAGGGAGATGAGCATGTGCATTAGCTAGTATACACCCTAGCTTTTAAACAGTTGGATGGAACTTAAAAGTGCAAATTGAACCCACTTCACCAAGAAAATCGGCATGTGCCTCACCTGAGATAGTTTAAAAAGCATTGTCAACCAACCTAAAAACCAAAGCCACCCTCACTTCGGCAGGCCCTTCATTCATTGATATAGGGAACATGTTGTCGTTGTTATCATTATCTACACCTTATCCATCTCATTAGAGTCTAGTAAATGATTCCTGGTTTGCCATTCCACCGTATCAAGGGCCATAACTTCGGATAGACTACCTCTACCAATGTCCTTTTGGGCCTTCTCCTTGCCTTTTAGGTCCTTCAACTTGTATCAACTCACTCTTTCTAACCATCGTAGTTCTTGGTCTCCGTTGCACATGACCAAACCATCTAAGTCTACTTTCCCTCATCTTATTACCTATCGGCACTACTCTTTAGCTCTTTTAAATGCATTCATTTCTAATTCTATCCTTCCTCATCTTGCCACTCATCTACCTCAACATCCTCATTTTAGCTGCACTCATCCTATGAACATGTTCTATCTTAACTGCCCAACATTCTTTCCCATAAAGCATGGCTGGTCTTATAGCTATCCTATAAAATAACCCTTTAGTTTGAAAGGTACACGGCAATCATAAAAATCAAGATGCTCCACTCATCATGTGGGCCAAACTTGCATGTTGAACAGTGATTGTTGGTTGATTTTTCCCTACATATGTTCCAAACAATTCTCTTATGCATGTGGCGACTTGTGGTGTGGAACTGCCTAAATTTTGGGTTAGGGAATGTTCAATGGCCTTTACATGATTAATGGGATGGATGTCATCACATGTGCCAAGTTAGTATGCATGCCACGAATTGCCTCCTCATTCTCCTTGCATCAATCGCCCAAGAACTTCTATCTCCAACCAGTAGGAAGAGTTGCACGTTGCTACTAATAGGGCGCTCGCGCTACTCTGGCTCGCTTCGCTTTTAAAGCTCTGCTCGCTGCTTCATAGGCAGCTTCAAAAGAAGGCGGCGTTAGCCCAACTTCAAAACTACTGAGCGCGCAACAACTTTTTAGCAATGACCTTTTTTTTTTTTTTTTTCCTTTCAATTTCGATTAGATGATCCTAGCCAATTTTTTCCGTAAATTGCTATTTATTCTCGCTATTTGTCAAAAGAATAATGGTATTTATTCTAACCATCTTTTTCCCACTGGTTTACTAGTTCTAATAACGCTTTGAATAACGGTATTGGTGGGTGTATCGCCTGGGCCTAAAAGCGATACAATTTGGAGCATATCAAACCGTATAGGATGATACAAGATTAGTTGAAAATTTATTTTTGCACAAAAAATATGGAAAAAAGTATTGGGAAAATAGGAAAAATGTAAAACAACGATATCTATCTTTTTATTATTATTGCCATGTACATCCTTGGGAGTATTGGTGGGTGTTGCTGCTTGATCCCGAAATGCAACGATGGCATGAAAGAAAATGAAGATTTAGATCTCTCATCTGGATTCTAAACCCTGGTTATCAAGACTACTAAGCAAGATCATTAGAAGGAGGGTGATGAAGGTATGGCGAAAAAAATCTCGCAGGGAAATTGTAAAGGTTCCTCGTTTGGGAATACTTTGTAGTTTGTAGAGGGTGCTTCAACATCTTATGCTGAGAAAGGGAAAGGAATGATATAAGAAGAAGACCCAGCGGGATGGACTATTGTCCATAGAAAGAAAACAGAGATGAGGAAGCAAAGGGTCATGGCCACAAACACAACATCTTTAACATAACTCCCAACCTTGTATGTGTTGGGTTTCCCAACAGGATGGCTCTTCATTAATTTTGAGAGAGTTTTTGGCCGAGCAGGGTAATGGAAGTTATTATTCCTCACGCCAAAACTCTATTGAGTACCGTGGTTTTGCTTTCATAAGAATGGGCCGGGAAGAAGAGGTTGGGTGTGCGGTGAAGCTATTGAATGGGGTAAGCTTCGGGGGTAAAAAGCTGGGTGTTCAAAAAGCCCGTTTCAGCCCTGATGTAAAAAATAGATAAGGTGAAAGATGGAAGAAACATGGAGGGAGATAAAAATTTCACAAGTGGAAACAAGCAAAATGATAGAACAACAACTGGGAAAGGAGAGAATGAGAAAAAGTGTTGGAATAGAACAAAAAAAAAAAAAAACGGATCGTATAGAGAGGCGCTGGTAGAGACTTCTGGTAATGCTAAAAAGGGAGTCTTTTAGAAGGTTGAGAAAGGGGAAACATGTGAATTGTCAGTGGAGAGAGGAAACAATGAGGGGGCCAAAGATTAAAATTAATTAGGATATATTGAACAATTCTTGGAAAGAACTTGAGTTTAGTTTTGTTTTATCAGTCAAGCCGCGAACAACAGAAGCAAGGATTGGTTTTTGGATGGAGCATATTTGCAATTTGGGGGAAGAGGATCGCACAATGAAGATATTAAAAGATGATGCTGTGTGGGTTATTGTCTACTCCCAAAAAGAGGTTGATAGTTTCTTTATGTCATGCAACCCTTTCCGGGATGATAAGGTAAGAGGAATTCAATATTGGAAGAATTGATCTTTGTTTGGTTGGGAAGAGGTATGGATTTGAATCTAGAATTTTCCTTTAGAACCGTGGAGCAATGACATTTTCATGGAAATCGGGTTGTTTTCGACAAGATCGTTGAGATCGACCTACAAACTGACAAGTGCGAGCATCTCTGTTTTACTAGATTTCGAGTTGGAAAGAAAAAATTATAGTTGGTCCCAAACAAAATCAATATCAGAGTAGGAAATGATAGGATTCATCTCGAGTTTGTGGTGGAAGATTAAGAACCGGTGTCCACGGCAAAAACAGTTTTTACTAGCCCATCAACAATGGTGGACATCCGAGACAACGAAGAAGGTACACAATTTCCATACTCCAATGAAACACGGGAAGAGGAAGTATTGTGCCGTCGCTCTTTCATTGGAGGAAAATGAGGTGAAGACAGTGGAAGAGACGTTATTGCGACACGTGGTGTGAACAACTGTTGCCGACCGACGCTTTTAGAAGGCGTGCGTCTCGTGGGGGCGGTAGGTGAGGAAAACTTAGACGAGAGGGAGACACGTAGCGGGCAGGTCTTTCTGTCTCTTAAAGAAGGAAGAGGAGAAGAGGACACACATTTCGATTATGTTGACAAAAAATGGGGCTTCTATAATATGGAAGTTTTGAAATATATTTTAAACATCCATATCTTCACGTGTGCGACAGGCAGTGCACGTATGGTATTGCTTACTCAATGGGGACGGACACGTGTTTTACTTCACACAGGTGGGGGGTGCTTTTAGTAATGGCACATATCAAGACTTACTCTACAATGACATGCTAGTCTGTTTATTCCTTTTTTCCTTTGATTTTGGGTTGCTCCGAGAATAGGAAAGCAACTTGAGAGGGTCGAATGTTCTCATTGTGGAAGATCAAATGGAATCGGCCAACAATGAAGGGGTACATGACAGGCACTTCTCGAATGTAAACCTTGATTGAGTGATCTCGAATGCTTCATTTTTAGAGTCATCAGTAGTAGGACCACAAAGGGAAGAGGAAGTTGGTGGAGCGATGACTTTGATGCTGAATGTTTTAGTAGTGCAGAAAAATGACTCAATTGCGAAGATCCAACATTTAAAGGTAACAAAAAATGAATAGGGGGGCAATAATTGTTTCTCAGAGCACGATTAACAAAATCTCTGTGGCATAAGGAATGAAAAGAGTGAAAAGAGTTGTGGGGTAGATCGTGCACATGGTAGGAGTCACTTTTGGAGATAGACTTGAGGACTACGCGGAGTTGTTTGATTTCGTGGAGTCAAGAGGCAGAATAGTTTCTAAAGGTCAGAGTTCAATTGTTAAGCGAGGAGTTGGCAGTTTCTTCCTAGATAGTGACTTGAGGGAAGCAAGAAAAAAAGAAAGCTTCGGCGAAAGGGAAAAAGTCATATATATATATGCGAAAGGGAAAAAGTCATATATATATATATGTATATATATATATTAAAGATAATCAACTGGAATGTGCAAGGCTCAGGCTGTGTGCAATATATGCAAACGATATAAGGCTCAGACAATCACATTTCAAGAATCGAAGTTACAGACAGTGGAACGGAGGTTGGACTCTTTTTTTTTTTTTTTTTGGGGGTGGGGGGAGGGACTCTTGGTTATCTAGAATTCAAGGTTATGGTCAAAAGAGGATAGGAGGGGCAGTTCTCTATTTCAGTTCAGTTAAAAGAGGTTGCATTAGGTTTCTGATGGGTATTTACTGTTGTGTACGGGCCAAATAGATCGATATTACGACAATTACTTTGGCATGAGTTAGATCGGTGTCGCAACAAATGGGATCTGCCGTGGGTAGTGGGAGGAGGCTTCAACCTAGTCAATTTCTCGTTTAAAAAATCCAGTGGTGGTTAGATTACCAGGAGTATGAGGAATTTTTTGAAGTGAATTGAAAAAAAACATGGTAGATTTACCGATGGGAGAGGTCAAGTACACATGGTCAAATGGCCAAGTGATGATGCAGGACAACTAACCACTTGCTCCAAAAGCTCAAACTTGTAGAGCATGACGAATTAATCCCTTTATCTCATAGCTCAGGCCCCACATCCATGGGTTAGGTATTCGGCCAAACCCTCTTCGTGGGCCCCAAATTACATGGGTTCTGCCTCACACGAGCCACCCGCCTCAAGTGTGTCCCTGCATTCCACGAGCCACCCCACTCGAGCTTTGTGTGAAAATGGCCCTGCATTAATTACCCTCGGTGAGGAGTCTCGAACACGAGACCTTCCACTTTGATACCAATTTGATGGGGGACAACTAACCATTTGCTCTAAAAGCTTGAACTGATAGAGCACAACGAATTAATCCCTTTATCTCATAGCCCAGGCCCCACATCCATGGGATAAGTCTTCGGTCAAACCCTCCTCGTGAGCCCCAAATCACATGGGTTCCGCCTCACACAAGCCACCCGCCTCACATGGGCCACCCACTCCGAGTGTGCCTTGCATCCCACAGGCCACCCCACTCGAGCCCGGTGTGAAAATGCCCTTGCATTAAGTGAGGGCAATTAAATTGAAGCTGGACCCATTTTTACTTTTAGTAGAATGGGTGGAAAAGTTCCCCCTAGTTTTTGAAAGAGGTTTGCCTAGGCTAGTATTTGATCACTACCCAATCATGTTGGAAATGGATGAAGAGGTCTGGGGTCCTTGTCCTTCTAGATTTGGGCTCGCGTGGTTAGAAGTAGAAGGCTTCTTGGATAAAGTGAAAGAGTGGTGGTCCTCGTTTTCAATTCAAAGGAGAGTCGGCTTCTCACCCTTTCAGAAATTGAAATTACTAAAGGCAAGGATAAATGAGTGGAAAAAAGAGGTTTTAGGGAAGTACGAGGAAGAGTTTCAGAAAATTCTGCAAGAGATTCAAAGGCTCGATGTTAAAGAAGAGAGTGGTGAGCTTTCAGGCGAAGAAAGGGCATGGAGAGAAACTCATATCGCAAAGTTTAATGTGAGGCTCAGGGAGGATGAAATCAAAAGGAGGCAATGCTCTTGAGCAATCTGGTTAAAGGTGGGAGATAATAATACAAAATTCTTTCATGCGATAGCTAGAAACAACAAAATTTCAAGTGTGGTGGTCGATGGGATAAGGTTGGAAGGGAAGGCGAAGGTCTACTCTTCGATTGTAAAATTCTATAGAGATCTTGTCTCGAGAAGAATGGAAGTAGGCGTCTCTTGATAATCTTCTTTTTGATTCAATCTCAAAGGAGGTGGCTGACTTTTTGAAGGTAGCTTTTACAGTCAATGAAATCAAGGTGGCCGTTTCGGACTTAGAGAGTGATAAAGCCCTAGTTCCGGATGGGTACCTGATAGCTTTCTTTCAAAAGTTTTGGGGAATATTGAAGGAGAATGTCATCGATTTTATCAATGAGTTTCACGCAAAAGGTTTCCTTGGGGCCGAGTAGGGGGTTACTTTTATCGTTATGATTCCAAAAAAAGAATGGGCAGAAAGTTTAAAAGAGTTCAGACCAATAAGTCTTTTGGGAAGCCTTTATAAGATATTGGCAAAGATTCTAGCATCAAGGTTCCTGGTAGTGTTAGGCCAAGTGATTTCCAAGTCTCAGGGGCGTTTGTAGATGGGCATCAAATAGTGGACAATGCTCTAATTACTCACGAAGTCATCGACTCTTGGAATAGAAAAGGTATGAAGGGAGTAATTTGCAAATTGGATATTGAGAAGGCATATGATCATGTTGATTGGGATTTTATAGACTACATGTTGGGTCAGATGGGGTGTGGAGGAAAATGGCGGTTGTGAATTCAGGATTGTATTAGATCGGCAAAATTTTCGATTATGGTAAATGGATCTCCAAATGTTTTTTTCCAATTTTCAAGAGGTCTTCGTCAAGGGGACTTGTTATCACCATACTTGTTTGTGGTGGTAATGGAGGCTTTGAGTTGGATGATTGATCAAGGAATAGCAGTTGGTTTGATCAAGGGTTTCAAAGTAGACAATTTACAATTTCAAATCTCATACTTACAATATGTGGACAACACTTTGCTTTTGTGCAAGGTAGATGAATTGGAGATAGATAATCTTAAGAATATTGTCATTTGTTTTGAGGTGATATCGAGCCGAAACATAAATTCTAATAAACACGAACTATTTGGTGTTGGTTTATCAAGGGAAGAGGCAGAGTTTTTTGCAAGGATTTTCGGGTGCAAGAGTGGCTCATTTTCGACAACTTATCTTGGGCTACCATTATTTATTGGTAAGTTGGCAAAACATCTATGGGGCAAAGTCATTGAGAGATTTGAAAGTAAGCTGTCGACTTGGAAGAATAGATACTTGTCTTTGGGAGGAAGATTAATAGTAATTAAAGCGGCAATGTCAAACTTGCCAGTGTACTACATGTCTTTATTCAAATGCCCAAAAGTAGTGTTGGATAAAATAACAAAATTTAGAAGGGATTTCTTTTGGGGGGGGGGGGGGGGGGAGGAAAGAAAAGCATAAATTTACCTAATGAAATGGGAGAAGGTATGTAAACCATGGGAGCAAAGGGGGAGCCGGGCTTAAGGTTTTGGGACAAATGAATTTGGCGCTATTGGGTAAGTGGGTATGGGATTTTGGTATGGAAGAGGGTAGCTTCTTGAGGGAGGTAGTGGGTGGGAAATATGATTTTCAAATAGGTTCGTGGTCGAGTAAGAATTGATCTTTGTATAGGGCATCATTGCTTTGGAAAGGGGGTGGCCTCACTAAAAAATAAGGTTTAGGAAGGGGTGGGTTTTTTCTCTTGGCAATGGTGAGGGATTAGATTTTAAGAGGACGTTTGGTTAGGGGATAGGAAATTGAGGGAGATTTTCCCTTTTCTAGCGGGGATAACACAAGAGGTAAACCTATCGGTTGCTAGGTGTTTCTCATTCCATGGAGACGAGGTGATCTGGGCACCCCCTTGTAGGAGGAATCTTAATGAGGAAGAGGTGGAGGAACTTGTAAGGTTGTTGATCATGTTGAAGAAGGCACATCCAGTGTTGGCCCAAAGAGATGCGATGAGGGGGTTGGAAGACGTCTGGGGTTTTCTCCATTAAATCCTTTTATCAAAGAATTAGTAACAATTCAAATCACATTGAAGTTTGCCACACAACTTATCTTTGGATATATGGTTCCCCTTCCAAGGTGGCCATTTTAGCTTGGTTAGTGGGCAGCAATAAATTTCTCACGATCGACAATTTGCAAAAGAGAGGAATGATTCCCTCGAATGTATGCCTTATGTGTTATCATGCCGAGGTATCGGTGAATCATCTTTTCATCCATCGTCTTTTTGCAAAAAAAGGTTTGGGACAGGTTTCTCACCAGTATTGGTTTTCAGTGGGTCATGCTGGGAGCCATTGACTCGCTTTCCGATCATGGCATGGCGGGGGAAAAGGAAAATTAGGGAAGAAGATATGGCGTCTATGCTTGTTGGCCGGGATTTGGGTCAGATGGTTGGAAAGAAATAACCGATGTTTTGGGAATTGGGAAAAAAAAATCAGAAGCGGAGGTTTTCCTTTGGGCAAAAGAGCCGGTCAAAGAATGGGCTATTGAATCTAAGACGATTGTGGTGGATCAGTTGAGTGATAGTTGGGCTGTTTTGTAATTTTTCTCTCCTCTCACCCTCTCTCTTTTTCTTGTTTTTCTTTTGTATTCTTTTGGCTTCTAGCCTCTTTGCAATAAAATTATCATCGTCCAAAAACAAATGGTGTATCAGACCATTTTTTTTTTTTTTTTATGTGAATGTTGTTTGTCTGCATGACTTGTCAAAATTCAACCAAATTCAGCCCAAATCAAACTCAAATGAACCATGATTTGGTGGATTAGGGCCTGTTACATTTGAATATAATAAAAAGAATTTGGGCCATTTTACATTTAAATATAATAAAAAGAAGATGAGAAAAAATGTAAATTAAAAAAGTGATGGTTTACCCCTTCTGATATTTCCCAAAATGGTCCGTTCCACTTCGATTTGTCAAAACCTACTCAGGTCTTGCATTTTGATCCTCAAAATTTGGTCCTGGAGTGAGTCTAAAATTAGTTTCTAAGCTTCCAAGGCTGAAATGAAGAAAGAAGTGGAAAAAAGGAGAATTTGTAAATAAAAGATTCAAAATAGGACCTTTGTGACCGTATAAGCTTGTATTGGCATTATGTGCCTCGAACTGGTGCCGATATGGCCCATTTTTCATAATTGATCGATTGACCCTTGCATATCGTAGCGAAGGTGGCTGATACAGTTACAATAAGTACGATATGGCTGTATCATAACCGATATTTAAAACCACTAGTTCTACTCATTGCTACACATGCGAATGTGGCACACATGTGCCAAATCCGAGCATGTATCAGGTTGAGCCAACCATGTTCACACCCTGCTTGAAACTTAGGCAAGTCCCATCATCAAGCAGGCCACACATGTATGTTAGATGGGGACTGTTGGTGAGTTTTTTGCTGTCCATTCTTTTTGTGCATGACTGGCTCATCTGATGATTTTTTCATATAGGGCTTCCAGTAATGGAGGCCTACTTGGTGCAAGGCTTGGACGTTGCACATTGTGCCACAAGGGTACATGGATCAATATGTAGGCCAGTCATCTATATAGGGTGGCTCATAGAATTATTAGTTGCATGAAACGTGAAGCGAAACGACTCAAAATGGAGCGGGGACACCCCTGACATCCAAAAAAATAATAATTCAGGTGCAGGAGCGCAGAAGCGTCTTTTTTGAAATGTAAACTAGTATAAATGGGCAGCATACTTGCCCAGTATAAATGATTAATGGGATGGATGTCAATCACATGTGCCAAGTTAGCGTGTGTTCCCCGAATTGCCTCGTCACTCTCCTTGCATGAATCGTCCTTAAACTTCTATCCCTGACCACTAACCTTTTTTCCAATTTAGATTAGATGGTCCTAGCCAATTTTTTCCCCTTCAATGTCTATTTCTTCTAGCTGTTTGTCAAAAGAATAACAAAAGGGCAAAGGCTATAAAAGGAGATGATGAGAAATCATATCAAATAGAAAGAAGCAGAGGGGAAAGAAAAAGAAAAGAGAGAGATGAACTAGGTGCTTTAAAAAAAAAGGTGCTTCTTACCAACTGTTGATAGAAATTGCAAAGTACCCCTTTAAATTCCGAATTACATGAAGCCCAGCCCACTCACTAACGAAACAATCTCTCTTCAAATAATATAATGGAGTTTCCTTGCCTTCAACTGTTCTTCTAGCACCTCATTTATTAAGCCCTAAGAAGATTCCAAACGGATCATCTTCCAAAATTATTGTTCGTTCAAAGTTAAACGAGTGTTTATTCCAACCTACTATCAGTTTTGTAATGGAACCACAAAGCACTAAAGAATTCCAAATCTACTGAAGAAGAATTTGTAGATTTCTCTAGTTGTGGAACATCTGATGAAAAGTTGATCCACTGACCCTTTTGCCGACTGCACATGAAGCACATGTTTGGGATAGCAAATTTCTTTTCTTTAGATTGTCACTAGTGAGGATTCTAATAACGCTCATGGGAGTTTTGTGCTACCATTGTTGATTCCAAGCCTGGATAAAGGAGCATTGCATCAGGTTGGCAACTGGCATGAAACTTCAGCCACAACTTCTGTCATGAATCCTGATGATATGATTTTTAAGCTTGTAAGCAAGCGTTGCATTGGTAACTTGGTGCAGTGAGAAATGGGCAAGGGTTAGCTGGGGCATTTCCTATAAGTAATGTGCTGCATCAGAACTTGCGTGCAATGAGAAATGGGCAAGGGTTGGCTAGGGTATCTCGTAGAAATGATGCGTCGCAACAATGCTTGGTTGCTGTGAGAAGTAGGCAAGGGTTCCCACATCATTTTGAACTAGTCTAGGTAATGAAGCTAGTCCAAGTGAATATGATTTGTCATGCCACATGGAACGTAAGAATATTGACAAGTAAGATTGTGGAGTCATTGGATAAAATGAAATGAAGGAGAGTTAACATAGCTTGTGTGCAAGAAGCCAAGTGGAAACGCCTTCCTGGCTTTCAGTGCTTCCTGGGTAGTGCCTGCTTCTATTGAAGGCCTTTTTTGTTTGCGGCACTGGGGCGGAGGCATAATTAGAAGGAGAGGGAGACGGAGAGTAGCCCTTCCTGCTGTTGTTTGGTGCTTATGGGGAGAATGGCTGTCGTTTCCAAAACAAACCTTGTGTTTCGGCTAGGGTTATCAATGGGGTGAATCTTTGTATCAAGGAGTGGGTGCCTTAGTGGTGAGTGTGGGTGCCTTCATGGCTTTCCTTCTGTTGTGGTTTTTCTGTTTTAGCCTTTGGCCTGAATAAAATCAGTATCTTTCAAAAAAAAAAAAAAAAAAAAAAAAAGAAAAGAAAAGAAAAGAAAAAAGAGGCCAAGTAGAAAGGGTTAAAGTCTCAAGAAATTGATATGGTCATCATCATTATCATCATCAGCTAAGCCTTTTACCAACATAATAGGACAAATTTTCAATATCGTGGGTTGATAATTCAAGAGAGTGGAGAGATTGAGCAGGATGTTCTTATAGAATTAGAGTTAGGTGGATAACGAGAAGATGTGCTTCTGTAGTTTTAAGTGATCATCGCATACCATTGAACCTGAAGGGGAAATTTTATAAGATAGCTAGAAGACCTGTCGTGATTGGCCGGTCGAGGAACAACATGTTCATAGGATGAGCTGGGCTACAATGAGGATATTGGATCGATAAGTAGCAATACAAGGAATGATAGAATTAGAAATGAATGCACTCAAGGGAACTTAACAGTAGCACCCATGGGTAATATGATGAGGGGAAGTCGACTTGAATGGTTTGGCCATGTGCAACTGAGACCAAGAATTGCACTGGTTAGGAGTTTGTTCAAGTTGGAGGGGGTGTTTGGCGCATGGGATTGGGTGGCATTAGGTGGGATGGGATTCAAAATCTTTCATGATGACGGTCTGTCAGGGATTGTCTTCAATCCCATGAATGTTGGCTTGATAGGTAGAATGTTTGGATGGGGTATTGGCTTAAAACCCAACCTGCGGATTGAAGGTGTTGTCACGTTCGGGTGTTGCTTCGACCCCATGGGTTACGTAATGATCCGCTCCCATCATTGTTTGGATAACAAAGTGGGTCTGCTCGGTGGTGTGCTGCATTACAATAATCCAGCGTATTCTTTGTTTGGGTTGTGGGCTAATGAAGATGAAGGGTTTGGAAGCGGCTTGCGTCCTACCCTTGCCCAGACGGTAATCCGTCCGGGCAAAGCTCTGTGGGGGTCACCATGAAGCAAACGTCTTATCCACGCCGTCCATCCCTATTTACAGATCATTATACGGTATGAATCCATTTCGAGGCATAAAAAAAGCTTAAGTGGGCCACAAAGTAGGGATTGAATGCTCACCATTAAAAACTTCTTGGGAGTTGCAGAAGTTTCGGATCAAGCTGATATTTTTGTTTTCACTTCATCCAGGTCTACATGACCTTATCAATAGGTTGGATGGTAAAAAAACAACACAGTGGCCCTTGAAGAGGTTTCAACGATGGGTGTCATTATCACCACTCCTTCCTGGAGTGGTCCATTGGAGATCTGGACCAGGTTCATTTTTTGGATCATGACATAAAATGATCTAGACCGGGTTCTTTATCACCACTGCTTCCTGGGTGAGGATCTTCCGATCTGGACTTAATCCGTAAAATAGATTACAAGAGAGAAAAAAATCCGTAAAATAGATAACAAGAGATAGATAAAAATCCAGCCGAGTGCAAATGTCAAGGCGCACTGCATGGGCCGCGCAGAAGATGTTTTGCACATGATTTCTCGCGGTATAGCACCAGCACCAGGATTAACAATTCCCATCTGTATTATAGAATAATTACCAATTAATAATACAGTTGAGAGTCTATGTAAACTTGTGGAAGTGATCTAAAGTACGCTTAGATACAGCAGTTACCTTTTGGGATAATTTAATGTCCACATGATATTGTGGCCTAAAGTCGATCTGCAAGAGGTCCTCTAACCTGTAGGCAAGAAAAGGATGTAGGCAAGAAAAGGATGGATTAGTCAATTACCTTGTTGTAACTCTTGATAATACAAATCAATCCAATTGAGCTTTGCTGATCAAATAAGAACAGAGTATGGACTACAATCTTACGTGTTAATCAATTACCCAACATCCGAGATCGAATTTTCTGAAGGGCACTCTGTTGAAGAAGATCACCGAAATCTGTCACAATGACTAATGGATGTCAACCCGCAGGCCGAACAGTATTTACAATACCCGAGACTGTAATCATTATCTCAATTTATAATAAGGTGAAGGTTTCCTTTTGAACAAATAATAAGGTGTTCTTCAAGGGTTGTACCTCTGATACACTTCTCAACCCAAATCGCTAATACATCTTTCAATGACTGCAAGCCAAACTATTGCTGAAACAAAAGTACAGACTGGCGCCCAGATTAGATGAAAAAACATAGAAAGCCCAATGGCAAATGAAATAGCTCCTTCAGTTTCAAAGAAAACTTCATTGCATGTTCAGACTTCAGAGTAGCATACCTTGAGCCTGCTGCAGTTGTAGTAGTATGGGTATTGCAATACAGGTAGGATGGATTTTATGGGAAAATGTTAGTTATTGATCATCACTGTTGATGAATCCATGAATTTGTCCAGCTCAACATAGTAGACATTATCTGATTCCCTGTGTCAGACTGTTCAAAAATGTAATGCAGAATACTACGTATGGGGAAAATCTGATTCGTTTAAGGAATACTAAGTATTAAACGGAAGTAAATACCTGTTGGTCTAACAGACGTGCTAGAAAAATCAGCTAGTATCAAACGTGCATGCAGGATACATATATAAGACATTAAATCAAGTACAGAACTATTCAGTCCTCTTGTTCAGTTTGGCCTCACGGCAGTCATCAGTCGATCAATAGCATAATGACTAAAATTAAAACTTAAGAATCAGATACAAAGCCATAAATACAACACATCCCTACCAGTAACACGGCCACAATGTCTCGTACAGATATATTCGAGGGCATTCCCTCCGGCAACGTACCCGTAGAAGAATGGATTGGGACAATGCTTTCAACTACAGACATTGGCTGGGTTGTTTTGACTACCTCCTTTGAAGACGAGGTAGTACATGAATGAGACATTTGCATGTGAGACCCCCGGCCCATGAACTCCGCAGTCCAATTGCTCAATTCATAATTCCACCAATGACTGACATCTTTCAATGATTTGAAAGAACGATGAACACATCTACTGTATCCTTCAACCTGCAGCCTTGCCTGTTCCCAAGATAAATAAATACCCGGTCGGCTGACCACTACAACATAATATGTCTTTTCCTTACCCATCTGCGTTACAACATAGTGTGTCAGTCCTGCAATGCAACTAATATAGTTTTTTTTTTTTTTGTTAGATTACGGCCCATGAATCCAATATATAAAACAATTCAATTTTAGAAGGTAGGATTATCAATTAACCAAATATTAATTGATACGCTGACAAGTAAAATAACCGAAGGAGTAAAGTCAATCAACCTAGTAAATCAAGTTATAGAGTTATTACATGTCCAAAACATCCAAAGCTAATATAAATGTAATTATACAGAAATGTATCATATCCAACTGTCTCTCGTCAAGGTACCTGCCATCAGTTCAAACAACTACCATCTGTAACAACTACTAAGTTCCACACATATAAAAAAACATTTTCCCTCACGGGAAATCACCACCTCCAGTATTCTGAGACATATTGAGAATTTTCTTCAGCCAATCCACGCGGCGTTCCTCTCTTAAATTAACAAAAAAGGATGCAAGTTGTTTGTCCTTGGAGAGGAGTTGACCACCGTTGATGAACTCTGAGTTGGTCAACCACTGTACCTCTTCAAGGATATCCAATACTTTGCTGGTACGGTTTACTTCCTTGCCGAGTCCAAAATCACGCATGACCGATGCAATATTAGTAAGAGACGGACCAAGTACGTCACAAGGACGATCAGGACACATCCGCTTCTTTATAGTACTACCACCAGCAGTATTTTTCTCAGAATCATAAGTACATTTTGGTGTACTGCTTTCTGATCGATTTTCTCTGGACTGGCTGTCGGAAGAAAATCGGGATTTCCTTGTCGAGTCCCCTAAATTGTCGGCGGATAGATCAACGCTATCTTCCATCTCCTCATCCGCATCTAACCATATTTCATTTAAATCTCGCTGGACACAGGATGAGAAGGCAACCATATTCCTGCTGCCTTGTACATAACGACCAGTAGCCTGATCATCATCGATGATAACAACCAAATCATCCATCCTCTCAATTCTTTTGCCTCGGAGTCTTTCAGCACGCGGTGAGACTACAAAAAACGGGAGTTTCAATGATTAGCAAATTTACGAAGTTTAACGCATATGGTATAGTGCTCATGAGACGTATTATGAGATTGGATCCTGAGTGGAGCATATGGGGAATTTCTTATTCTGATGTATGCTTCTCAAACTTCATTTGGAGCTATTACAACCATACGCTCGTTGTCCCATCCGAAGCCGCTAGCGGCGAGCATGTCCTTCACATCATTGTAGCATTTCTTATGATATTTCATACGGTTTTGCACATTCGACCAATTGACAGACACGTGCGTTTCCCTCGACACCTCGTCAGCTGCAACTTGGTATGCTTCTCTCTTGAAGCCATTATCTGATTTGTGGCCTAGCGCAATCTGCTCTAACAACATGTTCAGCATAACTTGTCTCTTACTAATATTGCAACGGTCATGCGTGATTTTGGACTCGGCAAGGAAGTGAACCGTACCAGCAAAGTATTGGATATCCTTGAAGAGGTGCAGGGGTTGACCAACTCGGAGTTCATTGACGTTGGTCAGCTCCTCTCCAAGGACGAACAACTTGCATCCTTCCTTGTTAGTCTAAGAGAGGAACGCTGCGTGGATTGGCTGAAGAAAATTCTCAATAGGTCTCAGAATACTGGAGGTGGTGATTTCCCATGAGGGAAAATGTTTTTTATATGTTTGGAACTTAGTAGTTGTTACAGCTGGTAGTTGTTTGAACTGATGGTAGGTACCTTGACAAGAGACAGTTGGATATGATACATTTATCTATAATTACATTTATATTAGCTTTGGATGTTTTGGACATGTAATAACTTTATAACTTGATTTAGTAGGTTGATTGACTTTACTCCTTCGGTTATTTTACTTGTCAGCGTATCAATTAATATTTGGTTAATTGATAATCCCACCTTCTAAAATTGAATTGTTTTATATATTAGATTCATGGGCTGTAATCTAACAAAAAACTATATTAGTTGCATTGCAGGACTGACTCACTATGTTGTAACGCAGATGAGTAAGGAAAAGAAATATTATGTTGTAGTGGTCGGCCGCCGACCGGGTATTTATTTATCCTGGGAAGAGGCAAGGCTACAGGTTGAAGGATATAGTGGATGTGTTCATCGTTCTTTCAAATCATTGGAAGGTGCCAGTCATTGGTGGAATTATGAATTGAGCAATCGAACTGCGGAGTTCGTCGGCCGGGGGGTCTCACATGCAAATGTCTCATTCGTGTACTACCTCATCTTCAAAGGAGGTAGTCAAAACAACTCAGCCAACGTCTATAGTTGAAAGCATTGTCTCAATCCATTCTTCTACGGGTACGTTGCCGGAGGGGATGCCCTCAAATATATCTGTACGAGACACTGTGGCCGAGTTACTGGTAGGGATGTGTTGCATTTATGGCTTTGTATCTGATTCTTAAGTTTTAGTTTGAGTCATTATGCTATTGATCGACTGATGACTGCCATGGGGCGGAATCGAACAAGAGGACTGAATAGTTCTGTACCTGATTTAATGTCTTATATATGTATCCTGCATGCACATTTGATACTAGCTGATTTTTCTAGCACGTCTGTTAGACCAACAGGTATTTACTTCCGTTTAATACTTAGTATTTCTTAAACGAATCAGATTTTCCCCATACGTAGTATTCTGCATTACATTTTTGAACAGTCTGACATAAGGAATCAAATAATGTCTGCTATGTTGAGCTGGACAAATTCATGGATTCATCAACAGTGATGATCAATAACTAACATTTTCACATAAAATCCATCCTACCTGTATTGCAATACCCATACTACTACAACTGCAGCAGGCTCAAGGTATGCTACTCTGAACATGCAATGAAGTTTTCTTTGAAACTGAAGGAGCTATTTCATCTGCCATTGGGCTTTCTATGTTTTTTCATCTAATCTGGGCGCCAGTTTGTACTTTTGTTTCAGCAATAGTTTGGCTTGCAGTCATTGAAAGATGTATTAGCGATTTGGGTTGAGAAGTGTATCAGAGGTACAACCCTTGAAGAACACCTTATTATTTGTTCAAAAGGAAACCTTCACCTTATTATAAATTGAGATAATGATTACAGTCTCGGGTATTGTAAATACTGTTTGGCCTGCTGGTTGACATCCATTGGTCATTGTGACAGATTTCGGTGATCTTCTTCAACAGAGTGCCCTTCAGAAAATTCGATCTCGGATGTTGGCTAATTGATTAACACGTAAGATTGTATTCCTTACTCTGTTCTTATTTGATCAGCAAAGCTCAATTGGATTGATTTGTATTGTCAAGAGTTACAATGAGGTAATTGACTAATCCATCCTTTTCTTGCCTACATCCTTTTCTTGCCTACAGGTTAGAGGACCTCTTGCAAATCGACTTTAGGCCACAATATCATGTGGACATTAAATTATCCCAAAAGGTAACTGCTGTATCTAAGCGTACTTTAGATCACTTCCACAGGTTTACATGGACACTCAATTGTATTACCGATTGGTAATTATCCTGGTGCCGGTACTATACTACGAGAAATCATGTGCAAAACATCTTCTGCGTGGCCCGTGCAGTGCGCCTTTACATTTGCACTCGGTTGGATTTTTATCTATTTCTTGTAATCTATTTTACGGATTAAGTCCAGATTAGAAGATCCTCACCCAAGAAGCAATGGTGATAATGAACCAGGTCTAGATCATTTTATGTCATGATCCAAAAAATGAACCAGGTCCAGATCTCCTGTGGACCACACTCCAGGAAGGAGTGGTGATAATGACACCCATCGTTGAAACCTCTCTAAGGGCCACTGTGTTGTTTTTTTACCATCCAACCTATTGATAAGCTCATGTAGACTTGGATGAAGTGAAAACAAAAATATCAGCTTGATCCGAAACTTCTGCAGCTCCCAAGAAGTTTTTCATGGTGGGCATTCAATCCCCACTTTGTGGCCCACTTAAGCCTTTTTTTATGCCTTGAAATGGATTCATACCGTATAATGATCTGTAATTAGGGATGGATGGCGTGGATAAGACGTTTGCGTCACGGTGGCCCCCATAGAGCTTTGCCCGGACGGATTACCGTCTGGGCGGGGGTAGGACGCAAGCCGCTTCCAAACCCTCCATCTTCAGTAGCCCACTACCCAAATAAGGAAGAAGCTAGATTATTGTAATGCAACACACCACCGAGCAGACCCAGTTTGCTATCCAAACAACGATGGGAGTGGATCATTACGTAACCCATGGGGTTGGAGCAGCACCCAAACGTGACAACACCTTCAGTCTGCAGGTTGGATTTTAAGCCAATATCCCATCTAAACATTCCACCTATCAAGCCAACATTCATAGGATTGAAGACAATCCCTGACAGACCATCATCATGAAAGGTTTTGAATCCCATCCTACCTAATCCCACCCAATCCCATGCGCCAAACACCCCCTTATAGAGTGGAATGGCGGAATAGGATTCATGTAGCTGACTCCGATTAGCTTGGAAGCATAAATGATGGCAATGGTGATTTCAATAGTGAGGATTTTATTGGCCATGGTGGTCCAAATAAATGCTTGAACCCTGGGAGCAGCAGATGATTTCCACACCTAAGCGAGTGGGAAGGGAAGTGTCCTGAATCAACATAAGAGCGAAGAAAAGATCTATCTGTAAACTTGCCATTGTTAGTCCACTTCCAAATTTTCTTATCCCTAGAATACAGATCAAGATGAAAATCATAAAGCTTCCCTAAGTGCTCTTCTCATTGAGATCTCGACTAAGAAGAACATTCTAGGACACTTGACCCCCATCATAGTCAACACATTCAATGACTTTAGCTTCTTTACTTATTATGAGCATGAGGAGCAAAGGGAAGGATTTGGATAGTGGAACCTCTTCAAGCTATGCATCTAGTCAAAATCTGACTTTATTGCCATGGCCGACCATAAGAACTTGCGAAATAGATGCCCCATCTTGAGGTGAAGAGAGACCTGTTTTTTCCTCAGATAGGAGTCCGCGGAAAGAGCCAATTTCTTTTCAGATACCAGATCCTGCTCCTCTTTGGAATCCCAGGAAACTACCACCCTCCAATTGACCCATATTTTGAAAATATCACCTTTATCTAGAGGGCAGATGGTTTTTCACAAAATCTCCACCACTACTTTCCTAGCAAACCAACTGTGGACCCATATTTTGAAAACATCATCGTTCTCTAGAGAGCATCAGGTTCTTCACCATATCTCCACCATTTGCCTAGTGAAACCAAGACCGTTTCGTAGTATTCATAATCATAAAGGAAGTCGCACTCAAATTGCAGAACTGTTCTTTTGAGGTTCAATGTGAAAGCAACTTGATTGCAATTTGGAACCTTGCTCCTCAACATTTAAGGAAGCCGCAATTGTTTATTTCCACTTCGTTGGATTAATAGTTGCAACGTAATTTACTAGTGCGACTAAACACAGCCTTAGTGTTAGCTCTCACCACCGGCTACTGCTATTTTCTGACTTAGGTGGAAGTCCCTTTGGCCTCTGTTCATGAAGACTGCTACATCCCCAAGCTTAGTTGCAAGGACCTTCTACTGAGGTGCAACTCTTGCTTCAAACTCAAACTAACACTTTCTAGGCTTGTGCACTCACTAAGATTTTGAAACATACGCTCCTCGGCTCCACTTAAATCCACTCCTGCTCCTCCACTGCTTTTTCTAACCAAGGTTCCAAGATCCAACAGATTAGCATATGTAAGACTGGTAGCTTGGATAAGACAACCTCAGTTTTAGGGTTTCGGGCTCATGAGGAGTACAAGGCACTAGCATTTCCCATCTCTTGAGCCTCGTTGGGTTATGCCGACATTTCATAATCATGCTTTTTTAAACTCTCCATGTGTAGCCAATATAATCTATTTTTCACTTAGAGCCATCTGGAAGTTCTAGGTTTTTCATAGGTAAAGAGCCTACTTGGAGCAATACAATATGATATTCTTGAATGATCTTGTTGATTCCACTGAACAAGTTATGTCTCTACTATATATAACACCAACAGCTTTAGACATTTTTGCCCTCACAATTAATCTTCACAACATTGGTTAAGGGAGGGTAAATTCATCATAAAAATGTAGCTATTTGGCAAAGAACGGTTGGTGTGCACACAAGGACAACATAGATTGTACCCACTTCCTTTCAGTTTCCACTTCTTTTCATGTGTATAGCCTGTAATGACCTCTCCTCTTCTCTTTGTGTAGCCCCCACGAAGTGTCTAATTATAGAGAACGTGCAACAAAGGCTCTGTGCGGCCCACCCCATTGACTATATGACATCTACACCATACATTTATTGTGTTGGCTTTTTTTAGGACATTAGCCTAAAAATTAGGTGGATAAGGGACTCGAGTGGCCACAACAAGCAAAACACTAAGGATGGATCACCCACAATAGGTGGATTAGGGACTCTCTCTCTCTCTCTCTCTCTCTCTCTCTCTCTCTCTCTCTGTGACACTAATTTTCCTCTCTTCCCTCCGAATATCTCCCTTTCACTCTCTATCCCATTTTCCCTCTGCATTGCACGTGCCATACCCCTAGACTTCATATTAGCCTGGTGGCACATTACCAATGAAGGAAAATATGACTCAAACTGTTTGGCATGCTTCGAGGTTGCTTAGGTAAAAATCGTTACAGTGTCAACACACTGAAAATATCTGATCGTCCATAACCTGCCTCAAAATTTCAAGATAAGCAACAGGTGGCTGGCCACCTCACTCCTAGGATACCCAGCAAGGTTTCTGTATCCTTATTGTATCATGTCCAACCCTCCAATTTTTGTGTAAAATCTGTACTCATGGCACATATATGTTGTGTCTGTGTCATATCTGACAGTTTAGAGTCTTTTTGAAAAAGTCTGCCTTTCTTCATTGACAATCGCCCATTATATAGGTAGATTACAAGCTATTTAGGGAAGAAATACAAGCTGATCTTCAGCCCCTACCATATATACAAATACAAGCTGATCTTCAGCCCCTACCATATATACATCTATCTAAATATACTGTACAGCTAATATATCCTAATTAAGGAAGGAATAAATCTGTATAACTGCCATATCAGTCAAAGCTGTAGATATTAGCTGTAAATTTGCTGTAGATATTAGCTGTAAATCTGCTGTAGATATTAGCTGTAAATCTGCTGTGTAGATTGATATTTCCTTTGACATCCCCCCTCAAATTGATGCTGGTAAATCGACAAGCATTAATTTGCTAACGAGAAAATGATGGCGCTGACGTGGCATGGATTTTGTGAAGATATCGGCGATCTGCAAAGTTGTGGAGATATGTGGAAGGGTGATGACTTGATGATCATAGGCTTCCCTGATTGAGTGACAGTCAACCTCGATGTGCTTGGTGCGTTCGTGATAGACTGGGTTTGCGGCAATTTGGATGGCACTAGTGTTGTCAGCATGGAGTGGAGTAGGATGTACGGGAATGAAACTGAGCTCTGTGAGGAGACCACGTAGCCAAATGATCTCGGAGCATGCTGCAGACATGGCTCGGTACTCGGCCTCAGTAGATGATTTGGAGACGTGGTCCTGCTTCTTGCATTTCCAAGAGATAAGGGCATCACCAAGAAACATACACCAGCCGGTAGTAGATTTCCTGGTGTCTGGGCAGCCAGCCCAGTCAGCGTCACTATAGGCTTGTAGCTGAAGTGAAGAACCGGAAGGGAAGAATAAGCCACGAGTAGGTGTCCCAAGAATGTAGCGAATTATGCGCGGACTGCAGATAGATGGAGATGCCTCAGTGCTTGCATGAATTTGCTGACGGTATGAACAACATAAGAGATGTCTGGTCGGGTAATGGTTAGATAAATAAGACTACCAACCAACTTCCGATAGGTAGTAGGATCCTCAAGAAGCTCCCCTTCGTCACGTCGATATTTCACATTAAGTTCCATGGGGGTGTCAACCGAAGTAGCGTTGGTGAGACCGGCTAGCTGAACCAGATCTTGACTATACTTGTGCTGATGCAAGAGGAGACCGTACGGCTGATGATGCACCTCTAAACCCAAGAAATAGGTGAGCTGGCCAAGGTCTTTCATGTGAAATGTAGAATTCAACAAAGTCTGAACCGCAGAGATTGCCTCCAAGTCAGAGCCAGTGATGACGATATCGTCCACATAAACAAGGAGGACGACGATACCTGTGGATGTCCTTTGTAGAAAAAGAGAGGAGTCACACTGACTTTGAGTGAAAGAAAAACTAAGCAAAGTGGATTGAAACTTCTCAAACCATACTCTTGGTGCCTGCTTCAAACCATACAAAGAACGTTTCAGTTTGCAAACATCATTAGGTGAGGAAGTGGGCATACCAGAGGGAAGTTTCAAGTAAACGTCTTCCTTGAGATCACCGTGGAGAAATGCGTTCTTAACATCCATTTGATGTAAGGGCCAGGATTGGGATGCAGCAAGAGCGAGTATAGTTCGGACAGTGGTCATTTTGGCGACCGGTGCAAAGGTCTCATCATAGTCGAGACCATATTCTTGTTTGTTGCCAAGTGCCACTAACCGAGCTTTGTAACGATCTATGGACCCATCGGAATTAAGCTTGATAGAAAACACGAACTTACTGCCAAGGGGTTTCACGGAGGAGGGACATGGAACAACATCCCAGGTTTGGTTTTCTTCAAGTGCGAGAAGTTCGGTTTCAATTGCTTTTCGCCAACACTCATGCTCCATTGCCTGTTTATAAGATGAAGGAAGAGAAATAGACGACAAAGTGGCTGTGAAGGATGAAGGAGAAGAGAAACCAAACCTATTTGGGGGTCTACGAACCCGAGTACTGAGTCGGAGAGAGGGAGGTGCAGGTGCTGAAACAGGAGCAGCAGTCGGGGAAGAAGCTTGAGGGGGCTCAGGAGGTGCTGAAGGTTGGTGGGAAGTGGCGGTGGAGCGTCGTCGATACACTAGGAGAGGTTTAGAAGGGACTGGATCTGCAAGAGAGTTAGGAAACATAGGCAAAACAGAAAATGAAGGAGAAACATGATCCTGATGGGTAGAAAAGAAATATTGATTTTCGAAAAAAATCACATTTCTAGAAACTTGAATGCGACACAGATTTGGATCATAGCAAAGAAAACCTTTCTGCTGTACTGAATATCCTAGAAAAGCACATTTAATTGACTGAGCCGTAAGTTTTGTGCGTTCATGTGCAGGAAGATGAACATAACAGACACAACCAAAGGTACGAAGGTTAGAATAAGTTGGAGGGTGACCAAATAACCTGGTGAAAGGTGAGTCATGGTTCAATGTGGGAGAAGGCAATCTGTTAATGAGATGGACAGCAGTGGAAAGAGCTTCACACCAAAATCGAGAGGGCGTGGAAGATTCTAACAGAAGAGTGCGAACCACATCAAGAAGGTGACGGTTCTTCCTTTCAGCCACTCCATTTTGTTGAGGTGTCGAAGGGCAAGACCGTTGAGAGATGATGCCATGATTCTGTAGGAAGTCTTGAAACAAATGAGACATATACTCACCCCCATTGTCAGAACGAAGGATTTTGACATGGGCCGAAAATTGTGTCTGAATATATGTATGAAAAATCTTAAAAACAGAAAATACTTCGTCTTTGGAATGAAGGAAATAAATCCATGTGAAACGACTATAGTCGTCAATAAAAGTGACAAAGTATTTGTAATTAGCATGCGAAGTGACTGGTGCCATACCCCACACATCACTATGTATCAGATCGAAAGGTTTGACAACATGCGGTGTGTGAAAAGGAAAGGGTAGAGTTTTACTTTTGCCAAGTCTGCAAGAATTGCAATCAAACTGAACAACACTAAGAGATGGTGTTTCATTATTCCCAAGAAAACCAGATTTCAATAAAGCATGAAGTACATTAGAGTTTGGATGTCCGAGATGTTTATGCCACGCTCGGTAATCAACATGAGCAGAATTACAAGTGACAAAAGGCAAAGAAAAAGAAGACAAAGGAAATTGAAGAGGAAAAAGACGTCCCACTTTAGGCCCCCTCGCGATCATCCGCCCTGACTGTTGATCCTGCACAACACAACCAGATTTAGAAAACCATACTTTACAATCATTATCAACTAACTGACCGACAGACACAAGATTGGTGGTAAGACCGGGAGATACGAAGACATCAGTGAGAGAGGAGGAAACATCACCAGTGGCCGTGATAGGTAAATGATTGCCATCAACAGTATGAATTTTGAGATTTCCAAAATATTTGTTTACATTGGTAAGAGAAGCAGCATTGTTTGCCATATGATGGGAAGCCCCGGAATCAAAGTACCAAGGAGATGATGTAGTGAAGGGTTTACCTGAGAGTCCTAAAGCTGAAAATGCAGAAATGATCATTTGTTGAATCATGTCAGGGGTCACGGGTTGGACTGAAACGGGAGCAGGAGCAGGAGCACTTTGTGTTGTATTCACCAAACTACCCGCACTAGAAGAGCCAACTGAGACAGTATATGCTGTCTCCGATTTCTTGGGGGGTCGAGTTGGGCATTCCTTGATGATATGGCCATCCTTTTTGCAATAGTTGCAGAATTTCGGGGACAGTTTGCAGCATAATGACCAAATCCCTTGCAACAGAAGCACTGAACAGTGCTCATATCCCTGCTTCGTGGCCTGCCTTGTGCTGCATAGGCTACAGGAACAGATGTAGATCGTCGTTGTTCCATGGTGGTTTGAGTGAGAAGGCGCTGTTCCTCGCGAAGAAGATCATTTAGGCATGTATCCAAGGAGGGGACAGATTCTCGGTTCATAAGATTGGATCTGGTGCCTTCAAATTCAGACCTTAGTTTCATTAGAAATTGATCCCTCTGAGTAGTTTCATGGACAGATTGAACAGAACTAAGACCTTCGGATGGTAAGTCAGCATAAACTATATCAGTGTATTCAGCCCAAAGATTAGTGAATCTAGAGTAAAAATCAGAGATAGAAAGACTATCCTGTTGGAGAGTGGCCAATTCATGTTCAAGCTGGAAACGACGAGCAGTGTTTTGTTGACTGTAGACCTTCCTCAGGTATGTCCACATCTGAGCTGCAGTCTGAGAAGATCGAAGGTTCAAGATGATGTTGGGTTCAATGGATCCCAAAATCCATGCCATAACTTGTGCGTCCTTGACTTCCCACTTGGCGTGTCGGTCTTTGTCTTTGTCTTTGTCAGGAGCTGGGTTACTGCCATCAACATGTCCCCACAGCTCCTTACCTTTGACGAAAATCCTGAAATGAAACGCCTAAGCAGAGTAGTTCTTGCCATTGAAACGAATCAAAGAAACATCAGACTTATCGGAAGACATGAGGTCAACAGAACTAGAACAAGAATAACCGAGACTAAGAAACTTGAGAGCACGAGACAAATGGAAATTTAGAGCTATAGCTCTGATACCATGACAGTTTAGAGTCTTTTTGAAAAAGTCTGCCTTTCTTCATTGACAATCGCCCATTATATAGGTAGATTACAAGCTATTTAGGAAAGAAATACAAGCTGATCTTCAGCCCCTACCATATATACAAATACAAGCTGATCTTCAGCCCCTACCATATATACATCTATCTAAATATACTGTACAGCTAATATATCCTAATTAAGGAAGGAATAAATCTGTATAACTGCCATATCAGTCAAAGCTGTAGATATTAGCTGTAAATCTGCTGTGTAGATTGATATTTCCTTTGACAATATCCTTGTCCTTGTTGCATACTGTACCCTCTCTCATGCATGTATGGTAAATCTAAAGAAACATAAACTCCATTGGAATGTTAGCAATTCACCTAGTGACTGAATTCAGCTCAAATGCCTCTTCTGTGCATTGAATTCCACAGAACTGAAGACATTTGCTAGAGTTTACTCCCTCATTCCCTCCCTCAATGCATCAAGAATTTGTGTGTGTGTGTGTGTGTGTGTGTGTGTGTGTGTGTGTGTGTGTGTGTGTGTGTGTGTGTGTGTGCGCGCGCGTGCGTGCGTGCGTGCGTTTGTGTGCGTGCGTGCGTGCAAGTAAATGTCAAATGATCAGAATGCTCTTGTGATATATGAAAGAGGGGAATTATATGATCCTTAAGACTTTTGATTTGTATAAGTGTGTCCACACTCGGCTGAAAAGAGGCTGGACTGAACTTTGAGAATCTGGGCATTGTCCATCTATGTTGGGGCCCATCATCACCGGTATGGGTTGCTGAACCATTGCCCTGCTCGGACATACTGGATTATCATGCACTTCCTGTATCACTGCTGTTAAAAGAAGTAAAACATTCTTACTATGTTGACGTGCCAAAAACAAAATGCATATGCCAGGGATTTGGCATAGATATGGCATGGGTGCAGATTTTACACATGAACTGAAAGTATCAGAGTTCTAAGTTTCTAACATGTCACCTGTTTGGAAGTTCCTGGGTACCATATCTCTTCACCTTAAATTACTCGGAACATACAGCAATATAGCTTTATAGAAGAACAACAAAATATACCGAACTGCATGGGACTTGTTATGATGGCACTGCCATAAGATATTTGTTTATCATTGGAAAGTATTAATATATAGATTGCGAATCGTTTTCAAGCAATGGATGGATGCTATTCTTCTAACATGGAAAACCTTATAAGTTCAGCATGGTTAGGTAGCATTGGGTTGGCTGTGAAACTGTGGTTAGTGGGCTTCCCATGTGTAGATCACCTGGGGTGTGTTTGTATGCACTATTGAACCCAACATAGTTCTGAAATGCACTGAGTCAACTTGAAACCCGATCGAGTCAACTTGACTGGGAAACTTGGTACTGGGCCTGATTTCGCCTGGACTAGGAGAGACTCAACGAGTGGACTTGGTGGCTCAGTCAACTTACACGTCTTGGCGTGACTTGAACTGAGTCACTCGCCTTCACTGCCAGGATTTGTTAAAATAAAATATAAAATATGTTGGGAGCAAGATTTGAACTGTCAACGTCAACTACAGAGGCAACAACCGTAACCAGTGAGATAAAAAGAATGTTGTTGCTTTTGAGTTACGGTTTATAGTTTATTCTTGTACCAGATTTAACTATTTTAAATATTTATCAATTTCCTCTCTTTTAAAACTTGGAAGTGATATTATTTGTTGCCATTTTCTCAATTATTCATTGCTATTTCTTCTCTTTTAAACTGAATGTGCGCAATTCAATTTACTTATGCATCCAAAAAAAAGAAAAAGAAAAAGAAAAAAAAGCAGCCTCGGTGTTTGGGGCCATATTGCAAATGCAAACCATACTAAGAACACTAACATTTTCCATCGTCCACTCCAAATCGCGGTTGAGATAAGTTTGGAAGATCCTGTTTTCTTATGACGACCAAAATTTTTTGCCAGTGTAATCTACAGGCCATGGGAACCATGCAGACATGTGAACTTTCCAAACTGTTCATTTCATTTTTCCTAAGAGTTTGAAGAATTTAATTTTTCTGTGTTTTTGGTTGTTCAGGACTCGATGTAGTTTTCCTCGACATCTCTTCTTTGCTTGCCAAGCGAAACCTTGTAAGCCAATGCTTTTCTTGTTCTTCTGCGTATTTAGGATCCTCCATCTGTTTTTTACTTCTAATCCTAGAATATATATGAGCAAACCATTTTATCTTCTCATGCATCTGCCATTAGAAAGTTATTCATGTTATTTCAATATAATGGCAGCTGAAACTGGGGCGGATAGATCACATGGCTTCACAACTGTTCCTTCAAGCCTGTTAGCAGCAGAGAAAGAAGAGGCCAAAGCTGTTCTGTCATTATTCTTGAGAAAGCAGGGTTTGAGTAATGCAGTCGCAGCAAGGACTATCAACAAATCAGATCATTTTATTGATCACCTGATATCGAAGCTCCATTCCATTCATAAATCCCGATATCTTGTAGGTTCGATTTCAAACACCTATAATTTTCATGGACTAGCATACAGTTTGCATCCATGTTGAGCATGTCATTAATCCAGACCGTCCAAATTGTAGGCGTAGCCTGAAAATTACTGCAGTTAATGATCTTAACCATCCAATCAGCAGCCATCGAATGGGTGACTAAAAATAAATTAGTCTTGTACAAATTCAATGAGCAGAGTCAGATAGTATCCTAGTTCTAAAACTTGTTGACTTGACTCGAAACTCGGCCGAGTCAACTCAACTCAGCAAGATTTCGAGCCGAGTCTCTAGGAATCTCGGTACTAGGCTGACTCGGCTTGGACTCAGAGAAGCTCTGAGCAGACTCAGGGGACTTGATTGACTCTGCATAACTCTGTGTTACTCAGCCTGAGTCACTTACCTTAAGTGGCCGGGTTTTATTAAAAATAAAATACGGTGGGAGCAAGATTCGAACCTCCCAACCTCAACTGCGGATGCAGTGACCTTAATCAATGAGGTAACAATAACATTCTTTCTTTGAGTTACGGTTTATAACTCATACAAGATTTAACTATTTTAAATATCTATTAACAATCCTAATATTTTCAATTTATGATAATTAAATATTGAGTCGAGTCGGGTCGAGTCTTTGAATCAACCTGATCCTGCTGAACTTCTAGCTGAGTCAAGTTTTCGTGTTTTTGTACCATGGATTTTCAGGCCATGCGATGGGCTGCGATTTTCAGGCCATGCTCCTTCCATGATGTGATTTCTGGGCCATGCCTCATTACCATTTAGAAATGGTGGTGCACGCATACAATGTCCTAGCTCCTTTCCTGTTAGCAATAGATCCTTTCCTTGCAATTAACCAAAATTTCCTCACTATGACAGGAAGAGAGCTCACCACACTTGAAATAAGAGAAGCGCTCGTACCATACCTTGAATCCCTTCTTGAAGAACATGGAGACATATTGGTAGATGTGGTTGAGAACTTTCCAGACCCGCCTGGGAAGGAACGACCCATCCCAACTCCTCCAACCAACACCAGCCTCAGCTCCAAGAAACTGAAAGCCATCGCTCGGGTGAGTGAATTAGGCTCAAATGGCCAACTCCCTGCACATGTAAGCTATCTCCTTGACCTTGGAATGGACCTCAAGCAGATCAAGGACATGACCCGCAAGTTCCCTGCTTTCGCTTACTACAGCTTGGAAGGAAAAGTCAAACCTGTCGTCGAGCTCCTCCTTACCCTTGGTGTACCCCAATCAGATATCCCCAGTATCCTCCACAAACGGCCACAGCTCTGCGGCATCAGTCTCACCGAGAATCTAAAACCGACCATGACATTCTTAGAGAACTTGGGTGTCGACAAAAACCAATGGGCAAAGGTGATATACCGATTCCCGGCGCTGCTCACGTACAGCCGACAGAAGGTGAATGCATCGGTAGACTTCCTCTGCGAATTGGGTCTTTCATCTAAGAGCATTGGGAAGATCCTAACGCGCTGCCCCCACATCATAAGCTACAGTGTCGATGATAAGCTGCGCCCCACAGCTGAGTACTTCCGATCAATGGGCGTCGATGTCGCAGTCCTTCTACACCGGTCCCCGCAGACTTTTGGTCTAAGCATCGAGACAAATTTAAAGCCTGTGACAGAGTTTTTTCTGGAGAAGGGGTATGATATGGGGGATGTGGGTACCATGGTTTCAAGATACGGAGCATTGTATACTTTTAGCCTGACGGAAAACGTGATACCCAAATGGGAGTACTTCTTGACCATGGATTATCCGAAGTCTGAGCTCGTGAAATTTCCTCAGTATTTTGGGTATAGTTTGGAGGAGAGGATCAAGCCGAGGTATGCGCGGGTGAAGGAGTGCAGGGTCCGGTTGCTGTTGAACCAGGTATTGTCAGTGTCAGACAGCGAATTCGAGAAAGTCTTGAAGCGGAAGGTGAAGAAATTGTTTGATGCAGAGGTTCATATGGATGTAACATATTGCAACAGTGTGCAAGTTGAGTCGGCCATGAAAGAGCTGAAACTGTAGGTGCCTGGCGCCTAGTGCTGGTATTATAAGGTATGCCGCACATGTATGTTATACACACTTGATAGTGAAGTTCCGGAAGTATCACGGTGTATAAATGAGTGCATAGATATATTGGTGTGCATGGATCTGAATGCTCATTTTAAAGTATCATGGTGCATAAAGGAGTTCATGTTGTCGTGCATTCTTGAATGTCGAAGATAATTTGAAGGCTATGGAATGGAAATGCACACGTTTCATTTTTTTTTTTTTGGATCATCAGTGTAACATCTTCTCTTCTTCATTGTTTTGGGCTTCTTTTCCGCCTTGAAGGTGCACCATGATCTCTGTACTTTAACTGCAGTACTATTGATGTTTGAGGCTCTCTGGTTTAACTGAAATACAGATTGGTGATTAATGAGAAATGCATGCAAAGTGTAGAGAATGCGCGGGTTGCGTTGGTTGCAGCAGTCTCTCATCACCAGTGTGATGGATAATCTTGTATAGCATTGAACCTCTTGATGTATGCATTCATGTACCTCGCCTTTTCTGGTAAAAATGCTCTCTACTTTGTTAGATTCTATTTACAAGCTATTAAAGATATAATTACAGTGCTAACAATTTTACCGAATGAATGAACAGATATTGTGAGAAGAGCTGTCACTTGCGAATGAAATGTATTCACTGTCGCTCTTCACCGTACAACAGCTGTTCCAGTAGCTTCTTGATTCAAGTGTTAAACAATCTGTTTACTGCCAATCCAATATGAAGTATGCATTCTTTTGCCTGAGCCTGTTTTCTTCTATTTGTTCTCATGTCTTCAATCAGGAGTTATTGTACTAAGCTGTCAAAATTTCTTCATGTGTTACCCTTGTCTCATTTCTTCTGGTCTCTCTGTTATCTTCTGTAACACAGGATCATTTCCACTGGGGAGCTATTATGATAATTATAGTCATCTCAGCTTTCCTCCCAGCAATTTGGGGTTGTCTTTCAAATTGAAATTTAGTAAAAGTTCTTAAGATCAGTTGCCCACCAAATGTCTACCATCATCTTCAACATGGTGTCAGGGACAGATCGTTTTTATACCCCATGACATGAACTCAACCATTTTGGCTCTCCCTGTACATAGAGGTTTCTTTGTGTAAAATATTGTAAGAGAATTTAGAGAGTTGTAGAGATCTCTGGATTTTTCCGGAGTTCCCTTGTCCCTTCTTATAGCCAGTAGTATAGATAATTCAACTCTATATGAGGAGGTGAGTTCCCTTCTAAGCTCTCTTGTGCTCTCTTCTCTTCAAGTAGTTAGGCTAGCACTTGGGTGGTCGGCTGACTTATTCACAACAGGACTGTAAGAGTGTCGCATGGTCTACCCTCGAGGGAGCACTCGGGCCGTGACATTGGGCTCCAGATTTGGCCATGACAGGGCCTCAATGTATCAGGGATCCGTGTTTTACTAGGGACTTTTAGTACTGCTATTCAACTCCAATCTCATGGATAAGCATATATAGAGGAAGCGGACTGGATTGGTGACTCTTGGGAGCTATCATTGAAGCTATTAATTTACCCCGGTGGGTGGCGCGCCAAAGTTTGACTTCTTACAGAAATTCACCAAATTAGGTAGTGTCAAAAAATGAATGTTGATGAGTGCATGTGTCTTTTGATTCGAGCTAGGTATAAACCATGATAGAGAAAAGGAGAAAGAAAAGAAAATCCACCAAACCATCTGAAGCGCTATCCATGTTTCTGAAAGCTATAGTTATTGCTGAAACACCAAAACATAAAAGGCCAGTCCTTGAAGTCTGAAGTAACGTTTCAAAGCAGGCGGCAAATATGCATGCTAAACAATTTATCAACCATGTCTCTTTAAGCCCACAGAATCTATATATGGGTCTTCTTCTTCTTCTTCTTCTTCTTCTTCTTCTTTATTTTTTATATTTTATATTTTATTTTATATTTTATATTTTATATTTTATTTTAATGCCCAGCCAGTTAAAACTTGTTTCAGACTGACATTTGGAAGGAGATTGAAGTATGTCTGCTACTTGGTTCGGGTCGGATCGGGTTTTCAAGGTCCTCGGGTTGGGACCGGGTTGGGAAACACCAACCCAATTTGAATTCGCATTGGGTTTGGTTGAGCAAATTCTGGTCACGTTGGGATAATCACATGTATTTGGGTCGGGTCAGGTTGGGTCGGGTTGAGCAATAGAGGACTTAGACGTAGGGTCCTGGTTGGGTTCGGTCGAGTATAGAGGACTTGGCTTCGGGTTGGCATCTTGGGTTGGAATTCGGTTTGGGTCCTCTTGAGGTCAGTTTGGGCTTGGGCTGAGCTTAACCCAACCTGCACGAGCTGCACCCCTAGATTGAAGAGAGTTCTTTCATTGGGGAAAGTAAGCAATTTGAAAACCCAACATTACTCATTGGGGAAAGGAAGCAATTTGACCTGTGCTACACCTTGATAGTTTCGATGAGTGGAATGTGCAAGTTAACGTGCTACAATGACCACTCTCTTGCAAGTATGCTGGTTGCTTCAGCACATGAAATCCTTGATCTTTTGGAGGTGGGGTTTTCCATTCGGGCATTCTAGAACATAGAACCAAGAGAATTCTTGTTTGGCTTAGGTATTATCTATCTCTAAGTTATCAGATGTGGTCATTTGTTTGCTGGTAGAATCTGTTATTTGGTTGTGTAATATTTGCCAATTCCGTTTGGTTTACAAGCTGTCTTTGTTCTATGCCAAAGCTTCTTTTGTTGGGAGGTTTAATTTTATTTATCTAATTTTATTTATTTATTATTCGCTCCCTTGATCTGGAATATATGATTAACTTATTATTATTCGTGACTATGTTTTCTACTCTATGGTAGAAAATGTGTATGTTATTGTGTTAGCCCCAGTCACCTCTTGATCCCTATCCCTAATAACACCTCCAATTTCACATTTGCCTGGGTGGGGCTGTCAATGGGTACCCGATGGACCTAGCCCAATTTTAACATGTCCGGGTCCGATTCTCAGACCCTTTAGTAATTGGGTCAGGTTTTGGTCTGCCATTTGAACCAGTAGAAAAATCTTGTCTAGTTGGGTCCAGGTTAGATTGGGTGTAGTCAATTTTTATATATATATATATATATATATATATATATATAGTTTGTGCATTCATATCACCTTGCAGATTTGAAACCATCAAACAGGTGTGTTATCTAACATATAAGTGGGTCGATCATGTCATCATCTTCATCATTGTCTTCTAAGCCTTATCCCAATTAATTGGAGTCAGGTACGTGAATCCTATTATGCCATTCCACTCTATCAAGGGTTCAGTTAGGCCCCAATGAATTAAGTGGGCATGTGAATGTCCTTATCTGATGTGGTCACAACCCAAACTTCCAAGCCTGACATGGTAACATTCATTAGACCTTGTCCGGGGACTCTAGGACCCAACCTGAACTCGACCCATTGACAGCCCTATGCCTGTGTTACCTCTTGAACTTCCATCAATATTTAGCTTTTACAGCTATGCATTTGATGTAAATCAATGTAGTTGTGGAGGTTTACGTTGTAATAAAGCTACGTAAAATTCCGTTGCATCCACGGGGCTGGCTAATTACTTGTATAGGGAGCTCATATTCATCCAGAAAAATGTAGAATGTGGCTTTACCAATGTAAGAAGCTTCATTCTGAAATCTTGGCTCAACTATTACAAAGGAGAGCTTCAGGTCGCAGGGAAGGAAAGCGAGTCCAGTTATTAACTGCAACAATAGGTACGCATTGGACAAATCAACCTAGAAACTGTTCTTGTGGTACCATCGATGTGATTGATTGGCATATGAATGAAACCCATTTCACTGTTGATCTTCATAACAGCTCAAAGAAACAGGTTGTCTCCCTAGAATTGTACATTTTCTATGATTCAACATCTCTTGGTGCCCGAGGAAATTTGTCTTTCATGCACTGAGAATTCTAGCGCTACATTGAAACATGATGGAGGGAGAGAAAACATTCAGTTGAAGGATGCATTACGCTACTTGTGGCTTTTGTTTCTTGTATCTTTACATGTTGATGTTTGCCGATCAGATGGTTTGTTTCTACGTATCTAACTTGCAAATAAGATAAACATCAAATACTTGGAAATTGAAGGGGATTCGGAAGTGTTATGTGTATTTAGGGCCATACATCGAGCCAAGTCGAGTCGAGGTGGGCTAAGCTTGGTTTGACTCGTCCGTGCTCTCCTCGAGCTTACCATTGGAGCTTGGCTTGTTTGCCAAACCTTTCGAGTCGAGCTCAAGGTGAGCTAGTGGATCGAGTCAAGGCGAGCTTGCCTTGAGTCAAGTCGAGCCTGCTCCCAACCCAATCCAACCCAACACCCAACCCGCACCCGAATCAACCCAACAACTCAACCCAATCGACACCCGACTCAACCTAGCCACTCAACCCAACTAACCCAACCCACACCCGACCCAACTCCTAAATCAAATATTCAATTAATAATATATATACAATATTAGATAGAGTTGTAGAGAGAGAGAGAGAGAGAGAGAGAGAGAGAGAGAGAGAGAGAGAGAGAGAGAGAGATGGGGGGACTGTGGAGATCGGGCACAAGAGGGAGAGAGGAGCTCGGACGCGACAGGTTGGGTAAGGAAGGGACGGACGGATAGGGTAGGGTTTAAGTTTTAACTTTTTTTATATTTTTAAATATAATATAATATATATTCAAGTCGAGCTTCGAGCTAAGCCGAGTTCGAGTCGAGTCGAGTCAAGATCCACTATGATTAAACTCAGCTCGTTTTCAAAACGAGCTGGGTCATATGAAGCTTGGCTCACCTCGAGTCGTCGTTTGAGCCGAGTCAAGCCGAGCTAGGTCGAGTCGAGCAAGCTTTTTGAGCTAGCTTGGCTCGTGTACAGCCCTATGTGTATTTCAACAAATCTTCGGAAGTTTGGAAAAGCTAATGTCTTTGCTTGGTTTTTGTCATTTGGTGCTCTTCTTTAGTTCCATATTTGATAGAATGTGAGAAGAAAAATGGTTTGATATATCTTTGCCCAACATAGACTCTTGTCAAGTGTATTGAACTATGCCCAAGCTCGTTTGTGCCCGCAGGGGTGTAGCTGGTGGGAAACCTGGCCTCGTCCCGCATGGAAGAGGGGGGGGGGGGGGGGGGGGGGGGGGGGGGCAATCAAACCCCGAATACCCTGGATGGCTTCATTGATTAGAGTCTTGATGGGCTAGGTTTTGCCCAAATTTATAAACTCTTTTTTTATCTTTGCTTTTATCATGACTGTTCGCGTCCGTTTCTCTTTAACGGGTCTTTTTCAAGACGTTGATTTAGGTCTTCAAAAAGAGATTAGGATTAGGGTTTCTAACATTGCCGAAACAGAAACAACCTTTCTTCCTGCTTCAAGATCTTCTTCTTGGTTCTTAAAAGAAAAAATCTGATTTTTACTGGGCAAAAAGGAAAGATGGTAGTGTTGTGTGGTGTGCTATTGGTGTTGGTTTTCTAGTAGCGAGGGCACGCTGTGTGGAAACATTGTTGGGGAGTTGTATCCTGGGAGATAGCTACGTTGGTGACCTTCTACACTGGTTCTCTACGCCGAGGAACATGAACTATCTCAAAAATAGCGACACGTACGCGCCTCGACCCAGCGCCTATGCATATTATCAATGATCTTATCGTGCCAACAACAAGATTTGCTCAATAGATGTGGGGTTCCTTTGCACAGATTTCTTTTTGGTGAATATTTTCAGTTTACATTACAGTAGTTTTAACATTTCAAGGTGAGGATCAAACCCAAACAATGCTGATATTAGTCCTTTTCATAGTGTTACGAAGGGAAGAAATTAGGTTAGAGAACCCTCACCAACCCTAAATACTAGGAACTTTTTTGTTAATATCACCTTGAAAGATGGCAAGAAATGTGCATTTCATAATATATTGATTGTATTTCATGTCCTTTGACGCTGCTTGTATCTATAATAAATTTTCTTAATTGCACATAATGCAGGTCAATCCCTTGTTATTATTATTATTATTTTTATGCAGGTCAGTCCCTTGGTGGTGGTTTTTTTTTTTTTGTTTTCAGATTGTAAATGGTCATATTTTCCATGGTATCGTTTTTCGCTGATGCCTTATTTTCTCAGTTGAGTCATTTCAAGAACCTAGTCACTTGCCTAGCTCATTCATTCATTTTTAAATTAAAAATGGAAGTTGGGGATTTGAATTGGTGACTCCGGGCAATGAGGTCAACAGTATCTATGAGGAGGCCGAGCAGGGATCTTGTTATCTAGTTCCTCTATTTTTCGTAGTCATAATTTCTTAGTATATTTTATTAGTAAAATATTATTCCTAGTATTTAGTTGTTAAATATTGAGGCCAGTCAAATCGAGTCTTTGAGTCGACCCAGCCCTACTGGATAATGAGTCCGGTTGAATACAGTTTTTAAACTCTGCCAGGGATCTCTCCCGTAGTTTCTGATTTCCAGAATCGATGTTGGCCGCAAAGGTGTAGTTCAGCTCAAATATGCAGTTTTGTAAGCTTAAGACTATTTTTGGCAGAATAATTTCATACTTTTTAAGTATTTCTGGAAGCACACTTTAGATTGCAAAACATGGAATTATCTCGAGGACTGGAGACAGTTATTGAACACTAAAAAAATGAAATATTTCAATAAGACCCCGCATGGGGGGGGGGGGGCGGGGGCGGGGCAATCAGACCCCGAATACCCTGGATGGCTTCATTGATTAGAGTCTTGATGGGCTAGGTTTTGCCCAAATTTATAAACTCTTTTTTTATCCTTGCTTTTATCGTGACTGTTCGCGTCCGTTTCTCCTTAAGGGGTCTTTTTCAAGACGTTGATTTAGGTCTTCAAAAAGAGATTAGGATTAGGGTTTCCAACATTGCTGAAACAGAAACAACCTTTCTCCCTGCTTCGAGATCTTCTTCTTGGTTCTTAAAAGAAAAAAAATCTGATTTTTACTGGGCAACAAGGAAAGATGGTAGTGTTGTGTGGTGTGCTATTGGTGTTGGTTTTCTAGTAGCGAGGGCACGCTGTGTGGAAACATTGTTGGGGAGTTGTATCCTGGGAGATAGCTGCGTTGGTGACCTTGTACACTGGTTCTCTACGCCGAGGAACATGAACTATCTCAAAAATAGCGACACGTACGTGCCTCAACCCAGCGCCTATGCATATTATCAATGATCTTATCGTGCCAACAACAAAGATCTGCTCAATAGATGTGGGGTTCCTTTGCACAGATTTCTTTTGGTGAATATTTTCAGTTTACATTACAGTAGTTTTAACATTTCAAGGTGAGGATCAAACCCAAACAATGCTGATATTAGTCCTTTTCATAGTGTTACCAAGGGAAGAAATTATGTTAGAGAACCCTCACCAACCCTAAATACTAGGAACTTTTTTGTTAATATCACCTTGAAAGACGGCAAGAAATGTGCATTTCATAATATATTGATTGTATTTCATGTCCTTTGACGCTGCTTGTATCTATAATAAATTTTCTTAATTGCACATAATGCAGTTCAATCCCTTGTTATTATTATTATTATTTTTATGCAGGTCAGTCCCTTGGTGGTGGTTTTTGTTTTTGTTTGTGTGTGTGTGTTTTTTTTTTTTTCAGATTGTAAATGGTCATATTTGCCATGGTATCGTTTTTCGCTGATGCCTCATTTTCTCAGTTGAGTCATTTCAAGAACCTAGTCGCTTGCCTAGCTCATTCATTCATTTTTAAATTAAAAATGGAAGTTGGGGATTTGAATTGGTTACTCCGGGCAATGAGGTCAACAGTATCTATGAGGAGGCCAAGCAGGGATCTTGTTATCTAATTCATCTATTTTTCGTAGTCATAATTTTTTAGTATATTTTATTAGTAAAATATTATTCCTAGTATTTAATTGTTAAATATTGAGGCCAGTCAAATCGAGTCTTTGAGTCGACCCAACCTTACTGGATAATGAGTCCGGTTGAATACAGTTTTTAAACTCTGCCAGGGATCCCTCCCGTAGTTTCTGATTTCCAGAATCGATGTTGGCCGCAAAGGTGTAGTTCAGCTCAAATATGCAGTTTTGTAAGCTTAAGACTATTTTTGGCAGAATAATTTCATACTTTTTAAGTATTTCTGGAAGCACACTTTAGATGGCAAAACATGGAATTATCTCGAGGACTGGAGACAGTTATTGAACACTAAAAAAATGAAATATTTCAATAAATCTCCACTCATCAAGAGGTTCAAATTGTTCATCCAACTTAATTTGGAAGTGTGACTTGGCAGCATTGGGTCCCACAAATGTGGTCGGTTTAATTTTGGGTGTTGATATATGCTACGTGTACAATTCCTGAGCGCCTATGTTTCAACATCGTATGCAACTCGCCATCGGTGGTGGCAATGGGTTTGGACCAGTCAGGGTCAGCCCAAGCCCACTCTATTTACCAAACGGACCAAGAATTCTTGCCTAACCCCAACCCACAACCTATTATCCTCTGACCCGACCTGAACGGAACAGACCCACTGATATATTCATCAAGCCCAATTTAATTATAAATGGGTTGACCAGCCACGACCAAACTCATGATTAAGAATGAAATACGATGACTAAGGCTATGAACAACCTTGCCCAGACCAGGGATATTTGCATACATCAAAAAGCAAATATAAACTCCTTTCTTTCAGGTTTGTTTTGGGTGGTCGTCTAGCCCAACACAGTGATAACCTATATGGGCAGGTCAGTTTGGATAGGGTTCTATCCGAGCCATCCCTTTTGCTTAAACAGTCACATTTCTAGCCTGAGCCTGACCCGCCGCTACTTACATAACTAGGCCCGAACTTAGCTCAAGAGCAGGTCGGTCCAGTTACAAAAAATGGAAATGTTGACGGTTTTAGAACCTGTGCTGGTTGGGGGTATGGGTTTATTGCTCGAGGTATTTCATCATCTTCGAAGTCAAGGATGTTCACACTACGAGGGCAACTACAAGCCTGTTTGTATACAAGGAATCTATAGGAAACAATTATTCAATTTCACGTTTAGCCATTTGGATTTCAAAGGAATCGTGGATTCTACATTAGTAATTGTAGAGGCTGTTTTCAGCTCGCTCATTTTATGACCCTGGAATCTGCACACATATACGAAGGAAAGGTGACCCTGGTCTTGCTATGGGACCCTCTGATGCCAAAGTCAGAATTTGGGTCTTTTACGAAAGGTTTTAGGGCGAGAGTTTTTGTATACCTTTTTAACATGTAAGTTTCAATATTTATAATGGCGTCGTACCCCGTAGGGCCTTCGTATTCATGAGAGAGAATCTCATAAAGATAGATCTCAATCTCCATGGATCCGTAATTCCTGCATTCTCTTGATTCTCGGAGATTATTTCCTTATCTTCCGAAGATCTTGAACAGAATCTAGAGTTTCGTTAGGTAACTTCCGAATATGGAGCGATGTGTAACTCGGCCGATGCTTATCTTTCCACATTGTTATGCTGAGATAAACTCTACAGCTAATTCTCCTATTACTTTATTGGCCGACTCAATACTTAGGTCGGACTAAAGTTCGGGCAGCTCTAGGGCCGACTGATCTCATTCAGTCGGCAGGGCTAATTCTCCGTTTACTTTATTGGCCGACTCAATACTTAGGTCGGACTAAAGTTCGGGTGGCTCTAGGGCCGACTGATCTCATCCAATCGGCAGGCTTTCCTCTGAAAGGCTTCGACTGGGCCTTGAGGTGCTCTTCTTTTGAGGTTTCTCTCTATGGCTTGGGACGCTCAAGCTTCGGCCGAGTCAGGGACCTCGCTGTCCAAGCTACGTCTCTCCATTTAGCATCCTTGTGGACTTTGGGCTCTATTCAGACTCGGCATCCAACGAGTCCGAGCCAGTGCTTCACTTCTCTTCCACTTTTTTAGCTGACTCAAGGACTTGTCATATTTTTTTCCCCAACAGTAAGCCCCCCTACTCCGTACATTGCCATATGGCGGTTGCGTAGGATTCCGAAATTGGGTCGGACTTTGTTAGAGCCGAGTAATGATGAAGCATTTATTGAACATAGGTCAGTTTCCACAACTTCCAAGATACGTTGCTTCGTTCGACCACGCGTCAACTCGTTTGTCGAGACCGCATGAGCGGAACGGTCATCGTCGCGGCCTTTAGGCGTATGAGCGGCGGACATGTGGCCACACATTCGACGGCAGCGCACAGGGAGTCGCCACGTGCAAAATCGAGGCACTCGAGGAGGCGTCGCTTCGGCTCCTCATTTAATGTTGGAGCCATGCGTCGACTCTATAAAAGAGGGTCGCCCTTAGCGAATTTTTGCCAGTTCGCGCCTTCTTTCAATTCCATCTTGCCCTTTTGCCTCTTCCCTCCCTTAGTGAATTCCGGCTTTGTGATCCTTAGTGCTCTCTCCTCCTTTCAACGTCTTTGGATTCCTCCTAGTGAGCTCCTTCTTCCTTTCTTTTCTTTTTAACAATGTCTGGCCCCACAAGCCCTAGGGAGGGAGGATTCAACGGTGAAGGTGAAGCGAGCGGCTTTTAGTCGGCTTCGGAATCACCCTCACTGTTGGCGGAGGTTGCCAGAGATGCGGACCTCCTGTTCCGTCATTCACAGAAGGTTGTAGACCCTTCGACAGAGAGGCCGGTGGCATCAGTGGAGGCATTGGATTTGCTTCCTGGCCGGACGGCCATTGGGGGCTCCTCTGGTCACCATGATTCTGAGGGAGGCGGAGAGGAGGAAACTGAGACTGAAGAACGGGTTAAAGGACCCGTTCCTTCCGTGATGACAGCAGAAGAGCTGTTGAAGATCCGGTCCGAATATCACGTTCCGGACTTAGTCATTTTGATTCTTCCTCGGCCTGGAGAGCTACCCGACCAACCTCTACCTGAGGCAGTTGCGATTTTTCTTGTTGCATTGCAATGTGGTCTCCGGTTACCGCTTTAAAAGATTGCTCGGGAACTGCTAGGCAGTCTTGGGATAGCCTCAGGACAGGTTGTACCGAATGGGTGGAGGGACTTGTTCGACTGCGTGGTGCTTTGGGCCGAGGCACAATAGCCAGAGCTGAGTCTGAATGAATTTCTTCATTTATACCAAGTCCGGGCTCACACTCAACATCCTGGTTGGTTCTTCTTCTGCTCCTGGCAGAATACCGGTGGGCCCTTGATAACCGACCCTCCCTCGTCTAACAAGCACTGGAGAGATAGGTGGTTTTGGGCCCTCGGTAGGTGGGAGTCGGCCGAGGCTGGGCCTATCCACCCCTTTGTTCCTCGGGCTTTTTGTGCGGCGGTAGGTAGAGTTGATGCAGCTTACCATCCTTCTTTCCTTTTCTTTGTTTTGCTTTTTCCGAATTGGGGAAGTAACTCTTCTTCTTTTCAGCAATACCGAAGCAACCTCCGAACCTTGACTCGGATTCTCTGACCCGGATTCAGAGTTTCTGAGCCCTTGACTGGAGAGGAGATCTTGTAAGAGGCTTCTTCATTCGGAGCTTCTTTTCGAGTGGGGCTTTGACTCGGCGGTGATCGGTAAGAAGTTCTTTTTGTGTATATATATATATATATATATATATATTCCCGCCTATCTAATTGTACTAACGCTCATTCTCTTTCAACCGTAGAGATGTCTGAAGCTCGGCCTTCTCTTCGTCTTTAGATTCGAGCCCCGCCTCGCTCGAGCTCCAGGGCCTCGAAGAGACATAGGGCGGTCTCGAAGGGCCCAACCAGGACTATCCCTCCTACTTCCTTGACTGTTATCGATGTTGATGAAGGCATGGAGGTGGCGGAGGTGACGGAGACGGTCGCTCGAGAGGCAGGGGCGCCTGAGGTGGTGGCGGCGCCATCTGAGGAGGCTCGAGAAGCCTCTAAGGCCCAGCCGACTAAAGCCTCCACTGCTCCCAGAACTGAGGGGGAGCCTTGGAGGGAGAGAGCAGCTGAGGAAGAGAGGGTAGCCTTCCGCAGAATGTTGAAGAGATCCTTCCTTGGGCGAGTCGACAGATGTTCGCGGGGGAGTTCTTCGGTCTTCTGGAGTCCTCTTTCGTGGACAACATGCTCGGCCGGATCGGGACGCTGATGCTCGAGGTAATGTCACTTCCTTTCTCGGTCATTTTGCTCTGAATTCCTTATTTAACGAAGCTTTTTCTCTTATGCAGTTCGCTCCTTGCCTGCTGAAGGTGCATGCCGAGATATCTGCCCAGGCCAGGCGAGCTGTGGGAGCGGAGGCTAGGCTGTCAGATGCTGAGACTCGACGGTCAGAGGCGGAGTCCCGGCTATCCTTTGCCGAGTCTAGGGCTGTCTTTGCGGAGGGCCAGCTCAAGGAGGTAAAGGCTGCTCTTGTGTCGGCCATAACGGAAAGAGACCGCGTGGCCTCACGATTGGAAGAGGCCAGGCTGGCCTTTGAACAGGCGGCATAGAGCAGGTTGTGGCTCAGAGGAAGCTTCAGGAGCTTGCCAAGGGGATCAAGGCTGCCCTTGCGACCGCGAGAGAGGAGGCGATGGAAGAGTTCCTTTCATCTTTTGCTTTTGAGGAGGAGCAGACCCTCATTTATCGGGAGGATTACGCTGAGTGTATCAAGGTGCTTTTCCCCATCTAGATCTGTCCGGCTTCGACGAGGGCAAGCCGAGGTCTAGTGGCGAGGCAGTAGCTGACCCCGAGGCATACACATATGACACCTCTACTACTGCTCCTGATGCAGCTCCATCAGCATCTCCTGGGTTAGCTCCTGGTGCGGCGGGTGAAGCTGAGTCCTGAAGTCGGTGTGGTGGAGAACAATTCCTTTTTGCTCCCCACATCTTCTTTAAGCACTTCAAGCACACCAAGCTTCAAGGGAGACCGAGTAACAGCAGGCGAAGCCGTGTCCTGAAGTTGGTGTGACAGAGACCAATTCCTTTTTGTTCCCCACATCTGCTTTAGGCACTTCAAGCACACCAAGCTTCGAGGGCGACCGAGTCAACAGCGTCGAACGCCTCTTTTTACATGCTGAGTACTTATCATTGTATTGTTTCAACACAACTGTAATCAATGAGCTGACCAATGTAACACTTTACTAAACAATGAATAAATGTTTTTTGCTTATTCAGCATTCTACACATTTTTCTTTATTTTCTTTTTGCAAGTGTTTAATTGGATAAGCCGAGTATGGATTATTTTTTTGCCGAGCTACGGATGTATATCTTGAGATGCTCGGCATTCCACGGGTGAGGCAAAAGTTGTCCTGTTAGGTCTTTCAATCGATAAATACGAGGTCAGATAGCATTGACGATTACGTAGGGGCCTTCCTAGTTGGGGCCCAATATTCCCATCCCAAATTTGTTTGGTGTTTTGAAATGTTCTTCGGAGGACTAAGTCTCCGGCCCGGAACTGCCTAACTTTGACTTGGGAGTTGTACGACCGAGACACCAATCTTTGATAGGCGGCTATCCGAAGCTGAGCCAATTCTCTGATTTCGTCTAGGAGATCGAGGTTGAGAGTTAACAACTTCTCATTGGTTTGCTCGTCATATGAACTTACTTGGGATGTAGGTAGGCCGATTTCCACGGGGACAACTGCTTCCGAGCCATAGGCTAGCGAAAAGGGGGTTTCTCCCGTCGCAGTTCGGGCTGTAGTTCGGTACGTCCAAAGGACTTTGAGAAGTTCATCAGCCCATGCTCCTTTGGCTCGATCCAGCTTGGTTCGTAGGTATTGCTTGATAACCTCGTTGACGGCTTCGACTTGTCTATTTGCCTGTGGATGCCGCGGGGACGAGTAAACATTCCTGATTCCTAGGTTCCGGTACATTTCCTAATATTGCTTATTGTCGAACTGCTTTCCAATGTCGGAGACGATAGTTCGAGGTATCCCGAATCGACAGATAATGTTTTTCCAAACAAAATCTGTGTTTTTTTGCTCAGTTATCTTGACTAGGGGCTCGGCTTCGGCCCACTTGGTGAAGTAATCGATGGCGACAACGACAAACTTAGTCTGTCCTTTCCCTAGAGGGAATGACCCGATGATGTCGATTCCCCATTGGGTGAATGGCCAAGGCCCAACCATTGGCGTTAGCTCTGCAGGTGGCTATCGAGGGTTAGTAGCGAATCTCTGGCATTTATCGCAGCCTTGAACGAGTTTCCGAGCATCTTGTTGGATGGTCGGTTAGTAATATCCTTGCTGAATGACTTTGTGGGCCAGGGACCGGCCGCCCGATGATTACCGCAAATGCCTTCATGAATTTCTTGAAGAACGTAGTCTGCCTCACTCGGCCTTAAGCATCACAAAAGGGGCGTATAGTATCCTTTCTTGTACAGGACGTCGCCGAGTATAGTGTAGCGAGCCGTGCGAATTTTCAATCGTCGGGCCTCGGCTCGATCTTCAGGGAGTTTGCCAGTTTCTAAGTATTTAACGATTGGGTTGACTCAAGATGGTTCGAAATCAATGGGGAGCAAGGTGGAAGACTCGGTTTTCCAACGCTTGACTCGGCCACAAATTCGATAGGGACAGATCTGGGGATAGCGTCTTCGTTAGCTGAGGCAAGTTTTGCTAGTAGGTCGGCTTTAACATTCTCGGCCCTCGGGATTCGGGTAACAGAACATTGGTGGAACCCGACGATCATCTCTCTGACTTTTTTAAGATAAGCTTTCAGTCTCTCCTTCCTAGCTTGATATATGTCAGTTATTTGATTGACGTTTAGTTGGGAGTCGCTATACACGTTCAGATGTGTGGCCCCTAAACTGGCTACCAGCCGGAGCCCTAGGAGAAGGGCTTCATATTCAACTATATTGTTCGAAGCCTGAAATCTAAGTCTCAAGGCATACTGAATGGCTGTGTGATCAGGAGTTTGTAGGACTACCCCTGCCCCGCTTGCCTTAGAGTTGGAGGAACCATCGACGAAGAGAGACCAAAAGGGAGGGTTGGGAGGGGCGTGATCAGGCGGCTCTGCTGAATCGTCAGCAGAAATTTTGGGTTGCACTACGACTTCGACGATGAAGTCTGCCACGACTTGTCCCTTAATCGCGGTCCGGGGCTTATAATGAGTGTCGAATTCACAAGCTCGATTGCCCATTTTATGAGTCGCCCAGACGATTCTAGTCTCTGCAGTATCTGACGTAAAGGCTGGTCGATCATGACGGTGATTGAGTGGGCCTGGAAATATGGCCGTAAGCGTTGGGACGATATAACTAGCGTCAGGGCCACTTTTTCCAGAGTCGGGTATCTTGTTTCTGCCGGAATGTGGTCCTTGCTGATGTAGTAAACCGGGAATTACTTACCTTCATGTTCGCGAATCAAGGCCGAGCTTACGGCTGCATTAGATACTACTAGATAAATCAGTAATGGCTCGCCTTGCTCGGGCTTAGAAAGCAACGGTGGTGATTCAAGTATTCCTTGATCTGTTGAAAGGCGCCTTCGCATTCTTCTGTCTAGTCGACAATCTGCAAACCCTTCAACTGTTTGAAGAAGGGGAGACATCTGTCGCACAACGCAGTATGGATTTGGTGTTCGTGGTGGTAGATCGTTTATCTAAGATGACATACTTTATCCCATGCAAGAAGACCCTCGATGCAACACACGTGGCGAATCTATTCTTTAGGGAGGTCGTACGGCTACACGGGGTCCCCAAGATCATTACTTCTGATCGTGACACGAATTTCATTAGCCACTTTTGACGGACTTTGTGGACTCGATTCGATACACGATTTCAATTCAGCAGTGCTTACCACCTACAGACTGATGAGCAGACCGAAGTTGTGAATCACACGTTGGGAAATCTCCTTCACTGTATTTCAGGAGAAAAACCGAAGCAGTGAGATTTGACCTTGTCTCAAGCAGAGTTTGCATTCAACAACATGGTGAACCGCTCGATAGGGAAATCACCGTTCCAGATTATTTATGGACGAGTGCCTCGCCACATCCTGCGTTGGTTCATGATACTCGGTTAGCTCCGCGACGTTAAAAGTCTGTGAGATCGCCATGTCACTTGGAAGATCAACAACATAAGCATTATTATTGATCTTTCGAATGATTGGGACGGGTCCAATCTTTTTATTTTTCAACTTGTTGTACGTCCCGGTCAGAAATCTCTCTTTGCGCAGATGGACCATAACTCGATCGCCCACCTCGAATACTTTTTGTCGCCGGTGCTTGTCTGTTTGTTCCTTGTACTTCTCATTCGAGGCATGTAGTTTGGTCTGCACTTCCGCATGGATGCCCATGATCTTGTTTATCATATGTTCTGCTGCAATACTCGTGCCTGGGTACTTGGGCAGTGGGGCCAAGTCAAGGTGGCTACCCTTCCAGTTAATCGTTGGACGTCTTTGATCGTCTTAGGAGATTCCATGTCGAGTAAAGCTTTAATCTTTTCCGGGTTAGCTTCAATCCCTTGCTGACTGACCAGAAATTCAAGGAACTTGCCCGAACCTACGCCGAAAGCGCATTTACTCGGATTAAGCTTCATTTGGTACTTTCACAAAATAAGGAACATTTCCTCCAGATCGGTTATATGGTCGGTCGCTTTGATGCTTTTGACAAGCATGTCGTCAATGTAGACTTCCATTGTTCGCCCTATGAGTCAGGCAAACATTTTGTTGACCAATCTCTGATAGGTTGCTCCAGCGTTTTTCATCCCAAATGACATTACTCGGTAACAATAAAGACCTTCGTCAGTGACAAATGTGGTTTTTGATTTATCAGAATAATGCATTACAATTTGATTATATCCTGAATAAGCATCCATGAAACTAAGTAATTTGTGCCCCGTAGTACTATTGACCAACTGGTCAATCCGAGGAAGGGGAAAACTGTCCTCAGGGCAGACTTTATTTAGGTCGGTATAGTCTATACAGACTCGCCACTTCCCGTTAGCCTTTTTTACTAACACGACGTTGGCTACCCATTCGGGGTAATGCACTTCTTTAATGAAGTTGGCTTTGAGGAGTTTTCCAACCTCTTCCCGGATTATAGCGTATCTTTCTAGGCCGAGGGCACGCCGTTTCTGACAGATCAGCTTGCAGTTCGGGTCCATATTCAGCTGGTGAGTCATGACTGAAGGATCAATACCCGACATGTCTTCATGAGTCCACGCGAAAACGTCGATATATCGGCGTAACAGGGCTATCAGCTTTTCCTTCAATGGTGTAGTCAAGGACGATCCAATCTGAACAATCTTCGTAGGATCTGACTCATTTAAGGGCACTTAGATGAGCTCTTCCATAGGCTGACCGCGGCCGGGAGATTCGTCGCGCGGATCCAGAGTTTCGTTTGTTGCGACCTCCGTGGGTGCTCGTAGGGCAGTAGCATAACATCGTCGAGCGTCGTGTTGGTCTCCTTTCACTACCCCAATGCCGTTCTCAGTCGGGAACTTCATAGACAGGTGGTAAGTTGAGATGATGGCTTGGAGGAGACAGAGGGAAGGTCGACTGAGAATAATATTGTAGACTGAAGATTGATTAACTACTAAAAAGTTGACCATAACAGTGGCTTGACTCGGTACTTCTCTAGCAGTGAGTGGGAGGCGAATCGCTCCCTCGGGAAGAATCTGTCCGCCTGAAAATCTGATCAACGGAGTCTTTACGGGCCTTAGAGCCGATTGTTCGGTGCACATCTTGTTGAATGCTTGTGTAAACAGTACGTCCGCAGATGAACCCGTGTCGATAAGAACTCTGAAGACTCGACGGTTCGCGATAGTGATAGTGACGACTAAAGCGTCATCGTGTGGGTGATGAATGCCCTTAGCGTCTTCCTCTGTGAATGCTACTGTGTACTTTTCGAGCTTTCTTTCCTTTGGCGGCCGAGCTAGAACCATGATTTCAGACTCTAGCCGATCAATATTCCTCGCATATTTTTTTTCAAGCATTACCCGAATCGCCTCCACCCAAATGACCACCGATAATAGTTCGGATATCCTCGATGGGCCGGTTATCGTTTGGGTGTTCTTCCGTAATTATAGCTCCGGGGTCGATATGCTCGCCGAGATAGCCTTCTCGGATGAGTCTCTCAATTTCTTGTTTCAGATTATAACAATCGTTCGTGTTGTGTCCATGATCACGATGGAAATGGCAGTATTTGCCTTTATTCCGTCGGTTTGGGTTCCCCCGGAGTCTGTCCGGCCAGTTGACAAATCCTTCGCCTTTTACCGGTTCTTGTGGCTTATTGAGCAGGGTGTACGTTGAAAATTTGTGATCAGGTCATTTTCCCGACCTACGTTCATCGCGAGATCGATCATCTTTTTGCTTTTTCCCACTAGCCGAGTCAACTTCTTTTTTAGCTGGCTCTTTGGCTAGGGTTTTTGCGTTTTAGGCGGCCTCGCACAGGATGCGGGTTTCTTTAGCATCTACATACTTGTCTAACCGAGCCATAAACTCGGCTAGAGTAACGGGCGGGTTCTTGTCGAGAGACGTGAGAAATGGCTTATCTCAGACACCTTGCATGATTGAGTTGAGAGCTGTCTCGTCCGAGTTTTTTCGAACTTGGAGCGATTCAAAATTGAAACGCTTGATATAATCCTTAAGTAGCTCTCCCTCCTTTTGGATTATATTGTTCAGATGCGCTGATGACTTCAATTTTTTCTTCCCGCCAATGAAATTGGCAAGGAAAGCGTCACTGAGCTCAGTGAAGGAGTTGATCGACTTTGGTTTTAATTGTTTGAACCAAAGCCGCGCTACGTCGGCTAAGGTGAGAGAAAACGCTCGATACATCATGGCGTCCGAGGCATCATGCAACTCCATGTAAGTCCGGAAGGACTCAACATGCTCGGTTGGATCGGTTTTACCAGTGAAGGGCGGGATTTGCGGAAGGCGGAATCGATCTGATAACCGAGCTTTCATAATTTCCTCCATGAATGGGGATGCCTTTGCCTCGGATGCCATCGGATTGGTGTATCGGTTTTGCTTCATATCGGCGATCTCTTCCTGCACTTCCCTCCAGAAATCTTGAAGATCAGCTTTCCATGGTTCATCGCTATCAACCATACCCTCAACCGGAGGCCTACAATGCCTTCTCCGATCTATTTCATGTCGAAGATCGGTGGTGGGCAGCGGGGCGGTCACGGAATGAGCTGGTGCAGGCTCGGCTGAACCATGGTGCTGACTTCGTTGTTAAGGGACGGATCGCGGAGCAACAGGTTGAGGGTCAGCGAATTGCTATGGAGCATTTGTCTGATCGTCACCATGCTAAAGCGGAATTTGCTGGCGATGGATCTGTTCCAGCATTTGCATCATGAAATTCATATTAGTCCTGAGATCTTGAACTTCTCTGTCTAATCGTTCGTTGCCACGATTTCACTGAGTATGTCTGGTTGAAATGGAGGTTGCCTGACGGGCCACAGAACATTGTCGATTTTCATGTTGGTTCTGGACTGCTTGGGCATGGGCTCCGTTCGTACCTTGAGGGCCTTCGGTCGCCGGTGGTCCGGTGACTGGGACCTCACTGGGCTCATTCTGGGCAGTTCTCCTTGTTCTTTCCATTTAGAGAATGCTCTGTACATGGAGAGAACGACTTTTCGTATTGTTTCCCATAGACGGCGCCAAACTGTTGAGGCTGTTTTCAGCTCGCTCCTTTTATGACCCTAGAATCTGCACACATATACGAAGGAAAGGTGACCCTGGTCTTGCCAGGGGACACTCTGATGCTAAAGTCAGAATCTGGGTCTTTTATGAAAGGTTTTAAGGCGAGAGTTTTTGCATACCTTTTTAATGTGTAAGTTTCAATATTTATAATGACATCGTACCCCGTAGGGTTTTCGTATTCCTTAGGGAGAATCTCGTAAAGATAGATCTCAATCTTCGTGGATCCGTAATCCCCGCATTCTCTCGATTCTCCGATATTTTTTCCTTATCTTCCGAAGATCTCGGATAGAATCCAGAGTTTCATTAGGTAACTTCCGAATATGGAGCGATGTGTAACTCAGCCGATGCTTATCTTTCCACATTGTTGTGCTGAGATAAACTCTACAGCTAATTCTCCGCTTACTTTATTGGCCGACTCAATACTTAGGTCGAACTAAAGTTCGGGCGGCTCTAGGGCCGACTAATCTCATTCAGTCGGCAGGGCTAATTCTCCGCTTACTTTATTGGCCGACTCAATACTTAGGTCGGAGTAAAGTTCGGGCGGTTCTAGGGCTGACTAATCTCATCCAGTCGGCAGGCTTTCCTCTGAAAGGCTTCGACCGGGCCTTGAGGTGCTCTTTTTTTTGAGGTTTCACTTTATGGCTCGGGACGCTCAAGCTTCGGCCGGGTCAGGGACCCCGCAGTCCAAGCTACGTCTCTCCATTTAGCATCCTTGTGGACTTTGGGCTCTATCCGGACTTGGCATCCAACGAGTCCGAGAAGTGCTTCACTTCTTTTTCACTCTTTTGGCAGACTCAAGGACTTGTCATATTTTTTTCCCCAACAGTAATAATTAGACTTTTTCATAATTTGTATAAGATAAAAGGTGACAGTTGTTTAGCACAAAAGCTAGTCACGTATTCCCCTTGCTATCTCAAAAAAAAAAAAAAAAAAAAAAAAAACCATCCTTTTTTAAATCCACTAGCTAACAATGTTGGAAATGTAACCCTTGTAGTTATTCATGTCAGTGTTGGATTTTTCGGATTCATTTAGGTGATGTAGACTTTCAAGATGTTACGCCCCACTTCAGGATGTTATGTCTCAGAGTGGATGGATGACCTGTAGCTTAAAAAATCCTTTTCTTGGACTGACTTGGCGGCTCAACCCAACTCATTCACCCCTAAGTCAAGTCACGAGCTACCCAGTTAAGAGGGGGCAGAGCCAAGCTGACTCGGACCAGTCACATCAAATTCGAGTCTAAAAATAAAATAAAATAAAATATTATCATTGTATACACCTATATAGCCCTTCTTAATTGAGCAGGGTGTAGCTGTTCTATTTCTCTTTTGAGCCATGTCGCTGTAGAAATGGAAATATTACCCTTGCCAGTTGTCCCACTGAAGGGAATCCTACTCATGGTCTTGTAATCTTTAATACGGACTTACAAAGGACCGTGATATAGATTAAGTGCTGAGACCAAATAAATTGAATAAATGACATACCTGATTAAGACACCATCGCTGTAAACTGAATGCCACAGCCTTCTGCACTTTACACCATAGAGAAGCATTGGGATGGAAAATAGAGGCTTCAGTCTTATGTAGGCTTGGGACCCTCCTTTCTTTTATAACATAAAGGGTTAAGGAGTTTGAAACCCATCGAAACTCCACTCCCTTGCGCTCCACATGAATTTGATAATCCTAGTCCAACTAAAACACAATGTGGGTGACACAATTGTAGCGCACCACCCTTTACACAAATTTTAGATGAATCACAACTTTGTGGGGACCACTGGTGTACCCGATTACATTATCCAGCCCTTTGGGAGATTCAAACCATTGATAAATAAGGCCCACCTTATAGAATTCTTACATTCTCTCACTTGGGCCACATTGATCAATGTCAATGTTTAATTTAAAAACATTTCAAAAACATATTTTAATTTTGAAGAAAACATCCGAATGGTTAACTAATGCAATTGTTAGATAGTATGGGCAACGCTTCTACAATCTAGTTTATTAAGACTACTAGTATAGGATCATATTAGCTATCATAGCATTTAATCTTGGTGAAGTGAGACTAAGCATTGTAACAAATACTACTAGTCTTAATGACATCGATCAAGAACTGGGAAGTGTAGTATAAGGAGTACACACATAGCGTGATCATATGTGCCTATCCTTAAGAGGTCTTGGAGCTTTCGCATATTTTCAATGAAACATGATTATAATTTTGCTTTCAATGAAACATGATTATAATTTTGCTTTCTCGAAATAAATTGCGATGCATAAGAGAAGAAGAAATTAACTTTATATTAGAATCATCAAAATTTTATAAATAAAATCTTTTCAAGGTCTATAAAAATAAATTACACTAAACTCACACTAACTGAATACATCTGTGGGGTCAATGACTCCCATGAATGTTACATGCTCCTGAAATGACATGATAAGAAGCCATTTAATGAGCGGATCAACAATCATTTGCTTAGTGCTGATGAACTGCACAATCACTAGATGATATAAATTCTTTCCTTCACAACAAGATACTTGATGCCAATATACTTCGACCTTGATAAATGCTTGTTATTGCTAGAGAAGGAAACCACAACTGAGTTATCACATAAGATTCTCAATGTTTTGGGATATGATCTGATACCTGAAAACCTGAGAAGAAATGTTGTAAGTATAGTGCCTGATTTGAAGCTTCATGACAAGCAACGAACTAAACTCCCATAGTGGAAGAGGCTGTCGTCGACTGTTTTATGCTTTTTCAAGACACATCCCCACTAATCATCGTGAAGATGTAGTTTGAGGTGGACTTCTTTGTATCAAGCAACCAACATAATCTACATCTAAATATCTAACAACTCTAAATTATCAGACCTTCTATATGTGAGTCCGAAGTCCTTTGTTCTTTGCAAGTAGTTCAACACCTTCTTTACAGTTATCCAATGCTGCATTCCTGGATTAGATAGATACCTGCCCAATATTTCAACTACAAAGGCAATATCCAGTCGCTTGCAGACTTGAGCATACATGATGCTCCCTACTATTGACGCGTACAAAAAATTCTTCATTCGATTCTTTTCCAAATCATTCTTAGGACACTAGAACTGACCGAATTGATCACCCTTTATAATAAGCAATTGTCCAGGAGCACAATTTTGCATGTCGTACCTTTCGAGTAGCCTATCAATATAGGTCCTTTGTGATAGGTTAAGCAGTCGGCATGAACTGTCACGGCGTATCTCAATGCCGATGACATAAGAGCTGTCACTAAGATCATTTATCTCGAGCCTTTGAGATAAGATTTTTTTGGTATTAGTCAACATTCTAATGTAACTGCTAGCCAACAAAATTCATCAACATTCAAAACCAATATAACGAACTTGCTCCCACTGAGTTTAATGTAGATACACCCATCTACAGTGTTTTCTACGAAATCATATGAGGAAATCACTTTATAAAACATGATGTACCACTATCGTGATGCTTGTTTCAACCCATAGATAGATTTCTTTAGCTTATAAACCATATATTCTAAGTCATCGACTGCAAAACCTTAAGGTTGCAACATATATATGATCTCGTTTAGATCTTTATTGAGAAACACAATCTTTACATCCATATGATGTAGCTCCAAGTTCATATGAGCTACAAGAGCTATTATAATCATGAATGAGTATTTCTTAGATATTGCTGAGAAAGTTTCCTTAAAATTAATGCCTTCACGTTAGTTAAAACCCTTGGCAGTAAGTCTGTCTTTATATCTCTCGACATTACCCTTGGAGTCTTATTTGGTTTTATATACCCATTTACAACCAATCGGCTTTATTCCTTGGGATAACTCAACAAGATTCCATACTTTATTATCATTTATGGATTTTAACTCATCCTTTATGACATTAATCCAATTAGAATGGTTAGTAGTTTGTTTGGCTTTTGTAAAGGATTCAGGATCCTTTTTCACCCCCATGTCAAATTCTTGCTCTTGCAGGTATATGATGTAATTGTTTGGAATCGGAAGCCTCATTTTTCTTTCAGATCTTCTTAATGGCTCACTCTCTTGAGTGTGATTTTGATTTCCTTTCTCAGTGAATTGTATAAGAGGTTCATCGTAGTGATCTGCAGTGGTTACAGGCTCAATCGAAGGTTTTACATTCACATGTTCTGAAATGATTGTGATGGGAGTCACAGTTATTTTTTCCTTAAATACAAAATTTCTAATGTTTGTGCTCCCACTATTTTCAGTATCCTCAATGAATATAACATTCCCAGTCTGAATAATCTTAATAGAGTGGGAATGACGGTAGAATTGATAACCATTTGATCTTTCTAGGTATCCCATAAAGAAACAACATATAGTTTTAGGATCGAGCTTTCTTTCATGCGAGTTATAAACTTTGGCTTCAACAGGATATTCCCAAACATGTAAATATTGGAGATTTGTTTTTCTCTCATTTCACAACTCAAAAGGGGATTTACTTACAACCTTTCTAGGGACCCTATTAAGGATATGAACTGTAGTTTTAATTGCATCACCTTACAAAGATTCTTGCAATGTCGAATTACTTATCATGCTATGCACCATATCCATAAGGGTGCGATTGCATCTTTCAATCACACCATTCTGCTCTAGAGTCCCAGGCATGGTGTACTGGGCGATAGTGCCACAATCTTGTAGGTATCTAGTGAAGGGTCCTGGATTGTGACCTGATTTGCCATATCTGTTATAGTATTCATAACCACGGTCAGACCTGATGACTTTAATCTTCTCATCGAGTTGATTTCAATTTCGATTGCATCCTAAGCATGGTTCGATTTATGTTCTTTCTTGCATTTCAATGTCATGTCCAAATTCCTTCGTTTGAAGCACCGAAATCCGAACTCCCCTTTAACAATGCTGATTTGAATATGATGAAGCTTACTTCCCTTTCTAAATAAGGAAAAGATCAGAAAGAACCTCAAGAAACAAATATCAACATGGATGACATCTTCAATGACCTGAAAGAATATGAAGATGCTACTGACTCTAGCTATCACCCCTCTCAATTTGATGAGAGACTATCTACTTTGGAAGAGAAAGTGAATGTTTTGCAAGTGTCCCAAGCATCGTTAGCCCAAACTCAAAAATCATGTATAAAGTACATGAAAAAGTACTTTCATCGTTTCAATCGGAGTTTGAGGATTAATGATCCTTCTATGCCTGCACCATCCTCATCAGAGTTAGAGTGAGTTGGTTTAGTTTTACTTTGATTGGGTCTATATTAAACTATATACTGATGGTTTGCTTGGATCCTTCTTTTATTTGATATGGTTTGTATGGATATTATATACACTGTTTTATACAGTGTTCTCTGCTTATTTTGATGATACGCTTCATTTTACCCTAATTTGTAATAATCCTGATTTCCATTTACACTTTATTTTCTTCCTTTGTCAGTTTATGACAAAAAGGGGGAGAAATCATATATAATATGTTCTCTAGATCTGGCGGAAAAATTGAAATTTTATGAAATTTTATGCCTAGTAGTACATGTGTATATGGCATAGTACATGTTCTATTTGTCAGGGGGAGCTACATACTACTGATTGTTGTGACATCAGATGAATACAGATGGTTACAGGTATGAGTGTTGAATCTATTGGGCAGTATCAATCTTGTTGATGATTGTGATCATGAGTACATGTATGTATATTTGTGGATATGTTGTGCAGTGGATGTGTTGTGTATGTTATGTATTTTGTCATGAAATTGACAAAGGGGGAGATCGTAAGTGCTTTTATGTTTATCACACCTAAGGTTGTCAAATTTCATGAGGCAAAGTGATACCAGTCAGATCACAAGTACGGTTAGATCGCAACTACTCTACATGTCTGAAGATCAGCTCAAGATCGGCTTATCATCTTGAGAAGACGTCACTCGGTTTTAAGACTAGTTGATCTCTGTATTTGCTAACCAACAGATGATATAACCCTAGAAAGGCCTTCAGTTAGGTACTTACAAAAATTCATTTATTTCGGGTTATCTATAGTATATTTTGCTCTGGAGTTCGGCCAACCTAACTTATGGTTCGGCCAGCCTAACTTCCTCAGCTAACCTGACTTCAGATTCGGGCTAAAATTCAATATTTGTAGAAAATTCAGCCAGCTTAACTTAAAATTCGGCTAGCTCGAGTGAAGTTCAGGTCAAATTATAGCAATGTAAACTTTTGAATTTCACGAGAATTCGGTTAGCCAAGTGGGGAATTCTGCCAGCTGAATTGGACATTCGGCCATTCGAATTTCACCTCGGGCCAGCCGAATTTTGGATAAATCTTATCCCGCACAATCCGATAGCCGTTGGAATGAATTTGGTGGAATTCGGCCAACCGAATCTATTCTTAGGCTAGCCGAATTTTCAAACCCTTTGGCTATAAATAAGGACCTTCTCTTATTCTAAATAACAACGAAAAATCACTCTAAACCTTCTGCAAGTGAGAGAGAAGCTCTAGTCCTCGGCAAGCATATTGCGCTGTATTTATAAATTCTTTTTAAGCTTATTCAATTCTATCTCTCAAGATTATTTCAATTTCATTCTTCATGTTGAATGATGTATTTATTTTATCTTCTCTTGCTAGTTTGAAAGATTGATTTTAAAGTCATTCATGAAATAAGGTTTTTCTGCTTAATATTTTAGGTAAAGGTTGTCCTACGAATTATGGAATCAAGGTTTCAATACTTGGACGATTGAGATATTATATTATTTATATATTCCGCTTTTATTTTGATTATTTGGCATTGTCCTATAGATCACATATGCCCTCTATTGATATTTGTCATGATGATGCATTTGTCGATCCACTTGGCTTTCGAAGCTAGCATATGTGATCTTGTATGCTATTGATGGATGTATCCATTCGAAAGGTATGGTATGAGATTAGTATGAATAAATCGGCGGAACTTCTATAGTTTCATGTATACATAATGTGTCAATATATCTGTCAGGTTCATGAAGACATTCAAGGCCTATGTCCGCAACAAGATGCAACCCGAGGGTTGCATTGCAGATTAATACATATAGGAGGAGACAATTATATACTGTAACCAATACAGAGGAAAATAGAGAATAAGCCTTTTGGAAAAATTGAAAAAACAGTTTGACCGAGTCATTCCAGGACGACAAAAGTTGAAAGATATCGTTGATGACGACCCTAATGGTGACGATGTTAGTCTAATAGGTTTGGGTCAAATTTTCATCCCGGTGGGTATTAAATACGAACAGGCTCGTACCTGGGTACTGAAGAGTCATCCCAGCTACGATGCATGGGAATGGTATGCACAGTTAGCTCATATATATATATATATATATATATATATATATATATATATATATATATATATATATATATATATATAATATATATATATATATATAATATGTATGTATTTTGTTTACTTTATGCAATTTTGATATAACAATGATATCGAATAACGTGTAAGTAGCACAAAGATTTCTTACAGCGACACTACAAGATGACCAACAGGGTAACTAGAGAGGATGAATTTATCATTGGTTGAAGAGGCAACCAGAGTTCAACGAATCTTACAATAAAGAATTTAAAGATATAGTGAGAGTACCTTTAGCTTTTGCTACACAATATAATAAGTATTGTATTAATGGTTTTCTCTTCATCACTAAGGACTATGACGAGAATAAAACGAACCAAAACTATTGGGTTTTGACAGAGAGTATGACCACCTCCCAATCTAATGCTAAGGATACGAATACAGTGGATGAAAATCAACCTTACTACGGAGTCCTCCATGGAATTATTCAATTGGAATACCGAACATGGTACAAGGTTGTCCTATTTAAGTGTGATTGGGTGAAGGTGACGCATCACAGTGTTTCTTTTGATGTCAAAGCAAATATGAGATTAGTAAATTTATCTAGTCTTTATAGTTCATACAAAGTGGGCAACGAACCGTTCATTCTTGCGGAGCATGCGAAATTACAAAAGACTGTCCTATGCATTGAGTACGAAGATCAAATAAATTGAATAAATGACGTACCTGATTGAGACGCCATCGCTGTAAATTGAATGCCTCAATCTTCCGCACCTTACACCTTAGGGAAGAACCAGGTTGGAAAATAGAGGCTTCAGTCATGTGTAGGCTTGGGGACCCAGTCCTACTTCTATAGTATAGAGGCTTGAGGAGTTTGAAACCCATCCGAAATCCTCTTCCTTAGGCTCCATACGAATTCGACAATCCTAGTCCAACTAAAACACAGTGCGTGTGACACAATTAATTGTAATGCACCACCCCTTACATGATTTTTAGATGAATCACAACTTTGTGGGGACCACTGTATGCCTGATCACATTATCCAACCCTTAAGGAGATCTATACCGTTGATCAATAAGGCTCACCTTATAGAATTTTTACAGGTCCATCCATAAAAGCTACAATCTTCACTCATGGGACCACAAAACAATGACGCGATGCATGCCTTGTGATATAAGGACCACAAAACAATGACGCGATGCATGCCTTGTGATATAAGGACCACAAAACAATGACGCGATGCATGCCTTGTGATATAAGGAAAGCTTTGACGGTCCCATGTACACATGTTTACATCCAACATTACACGTGCCTACCTCACATGCCTATGATATCTTAGGACTGTCAATGGGTTGGGTCCTTGAGTTTTCATACCCAATCTTATCGAATCACTATATTACCATGTTGGGTCCTTTCAGGTTTGGGTCTTCTTCTTCTTCTTCTTTGTTTTTTGACTTGGTGTGTTATATGATTGCTTGCTTGATTGTTTTAGTTATTTTGATTGTTCTATCTTTGTTGAGCATGCTTTCTCAAACCGCAGGACCAACGATAGTGTTAGATATGAATTTCTAATACCTAGGGTTGATCTGGACTTATCGTGGCTTAAAATTACGTCATAGTAGTGTGAGCTAAGATCCTGTTAACTTCAACATCCACAATTTACATGGTTTAATATAAGTTAATAGTTGCCATTTATTAATTCATTACTTATTGCACATTAAGCATCATACTTTGCCAGAGTATTAAGCAACTTCACCTTAGTATATGACCCCATCCATTGTGGGGCCACCAAATTAATGTTTCGATCACCAAGCCTAGGGTCACACATTATGGATTGACCCATCAAAACACTTCAGTCCTGTAATAACCTGAATTAATTATGACAGTCTAATTTTAACCATTGATCGATGTATCCAATTATTCTGATATGACCGATGATCTACAAGATCAACCAGTCCAATCTCAACCATTGATTTGAACATATCCAAATCCAACCATCCATTATTCAATAAAATCAACTATGCATCTAACCATCCATCCAAAGAAACATCCATCTAACCATTGATATGCTGAAAATCGTTAACACACTTGTCATCCATCTAAATTGACCGCCCATTTTGCTGGTCATGTAGCCACCCATAATTCTAGTTTTCTATCTGACCACATACCCAATGTGGGGTCCATACCAAATGTGTGTGTATCACCTCTTTTAGAAGTCACCGTTCATCACTCTTTCATTTAACCCATCCTCACATCTTATCCATCCATATCACCTTCAATCCATATGTACATTTGGCGGTCCAACCACCGATCATGCACCAACTCTTCTAACAACATTCATCTACACCATCCGTTCATGCATGCATCAAAATTTCACATTATGTACAACAATCGTATGCACGCCCACTTCGCACATATGTTGCATGCACACACACTTATCACATGTGTGATATACACCATACACACATGTGGCACACATGAGATGCATGGTGCACATGTGCACTAGATAGCCCACGTTGAAAAAAAAAAAGAGAAAAAAAAACATGACAAAAGGAAATGAAAACGGAAGCAATGAATGTGAGCGTTGCTTCAATGCACGTGTCTAAAATAAATTATAAAGAAGAAGGTGGCTCTTCACCAAGGTGGGAATGTGAGAAATAAGGAAGTGTGTGACGTGAGGAGGGGTTAAAAGCAAGTGTTGGAACGTGAGAGAGAGAGAGAGAGAGAGAGAGAGAGAGAGAGAGAGAGAGAGAGAGAGAGAGAGAGAGAGAGAGAGAGAGAGAGAGAGAGAGAGAGAGAGAGAGAGAGAGAGAGAGAGAGAGAGAGAGAGAGAGTAAAGATAATCTCTTTCCAGTAAAGATAATCTCTTTTCATTGTTGTTCACGTGAGAGAGAGTTGAAGAGAAAGTGAGATAGAGAGAGAAAAAAAAGGGAAAGGAAGAAAGGAATAAAGGAAGAAATGAAGAAAAAGAAAGGAAGAGAGAGAACAAGGAAGAAAAATATACTTTCTTAAAGTGAGTTTTCTCTCACTTGATCTTTAAGAAAAATTTATGTTTATTATTATTATTATTTATTTATTCATTTATTCAAATAATTAATGTTATTTTCCTTTAAAAAATGAATAACCCAAGATCTAATGCCCATCTTATTTGTTACTTTTTGTTTATTTTTTAAAAATTGCTTACCATACTTTTAAACATGTCATTTAAATTTTTGTTGTTCGGTTTTCTTTATTTTAAATTGACATTCCTCAAATTGACTTTAATATTAGCTTATTATATATTAATCCTGCCTGGAAAATTTATCTTTGGATTTAGATTTGTTTTTGTTAAAATTATTGCAAAAATCTTAAGTTTATAAAATTTTAGATTCTTAAATCAAATAGATTATATTGCATGTTTATTTTATTTTTAATGTATAACTTTAATCATGTATGGGCAATTTACATTGATTTGAAATTTTGTTTTTGGTTTGATAAATTAATTATATCATATATTATAGATTCAACCAAAGAATAGTGATCATTGTAGATTTATAGAAATATTTATTTCATGTAATATTGAAATCATGCATGACCAGAATAATTTTTGAAATACCAGAAAATAAGTGGGGCGATCAAGTCCTCTGGGTTGAAAATTCCTAAAGCGTAAATAGGTAGGGCGATCAAGACCATTGGGTTGAAAGTTCCAGAAACCCAACTGGTACCTCTTGGAACCTCTACCATACCCTTTGAGCGGGTGAGCATGTCAGGATTATAAAGGTTCCCACTGTCAGGTTCGGTAGGGTGGTAGTATGGCTAGCTAATGTATAAATGAGTCCCTCACCGAGTGTCCTTTGAATGGGTGATCATGTCACATAAGAGGTTCCTATTGCCAGGCTAGGTGTTGTATTGGTGCGGGTGTTGGCCAACCAATGTAAACTGGCCTTGGTGTTAAAAAGAATAAATCGCACAAGTTATTATGGATTATAACATATGTTGATTTCATTCATTCGTATCTTTTTTTTTTTTTTTTTTGAAATTTACATTGAAAAATCTTGTTTATTAATATCGCCATCTGTTACTTTACCTAAATAAGTATTGTATCTTTTAGTACATTTTATTCAGAATATATGACTTATTTTTGAAACCTGTGTTGAGATTACTCGCTAGGCTTCGCAGCTTACCCTGTTGGGATTTTAAAATTTCAGGATCAGAATCTCGTGGAGGCGCTTAAAGAGATTTTCTTTTATTTCTTTAACATTTTCTAAATAAGTTGTAATGAACATTAAGTTTAGTATGATGGAATGACGATGACATGTGTTTGGTGATAATCTTGAATAGTTGGAACATGGATATTTTAATTTTCTCCAAATAAATATTTGATTTTTAAAATTTTGGATGGTTATATTTTATGAATGAGAATCATTTTGTCAATACGTGTGTGGATTATGAAATATAAACATAAAAAACATAAGTCATGTCTTCAGGTACGAAATCAGGGTTGGATATACCCAGGTGTAGGATTTCGGGGCGTGATAAGTTCAATGTAACGTGCATGTTTTGGACGGAGGGATTCTTGGTGCAAGATTGGAAATCTCATTTAATATATTAAGCCAACCTTTTAGGAATGTAGATTGTGTATGCTGAGTAAACTATGTGGGGCATTATTCATGCCATCCATCAATTTTTTCAGCTCATTTTAGGGCATGAGCCCAAAATTGAAGCATATCCAAAGCTTGAGTGGACTACACCACGGGAAACAAAGGAGATAATGACATCCACTGTTGAAACCTTCCTAAGGCCCACAATGATGTTGATTTGTCATCCAACCATTTCATAAAGTCACAAAAATATGAATAAAGGGAAAACACAAATATTTGTTTGATCCAAAACTTCCTTCTGTGGCTTGAGGAAACCTTTGTGCCCTTAAAGAAGTTTTCAAGGATAGGTGTTGTGGTGGAAATTTGGGCTAATGCCTTAAAATGAGATGCAGATGGACGACAGGGACAAGACACATACATCACATATGGGGCCCACGAAGTTTACCGTGTATGTGGTTTTTCACCACATTGGCTCCTCGAACCTATGACCTCGTGTTGAAACTCTTGCTAGTCAACCACTAAGGCATGAGTAAGAACCCAAATTAATGTAATAAGTTAATAATTGCTCGGTGGAATTCATTTGTTATCCAAAAAAACATACCTGGCCATATTGGTGGGAAACTTTTTTCATTTTCCTAGATTTTTATGATTTTCCTCCTATCCGGACTACTCTAAACATGAATGACATCTTGATGGGACCAGAACCGTCTAAAACCTGTTTTTACCTAACATGGAAGATACTAAAGCCCTAGGGCCCACCATGTTGTGATGTGAAATTCACTCCACCCATCAGGTGAAAACCCTGTGTTCATCCAACGGGCTGAAGAACTCAAATGAATCACACCAATGGCAACAATGGAAAATTGTGTAGGGAACTTCTAAGTTCATATGGGCCACTCGCTGTTGCTAATAGATGTCTTAAATCTATCAGTCAGTCTTGGCTCGATGACATCAAGCATGCTTTGATGTCATCGAAGCCAGTCGATGTCATTGAGTATTTTTTGTATTTCCACCTCTGGTCGCTGGACGCTGACATTGAAGGTTGCTCGATGTCATCGAAGGTTTATGCAGATTTTTTGCGGAAACACAGATTCTACGATTTTTCTTTCCGATTTTATTTAGGTTTCTTTCTAAACCTATATAAAGGGATGTATATGGGATTGTGAAGTATTCTAAAGGATACTAAGTCTTTAGAAACCATTCTTAGGGTTTCTAAAAGGGTTTTAGGGTTATCAAAAGGGTGGAGCAAGGTGAGATTTGAGGATTGCTCAAGTCCGGTAAGCCCTTTCTCTTTGTAATTTTGCTTTCATAGTGAAGATCTGTCGCTTTGTGTTGTGGTTTTTTCCCAAAAGGGTTTTCCACGTTAAATCTTTGTGTTCTCTTGTGTTTGCTTGGTGCTCTTGGATTGCTATCCTATATTCATCTTTGTGTGATTCCGCCGCCTAATCCCCAACAAGTGGTATCAGAGCAATCATTGGGGTACAAATTTGAATATGCAGGATAAACATCAATAGGAAACGCTATGTTTGATATTGAGAAGTACTCGGGAAAAAATAATTTTGAGTTATGGAAGATCAAGATGATTAGTCTATTAACCAAGCAAGGCAAAGTTAAGGCTCTTGAGGAGCAAAAATTGACTATGAATGACGAAGACTAAAATACTCTTGACATGAATGTTTTACCTTCTATCCATTTATGTCTCACGGATGAGGTTCTCTACAATGTTTTGAGGGAGAAAACTGTGGCTAGTTTATGGGCGAAGTTAGATGATATCTATGCGAAAAAATCCTCTGAAAATCGCCTACGCTTGAAGCTACAATGATATACCTTTTGTAGACACCCCACCCAGGCTAACATCTTGAAGAGGCAAGGACAACCCGGGCCATGATCAACCATACCCAAACCCGAAACCCTAATCCCCCAAACCCAAAACCCTAATACAAACCATACCCAAACCTGAAGCCCTAATCCAAACCGTACCCGAACCCGAAGCCCTAATCTAAACCCTACCCGAACCCGAAACCCTAATCCAAGCCCTTAGAACCCCCTAAACCCAGCCCGAAGTCCCAAATCTAGGACCTATTCGATCTAGGTCAGCCTAGAAATATACTCGGCCAAGCCAAAAACCTGAAAAAAGGACAACCGGACAAACCAGCGCGCCACATAAGGACCGCACGTTCAGGCCCGGCTCGAGCCCGGCCTGGGCGGTAGTTTGACTACCGCCGGCGGTACTCTGATTACCTCCGCTCGCCAAACGCGTGTGTCCTCCGAGCAATAGCTGGCACAACGTCTGAAAGTCAACTTTCTCCAGGAATTACCCTCCTATCCGATCCTATTTACTATTTTACTAAGCCCAAGAGCTAATGAGAGCGCCCCACGTGGCATTCCTCTCCCCTTAACCAATCACCACTTGCCACCTCAGCTTTTACCCCTCTTAAACCTCACAATTACCGCAATGCCATTGGAGAAGGCTATAAATAGCCCTCTCCTCCTCTCATTAACAACAACAACGAAGACCTTAAGCATCTCCACATCTAAGAGAGTGAGTGAAAGAGGGAGAGGAAGAGAGGGAAGGAGAGGGAAGGAGCTCCTAAGCCTCCCAAGATTCGATCCTTTAGACACCCCCTAGCCATTCCTCTTGACCCTTCTAAGCCTAGCCCATGTTGGTCATGGTTCAATCCATGTTCTAGCCTACCCAAGTCTAAAGCCAAGGATCCATTCATCTCATACATCATCATGACATTTACTCCCTTCTTAACCCCCCTCCTACTCTAGACTTCTAGCGAACGTATGCTCTGTGACTTGCCGTACTCCGGATCCTGTCACATTAGAAATTCCTAGTAGCCTAGTCTGATTTTCTTATCCCTTTGCATAACCATAATTACACCCGCCTTCTAGACACGCCGTCGGATGTATGTTCTATGGCTTGCCGAAACTTCGGATCTTGTCGCATCAGAAATCCACGTGTGCCTAGTCATACCTCGCCACACTCATCTTCCCTTGAGAATATTTTATCATACCAAGTAGAGACCGTACATTCGTATGGACAGAGAGGGTGCCTAACATCTTTCCTCTTTGTAACCGAGGTCCCTTACCTGGAATTCTGGATCGTAGACCAGGAGTCAATCTAAGGTAGAAGAGTCTTCGAATTTCTCCAACCTTACGTATTCCGCGGTTTTAGCCGACCGCAAGATTCTGAGATTATTTGGCTAGTGGCGACTCCAACATCCACAAATTAGCCTAATCACCCCCAAAAAACTAAACATACAAAACAGTGTGGGCGCCGAATTCCAGTGTCCACAGAATGACGAATCCACTGGGGATTTCTAGCATTGACTAGCTGAGACCCGACTCGAAAGTTTGTGATACTTTACTCTCAAGGGATATTAACCATTGCATTCAACAAAAAATCTTCCGCTTACACTTGCTTAGGTACTGATTCGAACCATGAGCACTCGATCTCGCACAACCATGACCTCTTAAGCTACCCATGAAGAAGAGCTGACAGCTCAGCCAGCTCCCGAAACATCAGCACCCGCACCTACACTAACACCCGTGTCGTTACCTCCAGCAGCTCCTACAAACCCACAAGCTAACGCAACCATGCAAGAGGTGGCCCAAAGTCTCCGGGCAATGCAAGAGCCACTACTTTGCCTGGTACCGAGTGCCACACCAAATACACGGGTAACCCAGCCTAGTGTACAGAACAGTTCAATCCCTCAAACTCCTTTTTCTTTTTCCCTCATTCCTCCAACGAATCTTGTCCTCCCTCTCCTAGAGGAGTCAACATAAGATCAACAACAACTAGCAAATGGGAGCAACCCTCCCACACATCATTACTCAACACATCACAACAATCAGGTTACAACATCCGTTCCCCCTAACGGGAACCACAGACAAGAAGTAACGGATGCCCATGAAGGGGGTCAATTTCGAGTCCAACTCATTCCCCCAAATGGGACTAACATTCCGGAATTGACAGATACCGTAGGCGGGAGCCATTTTCGTACATCGCACCCTCCTCTGAAAAGGAGCGGTGTTCAATTTCAATTACCTCCCGCCATCGGGAGTCCATCTTCTTTCCAACAACCCCCCATTCTAGCAAACCAAAGGATTGAGGAAGTCGATCCTTACGAGGAGGAGGTAGCACAAGCCCTACAGCAAGGGGTAAGATACACATAACATAACAGAGTGGAGATTGAGGAATTGCGGGAACAACTACAAATGGTGCAGAACCAGCTGCAGAGGCAACAGGGGGTTGATCATCTATCCACCAAGTTCAGGGACCTATGTCCTTTCCCAGATGCTCGGGTACCTCCAAACTTCGAGGTGCCCAAATTCAAGAGGTATGACGGTAGTGGGTGTCCCACAACACACTTGAAAGCTTTTTGTGGGGAACTCAATACGATAACAGGAAATGATGGAGCTTTGATACGACTCTTCCAGAAATCCCTTAAAGGTGACACTTTGGATTAGTACACCTTGCTGGATAGCCATCAAATCAGAACCTGGGAAAGACTCTCCCAGGCATTTATTGACAGATTTTCATATAACCTGAACATGGCTTCGAGAAGGTCAGACCTGACTACCCTAAGACAGAAAAGCGATGAGTCCTTATCAGCATACATAGGGCGATGGCAGGCCATGATAGCCCGAATGAGAAACCCCATCTATGACGAAGAGCAGATATCCATGATCGTCCATTCCGCAAAACCAAGCATTTCTAGATATCTGATCTCATACCCATAAGTGAATTTCTCCCAGCTCATCCGAGCTGGGGAACAGGTGGAAGCCGGGATTAGAGTCGGAACCATTTCTCCATGGCCTCACCTAGTTCCCTCAATCAAAAGGAACAGAGTCGAGGGGAAGCCTGTCGGATGTAGGAATGGAAACAGTACTGCTCCCACGCAACGCACCACAGAGGTCAACAATATCATCGCCAACGCTCAAGGCAACCAGTATGCCCCGCAACCAGAGCCACAACAAAATAGGTAGTACCAGCGACCGGACCAACAATACCAGCCACAGCAAGCCCAATAGGGATATCAGGAGCAACCGCTTCAGCAACAGCAGCAACAGCCTCAGAGAAATACGCAAGGCCCATACAAGCATGCAATGCTAGGTAGGAAGTTCACCCCTCTAGCACAAACATACAGTCAAGTCCTGACAATGCTGATGCAAAGGCAACTCTTGACACCACTTCAGCCTTGGCTTCAACTAAATCTCCTGCCACCAGGCTAAATGAAAACCAGTATTGCGCATATCATCAGGCTCCCGTTCACCTAACAGATCGTTGTTTCGCCCTGAAACATGCGGTTCAAGACTTGATCGAGAGCCAGAAGATCGCAATTACCCTGCAGGCTGGCAATGCCTATCAGGCGAACATTCTCCAGAATCCCCTGCCATCACATCCCGCAGGACCCAGCACGTCTGACACCTCTACCGTCAACAACATCGAAAGAGAGCATCCCATATACTCTTTCCCACATCACTCCATACAAGCAATCATGCTCGATACAGCAAATCAGACATGGAGATACCAACAGGCACCTCCACCTGGACCGCAGATATACTGTAACATCCAGAATTTTTGCCAACCTGGGATTAGACATCCTTAGGCATTGGGTCAATCTTAACACCTGATTAACTTTTCAAACGCTCAATTCAAAGCCTCAAATCCCGTCTTAAACCATTTTCTTCACAAATCCCACCCTTCACTACCTTGTGCTTTCAATTTTTCAAAGCACTTTCGCCCTAGACACTATCTTAAACTAGCTAAGTAGTAAAACTTGGATCACTTTATATACAAACTGCAAAGGCCTAAGTACCATCTCAACTAGAAAATAATTAGGATTAAATCCTTTAGAAATTTAACAAAGTTAACTAAGTGCAAAACTCGATTAGCCATTAAGTCCGTTGGGATCGCTTTAAATACGATCTGCAAGACCCAAAACTTGCAAAATCAGTGACTCTAGGTTTTCCTAAAGTTTAGAACCAAACTCATTTCCCGTCTGCTCTCGGGAATGAAACGAAACTTCGTATTAGGTCTAGACCGCACATCGGGAGTCCGATTAACACGAAGCTAAGGAACTAGGACCGCCTCACTGGGCTTGACAATCATCTCAAAAATCAGATCCAGCCGATGTCCCACGGCCATTCGTTTCGATCCGGAGCGAGGGAGTGTGAAAAACACTATTCCCTTTGAAATTAAAATATCTGGAATAGTGATCTGGCACCATTCGCTTGCGCATCAGTATTAAGCAACCAGACCGTCAGAATCAGACCAAATTACACCCTCGGATCAGGAAAAATTTCAGGAACATTTACATGTACTTGGAATTTCGGATCGTGGCCCACTGACCGTTGAACTGAAAGTGGTCCGCCACGTGCGATCTGGGAATCCGATTGAGTCGAAAACGTAATCCCTCATAGATCCATGTGTGGTGAGCTTAAGTCTGACGTTTGGCTCAAGGAGGGCCACCAGAACCTCTCTTTTGAGCTGGAAAAGTGACGAAATACCTATATTAGCAGTAACCTTTGAACAGGAGTCTATTTCGGTGAGTTTTGAGACTATATAAGGACCTTAAACCCTCTCTCATGGCAGCCATACGATTTTGGAATTGAGAGAGGGAAAAGAGAGAAAGTGAGGGAGAAGTGGGAGAATCTCCCTGCCGTCGTTTCCCTGCCACCACACGGGCTGCACCGCCTCTTTCCAGGCGCGTTTCCGGCGATGTCAACTCCGTTTTAAGGTGAGAAACCCTAACCCTAGGTCTGATTTGAAGTGTATAGGTAATAGGTTCTGAAATAGCTAACCTATTTCGTTCCATTGGTTGCCAAACTGCCGAATACGGAAGCTTAGCAAACCTATCAACTCCGTTACGATTCTACGACAAAAGGTGAGGACTTTAAATGTATAAGTTACGTTTTTCAATGCTTTCAATGTCAGATAATGATAGATTCATGATCTGCATGCAATTGCACATGTACAAAGTGCTTTCCGTTTCCTGTTTCGATTAACGTTGTAGAATATGGAATTTCACATACTCTAGGTATACGTAGAAATACCGTATACGTATTTTTTTTGGAGAAATGTTTGACATGTTTATTTAATGTATGATTATACTATATATGGATAAAATACTAGTTTGGCGAAAGGAATCACCGTAATACATGTTCACTTGTAAATGCTACGTATGTTGAAATTGTGTATTCTAGAAATACCGTATATGTGTAAGTTTTGGAAATGTAATTGTCATGATTATTTGTAGTATGATTATGGTATACAGGGATAAAATACTCGTTTGGCTAAAGGATAACCCTAATACATGTTTTACTAACATACACCATGTATGTTGTAATAGTGTATTCTAAGTGTTTGTGGAAATGGCTGAATGAGTATAGAATTCTCATTCGTGCTCGCCATGACTAATTGTCATGGATTCATGATTGATGTATTGGCGATACCCCCTCTGACGAAAGGATTTGCCCTAAGTCACGCCACGACCAATATACACTATATATGTTAGAATGTGTGGCCTAAGTGTTTGTGGAAATGACTGAATGGATATGGAACTTGGATTCCTACTTGCCATGACTATCCGTCGTGGGTGTACGCGTGTTATGATTGGGGCAACTCCCTAGTGAAAGGATTTGGCCTAATGCCTATGTGATCGACATATGTCGTGTATGTTGATGTATGTTTGTTTAAGTGTTTCTTGAAATGTCTGAACGAGTAGTAGTTAGCAAATTGTAAAGTATAAGGGTGTTGAGATATGATTCTCAACCTCTTTTAACTATGTGTATGATCTCCTTTGATAGTTGTGTGATTAGGAATTGAACATGTACAAACGCATGCCTGTGTTGTGATTCATAACATGCTCAACTGCTTTATGATTTTAACTATGTAATGCATATGTTTAAATTTATATTTACGTTGTATGATCCGTCATGGGTGATGGGGGAGTGGAGCAACGAGTGCGTGCAACAGCCCTGGCAGCCCTAAACGGATAATACCAGACCTTGACTGTATGAGTTGAATCTTGATCCATTACTGCTTTATTTATCTGCAATTGATTGTGTTTGGGGCTATGATTATGGCCCAGGCAATCGGTAACGAGATTGAACTCGTGGCTGAGATTCATTTGCCACGTGGGATGTGTTCAACGAACTCGAGTCGTGCGTTGCCTGTCGGCAGTGGCTAGGCCACATGAAGTTGTTTATGCACTTCATGTCGTGCAGCTCAACGGGCGATCGTGCTAGTCGAGCTCGTCAAGTAACCCGATCTGTCTTATGCATGTTCACCCTGTTTGGACGCTACTGCTTGAACCTAGGGTACCAAACTTACCAGTGAAACTCCCTTTTAACCATGGTACTTCGATCCGCTAAGACGCATGAGCCGGGCATGGTGGTATGGGACACCGTGGTCGAGCTGTCGGCCTACGCTGGGGCCATGTGCCTCCCCGTAGTGACCATTGTGCAACCAACTCGTGAGTCGAATATGGTGGTATGGGACACTGTATTCGAGTTGTCGATACATACGGCGAGAGCCGAGTACGGTGAGACCTGTACTCGTGCTGACGGGCGACGAGTCCTCCGCAGTATCTTCAAGTATACTCCAAGGGTCTGTGATTGGCGACGAGTCTTTCACAGCAACTAGAGTATGAGTGGAGCCGAGTACGGTGAGACCTGTACTCGAGCTGACGGCTAGTGATTGAGCCGAGTACGGTGAGACCTGTACTCGAGCTGACGGTCAGCAATTGAGCTGCATACGGTGAGATCTGTATCCGTGCTGATGGGTGACGAGCCCTTTGTGATGCCTTCGCTAAGCCTCTCAAACCATAATGTCGTATGAGATTAACTAGGATTGACGACCCTAGAATGGATCATGTTTGGGAATGATACAAGGGAGGTACCTTAGTTTCCCAATACTGCTGTTTGAAATGGACTAATAAAAACTTGGTAATCATGAGCATCATCGCACCGCATGTGCTTTGTAGATGTGGCGCACTGAGGGAGTAAGCATTCGCGAACGTAAGATGATGTCGCTTGAGGGTGGTTTGGCAAGGGCATACAGCATCATGTCATTTCATTCTCGCATTTAATAAGAGTAGTTAAACTTGTTTGATTTGTACTGCTTGATTGAATTGATAACATGTTAACCTATGCTTTACTGTTCCACTGAGTTGATCACTCACTCCCACGTTACGGGACGGTGTTGTACACACCAACCAGATTTGTTGAGTTTCAGGTGGTGGCGATGCTTGTGAAGCAGAGCCGGACTACTTCTATGATGATCGGAGGAATTCTCCTATCTGTATCTCTCTGGCAGGTCAATGAAGACCTGATATTGTATTGACGGGGCTATGGTACATGGGATAGGAGGCATTACACTTCCTCACATTTGGTACATTTTAGAACTGCACTTGTATTTATTTAACCTGGTAATGTTATCACACTCTGGAGACTCATCATAGGTTATATATTTTATCTATCTATCACAGTCTTCCGCTTGCAAATTAACTGTCTCTGGAGTATGATATGTTGTTTTGGCTTAATCTCACTCATGTTCAATGCACGAATACAGTCAACATTCAATCATCATTCATTTTGTTGCATAAGTGATGTTCTGGAACTCGGGAGTTGAGTTTATGTCCGACCCCCGATTTTCAGGGCGTTACATATACCTCGAGGCAGCACCGATAGCTTCACTTCTCATCCTTGAAGCAGCACCCACCATGCCTCTGCTCATACTCGAAGTGGCACCGACAGCACAACCCCTCACCCTCCAAAGGGCATCAACAACATCCAGGCTACAATCTCAACTTTCACTCTCCAAGGATCACAGCTAGCGCCACCCCCGACACATCCAAACAAGTCAGGTCTTGAACCTATCATCCTCCCAATCGGGCTTCCCGATCTCACCTCGTTGACCCTGCAAGGGGCACCCCCTGTCCAATCTCCAAATCACCTCTTGCCTCACCAATTGGCACATGCCCAGAGGATCCCTCCTTCACAAAGTACACATCAAAAGGAGGAGGAAAATCCCACTGTTAAGCCCTATGAGGATTCAGTCACATCCCGGGGAAAATCCTCGAGTCTACCACAGATAGATCTCACCACTCAACCTCAAGAACCGGTGATATATCTGGAAGGGAGGATGGTTCCCTCCTATAACCCAAAGGCAGTCCCATGGCACTATCCTGAATGTGCCGAAGTGGGTAATAACGACAAGTTCAGAAGAGATAACTAGAACCCGAAAGAAACCCGTGGAACTATGGCAGGAACAACCCACAAAGCTGACACCGCTTACGACATAGCAGCTCAACTCAATTCAATTCCAGCACATATTTCCATCTGAGAACTCTTATGCACATCAAGGTCACACCAAGAGATTTTGCAAAGACCCTGAATGATGCACACATCTCTCCTGACGTACCACCTAAAATGGTGGCAAGTATGATCGACCAACTCCTCGCACCATGAGTGATCACATTCTCAGACGAGGAGTTTCCACCTGAGGGCCTTAAACATGGATGCTCATTAAATATAGTTGTCCGTTACAAGAACTTCAAAGTACCACTTGTGCTTATAGACAACAGATTGAGCCTAAATGTTTGCCCTCTAATGACTGCTGAACATTTAGGGATAGAACCATCCTCTTTCCGACCAAGCACCATGAGCGTCCGAGCTTTTGATAACTCCCGAAGGCAGGTAGAAGAGGAAATTGACATTGAGTTACAGATTGGACCAGACCTAACTCTAGTCACATTCTAGATTATCGATATTCCCGCCTCTTTCAATCTTCTATTGGGACGGCCATGGCTCCATGCTGTTGGAGCCATCCCATCCACTCTCCACCAAAGGGTCAAATTTCCGTCAAAATCAAATCATCTCGATACTAGCTGAGCCGAAAGTCATCCTACCAATGGCGGTCAATACCCCAGAAACTGGCATTCCAGTGATTGACGTCCAGCATGCAGAGGGTGACATATCATATCACAGTTTCGAGTTCGAAATCGTGAACTCCATTGCCAACCCTCACCCGCTTGCAGTCGAATATGTCATCCCTCCTACTGAACGTCTGATCCTGAACTACCGCACTGAGTTCCATGAGAAAGGTATGGTAGTAAAACCAGCCTTTGCTAACATACAAAGACAGGGACGGGTATTAATCGACACCGGAAGATCAGGCCGCAAGGTCTAAAAAGAGGCAACCATTCAAGTGCACACCCATCAAGTTCGTCAAGGCTGGAACAGTCCGTGGTGACACAATGATCTCCCTTGAGGACCACCTCTAGCGGCTTAATCTAACAGAACATTCTAGCCAGGAATCCATTTGGCCGCCAATAAGGTGGGACAAGATCCTTAGGTGAAAAGGCCAAGTTATATGTCCTGGAGGGGGGGGGGGGGGGGGGGTGAATAGGACTATGCCAAATTAAAATAAAATCAGCGGAAATAAAATAAACCAATAGCCTTACAACATGAATCAATTCACAAAGCTAAATTTAAATCACCTTGATAAATAGATATCGAGAGATTGATGCAAATTCAGTTCTAAGGACAACCTTACACCATAATCAACAAGGGCTTATGGTAGGACAACCTTATTTCTAGAACCTCTTTTGGATCAAGGACTCAATATTAATATAAGTAAATGAAATAGCAAGGAATTGAATTTAAATGCAGAAGTAAGATCTAAATTATTACAACAATCCCCACACTTGCTTGAAATGTAAATAGTTACAACATTCACATCCACTTGTACAATCCACACAATCGAATGATAAAAGATATGACAATTAAGCAAGTATTCAAACCACAAGTCAAAGAGTTATAGTGGTTCGCTTGTGTGTACACCAACTATTTTCCAACAGCCACACAAAAAGCTACTCCACTCCTAATATCCTCACACAGGGGATATTAGCGTTCACTAACAAATAGGTTTTCACAGGTTCACCAAAAACCTTTACAATTGTGTCCTTTTCACTTGGGCTTACACAATTCAAAAACCCCTCTTTTCTGAGTTTTCTGGTTTTCCTCAGACAACCAATACAATGAGATTTTTTTGGTTCAACCTCAAACAAAACCAGTACAACGAGATTTTTCTGGCTTAACCTCAAACAAAACCAAAAGTAAATGAATTTTACAGAATTGTAAAATACCTAGATTTCTCCTTTTTCGTAGCATCCCGGTAGAACCAATCGGAGTAGATGATTTGAATGTCAAAGTTCAATTTCCAATACTCACATTCATAAGGTTCTAAGTTCTAATTGATTTTAGATTTAACTCGTTGGGCGTAGCTAAATTTGATTTTGATTCAAAGAAGAAGGAATAAGATAATTCCTCTTTTCAAATAAGATTGGAATATAGAAACAAAATCAAATTAAATAAGCTAGCAAAAAGGAATATTAAATAAGCACAATCTAGCTTAAAATAAACACAAACTTACCTCAGCGTGATCACTTGAAAATTCTTAAATTGTATGAAGTTGAAGTTATCAAAACTCTGAATTTCGTGTTCAATTTATAGAAGCAGAAATCGCTCCTACGACTGGTCTTAGAAACCTACGACTGGTCGTAGCTCTAACAGATTTTTGAAAAAATAAGCGCGATCTTTAAAAGCCGTTCTACGACTGGTCGTGAGTACCCTACGACTGGTCGTGGGTCACCTACGACTGGTCGTAGATTCCTACTACTGGTCGTAAGACCAGAGATTTTGTTGCTGGACTTTAAGTCGTAGCTCCACGACTGGTCGAGGACGAGTCGAAGCCACTCCTACGACCGGTCGAAGGACCTCCAGGACTGGTCGTGAGCGTACCAAAAATTCCGAAAAATCTTCAACTACTTAGGACTGGTCGTGGAATTTCTTGGACTAGTCGAACCAATGCTAAGACTGGTCGAACAAGAGCTAGGACTGGTCGTAGAATAGACCAACCTTATGTAATTTAAATATTTGATTAATGTATCCAAAGTGACCTACTTAAAGGGTCAACCTAAGGTCATTCAAACCTGAACCATGTCGTATGGACATTGAACTTCAACCATTCAACGAATGTAGATAATTTGAATCATATTAGGCTTGAGATCTTGAACCATATCATGCTTGAGATCTTCATCAACATAGAACTACTTCATGCGTTGTTTCTTTAGATTTGAACTTCAACATTGTAGCTTCTTGAGGCTTCAACATGTAGCTTCTTGAGGCTTCAACATGTAGCTTCTTGAGGTGTCTTGAATTCCAATAAATGATCATACAAGTACAGAACACAGATAGATGTTTTGGCACACAAAATTTGACAACCAAAGAGCATGAGATCATAACACTTACATTAGGGCATCAAAAGCACATCCAATGCTAGGGGTAGAACCCCCAGACCCATCACATGAGGCTAGGAGCATGGAAGTAGGGCCACCCACAGAGGACTCAGGACCAGGGGTGCCCATTACAAAGGACACAAGCAAGAACGGGGAGGCACCCATCCCCACCAATAGTCAAGGAGAAAAACTCCCATCAATAACTTAGCAGCACAAGGGGCAGAAGAAGCCCATTCATTAGATCAAAAAAGGGAAGTGGCCCTCCTTTGATTGGACAGACATCAGGATCCCACCACAATATGGACCTGAGGAGCTCGAGGAGCTCCAACTTCTGAGCGAAGAGATCGAATCAGACTTCGACTCTGAGCCCAGCCCAGCAGACATCATGGTCATCGGGACGGATGACCCACAAGAACAAACAAAGTAGAACGATAAGATCGAAAGGGGGAAAGAACCAGGCTGGACAGCCACCCCCTAATGATCGAGTCAGCTGGTAAATCACCCATGATTGCCGGTCTCAAAAAAAATAAAATAGCAATGTAAATAGCAGTTGGTACCCCGTATCAGGATAGGACCAATCATGGTTTGCAACACCGTCCTGTTCGGGACCCCTTGGCAACACAAAAAAATCAGAAAACCTTCAAAACACAAAAGCATCACATATTCCAAAAATCACAAAAGAATCAAATACCTCTCAAAATCACAAAATATCAAAAAATCTTCAAAACACAAAAATAACAGAAAAACTTTCAAAACTCACTATTGAAAAGGCCAAGCTATATGTCCTAGAGGGGGGGGGGGGGGTGAATAGGACTATGCGAAATTAAAATTTAATGGCGGAATTCAATTGAAAATAAGAAAGCCTTATAAACAGATAAATAAAAGACAATACTTTAAATAAATTAATGAACGGAAATGTAAAGCAATCTTAAATAAAGAGCTTGATACTAATATGGTTCTAAGGACAACCTTTGCACCATAAAAACTAAGGGTTTATGGCAGGACAACCTTACTAGAACAAATTGAATATCAAAACTCAAACAGAAAGGAAATAAAGGAAATAGCAAGAAATAAATTCTACACTATTACAACATTCCCCACTTTGCTTGAAATGTAAATATTACAACATTCGCATTCACATATACATTCCACATATCTCAATGATTAAAGATATAGAAATTAAGTAAACATCCAAAACACAAAACTCACCGATAATAGTGGTTCGCCTGTGTGTTCACCAATTGTTAAACAACAGCCACACAGCTTGTTACTCCACTCCTAATATCCTTACACAGGGGATATTAACATTCACTATCAAAATAGGTTTCACAGGTTCACCTAAAATCTTCACAATTGTGTCTTTTTAACTTGGGCTTACACAATCCAAAATCCCACACTTTCTGAGTTTTCTGGCTCTCCTCAGATAACCAACACAATGAGATTTTTCTGGCAAATCTCAAACGAAACCAAAATAATGGAATTTATAATAAATGTAAAATACCTAGATTTCTTCTTTTGTAGCAGTTCGGTAGAACCAATCAGAGTAGAAGTTCGAATCAACGTTCAATGTTTAATACTTACTTAAGAAATGGTTCTAGGTTCTAATTGATTTTAAATTAAATCAAATTAGGCGTAGCTCTATTTAATTTTGATTCCAAAAAAAAAGGAGTACAGCAATTCCTCCTTTTCAAATAAGATTGGAATACAGGAATAAAATCAAATATAAATAAGCTAACAAAAGATAATATTAAATATGCAGAGAGTAGCTTAAAATGAACACTAACTTATCTCAGAGTGGAGGCTTGAATTTTCTTGAAATTAATCAATGAAAAACTCTGAAATTCGTGTTCAATTTATAGATGCAAAGATCACGTCTACGACTGGTCTTAGGAACCCTTCGACTGGTCATAGCACCAACAACATTTTGAAATTTTTTAGCACGATCTTTAAAACCTTTCTACGACTGGTCTTAGCGTGTCTATGACTGGTCGTGGACCACCTACGACTGGTCGTAGCAGACCCAGGACCGGTCGTAGACAACCAGGTTTGGTTGCTGGAGTTTGAGTCATAGTTCTAGGACTGGTCGACGGACGAGTCGTGACATCCCTACGACCGGTCGACCAGGTCTCAGTACTGGTCGTGGAATAATAAAAAAATTCTGAAAATCTTCAACAACTTAGGACTGGTCGTGAAATTTCTTGGACTAGTCAAACCAGGTCTAGGACTAGTCGAACAAGGTCCAGGACTAGTCTTAGAACAAACCAAATTCATATAAATAGATTTATTTTGAATTATGTATACAAAATGACCTACCCTAAGGTCAATCTAAGGTCTATCATACTTGGGACATGAAGTATGAACATTGAACTTCATTCTTTCAGATGATGGTTGACCTTTGAACCTTATGAAGCTTGAGATCTCTAACTCGACGTATCTTGATCTTAAGATCTTCGAAATCTTGAAATTAAACTTCATCAATGCACTTGAGTCTAGAAATGTACTCTTGAGTCTTGAAATGCACTCTTCTTATTGATGTAACTCTGAACCTTGATGCTTACAGAAGAGGATAAAGTACATAACCTTGCATTTCTTGAAGTAGAGCACCGTACATGTCTTGAACCATTGTGATGCAGTGTCTTGATCATATCAACATACAAACACAAGACACGGATAGAGGTTTTGACACCACAAAATTTGACAATCAAAGGAGCATGAGACCATAGAACTTATAACTGTGCCAAACACTTCACGCGCAGTGCCAGAGTTCGAGGTCGACTCATACTATTTCGATTTAGAGTTAGACTTTGAGCTCATGGGTTTGAATGAAGCTCTGGATGAGGGAAATGATGATACAACTCTTGAACTCGAGAACTCCCTCGAAAGGTTCAAAACGAAGGCCAATGTTGTGGCAGACGACTTCGAAATTGTGGACTTGGGATCAGCAGAACTCCCCAGAGAAGTGCGCATCGGTAGATCACTGTCTCCAGAATATGTAACGCCCTGAAATTCAGGGGTCGAGTATGAACTCAACTCCCGAGTTCCAACGCATCACTTATGCAACATACACAATGCCGGTTAAATGTTGTTTGAGTTAGCGCAATAAACATGAATGAGATTAAACCAAAACAGTAATTCATACTCCGGTTCAACTGTATATAAAAGCAAGCGGAAGACTGAAATTTTATAATCAAGTATGTAAAGTAACAAAATTTTCTAAACTCCAGAGTATGAGTACTAGCTGAGCACCAATATACATGTATTGTTTTAAAGTCAAAACCTAAAATACAATCCTCAAAAGAGGCCCTGAGAATCCCGCGATGCAGCCGGCCTAAGCGAAGCCGTCAGAGTATTGCATGAAGGAGAACTCCTCCTGATCCTCGTCAAAGTCGGGCTCTGGCTCCTGAACCAAGGCGCCCTCTATACCTGCGACAGAGTCTGGTTGGTGTGTACAACACCGTCCCGTAACGTGGGAGTGAGTAGCTAACTCAGTGGAACAATAAAGCATAAGTTAACATGTTATCAAATCAACCAAGCAGTAATGATAAAGCAGTACAAATCAAGCATTTCTAACTACTCTTGTTAAGTGCAAATTGACATGACATGATGCTGTATGCCCTTGCCAAACCACCCTCAAGCGACATCATCTTACGTTCACGAATGCTTACTCCCTCAGTGCGCCACATCTACAAAGCACATGCGGTGCGATGATGCTCATGATTTTCAAGTTTTTATTAGTCCATTTCAACCAGCAATATTGGGAAACTAAGGTACCTCCCTTGTATCATTCCCAACATGATCCATTCTAGGGTCGTCAATCCTAGATAATCTCATACGATATTATGGTTTGAGAAGCGTAGTGAAGGCATCGCAAAGGGCTCGTCACCCGTCAGCGCGGATACAGATCTCACCGTATGCGGCTCAATTGCTGCCCGTCAGCTCGAGTACAGGTCTCACCGTACTCGGCTCAATCACTAGCTGTCAGCTCAAGTACAGGTCTCACCGTACTTGGCTCAACTCACACTCTAGTTGCTGTGAAAGACTCGTAGCCAATCACAGACCCTTGGAGTGTACTCGATGATACCACGGATGACTCGTCGCCCGTCAGCACGAGCACAGATCTCACCGTACTCGGCTCTCGCCGAAGTATCGACAACTCGAATACAGTGCCCCATACCACCGTATTCGGCTCACGAGTTGGTTGCGCAATGGTCACTACGGGGAGGCACAATGCCCCAGCGTAGGCCGACAGCTCGACCACGGTGTCCCATACCACCATGCCCGGCTCATGCGACTTAGCGGATCTAGGTACCATGGTTTAACGGGGATCGCCACTAGTAAGTTTGGTACCCTAGGTTCAAGCAGTAGCGACCAAACAGGGTGAACACATAAGTACATTTCGGTTTAGTTGGCGAGCCTGACTAGCTCGAGCGCACCACAAGTTGAGCGATATGGAGCGCAAAAGCACTCCGCGTGGCCAACCACTATCGCCAACCGAAGTACGACTCGGGTTCGCCGGACACGTCCTTTGTGGCGACATGAATCTCAGCCACAATCACAAGTCTGGTACCGAATGTTTGGACTATATACATAGTCCCAAACCCAAACAGTTTTCATCGTTAGCATGTGGAGTAAAGCATGATAAACAAGCGATACAAGCATGTTAGTAGGCATGTTATAAAGCATGAAGTAAAACATGAAGTCAAGCATGTTGCAAAGCATGTTGTAAAGCATGTTGTAAGGCATGTGATAAAACACTATCCCCATAGGGATACAGTTGTGTGCGCATTACAAGTGAGAGGTTGCGGTGAACCACCGCATGGAGGGGATCCGACATGCCTCTAAGGGAGTCGGAAATCCCATATCAGCGCCTATCTAAGGCACTAGTACATACACATGTACACATACAAGCACTTACACAAACACTTAGAATACACTATTCCAACATACATGACGTATGTTAGCCAAGTTCGTGTTAGGGCTGTCCCTTCACCCCGGGAGTATTTTTCCCGTGTATATCGTAATCATACAGCAAATAATCATTACAATAACATTTCCAAAATCCGCACGTATGCGGGATTTCTAGAATACGCAATTTCAACATACATGACATTTACACATGAACATGTATTTTTGCGATCCCTTTCGCCAAACTAGCATTTTATCCACACATGATATAATCAAACATTAAATAAATATGTCAAACATTTTCTCAACAAAAATACGTATACGGTATTTCTACGTATATCAAGAGTATGTAAAATTCCATATTCTTTATCGCTAATCGAAACAGGAAACGGAAAGCACTTTGTACATGTGCATTTGCATGCAGATCATGAATCTATCATTATCTGACATTGAAAGCGTTGAAAACCGTAACTTATACACTTAAAGTCCTCACCTCAGCCCTTGGAATTCCAACGAATCATCAAGGGTGTTGGAGCTTCCGTATACGGGAGTTTCCTAGCCTAAAGAGCGTATCCGATTAGCCTTTTCATAACCTACCACTAACCAAGCTCAAATCAGACCTAGGGTTAGGGTTTCTTACCTTCAAATGGGATGGACACCGCCGGAAAAACCCCTGGAATAGGGCGGTGTAGGCCGTGGGAGGAGTGGAAGCAGCAGGAGGAAGATCGGCTTCGATCTCCAGGACTTTCTCTCTCTTTTCTCTCTTTCTCTCTAAGGGTTTGCACCCAAATTCGTATGGCTGTGAGAGGGGCTGTTCTAAGCCCCTTTTATAGCCAAGAACATGTCCAAAATAGACTCAGGTTCAAGGGTGGCTGCATATGTAGGCAGTTCGCCACTTTCCAAGCTCAAAAGGTATGTTCTGGTGGCCCTCTTTGAGCCAAACGTCAGACTTAAGCTCACCATCTACGGATCTACGTGGGATTACGTTTTCGACTCGATCGGATTCCCAGATCGCACGTGGCGGACCACTTTCAGTTCAACGGTCAGTGGGCCACGATCAAAAATTCTGAGTACATGTAAATGTTCCTGAAATTTTTCTTAATCCGAGGGTGTAATTTGGTCTGATTCCGACGGTCAGGTTGCTTAATACTGACGCGCAACCAAAAGGTGCCAGATCACTATTCCAGATATTTTTATTTGGATGGGAATAGTATTTTTCACACTCCTTCGCTCCGGATCGAAATAAATGGCCGTGGGACATCAGAATCGCCTGATTTTTGAGATGATTGTCAAGCCCAGTGGGGCGGTCCTGGTTCCTTAGCTTCGTGTTAATCGGACTCCCGATGTGCGATCTAGACCTCATACGAAGTTTCGTTTCAGTCCCGAGAGCAGACGGGTAATGAGTTTGGCTCTAGACTTTAGGGTAACCTAGAGTCACTAATTTTGCAAGTTTCGGATCTTGCAGATCGTATTTAAAGCGATCCCAACGGATTTCATGACTAACCGAGTTTAGTACTTAGTTAACTTTGTTAAATTTCTAAAGGATTTAATCCTATGTGATTTCTGGTCGAGGTGGTACTCGGCCCAATGTACGGAAATTTTCAGGTCGTTACAATCTACCCCCCTTAAACAAAAAATTTCGTCCTCGAAATTTATACCTTTTCGTAGTCCTCGAGAATCTGAGGGTAGTTCTTTCTGACCTCGGCCTCAGTCTCCCAGGTAGCTTCCTCCTCGGAATGATGTGTCCAAAGCACCTTCACAAGTGGGATGACCTTGCTACGTAGTACCTGCTCATTCCTATCAAGGATACGCGTCGGGCGCAGCTCGTACGTAGCATCCTCACTCAACTGTACCTGCTCCCATCTGATGATGTGCATAGGATCAGGAACGTACTTCTTCAGCATAGAGACATGAAATACGTTGTGTACAGAAGCAAGCGGCGTAGGCAAGGTGAGACGATACGCCACATCACCCACTCGATCCAGTATCTGAAATGGACCGATAAACCTCGGTGTGAGCTTCCCCTTCTTTCCGAACCGAAGGACTCCCTTTATAGGGGAAACTCGAAGGAACACATGATCCCCGACCTCGAACTCCAGCGGTCGCCGCCTCTTATAGGCGTAACTCTTCTGTCTGCTCTGTGCTGTGAGTAATCGACGCCTGATGATGTCTATCTTCTCTGTAGTCGTCTGGACCAACTCCGGGCCAATCAGGCTACGCTCGCCAACCTCTGCCCAACAGTGCGGTGCCCTACAAGGTCGACCATATAAAGCCTCATATGGCGCCATGCCAATAGCCGCCTGGAAGCTGTTGTTGTAGGTGAACTCTGCGTACGGAAGACAGTCATCCCAGCTGTCCTTGAAGTCCAACACACATGCTCGCAACATATCCTCCAAAATCTGATTTACCCGCTCTGTCTGCCCATTATTCTGAGGATGAAACGCTGTACTGAACTTCAACTTCACACCCATCGCCTCCTGGATACGAGTCCAGAAGATGGATGTGAATCGCGTGTCTCTGTCCGACACGATCTCTAAGGGAACTCCATGCAGACGGACGATCTCTCTGATGTACAGTCTAGCCAGCTCGTCTGCAGAGTTCGTAACTCTGATAGGGAGGAAATGGGCCGATTTGGTCAACCGGTCCACAATCACCCAAATAGAATCGTGTCCCTTCCTCGTCTTCGGCAGCCCTGATATGAAGTCCATGGAGATGAAGTCCCACTTCCACTCCGCTATAGGCATGGACTGAAGTAGTCCAGGAGGTCGGTGATGTTCTGCCTTGACCTGCTGGCACGTCAGACACCGAGATACATACTCAGCGATGTGGGCCTTCATGTTATCCCACCAGTAAGTCCGTCTCATATCCTGGTACATTTTCGTACTACCAGGATGCATCGCAAGCTTCGAGTTATGGGCAGACTCGAGAAGCTCGCGTCTCAAGTCAGCCACATCAGGAACACATAGGCGGCCATGGAATCGTAAACCCCCATCAGAACCAACTCTCCACTCGGAATCCACGGCGTCGCTAGCCTGCTCTCGAAGCTCAGACAGCCGTATATCGCCCCTTTGGGCCTCAACAATCCTGTCGTCAATAAGTGGCCGCACCCGAACGTGCGCAACACACTCAAAAGGCTCCTCGACAGTGAGTCTCTGCTCGAAGTCGCGCACAAACTCCATCATGTCCCACTCGGCTATCATCAGCGGTGCCGCAAATGCAATCGCCTTCTTGCGGCTCAACGCGTCTGCCACAAGGTTCGCCTTGCCAGGATGGTAGGAAACCTCGAACTTGAAGTCCTTCAAGGTCTCCATCCATCGGCGTTGTCTCATATTCAAATCCCGCTGTGTGAATATGTACTTAAGGCTCTTGTGGTCGCAGAAAAGCTCGAACTCCTCACCGTAGAGGTAATGTCTCCAGAGCTTCAATGCAAAGATGACAGCTGCCAACTCCAGGTCATGTGTAGGGTAATTCTCCTCGTGCTTCCTTAATTGTCTCGAGGCATACGAAATCACTCTATCCTTCTGCATCAGCACACAACCCAAACCAACGCGAGATGCGTCAGTGTATACTGTATACTTCACCCCTTGCTCTGGCAATACTAGCACAGGGGCGGACGTCAACTTGTCCTTCAACTTCTTAAAAGCTGCCTCCGCCTTCTCATTCCAGGCGAACTTCAGATCCTTCCGAGTCAACTGCGACAATGGCCTGACGATCTTCGAGAAGTCTCGAATGAAACGCCTGTAATACCCAGCCAGACCAAGGAAACTCCTCACCTCAGTAACCGACTCAGGCTGCTGCCAATCCTGAACCGCGGCTACCTTAGCAAGGTCCACTGCTATCCCATCCTTGGACACAACATGTCCCAGGAACTTGACTTCCTCCTGCCAGAAGTCGCACTTCTTGTATTGCGCAAACAACTGGTTCTTCTCCAATGTACCCAACACTGCTCGCAGGTGCTCCTCGTGCTCCTCTCGACTCGTGGAGTATATCAAGATATCATCGATAAAGACGATGACGAATCGGTAAAGGAAGGGCCGAAATACCCGGTTCATCAGATCCATGAACACGGCTGGTGCGTTCGTCAGACCGAACGACATCACCAAGAACTCATAGTGCCCGAAGCACGTCCTGAAGGCTGTCTTCTGCACGTCCTCCTCTTTCACGCGCAACTGGTGGTATCCTGACTGAAGGTCAATCTTCGAGAAATACTTCGCCCCCCTCAACTGATCAAACAGATCATCTATCCTGGGCAGAGGATACTTGTTCTTCACTGTGACCTGGTTCAGCCTACGGTAATCAATACACAACCGTAGCGACCCGTCCTTCTTCTTCACGAACAACACAGGTGCTCCCCAAGGAGACACACTAGGTTGAATAAAGCCTTTCTCTACAAGTTCGTCAATCTGTTTCCGCAGCTCTTCCATCTCGCATGGAGGCATACGATAGGTCGGCAACGAGATGGGCATCGCACCAGGCGTAAGGTCAATCGTAAAATCAATCTCGCGCCGAGGAGGTAAACCAGGGATAGTCTTAAAGACTCCAACAAACTCCCTAACCACTGGCGTACCCTCCAGTGTCGGACCGTCAATCGGCACAAGTAATGCAGCATAACAATCAACTCGACAGGGCCAACTGACCTGCACTGAGAACGTGAAAGCTGTGCCGTCAGGTCCATAGGCGGTCACGATCCGAGCATCGCAATCTATCTCCGCCCTCATCTTGGCGAGCCAATTCATGCCAAGTATAACGTCGTAGTGCCATAGTGGAGCAACAATAAGGTCGACGAGCTCTGTGCTGCTACCCAAAACTATCGCGCAACCCTCGCATAAACGTGTGACATCCGAGAAGGTCCCGGTGGCCGTAGTGAGTCTCGTTCCCTTAGTGGGAACAGTATGCAAAGATAGGCGTTTCACCGCCCCACATGAAATGATAGAGATAGTGGATCCAGTGTCCCCCAGTAGAGAAACGGGAGTACCATGGATATGAGCCGTACCCTCGAAAGCCGTCGGTGCCGATATCGACGTCTCTGGTGCCTCAGCAACCAGGGTATGTACACGGGCCTGCTGCTGGCGGTTCGGCTGAGGAGCCGGGGGTCGCTGTGGCGGCCTGAAGAACGGCACAGGAGGTCGGAATGAAGGATGTGCAGGAGCGGTCTGTAGCGGCGGAGCTGAAATGGCCTGGGGATAAGGGCGACCCAATCTCTGCGGTGGCGCAAATTCGCTAGCCCTCATGCGCGAGAAGCAGCTCTCGGCAGGGTGTCCTGGTTTCCCGCAAAATGTGCAGGTCACCAACGGGTGTCTCATGGGAAGCAATGGCGCTGCAGCCCTGGGGGGAGAATCGGCTCGAGGCCTCTTGCCTAAAATAGGCTTGCTCTGTGTATCCTGTCGCGGTCTCGCAACCATAGTACCGCGTGATCGGGCCAAACGGTCCACATCCTGCTCGGCCGTCATAGACATGTGGACCAACGCCGCATAAGTAGGAATGGTGTGGCAGCATAGCTTCGACCGTATGTCAGGTCGCAAGCCCCCAGTAAATCGTCGCATCCTCATCTGCTCATTGACGAGGATGGTCGGGACAAAGCGGTCCAACTCAGTAAACCGGTGCTCATACTCCGTCACCGTCATGCCTCCCTGCCTGAGGCGCAGAAACTCGTCCTCCCGCTCGTGTCGATATGTCTGCTGGTAATACTTCTCGTGGAACCGAGACTCGAAAGTCTCCCAGGTCCACACGAAGTCCACTGCGACCGTGCGAAGCACACTGTCCCACCACAAGCTGGCCTCTCTCTCAAACATAAAGGTAGCCAACTCAACCTGCTCTGCCTCAGAGCAATGTAACATCCGTAGCATCTTGGAGATGCGGTCCAGCCAGAACTCTGCCTCCTCGGGTCTGTGAGAACCCGCAAATGAAGGAGGCCTCAAGCGCTAAAATCGCTCGAGTAGACCTCGCGTACCGACATCTCCAGTAGGAGGTGCAACGGGTGTAGGCAGAGGCGCATCCTCAAATCGAGCAGGAGGCTCAGAATCCTCCTCAGGGTGCGCAGACGTAGTAGGTGGAGTCGCACCACCACCGTGGGACAAGGCCTCAACAATAGTGGCCATCAGATCCTGATGCTGCTACTGCTGTATCTGCTGCTGTTGTTGCTGCATCTGCTGCTGCTGCTGTATCTGCTACTGCTGCTGCTGCATCTGCTGCTGATGCATCATCATCATCAGCTGCTCAAATCTATCAGGCGGTGGAGCAGCCTGGGAATCATGCTGTGCAGCAGATGACGGCCGATACTGCTCTCGGACCGGGGGCGTGTAAGGTGGCTGTCCACCACTAGGACCAGCAGAAGGCTGATCAGATCCCAATCGACGGTCCGTAGGACCGCCACTACCAGAAGGAGTCTGGTCCATAGAGCCGGTCAAACGTAGATGTGCCGTGCTCCGCGTATACTGCCGCGGCATGCCCTATACAACATAGGGTAGATCATTTGTGAGATATAGCACAATACACATCATAAAGCACTTAAGCATTCCACACGTCATTAATACAAAGAGGCTACATGCTTTTCATTTACCCAAAATTGTCATAATACATGGACTACAGAGTTACATGAATCACGACAGAAAACCACATAATAGCCAATACATTCACCACATGGAAACACCCAAAACATGCTACAACCTACTACATCAACAACATGAAAACATAAACCGCCTAACGCGGTAACCAACACAAACAACAACACACAACACGTGGATGACTAAGCATCCGAAGTAGGCGGTGGAGGAGGAGCATTCTTATCCTGCGCACGGCACAGGATGACCTTCAACGTACGGGACACCTTGAAACTTCTCTTCATATAGGCTTCAGTCTCTTCAAGCTTGGCTCGAACTTGACCAATCTCTTGCTGCAGGGCGGCTTGCCCTTCCTCAAGACGGGCAAATCGCGCATCAAAAGCATCCCGATCTATACCATGCTCCTGAGCCATAGGGGGTGAACTCTCCTCGGTGTCCTGAGCCTCAGGTTCTTCTTCCTGTATGTCATCACCGCCCTCCTCATCACTCTCCTCGCCGGCACTATCCGACTCATCTCCAGATTCGTCGAGTCGGGCTTGCCGCTGTTGAGGGCCGATCTTCATGTTCTTGAGTGTCGCTTCACTTATGACTCGGACAGGTGCAAGATCCTCCATATTCAACCTGTAGCCTACATCACGAGCCATCCTACAGATCAGACGGCCAAATGGGAGCGAAAGATCGTTCCTGGTAGAACGAACAACATGCACTATCTGAGATAGGATGAAGGTGGGCAGGCATATGTCGTCCCCATGTCCCATCTTGTACAAGAAGTCCACCATCAACCGAGTACATTCCGTGCAGTTACCCGACCATGAGTACACGTTGTAGGTGAAAACATGATGGAGTAAACGGAAGTCCTCGGCCATTTTTGTCGCCGCAATGCAGTTTCCTCTCCTCCAAGTAACCCGACGACCACAGAGATATCGCGTGCGGCGATCCCTTTCCCGCGCACTTCTGGAGAAGCTATCACTGGGGTGTACTTGACCACGCGGTAACTTTGTGATCCGAGCCACTTCCTCCACTGTAATCGTGCGTCTAATGCCCCTCACAGAAACAGTAAACTGAAGAGGCTCAACAGATGCGTCCACAATGTGAGCATAGAAAGTGCGGACCGTGTTCTCGCATGCAGGCGACTCGCCATCAAACATGGAATTCCAACCGATGTCCACCAGGCGGTCCATCAGTGGGTGTAGCCCGAACATCCTTTCATCCACATGAGCTTCAAACACAACCTTGTGGCCCGCGAAGCGCCCATATTCCATGCCTATCGGGTAAGCATTTCTGGCGCGATGGTCAGGATCCAGGTCCCGCTTCGACCTAAACTCCCACACGGTGCTTGTGCCAGCCCCAACGTCAGATTTCCTTCGGGAATGGGCTGGCCTACTTGGGCTGGCATCATCGGCCGCGGTTTTCCTCTTTCCCATGAGAGATAGGATGGAGGAAAGAGAGAAAATGGTGGCCACCACACCAAGGAGGGCCATGAAAAATTGCCAAAATGGGGTTTTAAGGGGCTGATCTCTTTGCTCCACCACAAATAACAATCCAATGGGTGTGGAAGGAGCCCAAGAGGTAGGAAATGAAAAAGAAACAAGAAGGAAGTGGAATGGGTTAGTAGCTTACCCGATTTTGAGCTCCAAGGAGGGGTATGAGAGCTCCAACTTGAGGAAATGGGGAAAGGGAGAAGCTAGGGCTGTTGTGGAAGGTTGGGGTGTGTGAGTTGTTGAAGAAAAATGGAAGATTTGGAGGTTGGAGGGATGGGTTTTTGAGAAAAATCGGATTTGGGGGTGGAGGTGTTTGAAAAGAGGGGTGAAATGGAAAGAGGGGTGCTCCAGCCCTATTTATCCCAATCAAACCCCATTTTCGCACGTGCCACAGTGTTAAGGGGGTTGGGCCGACCAACCCCACGCTTGAAACTCCGCCGGAAAGTTGACCGGACCGCGGTCCGCCGCCCGAGCCGCGGCGTCGCGGCCGGACTTGGCCGGAGCCGCGCCGCCGCGGTCTGGTCCATCTTGGCACGTGCCCAGGGTGCCAAATGCACCCTGGCTTGGTCTAAATACTTAATAGGTTAACGTGGGGGGCCCACGGACTCCGTTCGGCTCCAGAACGGTCAGTTTCCAGGAAATTCTGAACCAATCTGATTTTTCCTGATTTTTAACGTATAATTTTTGGTGGATTGTGATCTTGACACGTCAATAGACGGTCACGGGGTGATTTGGAGTTCGTGTGTGCGGTCAGGATCGAGTACAAACTCGATCAACGCGTCCGTTTCTAATGAATTTCACCGAACGGTGAAACCGGGAGACCCTAGGACTGTTTCTAAAATTTTGCGCACCCTCCTAAGTATAATGCGTCAGCGTACGTAGTGGGAACATAACTCAGGTCCGGTTTTAATCAAAATCATGCTCTGATACCAACTTGTAACGCCCTGAAATTCGGGGGTCGAGTATGAACTCAACTCCCGAGTTCCAACGCATCACTTATGCAACATACACAATGCCGGTTAAATGTTGTTTGAGTTAGCGCAATAAACATGAATGAGATTAAACCAAAACAGTAATTCATACTCTGGTTCAACTGTATATAAAAGCAAGCGGAAGACTGAAATTTTATAATCAAGTATGTAAAGTAACAAAATTTTCTGAACTCCAGAGTATGAGTACTAGCTGAGCACCAATATACATGTATTGTTTTAAAGTCAAAATCCAAAATACAATCCTCAAAAGAGGCCCTGAGAATCCCGCGATGCAGCCGGCCTAAGCGAAGCCGTCAGAGTACTGCATGAAGGAGAACTCCTCCTGGTCCTCGTCAAAGTCGGGCTCTGGCTCCTGAACCAAGGCACCCTCTATACCTGCGACAGAGTCTGGTTGGTGTGTACAACACCGTCCCGTAACGTGGGAGTGAGTAGCTAACTCAGTGGAACAATAAAGCATAAGTTAACATGTTACCAAATCAACCAAGCAGTAATGATAAAGCAGTACAAATCAAGCATTTCTAACTACTCTTGTTAAGTGCAAATTGACATGACATGATGCTGTATGCCCTTGCCAAACCACCCTCAAGCGACATCATCTTACGTTCGCGAATGCTTACTCCCTCAGTGCGCCACATCTACAAAGCACATGCGGTGCGATGATGCTCATGATTTCCAAGTTTTTATTAGTCCATTTCAACCAGCAGTATTGGGAAACTAAGGTACCTCCCTTGTATCATTCCCAACATGATCCATTCTAGGGTCGTCAATCCTAGATAATCTCATACGATATTATGGTTTGAGAAGCATAGTGAAGGCATCGCAAAGGGCTCGTCACCTGTCAGCGCGGATACAGATCTCACTGTATGCGGCTCAATTGCTGGCCGTCAGCTCGAGTACAGGTCTCACCGTACTCGGCTCAATCACTAGCCGTCAGCTCAAGTACAGGTCTCACCGTACTCGGCTCAACTCACACTCTAGTTGCTGTGAAAGACTCGTGGCCAATCACAGACCCTTGGAGTGTACTCGATGATACCACGGAGGACTCGTCGCCCGTCAGCACGAGCACAGATCTCACCGTACTCGGCTCTGGCCGAAGTATCGACAGCTCGAATACAGTGTCCCATACCACCGTATTCGGCTCACGAGTTGGTTGCGCAATGGTCACTACGGGGAGGCACAATGTCCTAGCGTAGGCCGACAGCTCGACCACGGTGTCCCATACCACCATGCCCGGCTCATGCGACTTAGCGGATCTAGGTACCATGGTTTAACGGGGATCGCCACTAGTAAGTTTGGTACCCTAGGTTCAAGCAGTAGCGACCAAACAGGGTAAACACATAAGTACATTTCAGTTTAGTTGGCGAGCCTGACTAGCTCGAGCGCACCACAAGTTGAGCGATATGGAGCGCAAAAGCACTCCGCGTGGCCAACCACTATCGCCAACCGAAGTACGACTCGGGTTCGCCGGACACGTCCTTTGTGGCGACATGAATCTCAGCCACAATCACAAGTCTGGTACCGAATGTTTGGACTATATACATAGTCCCAAACCCAAACAGTTTTCATCGTTAGCATGTGGAGTAAAGCATGATAAACAAGCGATACAAGCATGTTAGTAGGCATGTTATAAAGCATGAAGTAAAACATGAAGTCAAGCATGTTGCAAAGCATGTTGTAAAGCATGTTGTAAGGCATGTGATAAAACACTATCCCCATAGGGATACAGTTGTGTGCGCATTACAAGTGAGAGGTTGCGGTGAACCACCGCATGGAGGGGATCCTACATGTCTCTAAGGGAGTCGGAAATCCCATTTAAGCGCCTATCTAAGGCACTAGTACATACACATGTACACATACAAGCACTTACACAAATACTTAGAATACACTATTCCAACATACATGACGTATGTTAGCCAAGTTCGTGTTAGGGCTGTCCCTTCGCCCCGGGAGTATTTTTCCCATGTATATCGTAATCATACAGCAAATAATCATTACAATAACATTTCCAAAATCCGCACGTATGCGGGATTTCTAGAATACGCAATTTCAACATACATGACATATACACATGAACATGTATTTTTGCGATCCCTTTCGCCAAACTAGCATTTTATCCACACATGATATAATCAAACATTAAATAAACATGTCAAACATTTTCTCAACAAAAATACGTATACGGTATTTCTACGTATATCAAGAGTATGTAAAATTCCATATTCTTTATCGCTAATCGAAACAGGAAACGAAAAGCACTTTGTACATGTGCATTTGCATGCAGATCATGAATCTATCATTATCTGACATTGAAAGCGTTGAAAACCGTAACTTATACACTTAAAGTCCTCACCTCAGCCCTTGGAATTCCAACGAATCAGCAAGGGTGTTGGAGCTTCCGTATACGGGAGTTTCCTAGCCTAAAGAGCGTATCCGATTAGCCTTTTCATAACCTACCACTAACCAAGCTCAAATCAGACCTAGGGTTAGGGTTTCTTACCTTCAAATGGGATGGACACCGCCGGGAAAACCCCTGGAATAGGGCGGTGTAGGCCGTGGGAGGAGTGGAAGCAGCAGGAGGAAGATCGGCTTCGATCTCCAGGACTTTCTCTCTCTTTTCTCTCTTTCTCTCTAAGGGTTTGCACCCAAATTCGTATGGCTGTGAGAGGGGCTGTTCTAAGCCCCTTTTATAGCCAAGAACATGTCCAAAATAGACTCAGGTTCAAGGGTGGCTGCATATGTAGGCAGTTCGCCACTTTCCAAGCTCAAAAGGTATGTTCTGGTGGCCCTCTTTGGGCCAAACGTCAGACTTAAGCTCACCATCTACGGATCTACGTGGGATTACGTTTTCGACTCGATCGGATTCCCAGATCGTACGTGGCGGACCACTTTCAGTTCAACGGTCAGTGGGCCACGATCAAAAATTCTGAGTACATGTAAATGTTCCTGAAATTTTTCTTAATCCGAGGGTGTAATTTGGTCTGATTCCGATGGTTAGGTTGCTTAATACTGACGCGCAACCAAAAGGTGCCAGATCACTATTCCAGATATTTTTATTTGGATGGGAATAGTGTTTTTCACACTCCCTCGCTCCGGATCGAAATAAATGGCCGTGGGACATCGGAATCGCCTGATTTTTGAGATGATTGTCAAGCCCAGTGGGGCGGTCCTGGTTCCTTAGCTTCATGTTAATCGGACTCCCGATGTGCGATCTAGACCTCATACGAAGTTTCCTTTCAGTCCCGAGAGCAGACGGGTAATGAGTTTGGCTCTAGACTTTAGGGTAACCTAGAGTCACTAATTTTGCAAGTTTCGGGTCTTGCAGATTGTATTTAAAGAGATCCCAACGGATTTCATGACTAACCGAGTTTAGTACTTAGTTAACTTTGTTAAATTTCTAAAGGATTTAATCCTATGTGATTTCTGGTCGAGGTGGTACTCGGCCCAATGTACGAAAATTTTCAGGTCGTTACAGAATACAAACAGGGGATGATGGAATTCCTAAGATTGAGGTTGTCCAACTTTGCTTTCTCTTACGAGGACATGCCAGGGCTTGATGAAGACTTGGTAGTACATCACTTGCCAACAAATCCATACATGAAGCCTATCAAGCAGAAGCTACGAAGAATGAAACCAGAATGGGCCCTGAAGGTCCGTGATGAAGTCATCAAGCAATACAATGCGGGGTTCTTGGTAGTCTCCAACTATTCGGAATGGCTCGCAATTATTGTACCAGTTCCAAAGAAGGGCGGAAAAGTCAGAATGTGCATCGACTTCAAGGATCTCAACAAAGCGAGTCCTAAAGATAATTTCCCTCTGCCTCACATCGACACACTGGTAGATAATATTGCTGGACACAAGATCTTCTCCTTCATGGATGACTTCTCGGGCTACAATCATATCAAGATGGGCATCGAAGATCAAGAGAAGACTTCTTCATCACACCGTGAGGAACTTTTTGCTACCTGGTTATGCCTTTCGGGTTGAAGAACGCGGGAACCACATAACAGCGAGCCATGACTGCCTTGTTCCACGACATGATAAATAAGGAAATGGAAGTCTATGTGGACGATATGATCATTAAATCTCGCACTATCGAAGGACATTTTGAAGACCTCAAGAAGCTCTTCGACAGGTTGGACAAATTCAAGCTCTGCCTCAACCCACAAAAGTGCATCTTCAGTGCAACCGGAGGCAAGCTGTTAAGCTTCATCGTCAGCGAAGATGGCATATGAGTGGATGGGACCAAGACTAAGGCAATCATTGAAATGCCGCCGCCCAATGCTGAAAAAGAGATTTGGGGTTTCCTCGGAAGGATCCAGTATATCAGCCAATTCATCGCGCAGCTCACACCAATCTGTGAGCTTATATTCAAGCTTCTAAGGAAGAATTTGCCAAAGGAATGGAATGACGACTATCAAACGGCCTTCGATAAAATCAAGAAGTACCTACTAAATCCTCCAGTGCTCATGCCACCTACCCCAGGTAGGCCACTATTGTTGTATATCTCTGTCGCAACAGAAGCAATCGGATGCGTCCTTGGCCAACACGACGACACAGGACGAAAGGAGCAAGTGATCTACTATCTAAGCCGACGGTTCACAAGCTACGAAGCCAAGTACTCCAGCTTAGAGAAAATGTACCTCGCCCTAGTTTGGGCGACATAATGGCTACGACAGTACATGATCGCTCACCCAATCCTACTTCTCGCTCGCATGGACCCGTTGAAGTACTTGTTCGAAAAACCAGCACTAATGGGTAGGATCTCAAAATAGCAACTATTGCTTTCCGGGTTCGACATCACCTATGTCACTCAGAAGGCAATCAAGGGGCAAACATTGGCCGACCACCTAGCAGCACACTCTCTGCCTGATTACGAACAGCTGAGACCTTCTTCCCTGACGAGGACATCCTCCTGATTGAGGAAGAAGAAGAAAGAAAGGCAGGACAGTGGACACTCCTCTTCGACGGAGCCGCAAACTCAAAAGGGAGTGGAGTAAGCGCTATATTCTACTCTCCCAATAATGTAACATCCCAGATTTTTGCCAACCTGGAATTAGACGTCCTTAGGCAATGGGTCGATCTGAACACCTTATTAACTTGTCAAAACTCAATCCCAAAGTTTAAAATCGCTTTTTAACCCCTTTCCGTCACAAACCTCACCTTTCACCACCTTGTTCTTAGATGTTTCTAAGTACTTTCATATGAGGCATGAATCCTAAAGTTTAGGTGATGAAGAACAATACTTTAGAAATCCGTACAAAGACCCGAGTGCCACCTCAGGCAGAAATCGCTCAGGATCAAATCCTTTAGAAATGAGACAAAGTAATTAAGTACTAAACTAGATTAGCTACGAAATCCGCTTGATCCACTTTAAATACGATCTACAAGACCCAAAACTTGTAGAATCATTGACGCTAGGTTACCCTAAAATCTAGGATCAATCTCATTACCCGGTTGCTCTCGAGAGCATCACGAAACTCCGTATCAGATCTGGACCGCACATCGAAAGTCCGATTAACGTGAAGTTAAACGGTTAGGACCACCTTGCTGGGCTTGACAACCATCTCAGAAATCAAATCCAGATAGTGTCCCAGTGCTATTCGCTTGAGCCCGGAGCGAAGAGTGTGAGAAACGTGGATTTCTTATTAAATGAAATACAATTTAAGAAATCTGAGACTTGTCGCTTGCGGGCCAAATATAAGTAATCAGACCATCGGAATCTAAGACTTGTGCATGTATCCCATGTTTTCCAATACCATGCTTGGAATGTATGCAATTAAAAATAAATTCTGAGATTTCCTTTCAATTACACTTGGAAATTCATCATCATGGGATTTGGAAATCCCATCTCACACTTTCCAACACAAAGCTCATTTTCCAAAGCCTATAAAATTAATTTTAATCCCACCCACCCTCCTACCAAACATACCACTTCTAATCTTGAGGCGGGATTAGCAACACAATCCATTTAATACAACTTAATACCCAAATAGGCCCTTAGAGTTTTGGACTTAAAGTTGGTACTTTTAGATTTCAAAGAATTTGACAGTATATGAAATCCCATCAACTAATAATGCGAACCCTATGACCTCCCTAGATAGTACGAGCATATGTGTAATGCTCGAGCTTAATTACATTCAAGTTCGGGCAACTTGATTTTAATTAGACAACTTTTGACCCTAAATGATAAAACATCTTCTTGTATTAGAAATGGTATGAAAGCATCTAGCGTATGAGTGTAAACTTCAGATTACAACTATTAGATTATTTCTAGGTGTATACATTAAGACTAGGCTACTAGTTTTACTAAGGAATGTAAACAACTGACTATGCTAAGATAATTGAAAGATAGACTTAGTTAGTTGACTTAATTAGGTTGGAGTGAGTCATCATTCTTTCATTAGACCCCTAAATTTATTTTTAAGGGGGGTAGAACATTATGAGCCCAATCTAGTTAGGTCAGCTAATACACCTCTTTGATCTGGGTGGTGCAGTGGAAACGTGGTGGACCCTTGCCCCACTGGCCCAGGATCGAAAGAAATTACTCTCAGTTATACGCAAGGTTAGGTCATTAAATAGGATCTAAATCTTTCTTAGAATGCCAATAATGAAGTCATCGAAGGAAATCACTTAGGGTTTAAGTATTAAACAAATTCATAGTACAGAATAGGCCGGGTGCGAATTAAATTACAATAGCCAAGGTCAACGTATCTACAACTGTGCTCGTTGAATACGAACATAATAGAAGCCTTAGCAAGTTCTACTATGAGAAACTGTTTTAGGATGATCTAGTAAGATTTGATTCACCATTTCCTTGGACATAGATAATAACGAGGACTCTCTTAGACCAAGACCTAAAGGGCAACCCAAGAAATAGGACATCTGAACCTTTCAGTGATGGGCATTCCCTAAGTTTTTAGAGTGATCAGTCTACGGAGTTACTGAAATATAAACTGCGAAGCATTCACGGCTTGACCCAATTCTCAATCCTAGGCGACTACCAATGGACTCACTGCTTGGCCGAGCAGAAGACCAGGATCTACTAGGACTAGGAAGGGATACAATGAGCTTTCTACCCTGGCCAGGTAGATGATCGATGTATCAGGATCAAGCCCACTATAACCGTCTCTCTGTGTTGGTCAAACATTGAAAACAACTATCTTACTCTCAATAGATGGGAATCGCCGTCAAGACTCCAAATAGATAAAGAAATACATTGTAGCAAACCATCAGGATATAAGCAAGATATAAAGAATAAAATTTTAAGGCGGGTAGTGCCTAAAATGTACTAGACTAGCATGCACAATATACACCCTACCGCGCATATAAACTTGAAATCAATAAGTCTTAGGCAAATGAAATAATAGAATTCTTACTTATGACCTTTAGCCAATTTTGGGGACGAAATTATTTTTAAGGGGGGTAGATTGTAACATCCCAAATTTTTGTCAACCTGAAATTAGACGTCCTTAGGCAATGGGTCAATCCGAACACCTTATTAACTTGTCAAAACTCAATCCCAAAGTTTAAAATCACTTTTTAACCCCTTTCCGTCACAAACCTCACCTTTCACCGCCTTGTTCTTAGATGTTTCTAAGTACTTTCATATGAGGCATGAATCCTAAAGTTTAGGTGATGAAGAACAATACTTTAGAAATCCGTACAAAGACCCGAGTGCCACCACAGGCAGAAATCGCTCAAGATCAAATCCTTTAGAAATGAGACAAAGTAATTAAGTACTAAACTAGATTAGCTACGAAATCCGCTTGATCCACTTTAAATACGATCTGCAAGACCCAAAACTTGTAGAATCATTGACGCTAGGTTACCCTAAAATCTAGGATCAATCTCATTACCCGGCTGCTCTCGGGAGCATCACGAAACTCCGTATCAGATTTGGACCGCACATCTAAACAGTGCATTAGAAGATGTCCTCATGTCGCCATTTAGCTTTCTCATAGCCTTCCCTTGAAGGGCTGAGATAACGGTGTCGACACTCAAGGTTTTATTAATGATGCACATTGTGTCCTTGAATGAATCGTACGACGCCGAAAGAGAATTCAACAACATACATGCTTGTTCCTCATCTTTCATCACTTCCTCCATATCCAGCAATTTGCAAACCAATTTATTAAAGTTGCTGATGTGAGCCTCCAGATCTCCACCCTTTGCCATCTTGAAGTTATACCACTGACGCTTCAAGTTAGGCGATTTTTAGAGAATTTTTTCGCATAAATATCCTCTAACTTCGCCCATAGCTTAGCCACAGTTTTCTCCCTCATGACATTGTAGAGAACCTCATCAGTGAGACATAAACGGATTGAGGATAAGGCCTTCTTATCAAGGGTATCCCAATCATCATCAATCATAGTAGACTTTCGCTCCTCAAGAGCATCATCTTCGCCTTGCTTGATTAAGGAACTGATCTTCTTGATCTTCCATAACTTAAAGTTATTTTTCCTTGAGTACTTCTCAATATCATACCTAGTGCTTACCATTATTGCTTATCCCTCAGATTCAAATATATGCCCCAACGATTGCTCTGATACCACTTGTTGGGATTTGGTATGCGGAATCACACAGATATGGATCTAGGATAGCAATCCAAGAGCACTAAGCAATCACAAGATAACACAAAGATTTAATGTGGAAAACCCTTGCAGGGAAAAACCACGGCACAAAGCGACAAATCTTCACTATGAAAGCAAAAATTACAAAGAGAGAAGACTTACCCGATTCGAACAACCTCAAATCTCACCCATGATACACCCTTTGATACCCTAGAACCCCTTCTAGAAACCCTTAGAATACCTTTAGAAAGCCTTAACATACCTTAGAATGGCCCTAGGGACTTCTATTTATAGTTTAGGAAACTCCACTTATGCGCATCTCTGAAACCGCCTCAAATTTACGCAGTTCACGCAGAATCCACGCACAATCTGCGTAACCTCCGACTAGTCGAGCCTGCCTCTCGATTGGTCGAAGACCTTGAAAATTTCAGAAACATTATTGCTGGACTTCGAGTCGAACTTTCTTCGACTAGTCGAGGATAACAAGATTTAAGACATCTTTTTGACAACATAGAATAATAGATGGACGATGATGAAATATAATACAAACATCACATGGGGTCCATGGCCCTAACACCTAGTCACCCGGACGTGTTCGGGGGCCCAAAGGACCCCTGGACAGTCTAGGTTGCTAGACTATCGGGCCGAGAAAACAGACAAACAGTGTGGATAAAACACATACGTCATGGCAGGGCCGTAGTTGAACAGCGTGGATATATAACATATGCATCAAGGTAGGGCCTCCATGAGGGTTCACGGTGGGCCCCACCCGCTGGACAACGTCTAACAGGGTGGATGGTCCACCTGAGGTTGAAACCACTTCATTTTTTTAAAAAAAAAAATCATGCTCTAAAATGTGCTGGAAATGTGTATGGATGGATAGATCAACCACCTCATCAAGGTGAGGTCCAAAGTGGGCCCCACTTCTCAATAGATTGGATGAAAATAAACATAACATCAAGCCCTGTGAATTTTAATGGTGGTCGCTCAATCATCACTGTTTTACTACAGTGTAGTCCACTTGAGATTCAGATCTGCCTTGATTTGGGATGGACAGGGTGGATAAAATACACACGGCCCCACTAGATGGAAAGTGTGGATACCAAATGCATTCATCAGGGTGGGCCCCAACAGTGTAGGACCATGTTGACCCAGGACATTATATATACATTAAGGATTAATAAGGTGGCATTTATCTCCAAATGGCCAACATTCAACTTAAAGGGGCAACGTTTGACTCAAATGAATTTATCATTTGATGGAGTCAAATGGGGTGGGGTGGAATGTTGACTACATGAGATCAAATAGTCAATTTTGCCACAAAGGTTTTGGGTCCTTTTATCCTATGTTGTTAATTTTCAATCAACCTCATATTGTGAGAACCACTCATGTGTTATAATCTTGGTCTAAATGAATGGATTGTAATGATGCATTAGGTTTCACACCTACATTTTACGATTAAGTTTGCCATCTTGGATAATTTAATTAACACCTTGTCGATTAGATAATGATTAGCATAATTTTATAATATAAGGTATTTATTTATGCTTAAATGATGGAATACTTTCTAATATGATCGTTGAATCCTTCATACCATATTTATGCTTGCCACACATGTTATATTTTAAAATTAAAACTGAACATATTTGACTAATTTTTGGTTATTTATTTCATTGGGATCATAATGCATTCCACTTCTAAAGGTGTCTATATTCACATTCTTGAAAAATGAACCACTAGCGAAATAAAAGGAAAATATACTTGTATGCTTTGAATTAAGATTACTTAACGCATCTAAAAATTCATAGTGGCTTTATTCAGGTGCCACCACACAGTTTCAAGTTTCTTATAAGGGCTTATAAGGAGCTGCCAACTTACTAATGCATAGTGCCACATCATTATGAGCAACAATACTTGAGCGGGGGTTAAAGCCATAAGGGTTTATAAATTAAAGTTACAATTGGAATTTTATTTGGACCTTGATAAACACCCTTTATGTGCTTCTGGTTTCTATAATGCGTTTAGACACTAAAGGGTATATATTCCCTTTTAGGAATGAAAATTTGTGTTGTCATGTGTAAGTGCTATGTTTTCTAGCTCCTATGATTGTCAAATTTTGTAGTGCCAAAACCTCTTGGATTTTCTATCTTGCGTAGCTCATCTTCATGTTAAATACAATTCTTGTACAAGCTCAAGATGATCCATTACAAGGTGTTCCGTTTTAAGATTCAAGCATCACAAGTATCAGAATTCAAGTACAACATCAATTAATAGTTCAAGCCTTCAAAGCTCCATCTAAGTTAAGACAATGGTCATTACTTTGATACTTAAAGCTCAAGGTGAAATACAACTCAAGTACCTCAAGTCAAGCTTCAAGATATTTCAAGTTCAAGCTTCTTAAGGTTACAAATTCAAGTTTCAAAGTACTTGAACTTTGAAGCTTCAAAATGTTTCAAATTCAAACTTCATGTTCGTCAAATTAACAAGTTTCATGTTTGTCAAGATCAACAATCAACCGAAGCAAAAGATGTTTTAATGTTCAAACATCGCTTATAAGGTATGAAAGACCCTAGATTGACCATAGGATAGGTCATTTTGAATACATAATTTAATTGGATCACTTTATAAGTGCATAGTCTGTTTTTCGACTAGTCCTAGCACTGGCTCGACCAGTCTAAGAAATTCCTCGACCAGTCCTAAGTTTGTTAATAATTTTCAAAATTTCTTGTTAAAGCCTCGACCAGTCCTGGAGACCGGTCGACCGGTCGAGTGAACCGTGCTCGACCTGTGGTCGACCAGTCCAGTAGGCTCGACTCAAAGTCCCACACGACCAGTCGTAGACAGGACTCGACCGGTCGTGGAGGCCACTCGACCGATCGAGCAGGTCCTTCGACCAGTCGTGGAATGGCCTGATCTTATCACGCTCAAAATTTCAAATGTCTGTTGGTCCTTCGACCAGTCGAGCCGACCTCTAGGCCAGTCGAGTGAACGATTTCTGCATTTATAAATAGAGCACGATTTTCAGAGTTTTGTATCCAATTCAAGTAAAATCATGACACCATTGTGAGAGATAAGTTTGTGTTATTCTTTAGATATTTAGTGCTCATTTAATATTCTCTTTAATTAGCTTTTTGCATTTAATTTTGTATTCTATATTCCAATCTTATTTGAAGAAGAGATTGAAATTTTCCCGTTTCTGGGAATCAAAATCAAATCAAGCTAGCCCAAGGTGATTTAATCTAAAATCTATTTAGAACTTAGAACCATTTCATTAGTGAGTGTTGTCATGCCCCAAACTCGGAAACCGTGCTCACAAAATTCTCGATCATCGAATCCAGCACCGACAACCTCCGTAGTACCCCATTCTCAGCTCTTGACACCCATTTACCAGGTTCCTATCCCGGGATGCTACGAGAAGATTTTCAACATCGGTTCGATTTGTAATAAGCATAACCAAAGGCATAACCCACAAACAACAACCAAAAACTCCATCACATTTCTACTATGATCAAAAACTTATAAGTACAGTGTGCATAAAAGGAAATACAATGATGATAGACAAAAGCTCCAAGATGATTTGCTATGCCCTCCTGCCTTAGCGCTGCTGCGATCCAACGTCACCTACACGCAACGGTCTTGCATAAGCTTACGGAAAGCTTAGAGGGTGGTGAAAGTGTGTGCGCAATGTAGTAATACAATTATGCAGTATTAGAGTAATGTGGAATATGCTGATGAATCCATGAATACTATTGGCCGTACCAAGGCCATACGATGTAAGGCATGAATGATGTCGATTATACCAAGGCCATGCGATGCAAGATGCAATCCAAGCACACCAATCATCATCTAAGTCCACATATCAATACATCTTAACTCTGGAATATCACCAGAGTCTAGTACACTCCAAACTAGATTGTCGCCCCATCGCGTGTAATAAGGTGAGTGGAAGAGACCTCACTATCCGCCTACCAATATCGGGCCTGGCTCGTCGATAGCAGACCCATTCCTCAAGCAGGTCAAACTCAGCCTAGCTTTGCCCCCTCCTCTCGGGCAGGTAAGGCCACACCCCCTTCCAATCGACCACGACATAGTGGAAAGTGTTGCCTTTTGGTATTCGGCACTCGGCGCTCATGCATCAACTCGGTCTAGATGTTGAAGCAACCTCCTAGTACCATAAGGGTTTAGGGACTTTCACCCATGGACATCTATAGCACCCCATATAGAATAAGATTTTCAGTGTTTAATCCTGTCAATCACGATATGCCTATGAAGGCTACGTCCCTGATGTCACTAGGGCGTACAGTAAACATGTCACACAATGCGAAATGCATGAATTACACTATCCAGTCATGCAACAATCCTTCGCGTACCAGATTGTCGCCCCATCGCGTGTAATAAGGTGAGTGGAAGAGACCTCACTATCCGCCTACCAATATCGGGCCTGACTCATCGATAGCAGACCCATTCCTCAAGCTGGTTAAACTCAGCCTAGCTTTGCCCCCTCCTCTCGGGCGGGTAAGGCCACACCCCCTTCCAATCGACCACGACATAGTGAAAAGTGTTGCCTTCTGGTATTCGGCACTCGGCGCTCATGCATCAACTCGGTCTAGATGTTGGAGCAACCTCCTAGTACCATAAGGGTTTAGGGACTTTCACCCATGGACATCTATAGCACCCCATATAGAATAAGATTTTCAGTGTTTAATCCTGTCAATCACGATATGCCTATGAAGGCTACGTCCCTGATGTCACTAGGGCGTACAGTAAACATGTCACACAATGCGAAATGCATGAATTACACTATCCAGTCATGCAACAATCCTTCGCGTACAGTGGGCTCATGTAGGACAACTTCGCCTATCCGGGAGCCCATAAACAATTGGCCGAAGGCATATGCTATGATTAGTCACTCCTCATATCAAGCGTACATATGATGCGTATGAGCATGAATCATGGAACTATACTAAACATGTTATATGGTGATGGATTCTGTTCATAACAAAGATGGGCCTAGACGGCTTACGCACTACAAGTATGGGCCTAACAATGGGCCCAAGGGAGAGTTACAATGTGGACATTTAACCATCATTGCTCTTACAATGTGGACGTCAAACCATCATTGCTCCCAAGGCATGACCACCAAAAACGTCATCACATACATCATGGTGGAATCTCACATCGCAATGGACCTCATATACATCATATTCGGCCCACACAAAGGCCTCACATATGTCTCATTGGGCCTCATATACATTAATTGGGCCACATCAAATGGGCCGAATTAAATGGGTCGATCGAATGGGCCGAATCAAATGGGCAGATCGAATGGGCTTAATTAAATGGGCAAAAACCAACCCACCATTCATCTATTGCTAGAAATCATTTTAGAACATTATCAGAAAAATGAATCATATCCAAAGGATCATCTTGGACCATACCACACCTAACAGTGGTGATTATGATTTCCACTATTAAATTCCAGTGGGCCCCACCATAGTATTATTTCCCATCCAATCTGTTCATAAGGTCAGAAAGGCCTGGATATAGAGGAAAACAAATGTCATACTGGTCCAAAATCCTGTAACCCAAGGGGTTTAAATGGTGGATGTTTATCCCACTGGTTTCCTGCAGTGTGGTCCACATGATATAGATCTGTCTTATTTTTAGTCTCAAGCCTTAGAACCGGCTCACCAAATGGATAGACGATTGGATGAGCCATATACAGCAGGTGGGTTCCACACTCGCCAATTGGTTAAACGGTTTGGATGGCATATATATAGCATTAAGGGCCCACCGTCCAGCCATCTGGACGGTGGGATACAAAACATACATTATGGTATGGTCCAGACCACCTGCTGGTGTGCGGTACCTAGCCAATCTACTGGTGTAGGCGAGCCTTAAAAATTAACGGATGGATGGTTTGGATGGGGCACCTCCACACGTGGGACCCCAGAACTTGCTGACGTTGAGAAGGCAGTGGGTCCCACCATCTGCACAGCTTGGATGAGTGTACACATTACATGGGGCCCATAGAACTTACTGACTTCAAGAATGCAGCGTCCTGCTGCTGGCTATCCAACAGATGGACGGCCCAACAGAAATGGATGGACGGCATGCACATGTGCATTGATGGGTGTGGCTGCTAATCAACGCACGCCACCCCTTAAATCCCAAGAAGGGGTGGGTCCCACATGGGGCCCCACACATACGAGTAAGCCCTGCAATGGGCATACAATATATCTATATATATATATATATATCTATATATATATATATACACATATATAAATATATATATTATATCCCATGGCTGTCCAGCATCCAGCCACCGTCCAGCAAGTTGGGCGGTGCTGGATGATGCATTTCATCATGGTGGTCCCATGCAGTGGGCCACGGAATTTCGATCAAGCTGGCATTTGTCTTTCCTTCTCGTCCGGGCCTATGTGACAGTTCGGTCATGTAGGCCCCAACCGAGATCAAGGTGGCCCATTTATTAGACATCATGAATAAAATACACACATCATAGGTGGGTCACTAATTATAGAGAAAGAAAGAGAGGGAGAGAAAGAGGAAAGGAGAGAGATCGGTGATGACGGAGGGGCCCCGCCACTATGGGCGTCTCTTAGATACAAGCATACATCAAGGTGGGTCCCATCATATGTGGGACCTTAAATCACAAAAAAAGAAAGAAAGAATGTGGGTCCAAGATCACCCACCGTCCACTTCTTCTTGGCTCCTTGGAAAGGTAATCGCCTTGGCTTTGATTTCAATGGAAGATGATGAAGTTTTGATGGTTGAGATGGGAGATGAGAGGGTAGGAAGTAGGCCACACTAGAGCTTCTCCATTAGAGCTTGGGAAGAGAGAGAGCTTCCGAAGGACATGACCTGAAACTCAAAATGACCATAACGCGTCCTGAAAGCCGTCTTCGGGATGTCCTCCTCTTGGACCCGAATCTAATGATAACCGGAATGTAGGTCAATCTTCAAAAAGAACTGCGCACCCTGCAGCTGATCAAATAAATCTTCGATCCTCGGGAACGGATACTTGTTCTTGTTCATGACTTTATTGAGCTCGCGGTAATCCACGCAGAGCCTCAACGAGTCATCCTTCTTCTTCATGAAGAGTACCGACGCTCCCCACGACGAACTGCTCAGACGGATAAAGCCTAACTCGCGTAACTCGTCCAACTACTTCTGCAGTTCCCACAACTCCAACGGTGCTATACGATACGGGGCCTTCGAAATAGGCGCGGTACCGAGCACGAGATCAATCTGAAACTCGGTGTGTCGGCGAAGCGGTAATCCCGGAATCTCCTGGAATACATCGAAAAAATCACAAACCACAGGCAACTGGTCGATGCTCACAGCTATGGGCTCCTCTATGGCATACGACATCATATAAGGCAACGACTCTCCTCTGGGCTCGGCAATGAACTGCAACTGCGGCAAGTCGGGTATACAGAACGTGACTGTCCTCGCGGAGCAGTCCAATATGGCGTGGTACTCAGCAAGCCAATCTATGCCCATGATGACATCGAACTCAGACATAGGCAATGCAAACAGATCGGTAGGCAAAAAGATATCCCCAACTAGAACGTGGCAAGACAAGCAAAATCGGCCCAACACTGCATCTTCCCCAAGGGAGTCGATACTGATAGGCCCTCATGAGCAGACTCCAACTGCAAACCAGTCGATCAGCAGAAACTCTCAGCCATAAAGGAATGCGATGCACCAGAATCAAACAACATACGTGCAATGCATGTAAAAACTAAAAGTATACCCTCGACGACCACTCCGGATGACTGTGGGTCCTGCTGAGCCTCATAGATTCTATCTTAAACCGGCTGGGGAGGTGCCTGTCCCCTCTGAGCGTGCTACTGCTGCTATTGTCACTGAGGTGGTTGAAACTGCTGTCTCTTCTGTTGCAGCCTCGGAGACTGGTGCTGATGCTGCTGCTGAGGGGCCTCGGTGGTGGGGGCTGTTGTCGTTGCTATTGTGGGGGTCTCTGCTGCTGCTGTGGTGGAAGCTACTGCTGCTGTTGGGCGCAGGGACACTCCCATATACGGTGCCCCGTCGCACCGCACCCAAAACAGGTGCCGGTGAACGGCTTCGGAAGTCGTATTGGAGGTGCTGCTGGCGCTCGGAAGGTTGGGTGACCTGTGCGCCTCTGCTGTGGTCGACGATTCAGGGAGTCACTGGAAGGAACCTGCCTCTTCCGGTCTCTCCTCTGACTGCGATCACTCTGAGAACTAGTCCACTCAGCCTAAAAAATCTAGGCTTTCCATACAACCCCCTCAAAATTCGGGAGCTCATGCCCAATAACACGACCTCAAAGACCGTAATGCAAGCCGTCCTCGAATCGGTGGGCTCTCTGCTCCTCATCATCTACCAGATATGGTGCAAATCTGGACAACGCTAGAAAATGAGCCGCATACTGAGCTACTGTCATATCACCCTAAACTAGGGCCTCAAACTCCAATGCTGGCTGTCATCAGATGTGATCAGGAAAATACTGTCGGTCAAACTAATTTACAAAATCCTCCCAGGTCCACTCAAAATTGGCTCCTACTGCTCGGGCGACTGATGTCCACCAGTGCTCAGCCTCTCCCGGGAGAAGAAATACAACTAACTAAACTTACCGTTTGGTCGTACATCTCATCGTATCAAATATCTTCTCCATATCGAAGCGCCACCTCTTAGCTACTATTGGGTCTGGCTCACCCTGAAAACGGGGTGGATCAAGCTGCCGGAACTCTTGAAGAAAGGCACTCGCGTTCTCCTGCTCTGCCTGGACTGGTGAAACAACGGGGTGCCTGCCTTACCCCTGAAGTGTGGCCGTCATAGCCTGTAACATCTGTTGTAACTGGGAGGCACTCACGGGATCGATCGGATCCGCACCAGTCTCAGGTGGAAGAACGACATCCTCAGGCTGGGGGGTAGGAATCGCTGGAGGTGGAGTGAGGATCGTAGGTGGTAGGGAGGGAGTCTCAGGTGGTGGAGCAGAAGTCGCAGGTGGTGGAGTGGGAGTTGATCGGGTCACTCTCCTGGGCAGCATATCCTACGGGAAAGAGAAAAGGCGCATATCAACCTTGAAAACTCTCGAAGGCACGCACGTTAAGTGTCTGTAATAAAAGATCGCTAAGCTATCCGATCTCGAGACTTAATCATTCTAAACTCATAGCAGACATGTAATGTTGTTCTTAGTTATTCCTAAGTTATGCTCTGATACCAACTTCTGTCATGCCCTAAACTCAGAAACCGGGCTCACAAAATTGTCGATCGTCGAATTCGGCGCCGCCAACTTCCGTAGTACCCCATTCTCGGCTACTGGCACCCATTTACCAAGTTCCGATCCTAGGATGCTACGAGGAAGATTTTCAACATCGGTTCGATTCGTAATAAGCATAACTGTAACGTCTCGGAAAAATCCGTACAAAGACCCGAGTACCACCTCAGGCAGAAATCACTAATGACGAAATCCTTTAGAAATTAGATGAAAATTAATTAAGTGCTAAACTGAATTAAATGCTAGATTAGCTTAAACAACTTTCTATACAATCTGTAAGACCCAAAACTAGTAGAATCGCTAACGCTACATTGCCTAAAAACGTAGGATCAATCTTAAAACCCAGTTGCTCTCGGGAGCAGCTTGAAACTCCATATCAGACCTGGAATGTGCGTTGAAAGTCTGATTACCGCGAAGCTATACGATTATGACCGCCTTACTGGACTTGACAACCATCTCAGAAATTAAGTCCTAATAGTATCCATAAACGCGCAACTTGAGCCCAGAGCAAAGTACGTGAGAAACGCGAATATTTTTAGAAAATGAACTCAGATTTAAGTGAATTGGACTGTTCGTTCGTTTGCAGGCCAAATTTAATGCTTCAGACTGTCAAAATCTGACCCAAATACACCCTCGGATCAAAGAAATTTCCCTACACAGGTTAGTGTACTTGTGGCCCTCATCAAGTGACGATGACTGTTGAATTGAAACTGGTCTGCCACGGTCGATTCCATAAATTCGATCAGACTGAAAACTTAACCTGACCTAGATCCAATGTTAGAGAACTTTTCTTGGACCGTATGCAGTAAAGGGGCCTCTAGATGAGCTCCGTTGCCCGAAACAACCAACTTTTGGCTATAACCTAAGTATATCATAGCCCTGGGGCCATTGAGGTCAGTTCTGGGCCTATATAAAGACCTAAACCTACCCCTCTCTCAATGCATACGAATTTCAACCCTAGGAGAGAGAAGAGAGAGAAAAGAGAAGAAGAAAGTGAGGAGAAGAGAGAGAGTGTGTGAGAGACTCATCCCTGCCGCTCCACGTGCCAAATCACCGCTTCCGTGTCGCTATATCGGCGATTCCGATTCCATTTTTAGGTAAAAAATCTTATCCCTAATCTGTTTTAGGGATCCAAATAAAGTGAATGGCGAAATAGCTAACCTATTTCGTTATTCAGGTAGCCGTTGTGCCGTAGACAAAGGCGTATTGTTCAAACTGAGTTCGATACGAGGTTATCAAGCCTTTCAATGTCAACAATGAAAGGTGCTACCAATGAAAGGTGCAGACTATAAACGTTTAGGTTATGGTTTCAAGACTTTCAATGTCAGCAATGATTTATGTCTGACTTGATTGCTATCACATATGCTTAGATACGACGTTTTCCATATATTTCACATATATGTAAATTATGTTGATTTTAAATGCATTCTATGTGTTTGTTGAAATGTATAGATGAATATGGAATTATGATTTGTGCTTTTTATGATGGATGTTTGGGAACACATAATGGTTGTACGTGTGGCAATACCTATGTGGAAGGATTTGCTATAATATGCATGTTAATGAATTTGTTACATGTATGTAATATGTGTAATCTAAGTGTTTGATAAAATGCCTGAATGAGAAAATGCTTGATGTAATGTACTTAATAAGGGTGTTGAGATAGGATTCTCAATTCCCTTATATATAGTTACAGTTTCCTTTGTGTAACTTATCTTACTGCTATGTGATTTACTGATGAAATGCCTATGTATGATGACATGTGTAATATGTGTTTGTTGAAATGTTCGAATGAGATTTATGTTTAGATTTGGTTGTCACATGCTGTCTTGGATTATCGCATGTGAATGCTATTGGTTGGAGTGTGATTGGGGCTACGATGTACTCCAGGTAATCGGTAATGGTTTACGATCAGTGGCCATACTGTTTAGCCATGACGGATGCGTTCGATGAATCCGAGTCGTACGTTTTTTGTCGATAGTAGTTAGGCCACGCGGAATGCTTACTCACTCCATGCCGATTAAGTCAACGTACGCTCGTACCAGTCAAGCTCGTCAAGTAACCCGATTGGCCCAACGTATGTTCACCATGTATGGACGCTACTGCTTGAATCTAAGGTACCAAACTCACCAGTGAAAGGCCCATTTAACCTTGGTACCTCGATCCGCTAAGACTCATGAGCTGGCCATGGTTGTATGAGACACTGTGGTAAGCTATCGGCCTACGCTGGGGCGACGAGCCTCCCCGTAGTGTCCAGTGAGCAACCTAAACTCGTGAGCCGAATACGGTGGTATGGGACACTGTATTCGAGCTGTCGGCCTACGCTAAGGTGACGAGCCTTTCCTATAGTGACCTCGAGTATAAACTAAGGCTTATGTTGACGTTGACGAGCCTCTTCGTAGTGACCTGAACTTGCATGTTCACTGCTTTAAAAATCAGGGGTGACGTTGCCCTATAACTTGCCTATCGTATGTGATAAGCTAGGATTGACGACCCTAGATGGATCATTGTTTGGGTAAATGATATAAAGGGAGGTACCTTAGCTTTCCAAACCTGTTGTATGAATGAGTCTAATTAAGAACTTGGCTAACATGATCATGCACTGCATTGCATATGCTTTGGCGAGGAAGCACACATTTAGGGAGGTTGCCATGCGCGATCATGAGATGATGTCGCTGAGGGAGTGTAGGCGAGGGCATGCATCATTATCGCATACCATCCTTGTATTAACAAGATTACTTAGGATATGCTTGCTGTACTGCTTTATCATTACTGCTTGATTGAATTAATAACATGTTAACCTTTGCCTTATAGCTCTACTAAGTTGATCACTCACTCCCACTCTAGGACGGTGTTTTAAAATACCAACCAGACTCTGTTGTAATTGTAGGTGACGTCGAGGCTTACGAGATGAAACCTGACTTTTATGATGACGAGGAGTTCTTCTATTTGCAACTCTCTAGCGGGTCTATGTAGACCTGGAGTTACGTCACGGGGGCTACAGGGATATGGATAGATGACATTACACTTTATCATTTTGTATATTTTAGAACCAAACATGTAATTATTTAACCTGGTAACCTGTTCATACTCTATGGACTTACAACCATTTATATGCTTTAGATATGTATCATAGTCTTCCGCTTGCGAAATCTAAGTGTCTCTGGAGTATGATATGCTGATTTGGTATAATCTCATTCATGTTTAAAGCACCAACATGGACATCATTTAATCATCATTATTTATGTTACATAAGTGATGCGTTGGAACTCAGGAGTTGGGCCCCTGCTCGACCCCCTATTTTCAGGGCGTTACAATAACTAAAGGCATAACGCACAAACAACAACCAAAAACTCCACATTTTCACTATGATCAAAAACTTATAAGTACAGTGCGCATAAAGAAAAATACAATGAAGATAGACAAAAGCTCCAAGATTATCTGTTATGCGCTCCTGCCTCAGCACTACTGTGATCCAACGTCACCTGCAAGCAACGGTTGCGCATAAGCTTACGGAAAGCTTAGAGGGTGGTGAAAGTGTGTGCGTAATGTAGTAATACAATTATGCAGTATCAGAGTAATGTGGAATATGTTGATGAATCCATGAATACTATTGGCCATACCAAGGCCATATGATGCAAGGCATGAATAATGTCGGCCATACCAAGGCCATGCGATGCAAGATGCAATCCACGCACACCAATCCTCATCTAAGTGCACATATCAATATAACTCAACTCCAGAATATCACCGGGGTCTAGTATACTCCAAACCAGATTGCTGCCCCATCGCGCGCAACAAGGTGAGTGGAAGAGACCTCACTATCCGCCTGACAATATCGGACTCGACTCGCCGATAGCGGACCATTCCTCAAGCTGGTCAAACTCAGCCTAGCTTTGCCCCCTCCTCTCGGGAGGGTAAGGCCACACCCCCTTCCAACCGACCATAACACAGTGGAAAGCGCTGCCTTCTGGTATTCGGCACTCGGCGCTATGCATCCACTCGGTCTAGACGTTGGAGCAACCTCCTAGTACCATAAGGGTTTAGAGACTTTCACCTATGGACATCTATAGCACCTCATGTAGAACAAGATTTCCGATGTCTAATCCTGTCAATCATGATACTCCTGTGAACACTATGGCCCTGATGTCGCTAGGGTGTACAATAACTATGTCACACAATACGAAATGCATGAATCACACTATACAGTCATGCAACAATCCTTCGCATATCGTGCACTCATGTAGGGCAAGTCCGCCTATCCCGGAGCTCATAAACAATCTGTCCGAAGGCATATGCTATGATCAGTCACTCCTCATATCAAGCATACATATGATGCGTATGAGCATGAATCATGGAACTATACTAAACATCTTATATGGTGATGGATTCTGTTCATAACGAAGATGGACCCAGACGGCCTATGCGCTACAAGTATGGGCCTAACAATGGGCCCTAGGTAAAGTTACAATGCGGACATTTAACCATCATTGCTCTTACAATGTGGACGTCAAACCATCATTGCCCCCAAGGCATGACCGCCAAAAACATCATCACATACATCATGGTGGAATCTCACATCCCAATGGGCCTCATATACATCATATTCGGCCCACATAAAGGCCTCACATACGTCTCATTGTGCCTCATATACATCAATTCGACCACATCAAATGGGTCGAATCGAATGGGCCGAAACCAACCCACCATTCATCTATTGCTAGAGATCATTTTACAACATTATCACAAATATGAATCATATCCAAAGGATCATCTGGACCATACCAGACCTAACAGTGGTGATGATGATTTCCACTATTAAATTCCAGCGGGCCCCACCATAGTCTTATTTCCCATCCAGTTTGTTCATAAGGTCACAAAGGCCTGGATATGGAGGAAAAATAAATGTCATATTGGTCCAAAATCCTGTAACCCAAGGGGTTTTAATGGTGGAAGTTCATCCCACTGTTTTCCTGTAGTGTGGTCCACTTGATATAGATCTGTCTTATTTTTAGTCTCAAGCCTTAGAACCGGCTCACCAAGTGGATAGACGGTTGGATGAGCCATATAAAGCAGGTGGCGTCCACGCTCGCCAAATGGTTAAATGGTTTGGATGGCATATATATAGCATAAAGGGCCCACCGTCCAGCCATCTGGACGATGGGATACAAAACATACATTACGGTGGGGTCCAGACCACCTGCTGGTGTGCGGTACCCAGCCAATCTGCTGGTGTAGGCGAGCCCCAAAAATCAACGGATGGACGGTTTGGATGGGGCACCTCCACACGTGGGACCCCAGAACTTACTTATGTTGAGAAGGCAGCAGGTCCCACCATCTGCACGGCCTAGATGAGCGTACGCATTACGTGGGGCCCATAGAACTTGTTAACTTCAAGAATGTAGCATCCTGCTGTTGGCCGTCCAACAGATGGACGGTATGCGCATGTGCGCTGGATGGGTGTGGCTGCTGATCAACGCACACCACCCCTTAAATCCCAAGAAGGGTGGGTCCCCCATGGGGCCCCACACATACGAGCATGCCCTGCAATAGGCATATAATATATATATTATATTCATAATATAATATGATATATTATAATATAACATAATATTATTATATATATATATCATATACATATATAAATATATTTATTATATCCCATGACTGTCCAGCGTCCAGCCACCGTCCTGCAAGCTAGGCGGTGCTGGATGATGCACTTCATCATGGTGGTCCCACGTAGTGGGCCACGAAATTTCGATCAAGCTGACATTTGTCTTTCCTTCTCGTCCGGGCCTATGTGACCGTTAGGTCATGCAGGCCCCAACCGAGATCAAGGTGGCCCATTTGTTGGACATTATAGATAAAATACACACATCATAGGTGGGCCACTAATCATAGAGAAAGAAAGAGAGGGAGAAAAAGAGGAAAGGAGAGAGATCGGCGATGACGGAGGGGCCCCACCACTATGGGCCCCTCTTGGATACAAGTATACATCAAGGTGGGTCCCATCATATGTGGGCCCTTAAATCACAAAAAAAAGAGATAAGAATGTGGGTCCAAGATCACCCACCGTCCACTTCTTCTTAGCTCCTTGGAAAGGTAATCGCCTTGGTTTTGATTTCAACGGAAGATGATGAAGTTTTGATGGTTGAGATGGGAGATGAGAGGGTAGGAAGTGGGCCACACTAGAGCTTCTCTATGAGAGCTTGGGAAGCTCATACGTTGGAGCTTTTGGTTGCTTGAAAATGGGTTTGAGAAATGAGAGAGAGAGGGTTGTAAGGAGAGAGAGAGGGATGGGTGATGGAGTGATGGGTGAGGTGAGTGATAGGTTGGGAAGTTGAGATTGGGATTGGGATTAGGTTTAGGTTTAGGGATTTGATAATACATTTAGGTTTTAGGTTTAGGTTTAGGTTTTAGCTTATAGGTTTAGGTTAAGGTTATAAGTTTAGGTTATAGGTTACAGGTTAAGGTTTAGGTTATAGGTTTTTGTTTAGGTTAAGGTTATAGGTTTTGGTTTAGGTTATAGGTTTAGGTTTAGGTTTAGGTTCAGGTTTTAGTTTATAGGTTTAGGTTATAGGTTTAGGTTTTGGTTTTAGGTTTAGGTTAAGGTTATAAGTTTAGGTTAAGGTTTAGGTTATAGGTTTTGGTTTAGGTTAAGGTTATAGGTTTTGGTTTAGGTTAAGGTTTAGGTTTTGGGATTATGTTAAGGGTATAAGTTAAGGTTATAGGTTAAGGTTATAGGTTTAGGTTAGGTTTAGGTTTAGGTTATAGGTTATAGCTTTGGGAATTGAGAATAGGTTAAGGTTTAGGTTTAGGAAATCGGGTTCGGGTTCGGGATAGGGTTTAGGCTTGGGTTTTCATGTTTAGGTTTAGGTTTAAGTTAGAGAGTTGAGATTGGGATTTGGTGTAGGTTTAAGTTTAGGGATTTGAGAATAGGTTAAGGTTTATGTTTCAAAAATCGGGTTCGGGTTCGGGATCGGGTTTAGAAGTTTAGGTTTAGGTTTAGGTTGGGGACTTGAGATTGGGATTGGGATTGGGATTAGGTTTAGGGATTTTAGAATACATTTAGGTTTTAGGTTTAGGTTTAGGTTTTAGCTTATAGGTTTAGGTTTTGATTTTAGGTTTAGGTTAAGGTTATAGGTTTAGGTTATAGGTTTAGGTTCGGTTTAGGTTTAGGTTTAGGTTATAGGTTATAACTTTGGGAATTGAGAATAGGTTAAGGTTTAGGTTTAGGAAACTGGGTTCGGGTTCGGGATTGGGTTTAGGTTTGGGTTTTCAAGTTCAGGTTTAGGTTAAGGTTAAGGAGTTGAGATTAGGATTTGGTGTATGTTTAGGTTTAGGGATTTGAGGATAGGTTAAGGTTTAGGTTTAGGAAATCGGGTTCGGGTTCGGGATCGGGTTTATGCTTGGGTTTTCATATTTAGGTTTAGGTTTAAGTTAGGGAGTTGAGATTGGGATTTGGTGTAGGTTTAGGTTTAGGGATTTGAGAATAGGTTAAGGTTTAGGTTTAAGTTTAGGAAATCGGGTTCGAGTTCGGGATCGGGTTTAGGCTTGGGTTTTTAAGGTTAGGTTTAGGTTTAGGTTAGGGAGTTGAGATTGGGATTAGGTGTAGGTTTAGGTTTAGGGATTTGAGAATAGGTTAAGGTTTAGGTTTAGGTTTAGGTTTTAGTTTACAGGTTTAGGTTATAGGTTTAGATTTTGGTTTTAGGTTTAGGTTAAAGTTATAAGTTTAGGTTAAGGTTTAGGTTACCGGTTTTGGTTTAGGTTATAGGTTTTGGTTTAGGTTAAGGTTATAGGTTTTGGTTTTAGGTTTAGGTTAAGGTTATAAGTTTAGTTTATAGGTTATAGGTTATAGGTTTTGGTTATAGGTTTTGGTTTCGGTCAAGGTTATAGGTTTTGGTTTAGGTTATAGGTTTAGGTTTAGGTTTAGGTTTAGGTTTTAGTTGATAGGTTTAGGTTATAGGTTTAGGTTTAGGGATTTGAGAATAGGTTAAGGTTTAGGTTTAGGAAATCGGGTTCGGGTTCGGGTTCGGGATCAGGTTTAGGCTTGGGTTTTCATGTTTAGGTTTAGGATTAGGTTAGGGAGTTGAGATTGGGATTAGGTGTAGGTTTAGGTTTAGAGATTTGAGAGTAGGTTAAGGTTTATGTTTAGGAAATCGGGTTCGGGTTTGGGATCAGGTTTAGAAGTTTAGGTTTAGGTTTAGGTTGGGGACTTGAGATTGGGATTGGGATAAGGTTTAGGTTTAGGGATTTGAGAATACATTTAGGTTTTAGGTTTAGGTTTTGGTTTTAGCTTATAGGTTTAGGTTTTGGTTTTAGGTTTAGGTTAAGGTTATAGGTTTAGGTTATAGGTTATAGGTTATAAGTTTAGGTTCGGTTTAGGTTTAGGTTATAGGTTATAGCTTTGGGAATTGAGAATAGGTTAAGGTTTAGGTTAAGGAAACTGGATTCGGGTTTGGGTTTGGGTTTAAGTCTGGGTTTTCAAGTTCAGGTTTAGGTTTAGGTTAGGGAGTTGAGATTAGGATTTGGTGTTGGTTTAGTTTTAGGGATTTGAGAATAGGTTAAGGTTTAGGTTTAGGAAATCGGGTTCGGGATCAGGTTTAGGCTTGGGTTTTCATATTTAGGTTTAGGTTTAGGTTAGGGAGTTGAGATTGGGATTTGGAGTAGGTTTAGGTTTAGGGAACTGAGAATAGGTTAAGGTTTAGGTTTAGGTTTAGGTTTAGGAAATCGGGTTCGAGTTTGGGATCGGGTTTAGGCTTGGGTTTTCAAGGTTAGGATTAGGTTTATATTAGGGAGTTGAGATTGGGATTAGGTGTAGGTTTAGGTTTAGGGATTTAAGAATAGGTTAAGGTTTAGGTTTAGGTTTAGGTTTTAGTTTATAGGTTTAGGTTATAGGTTTAGGTTTTAGTTTTAGGTTTAGGTTAAAGTTATAAGTTTAGGTTACAGGTTTTGGTTTAGGTTATCGGTCTTGGTTTAGGTTAAGGTTATAGGTTTTGGTTTTAGGTTTAGGTTAAGGTTATAAGTTTAGGTTATAGGTTATAGGTTATACGTTTTGGTTATAGGTTTTGGTTTAGGTTAAGGTTATAGGTTTTGGTTTAGGTTATAGGTTTAGGTTTAGGTTTAGGTTTAGGGATTTGAGAATAGGTTAAGGTTTAGGTTTAGGAAATCGGGTTCGAGTTCGGGATCGGGTTTAGGCTTTGGTTTTCATGTTTAGGTTTAGGATTAGGTTAGGGAGTTGAGATTGGGATTAGGTATAGGTTTAGGTTTAGGGATTTGAGAATAGGTTAAGGTTTTTGTTTAGGAAATCGGGTTCGGGTTCGGGATCAGGTTTAGAAGTTTAGGTTTAGGTTTAGGTTGGGCAGTTGAGATTGGGATTGGGATTAGGTTTAGGTTTTGGGATTTGAGAATACATTTAGGTTTTAGGTTTAGGTTTTGTTTTAAGCTTATAGGTTTAGGTTTTGATTTTAGGTTTAGGTTAAGGTTATAGGTTATAGGTTTAGGTTTGGTTTAGGTTTAGGTTATAGGTTATAGCTTTGGGAATTGAGAATAGGTTAAGGTTTAGGTTTAGGAAACTAGGTTCGGGTTCGGGATCGGGTTTAGGTTTGGGTTTTTAAGTTCAGGTTTAGGTTTAAGTTAGGGAGTTGAGATTAGGATTTGGTGTAGGTTTAGGTTTAGGGATTTGAGAATAGGTTAAGGTTTAGGTTTAGGAAATCGGGTTCGGGTTCGGGATCAGGTTTAGGCTTGGGTTTTCATATTTAGGTTAAGGTTTAGGTTTGGGAGTTGAGATTGGGATTTGGTGTAGGTTTAGGTTTGGGGATTTGAGAATAGGTTAAGGTTTAGGTTTAGGTTTAGGTTTAGGAAATCGGGTTCGAGTTCAGGATCGGGTTTAGGCTTGGGTTTTCAAGGTTAGGTTTAGGTTTATATTAGGGAGTTGAGATTGGGATTAGGTGTAGGTTTAGGTTTAGGGATTTGAGAATAAGTTAAGGTTTAGGTTTAGGTTTAGGTTTTAGTTTATAGGTTTAGGTTATAGGTTTAGGTTTTGGTTTTAGGTTTAGGTTAAAGTTATAAGTTTAGGTTAAGGTTTAGGTTACAGGTTTTGGTTTAGGTTATCGGTCTTGGTTTAGGTTAAGGTTATAGGTTTTGGTTTTAGGTTTAGGTTAAGGTTATAAGTTTAGGTTATTGGTTTTGGTTATAAGTTTTGGTTTAGGTTAAGGTTATAGGTTTTAGTTTAGGTTATAAGTTTAGGTTTAGGTTTAGGTTTAGGTTTTAGTTTATAGGTTTAGGTTATAGGTTTAGGTTTAGGGATTTGAGAATAGGTTAAGGTTTAGGTTTAGGAATTCGGGTTCGGGTTCGGGATCGGGTTTAGGCTTGAGTTTTCATGTTTAGGTTTACGATTAGGTTAGGGAGTTGAGATTGGGATTAGGTATTGGTTTAGGTTTAGGGATTTGAGAGTAGGTTAATGTTTTTGTTTAGGAAATCGGGTTCGGGTTCGGGATCAGGTTTAGAAGTTTAGGTTTAGGTTTAGGTTGGGCAGTTGAGATTGGGATTGGGATTAGGTTTAGGTTTAGGGATTTGAGAATACATTTAGGTTTTAGGTTTAGGTTTTGTTTTTAGCTTATATGTTTAGGTTTTGGTTTTAGGTTTAGGTTAAGGTTATAGGTTTAGGTTATAGGTTAAGGTTATAGGTTATAGGTTATAGGTTTAGGTTTGGTTTAGGTTTAGGTTATAGGTTATAGCTTTAGGAATTGAGAATAGGTTAAGGTTTAGGTTTAGGAAACTAGGTTCGGGTTCGGGATCGGATTTAGGTTTGGGTTTTCAAGTTCAGGTTTAGGTTTAAGTTAGGGAGTTGAGATTAGGATTTGGTGTAAGTTTAGGTTTAGGGATTTGAGAATAGGTTAAGGTTTAGGTTTAGAAAATCGGGTTCGGGTTCGGGATCGGGTTTAGGCTTGGGTTTTCATATTTAGGTTAAGGTTTAGGTTTAGAAAATCGGGTTCGGGTTCGGGATCGGGTTTAGGCTTGGGTTTTCATATTTAGGTTAAGGTTTAGGTTAGAGAGTTGAGATTGAGATTTGGTGTAGGTTTAGGTTTAGGGATTAGAGAATAGGTTAAGGTTTAGGTTTAGGTTTAGGAAAGCGGGTTCGAGTTCGGGATCGGGTTTAGGCTTGGGTTTTCAAGGTTAGGTTTAGGTTTATATTAGGGAGTTGAGATTGGGATTAGGTGTAGGTTTAAGTTTAGGGATTTGAGAATAGGTTAAGGTTTAGGTTTTGGTTTAGGTTTTAGTTTATAAGTTTAGGTTATAGGTTTAGGTTTTGGTTTTAGGTTTAGGTTAAAGTTATTAGTTTAAGTTAAGGTTTAGGTTACAAGTTTTAGTTTAGGTTATCGGTCTTGGTTTAGGTTAAGGTTATAGCTTTTGGTTTTAGGTTTAGGTTAAGGTTATAAGTTTAGGTTATAGGTTATAGGTTATAGGTTTTGGTTTAGGTTAAGCTTATAGGTTTTGATTTAGATTATAGGTTTAGGTTTAGGTTTAGGTTTAGGTTTTAGTTTATAGGTTTAGGTTATAGGTTTAGGTTTAGGGATTTGAGAATAGGTTTAGGTTTAGGTTTAGGAAATCGGGTTCGGGTTCAGGATCGGGTTTAGGCTTGGGTTTTCATGTTAGGTTTAGGATTAGGTTAGGGAGTTGAGATTGGGATTAGGTGTAGGTTTAGGTTTAGGGATTTGAGAATAGGTTAAGGTTTTTGTTTAGGAAATCGGGTTCGGGTTCGGGATCAGGTTTAAAAGTTTAGGTTTAGGCTTAGGTTGGGCACTTGAGATTGGGATTGGGATTAGGTTTAGGTTTAGGGATTTGAGAATACATTTAGGTTTTAGGTTTAGGTTTTGTTTTTAGCTTATAGGTTTAAGTTTTGGTTTTAGGTTTAGGTTAAGGTTATAGGTTTAGGTTATAGGTTCAGGTTATAGGTTATAGGTTTAGGTTTGGTTTAGGTTTAGGTTATAGGTTATAGCTTTGGGAATTGAGAATAGGTTAAGGTTTAGGTTTAAGAAAGTAGGTTCGGGTTCGGGATCGGGTTTAGGTTTGGGTTTTCAAGTTCAGGTTTAGGTTTAAGTTAGCGAGTTGAGATTAGGATTTGGTGTAGGTTTAGGTTTAGGGATTTGATAATAGGTTAAGGTTTAGGTTTAGAAAATCGGGTTCGGGTTCGGGATCGGGTTTAGGCTTGGGTTTTCATATTTAGGTTAAGGTTTAGGTTAGAGAGTTGAGATTGGGATTTGGTGTAGGTTTAGGTTTAGGGATTTGAGAATAGGTTAAGGTTTAGGTTTAGGTTTAGGAAAGCGGGTTCGAGTTCGGGATCGGGTTTAGGCTTGGGTTTTCAAGGTTAGGTTTAGGTTTAGGTTAGGGAGTTGAGATTGGGATTAGGTATAGGTTTAGGTTTAGGGATTTGAGAATAGGTTAAGGTTTAGGTTTAGGTTTTAGTTTATAGGTTTAGGTTATAGGTTTAGGTTTTGGTTTTAGGTTTAGGTTAAAGTTATAAGTTTAGGTTAAGCTTTAGGTTACAAGTTTTGGTTTAGGTTTTTGGTTTTGGTTTAGGTTAAGGTTATAGGTTTTGGTTTTAGGTTTAGGTTAAGGTGATAAGTTTAGGTTATAGGTTATAGGTTATAGGTTTTGGTTATAGGTTTTGGTTTAGGTTAAGGTTATAGGTTTTGGTTTAGGTTATAGTTTTAGGTTTAGGTTTAGATTTTGGTTTATGTTTTAGTTTATAGGTTTAGGTTATAGGTTTAGGTTTAGGGATTTGAGAATAGGTTAAGGTTTAGGTTTAGGAAATCGGGTTTGGGTTCGGGTTCGGGTTTGGGATCGGGTTTAGGCTTGGGTTTTCATGTTTAGGTTTAGCTTTAGGTTAGGGAGTTGAGATTACGATTAGGTCTAGGTTTAAGTTTAGGGATTTGAGAATAAGTTAAGGTTTAGGTATAGGTTTAGGTTTAGGTTTTTTCTTATAGGTTTAGGTTTTGGTTTTAGGTTTAAGTTATAGGTTATAGGTTATAGGTTATAGGTTATAGGCTAAGGTTTAGGTTATAGGTTTTGGTTTAGGTTTAGGTTAAAGTTTTAGGTTTTGGTTTTGGTTATAGGTTATGATTTAGGTTTAGGTTTAGGTTTTAGTTATAGGTTTAAGTTATAGGTTAAGGTTTTGGTTTTAGGTTTAGGTTAAGGTTATAAGTTTAGGTTATAGGTTATAGGTTTGGGGTTATAGGTTTAGGTTAAGGGTGTGGTACCTGCAAATAAAGATATAAACACGGCCTGTCCAAATGGCCAGGTCCTTCCAATGCTGTCCATAGGAAATGGACAGCTTCATCATGGTCATAACAGCGGTTCCCACCTTCCAGGGACCCCCGCTCATCCGGATAGATCCGACGCACATCCTAGTCTGCTCCATTAATTTTGAGCAAATACATAAACACGGCCTGTGCAAATGGCCAGGCCTCTCCAATGTTGTCCATAGGAAATGGACAGCTTTATCATGGTCATAACAGTGGTTCCCACCTTCCAGGGACCCCCGCTCATCCAGATAGCTCCAACGCACATCCGGGTCTGTTCCATTAATTTTGAGCAAATACATAAACTTAGAGTGATGAAAATTTCCAAGTAAATTGTACGAGGTTTACAGTAATCTTAGAGTGCAGAAAAGTTCCAAGTATGTGCATTTCAGTCCAAGTTATTTCTATGTGCATTTCTCTGTGTGTGTGTGTGTGTGTGTGTGTGTGTGTGTGTGTGTGTGTGTGTGTATGGCATCAACAGTTCCATCATTAATCCCCATGATTCAAACAATAGGCTTTAATTTTAAGATGAGAGAAGATCATTTATATCAGGTAATATAATCTTAACATTTGATAGCTGAAGGTTCCTAAGGAATGAATGTGAAAAGCTAGCTGATATAACTTCTTCAATAGGATTCTCTAATTGTATTTAACATGCTTAGAGATTTTTCCTCTCCATTGTTATGAACATTATGGAAACATCATTAGAATTACAACAATTTGGTTGCCTCCTCTTCTATAGACTGAAGGTTTCAAATTCAATTTGAGAAAAAGCGGAACTTGCTGAATTGTCTCATTGTATAAGTTTTGAGAAATCTGTAGTAACATTAAGAACAAGTCAAGCGACCATACACAGTCGGGTGATTTGAATGATAATGACGACAATGATAATGACGACAATGATGTTGCATTTGTATGTATGCATGAACCAGTATGTACCTCAAGAAGTCCGATGATGATTTGGAATTTGTCTTGAATCCATTACATGTAAACAACTTGATATCAGTCTCAAAGAGATAGTGGTCAACCATTGTCTGTGCTCATGTTCATACTGAAACAACCATTTCAGTAGAAACTTTGATGCAGTAGATGTTACTACTACTTTCTTATAATCATTCTTACGGATGGAAACCATGTGTATAACAACTCAAAAACCCACCACTCCAAAACACCTGGTTCTACATGTCTGCATATATATATATGTATGTATGTATGTATGTATGTTTAAATAAAATTAAAACTCACCTTGCTCCCTTGATTCCATACATATACACACATGCATATATGTATATCTGTATATACCTAAGATGTATGTATATGTATGTATGTACGTATGTACACAAACATCATTTCAAAAGCTGAAAACCATGTAGAGAACACCAAAAACCATTTTAAAACAAGAAACTCACCTCTCTCACCTTTCATCTTAAAAACCCACCATTCCAAATCTCACCTTCCTTTCTTCTTCCACACAAACACACATGTATGCATGTGTATGGTATATATGTATGAACTCAACCACACATCATTTCCAAAGCTGAAACCATGTACACAACAACAAAGACCACTTCAAAAAACCAAACCCATCTCTTTTACCATCTCAACTCAAAAACCCATCACCCCAAATCTCACCTTCTTCTTTATGCCTACACAAACACACATGTATACATCTATATGTATGTATGTGTACAAAAATCACTTCAGAGGCTACAACCCATGTGTACAGAAACAAAAATCACATCTCTTAGCATCTCAACTCAATATTTTTTTTTTTTTTAAAAATGCAAGTGAAAAAAAAAACATGATTTATTTGCTTCCACAAAGAAAAAACATTTTCTCATTTTAAGTTATAGGTTTTGGGATTTAATAATAGGTTTAGGTTATAAGTATAGGTTTAAGTTATAAGAATAGGTTTAGGTTTAGGGTTTATGTTTAGGTTAAGGTTATAGGTTTAGGTTTAGGTTATAAGTGTAGGTTATAGGTTAAGGTTTAGGGAATTGAGTTTAGGTTATAGGTGTAGGTTATAAGTTAAGGCTATAGGTTTAGGTTTAGGTTTAGGTTTAGGTTTTGGGATTTGAGAATAACCTAAACCTATTCTCAAATCCCTAAACCTATAACCTATAACCTAAAACCTAAACTTAAAAACCCTATCCTAAACCCGATTCCGAACCCGAACCCGATTTCCTAAACCTAAACCTAAACCTATTCTCAATTGTTTCCTCTCGTGTGGCTCATCTGAGTGTTAGATACATCTCAGTTTTGATCGTACGTCCTAAAATGAGCTCCAAAAACATATGGACGGAATGGATTTTTCTCAAACACCGAGTTAGGCACCACCGAGCATGCTTGCGCAAGAACTTGTTGGAAAGGCCTTTAGTAGGAAACCAACGTCGACTGAAATCTCACTACTCGTCGGGCAAATCAAATCATCGCACTAATTTCTCTTCCTTAGTTGGGGCAAAAGTCACCTCGTCGCCATTTCTCTATTTTTCTTTAAAATGTACTTATTCTAGAGTGAGCGGCAGTGCAAGCTCTGCGTGTGAGTTTATTTCAACCTTCGTAGCGTCACTCGCAAGCATGAATCTTTTTACTAGATCTACAGTGAAAATAAAAGTCGAAGGTGAAATTTTTCCAAAGGTCCCTCTTGGTTTTATTGAAGAAGATGATGACGATCTTTTTAAAGAAGATAGTGAAACCTAAACCTATAACTTAAACTTAATTCACTTAACCTAAACCTACACCTTAACCCAAACTTTCAACCCGAACCCGAACCGAACCTAAACCCGAATTCCTAAAGCAGATTCTGAAACCTATTCTCAAATCCCTAAACCTATAACCTAAACCTATTCTCAAATCCCAAAACCTATAACCTAAACCTATTCTCAAATCCCTAAACCTATAACCTAAACCTAAACGTAAACCTAAACCTATAACCTAAACCTTAACCTGTTCTCAATTGTTTCCTCTCGTGTGGCCCCATATTAGAGGAATAACTTGATTATGAATAACTTGTCAATTTTTATCTGAAGACGGTCCAACATAATTTTTAGAAGCACTCCCTTTAAATACTAGCTTCAACCAGCTGATGATGTTTCTGATTCCAGTACCATGTGCCACTTTTTGCCGTAGATCTGCTATTATTCCTAGCTTTCCAACATCTTGCTAACGAAGGAACAATGCACATAAGAGTTCGCAACTAGATTGTTAGCGGAACCTCTTGATAGCCACCTATCAACACAACTGAATGGAAAACAATATCTTAAGTTTACACTAAGAAGATCCAAAAATAATTCCAAACCTGATTTGCTAACTCGTTTCCACATAGGAGATGATGAATGCTCTCAACTTGAGGTATCCAAACAACATTGACATTTAAGGGGTGTTTGAATCGTAAGTTACTTTGGATAGGCTACTTATGCCATAAGTAGCTTGTCTTGGCTTCTACTTATTTAGTTGATAAGTATATTTGGTAACGAACATACTTATCAATCAAAAAGTTAAAAAACATGTTTGGTTTCCAACATCATAAGCAATTATCCCCCAAGTTTGTTTGGCCCCCCTCACATCCACCATCCATCATACTTATCAATCATAAGCAATTATCCCCCAGGTTTAGGTTTCACCATATTCTTTAATAATATCGTCATCATCTTCTTCAATAAATCCCAGAGGGACCTTTGGAAAAATTTCACCATCAACTTTCATTTTCGCTGCAAATCTAGTAAAAAGATCCATGCTTGCGATCTTGCTACGAAGGTCGAAATCAAACTCACACGCAGAACTTGCACCGCCGCTCGCTCTAGAATGAGTACATTCTAGAGAGAAAGAAAGAGAAATGGCGGCGAGGTGACTTTTGCCCCTCTCGAGGAAGAGAAAAAATAAGTTTACCTTGTGTAAAGAGAATTCTTGCTAACTAAACCCTTTAAAGCCGATTGGAACTATTGATCTGATGGGCCACCACGATAATGTGGCCACATATCCCTAATCACAGGGATAAGATGATCTTAAACGTCATGTCAGTCGCTTGAAAATGTATTGTTAAGAGTGTGTGGGGGTACAGATTAAACTAAGCAGCTGATGGACAAGGCGAAGTGAAAAGAGTGCAATGGCTGACGAGATGAACATCTGTCAACATTCAATAGATGGAATTTGGGGTCCGGAGCGAAGCTAGTCCTGCGACGGCTCATCTTGGAGTTCCAACGATTCTTCTGGATAAAATGGATTGACCTTTTGTGAATTTTGTCTCAGGATCTCTATTTGCATTCACCACTGCGAAAGAGGAAGCGACCAAGTTGGGAACAGTTATTGGGATAGATCTTAGCACAACCTATTCGTGTGTTAGTGTTTATAAGAACGGTCATGTGGAAATCATAGCCAATGACCAAGGAAACCACATTACCCCATCCTGGGTGGGATTCACGGATACTGAGAGACTGATTGGAGAGTCTACAAAGAATCAAGCGGTAATCAATCCTGAAAGAACCATCTTTGATGTCAACAGACTGATTGGAAGAAAGTAATATTTCGGTCCATTACATTGTTAAGAGAGTGAACTTCTCTCCCTTTTCTTTGCGATGCAGGAAGAAATGTGCCTTATTAAAGCATCAATGCGTTTTCTTGGCAGGTTTGATGACAAAGAGGTGCAAAATGATATGAAACTTGTTCCATACAAGATTGTAAACAAAGATGGAAAGCCATACATACAAGTCCAAATTAAGGACAGCGAGACCAAGGTTTTCAGCCCTGAGGAGAACAATGCTATGATTCTAACCAAAATGAAAGATACAGCCGAAGCATTCCTTGGAAAGAAGATTAAGGATGCTGTTGTTACTGTCCCTGGTAAAGAAAGCTCTTCAGTTGTTGTTATGTATTTATGCAAATTTCCTCTGTGATTACTCATGTGATCTTCTTTGTACTCTGCAACATATTTCAATGACGCTCAAAGACAGGCTACCAAGGATGCTGGTGTAATAGCTGGACCAAATGTAGCGAGGATAATCAACGAACCGACCGCTGCAGCCATTGCCTATGGTTTGGATAAGAAGGGTGGGGAGAAAAACATCCTTGTGTTCAACCTTAGGGGTGGGATGTTCGATGTCAGTATCTTGACAATTGATAATGGTGTTTTTGAAGTTCTGGCCACAAATGGAGACACCCATCTGGGAGGTATGACCCTTAGTATTTGCCACTGACTTTCTCGTGTTCTTTCCTACTTATAGCTGTGGCTCAGGTTCCTACTTAGTGGATTGAGAAAGGTTTGCTAAAAATTGATTCAACATGTTGCACTTCTTCTTAATGAATGCTACTTAATATTGCATTAGTAGAGGCGGTTAGGCTTCATTTTCTTCTAGGAATGTTTGAAAACTTGAGGTGGTACTTAAATCCTTACAGATAATGGCATTATCTAAACTTAGTCGAGTTAAATTGCTAATTCAACTTAGAGATAATGGCACTATCTAAATTTTTGAGCCAAAGTTCTAATTCAACTTTTAGTTTTGCATGAAAAGTTCAAAAAGATAGCAATAATGCAAGAGAGCTAATTACCTTGTTTAGGATTTTTGACTATAATGCAAAAACCTCTGCTCTCCTGCAGGTGAGGACTTTGACCAGAGGATCATGGAGTACTTCATCAAGCTGATCAAGAAGAAACACGGAAAGGACATCTGCAAAGACAACAAGGCACTTGGGAAGTTGAGGAGGGAGTGTGAGCATGCCAAGAGAGCATTGAGCAATCAGCACCAAGTCCTTGTGGGAATTGAGTCTCTCTACGATGGCTTGGATTTCTCTGAACCTCTAACCCGTGCCCGGTTTGAAGAACTGAACAACAATTTATTCAGGAAGACTATGGGGCCTATGAAGAAGGCTATGGATGATGCTGGATTGCAGAAGAACCAGATTGATGAGATTGTTCCTGTGGGTGGAAGCACTAGGATTCCGAAGGTTCAACAACTTCTTAAGGATTACTTCGATGGGAAGGAACCAAACAAGGGAGTGAACCCAGATGAAGTCGTTGCTTATGGTGCAGCAGTACAAGGAAGCATCTTGAGCGAGGAGGGTGGTGAAGAAACAAAACGTAATATTTTGGACAGTTTTTACACTCAAAACTTAGATGTTGTCCTTATGTTTATGATATTTGAATCAGCCAATTAATAAGAAGCTCACTAACCATGTAAACAGTCCTGATTTTTAGGATTGTTTGATCAGTCTGATATGTGAGCTATGCTCTGAAACAAACATATATCCAATTAAAACAATAATAATACTAAAACTTCTAAACTAAGAAGAATGCTCTGAAACATTGTGCAATCAACGCATCCTTGAATTGTATGCACAGTTTTTTTAAATTTTTTTTTTTTTCAATTCTGACAAATAGGACCTATGGTTCAGTAATCGCAAGCATTGGTTGATCATGTCCCACTGTGGATAGACTATGCCTCAATTAGACAGATGAAAAAAAGAACAGTGGTCCACCTTGCAAAAGAGAGGCCAAAATTAAAAATAACTGACCTTGCAAAAGGCCGTTCATTTGGATACATGCCGTTCATCTTCGACTTTGTTCAAAGGTTATAACATTTTGAAGATCATCAAAGTGTTATTAAACAATTCTCTTATCATGTAGAAGAAATTAGATCGAGGTAAGTGTCGGGTCCATTGAGTATAAACACCACGGTGTGTGTGTGTGTGTGTGTGTGTGTGTGTGTGTGTGTGTATCATGTAATAATAGATTGATTTCCAAAAACAACCCATGCATCATAATATATTTCATATTTCTCATTTGTAGTTTCAGTCCCAGAATCAAATGTTGGGTTGTTCTTCTTTTGATGAAAAAATATGAGATGGATGAGTGGCAAGACAAGGAATGATAGATATAGAAATGAATGAATTGGTTGGAACTTAGGGCTATCACCAATAGGTAACAAGATGAAGGAAAGTACACTTAAATGATTTGGTCATGTGCAATAGAGACCAAGGACTGCAAATAATGATAGAAGTCCTAATGCATTGGAATCACCATAAAAGAGCATATAACATGAATTAATAAGATCCCATTCAATGAATGAATGCACAAAGGATACCAATAAAGCATTCAACAATGATAAGAAACTAACTTTTTCCAAAAAGACCCCCATTCAACAATGTAGTGGTTGCTCCAACACATCCAAATCCATGTCATTCTGCTAAAAAGAGCCCCGATTGCTCCACCTCACCAAAACAAATGTCATTTTTTCCAAAAAGAGCCCCAAATATAAATGCCCATTTTCAACACATCTTTAAAATGGCCACCCAGCCAAATTCCTAAAATCCTCACATCCTCTATTCATAAAATCCCCAAACCTCCAATTTTTAAAATCAGAAAATCCACAATTTCAAAAGTCCTCAAATCCCCAAAATCCCTAAATCCCCAATTTGTAAAATCAGAAAAACCCATTTTGGGATCCACATTCAAATCGAGAATCTACAGACTACTAACTCCCAATTTCCTAAATCCAATTTGGATTCGTACCAAATGTCATCTCAGTCTCGTTTTTCACATCCACAAACCCTAAAACCAAATCCATACATATCCAAAACAGAGTACAAACAAACGAATCACATGAATGAAGGAGCCAAAGAGAAAGAAGATATCAAAACCCTAGAAAAGGAGAGAATGAGAGAGAAAAACCTTGCTTCAGCCGCTTCGAACCGATGCCATTTCCATTGAAAGCATCCGACTGTACCCTCTTGCTTGCTGATCCATCAAGCTGACAAATAAATACCCTCTTGCGTGCTGGATCCATCAGCGTCTCTCTCTCTCTCTCTCTCTCTCTCTCTCTCTCTCTCTGGCGGTCGGCAACAGAATCTTCAGTGGGGATAGAGAGAGACAATGTGAAGAGAGATCGAGCAAGGAAGAGAGAAAGAGGAGGGAGGAAATCAACAGGAAGAGAGAGAGGAGAGAGAGATCTGTTAAAAGGGACAGGAGAGAGGGACTAAGGGCGCTGGGTATCTCTATTTGGGTGAGAAAGAAAACGGATTGGCTACTCCAGCATGATGTATGTGGGCTGGTGGTCGGTGCTCTGTGGGCTCCACCATGATGTATGTGTTTCATCCATTCCGTTCATCCATTTTTACAGATCATTTTAGGGCTTTATCCCAAAAATGAGTGGGATATAAACCTCAAGCTAATCACACCACTGGAAAACAATATTGATTGGTTATCCACCATTAAAATCCTCCTAAGGCCCAATGTACTGTTTATTTGCCATCTAATCTATTGATTAGGTCATACAGGCCTAGATGATGGGAAATAACAAAAATCAGCTTGATCCAAAACTTTTATGGCCCCGAAAAGGTTTTTAATGGTCGACGCTCATTCAACACTTTTTCCTGTAATGTGGTCCACTTGAGATTGGGATATACCTCATTTTAATGGTCCACTTGAGATTGGGATATACCTCATTTTAATGGTCGACGCTCATTCAACACTTCAGCCTTTGATCTACTTCATTTTTTTTATTCATGCTTCTAAATGAGCTGTTAAAATAAATGGACGGCTTAGATAAAACATACACATTTTTTGTGGGCCTTATAAAGTACCTTTTTTGGTAACTATCACAACTTTATTATGCATCATGTGAATGAATCTAATCAAGACAATGATTTTATTTTATTTTTATTTTTTTTGGAATGGCTAGAATTCATTCATAAAAGGAAAGACCTGGCCCAACAATCGAATAAGTTAGGTCAAGTAGGCCTTTGGGCTAGATGAATTTTAAGTGGGTTGGGTTGAGCTGGAATTCTAGGTGTGTCTTGTAAATTGGTCAGGCCGACACACACATAACCCATTGCTGTGCTTAGTCGAGTTTGAATTTTAGGCCCATCTTAATTCTCCAGCCTAAAAATCTGGGCTAAGCCTAGGCTATTGGTCAGGCTTAAAAATCCAAGGATGTGACTCTCCAAGTGTCCCAATGCAACTAGGAGCACTTGGGTCTGGGTTAACCCGAAACAGACTAACCCAATGACAAGGTCCACAGGTTAGGTTTCAGATTGAGTAAATTCAGGTTGGGAAAATCACATGTATTTGGGTTGGGTTGGGTCTGGTTAGTTCTATAGGACTTGAGGTCATTTGGTTCAGGTCAGGTCAGGTTCTGTGTTGGTTCTCTTAAAGTCGGGATCTTCTAATTTGGGAAATTTTAGGTGAATGGTTCATCCATGATGGAGGCATCAGATCAATGGATTGGATAAATCAATCATGAGCCCTACATATACAAACTAAGTTATGGAAGGAGGGAACTCCTACAAATATCAATACTTCCCTATTGATAAAAGCCTTCAGACCTTAGTGGAAACACCTTCACGACTCAAATTTGCATCATTTGTTCTTTCCCTTTTCAGAGGAATTTATACGATCCTCCTCAACCCAAGTGGAGCCTAATCACATATGGAATCAGATGATCATGTCCATAAAAAGTGAACCCTAAACCCTAAAGATTTGATGCATCGATTAAGATTCAATTGAGAAAGATTCGTTAGAAGATTCCATTGCCTTAAAAAATAAAGTAGGGCCTATGGTCAGGTCGTGCGCACAGATGCAACCTATCTCCAAAATTGTCGAAACTGGATGCGCTAGACCCTAATCAGATTTGAGACTTACCTCCCCGACCCTTTTTGTGATATCCAATAAAACGACAATTCTGACTATAATTCATGGCCTATCCATTGTGGGGTCTACCTACTTAGGTGGTCATGACACTCATTCAAGTTTCTAAGCTACTGGTCTACAATTTCCTTTCAGTAGTCCGTTAACTACGTTGGTTTTTTCCCCGAATGTGTGCGGAGGTGTGGGAAGTGCTGCAGGTGGGGCTGTTAACAGGCCGGGCCTGGGGTTAGTATTGGCCCGAATTTTGAACTTTTTCGGGCTGGGCCTGCCTATTCAATTTCTGATTTTGTAGGCCTGACCCAGCCCATTGACACCCTGGCTGAAGGTTTACTTCTCATGACTTTCAAGTCTTCAACAAACGTTTTCTCTCCTGAGTTTTGGTACAACGCCAGGTATGGCTGTAACTCGGATACAGGTGGTTCTCCCTACCGTACACGTGGCATTTTACTGGAATCGGGACAACTCAAATAGTTGGGCCCACTATAGATGTATTATATCAAAAAAAACTACAGTTCGGATACAAACCTAACTTGTCTACTGGTGGACACCTAAAAGGACGGTTAAAATGAAAAGTAGTGATTGGTCCAAAATCAAAAGGGAAATGAATTATAGTGGTCCAAAATCAAAAGGGAAATGAATTATAGCCATATGATCCTCACCATAGCTGATTGAGATGGACCACTACAAAATCGTCTTAAAACAAATTCGACTAAAAAAATAAATATTATAAGCCTATGGCTTATCCTTTCACAACCATACATTTGTTCGGTTGACTAAGGTAAACGACCTGATTTTTGGGACAGGGACTCTTTGTATTTTCCCTTCATATAAGTCTGGTTGACCTTATTAAGGTCTGTAGGCCCTAGGAAGTTTTTAATGGTAAGCATTTGATCACCACAATTTCCCCTAGATGTGGTCCACCTGATATTTGGATCTGTTCAATTTTTGGAACCACTTCCTAGAATGGACTAGTAAAATGAATGGACGATGTAGATATAGAACACATCTTCACTAGGGCGGGGTCTGTTTAACATTATGATTTTGGTTGGCATGGGCCCGCCAATCCACAAAGGTAACACCAAAGGCCCACGCGTGTGTAGAATGTAGCTCACATGTGCCATGCTGGCACGTGAGGCCCCTACATGAGCTACCTTCTACGTGCGCGGGCTTGGATATGTTTTTTTTTTCTTTGTTAGCTTGTTAGTACAACCATGAGGTCAAGCTGTGTGGGCCCCAATCTCAGGTGGACCACACCACATGAAAACAATAGTGATTGGATATCCACCATTAAAACCCTCCTAAGGCCCACTGTACTTTTTATTTGACATCCATTCTTTAGGATTAGGTCATACAGGCCCAGATGATGGGAAAAGATAAAAACCAGCTTGATCCATTCATTAATGGTGGCAAATAAACCTTACATTGGACCCTAGGAAGTTTTTAATGGTGTGGTCCACCTGAGATTTATATTGCCATGCGATATGTCCAGACCTTACAAGATCCTCCAAATTCCCAAGAATATTTGATCTTGTTAGTCTTAATTTCATTTTTAAATCCCAATTAAATAATTTTATTTAGTATCATTTTTAAATCCTAATTTCATTTATTCTGTGGGGGCCCCACCATGATGTATGTGTTTAATCCATGTCGTCCCCATGAGGTCAAGTTGTGTGGGCCCCACCATGATGTGTGTCAAACATCAACACCATGCATTTGATGGGTCCCCTTTAAATCATGGGATAATCCAAAAATCAGCAGTATACAGAACTCCGGTGGGCCGTACCATCTAAAATCATGTGAAGACACACCTAAAACATATAAAAACACTTGGTGGGCCCCACCTAAAATTTGGATGCATCTGAAACTTGGTATGACCCCTCATCCAAGTGGCACACACATAATGGATGGGCTGGATTTGTGGACCACATCTCCATGGGCCCAAAAAATAATTTGGAATGTTTTGATGGAGGGTAACCCCTCTCAACTTTTGTATGTGGTGTGGCCCACACAAGTCATAGACCGATTTGATTTTTAATCCCTGGGCACACCATGGGATGATGCATCTGACTGATGGGGTAGATGTTTATAATGCATCATGGTGGGGCCCACAGAGCCATACCAAAAAAAACCCCAAATTTGGGCGGGCCTCGGCGCGCTCTCAAAACAGAGGCCAACCCAAAAATTTCCTAAATCTCTCTCTCTCTCTCTCTCTCTCTCCCGATCTTGCACCAGCTCTCTCATCTTCCTCCCTCTCTCTATTCGTTCCCCAATCTCTCTCTCTCTCTCTCTCTCTCTCTCTGTTCTCCAATCTTGTGCTCCATCTCTCTCCATTTCTTGCTCCATCTCCCTCTCCCTGTCTCGTGCTACCTCTCCCTCTCCCTGTGTCGTGCTCCCTCTCCCTCTATCAGATTCATCACCTCAGAAAACCTTAAAGGACCCTTCATCATCTCGATTGGAGTTCCATCATTGACTTGTCTCGGTGCATCTGGGACTACTGGTTTCCCTCTTTGTTGCTTCATTGAGACGCGCCATTGCAAGCACTTCAAGAAAAAAAAGGTATATGCTTCGTTCTGACATTTACTGACATTTTCTTATTGCTGACATTTTCCCCAATTTCTTCAATTCCATTTCCCCTTTTCTTTTGTGTTTTTTCTGGAAAATCTTCTTGAGTTTGATGTCTTTTTCATTTAGGTTCTCAAATTCTTCTTCTTAGATTCAAAATCCCAGAACCCAAATCATTGGAAGTTGTTTTTCCTTTTTGAACAATCGAATTGTTCAGGTGGGTACATGGCTGTGATTTTCCAATCTTGGGAACTTTTTGTTCATGGGTTATCTGTGGTGAGGCTCATCATCTCAATGGTTTTGATCAATAAACGATGGACCCTACTTATACAAATGAAACTTGAGCATGCTTTACAAACACCCATTTGGAGCAATTTATGGTTCCTCTGTATGATAGGTTTTGGTTGATTTTGGATTTATAGTTAAATCAATTTTGTCAAAGTTTTATACATTGTTTCCCTCCTTTTTCTGGAAATTTACAATAAATAAGTTTAATTTTTGATGTTGTTGATAGAATCATTCATCTTGTGGGGTCTTCTTTAGTGATCAATGGTAGAAAGCTTTCATCAATCAGATGGTCTACACCATCCAATCAGTGATGAATGAATGGTGGAAAATAAATATTAGCTGAGTCAGCACTGTCTAGGAAAATAAATATTAAGTTCAAGGTCTTTTCTTTATTATGTTTATTTTAAAAAACTCAATTTCAGACTTTCTGCAATGTATTTAAATCAATTGTTTCTATTTAATGTTTGCTAGATCAGGGTGGTGGCAACGCTCTCAACGTTCAGAGGACTGTCCGAGATTTGATTGCAGCAGGTGATGCTGGTTGCTTTCCTGAGGTACAATGTAAATCATACATGTTTTGAGACATTGGGTTCTTTTCTTCCTTCTTTCTTTTTTCTTTTTTGGAACTTGGCACCAAAATATTTTAAATCCTCAAGGAAAATGGAGGCAACAGGTGAAAAGAACTAAGAGGCTGATTTTCAATAGAAATACAATGCCCAGAGTAACTTTTAAACATGACAACAACAACATGAAAACAAGAGTAAACCTCAATATTTATGAACATGAAAATGCCTTTCAGTGCTTTCATGTGAAATAACACAATGATGTTGTGTTTGACAAACATAGTTTCAATTGTTTGAATAATGCTTATAATGCTTAAATCAGTCCACTTGGACATGTGTTTATAATGCTTGAATTAGTCCACTTGAACATGTGTTTACGATGAGTAAATCAGTCCACTAGAACATGTGTTTATGATGCTTAAATCAATCAACTTGGATGTGTGGTAATGATGCCAAGATATTCGGCAACAACATGTGTTTATGATGCTTAAATAAATCAACCTGGATGTGTGGTAATGATGCTAAGATCAGCCCCCTAGAACATTTGCTTCTGATGCTTAAATCAATCCACTCAAACATGTATGAATGATGCTTGACTTAGTTCACTTGAACATGTGTGAATGATTCTCAACTTGGTTCACTTGAAAATGTGCGAATGATGCTTGACTGTAAGTTCACTTGAACATGTGTGAATAATGCTTGACCTGGTTCACTTGAGCATGGGTGTATGGTGCCTATGTTGTAATTTATAGATTTGTAAGTTAGATAATTAGTTACTTGTTTGAGGATTTCTATGGAGCCATACATAGATATGGTGTATTTTTGGTGGCATAGAAATCGCTCAAATTGTCCCATTTTGGACAGTTCAAGGTTAGATGGAAAGTATGCTTTCATACAATCTATTTAAATGTTCATGCCTGATCCGCAGTCCATCTCCTCGTTTCTCTCTGGATATGTTTCTTTCGTTCCATATCCAATGGCAAATATCTTTACATTGCTTTAGATATTTGGCATTGGAATGTAACGTAATATCAACATATCTGGAGAGGCATGGGGAGATGCTGCTGGATTTTTTCGGCGTGGACGTTTAAATGGGGATATGAAAGTATTACAATCTATAGAATTTAATTGTATTAGCTTAGAATTGATGAAGCAGACCCGGATGTGCGTCAGAGCTATCCGGATGAGCGAGGGTCCCTGGAAGGTGGGAACCGCTGTTATGACAATGATGAAGCTGTTCATTTATTATGGATAGCATTGGAGGGGCCTGGCCATTTGGACAGGCCGTGTTTATATTTGTATTTGCTCGAGATTAATGGAACAGACTCGGATGTGCGTTGGAGCTATCTGGAAGAGTGGGAGTCCCTGGAAGGTAGGAACCATTGTTATGACCATGATGAAGCTGCCCATTTCCTATGGACAGCATTGGAGGGGCCTGGCCATTTGAACAGGCCGTGTTTATGTATTTGCTCGAGATTAATGGAACAGACCCGGATGTGCGTCGGAGCTATCCCGAAGAGCGGGGGTCCCTGGAAGGTGGGAACCGCTGCTATGACCATGATGAATCTGTCCATTTCCTATGGACAGCATTGGAGGAGCCTAGCCATTTGGACATGCCGTGTTTATATCTGTATTTGCAGGTACCACATCCTTAACCTAAACCTATAACTCCGTAACCTAAACCTAAACCTAAACTTGAAAACCCAAACCTAAACCCGATCCCGAACCCAAACCCGATTTCCAAAACCTAAACCCTACCCTATTCTCAATTCCCTAAAGCTATAACCCAAAACACATACTTATAACCTAAAACTAGACCTTAACCTTAACCTATAACCTATACTTATAACCCAAACCCAAACCTTAACCTAAACTCAAATCCCTAAACCTTAACCTATAACCCAACCTAAACCTATACTTATAACCTAAACTTATTCTTAAATCCCAAAACTCATAACCTAAACCTATAACCTATAACCTAAACCTATATCTATAAGCCTATAACCTATAACCCAACCCCAAACCCGAACCCAAAAACCTAAACATATAACCTATAACCTATAACTTAAACCTAAATCTATAACTTAAACCTAAACCTATAACATAAACCTACACCTAATCCTAATCTCAACTCCGTTACCTAAACCTAAACCTAAACTTGAAAACCTAAACCTAAACCCAATCTCGAACCCGAACCCGATTTCCAAAACCTAAACCCTACCCTATTCTCAATTCCCTAAAGCTATAACCTAAAACCTAAACCTATACCTATACCTATACCTATAACCTAAACCTAAACTTATACCTAAACCTATACCTATAACCTATACTTACAACCTTAACCTAAACCTACAACCTTAACTTAAACCTATTCTCATTTTCCAAAACTTATACTTATAACTAAAAACTACACCTTAACCTTAACCTATAACCTATAGTTATAACCTAAACCTAAACCTATTCTCAAATCCCAAAACCTATACTTATAACCTAAACCTAAACCTTAACCTAAACATTTTAATCCCTAAACCTTAACCTATAACCCAACCTAAACCTATACTTATAACCTAAACCTATTCTCAAATCCCAAAACCATTACTTATAACCTAAACCTAAACCTTAACCTAAACTCAAATCCCTAAACCTATACTTATAACCTTAACCTATTCTCAAATCCCAAAACCTATACTTATAACCTAAACCTAAACCTTAACCTAAACTCAAATCCCTAAACCTTAACCTATAACCCAACCTAAACCTATACTTATAACCTTAACCTAAACTTATAACCATAACCTAAACCTATTCTCAAATCCCAAAAACTATACTTATAACTTAAACCTAAACCTTAACCTAAACTCAAATCTCGAAACCTTAACCTATAACCCAACCTAAACCTATACTTACAACCTAAACCTATTCTCAAATCCCAAAACCTATACTTATAACCTAAACCCAAACCTTAACCTAAACTCAAATCCCTAAACCTTAACCTATAACCCAACCTAAACCTATACTTACAACCTAAACCTATTCTCAAATCCCAAAACCCATGACCTAAACCTATACCTTATTCTAAACCTATAACCTAAACCAAAACCTATAACCGAAACATGAACCCAAACCCGAACCCAAACCCGAATCCCTAAACTTTAACTTAAACCTAAACCTATAACCTAAACTTAAACCTATACCTATAACCTAAACCTATACTTATAACCTTAACCTAAACTTATAACCATAACCTAAACCTATTCTCAAATCCCAAAACCTATACTTATAACTTAAACCTAAACCTTAACCTAAACTCAAATCCCGAAACCTTAACCTATAACCCAACCTAATACTATACTTACAACCTAAACCTATTCTCAAATCCCAAAAACTATACTTATAACCTAAACCTAAACCTTAACCTAAACTCAAATCCCGAAACCTTAACCTATAACCCAACCTAAACCTATACTTACAACCTAAACCTATTCTCAAATCCCAAAACCCATAACCTAAACCTATACCTTATTCTAAACTTATAACCTAAACCAAAACCTATAACCGAAACACGAACCCAAACCCGAACCCGAACCCGAATCCCTAAACTTTAACTTAAACCTATACCTATAACTTAAACCTAAACCTAAACCTATACCTATAACCTAAACCTATACTTATAACCTTAACCTAAACTTATAACCATAACCTAAACCTATTCTCAAATCCCAAAACCTATACTTATAACCTAAACCTAAATCTTAATCTAAACCCAAATCCCAAAACCTTAGCCTATAACCCAACCTAAACCTATACTTACAACCTAAACCTATTCTCAAATTCCAAAACCTATACTTATAACCTAAACCTAAACTCAAATCCCGAAACCTTAACCTATAACCTAACCTAAACCTATACTTACAACCTAAACCTATTCTCAAATCCCAAAACCCATAACTTAAACCTATACCTTATCTAAACCTATAACCTAAACCAAAACCTATAACCGTAACCCGAACCCGAACCCGAATCCCTAAACTTTAACTTAAACCTATACCTATAACTTAAACCTATACCTATAACCTAAACCTAAACCTATACCTATAACCTAAACCTATACTTATAACCTAAACCTAAACTTATAACCATAACATAAACCTATTCTCAAATCCAAAAACCTATACTTATAACCTTAACCTAAACTCAAATCCCTAAACCTTAACCTATAACCCAACCTAAACCTATACTTACAACCACAATCTAAACCTATTCTCAAATCCCAAAACCTATACTTACAACCTTAACCTAAACGTAAACCTTAACCTAAACTCAAATCCCTAAACCTTAACCTATAACCCAACCTAAACCTATACTTATAACCTAAACCTATTCTCAAATCCCAAAACTTATACTTACAACCTTAATCTAAACCTAAACCTTAACCTAAACTCAAATCCCTAAACATTAACTTATAACCCAACCTAAACCTATACTTATAGCCTAAACCTTAGCCTAATGTTAAAGCTATTTCTATAAACTGACTTTAGTCTTTTCATTGTAGACATGGATAAGAGTTGGATGCGAGCTAAGAACAGGTTTGGCCTAGAGTATAAACAAGGGGTTCAAGAGTTCATAGAATTTGTGCGAAATTGGGCAGATTCAAGGAATAGGATTAGGTGTCCATGTCGAAAATGCAAGAACATGATATGTAAGACTTTAGACAAAGTAGAGGACTATTTGTTCATAGTTGGGATTGACCAGGGTTACACTTGGTGGATCTATCATGGTGAAGATATCACCCATAGAGTTAAGCCCACTAAAGTAATTGCTGACCCAAATGTGTCGGATGACGAGGATGAAGACGTTGATGAAATACAAGATATCATAGGGGATGTGTTCAAGGGAACAGCTGCGGATACTAATTTTGTAGCGACAAGCAGTAACTAAGATATTCCTCCAGTCGGTGATGTCGAATCAGAAAAGTTTAGTAGGTTGTTGAGGGATGCGCAACGTCCACTTTATCCGGGGTGTGAGAACTTCTCCAAGTTGAACTTTCTTACAAAGTTACTTCATTTGAAGATAATAAACCGTTAGAGTAACAAATCTTTCAACATGTTGCTTGAGTTGTTGAAAGAAGCATTACCGGACGGTGAGACATTGCCTAAGTCTCACTACGAGGCAAAATCCTTGATGCGAGACTTGGGCCTTGGTTATAAACTCATACATGCATGTATAAATGATTGTTTATTATATCGAAACGAGCATGATAAGGTTAAAGAGTGTCAACAATGTGGAGATTCTAGGTGGTAGAAGTATGACAAATCCAGGGGTAAGAAAATCTCGCAAAAGGTGTTAAGGTACTTCCCATTGAAACCCAGATTGCAAAGATTGTTTGTCTCATAAGACAACTGAAGATATGAGGTAGCATAAGGAGAAACGCATTCATGTTGATAGTACACTAAGACACCCTACGGACTCTGAAGCCTGGCAAAATTTTGACAAGCAACATGACTAATTTACAGAGGATGCTCGCAATGTTCGACTAAGTCTTGCAAGTGATGGTTTTAATCCATTTGGTAATATGAGTAGCTCGTACAGTATGTGGCCAGTAGTACTTATGCCCTACAATTTACCTCTTTGGTTGTGTATGAAGGAGTCATTTTTCATGATATCATTGCTTATTCCTGGACCCAGGTTACCTGAGAATGACATTGATGTGTATTTGGGACCGTTAGTAGATGAGCTAAACGAGTTGTGGAGTCAAGGTGTACAAACATATGATACATTTGTAGGACAGACATTTCGATTGCATGCAGCGGTCTTGATGACAATAAATGACTTTCCCGCGTATGAAAATTTGTCTGGGTGGAGCACAAAGGGCAAGTTGGCTTGTCCTACATGTGGTATTGAGACTTGTTCATTGTTATTGAAGCATGGTAGAAAAACGTGTTATATGGGCCATCGTCGCTTCCTTCCGAGCGATCATAGTTGACGCAGGAAGACGATGATCTTTGATGGCAAACAAGATCATAGGCCACCCCCGAAAGAGCTATCTAGAGAAGATGTGATGCAACAACTAAGTAACATTGGAGAAGTTAGATTTAGTAAGGCATCGCACTTGAAGAAGAGGAAACATATAGTATTGGACTATAACTGGAGGAAGAAGAGCATCTTTTTTACGTTACCCTATTGGAGTGATCTGAAATTGCGACACAACTTGGATGTCATGCATATTGAGAAAAATATATGTGACAATGTCTTCGGAACATTGATGAACATAGAGAAGAAAATAAAAGACAGTTTCAAGGCTCGATTGGATCTACAAGAAATGGGTTTAAGGAAAGAGTTGCACTTACAACCACATGGAAATTCGTATACTATCTCAGCAACCTACTACACATTGACAAAATTAGAGAGAGCGTTTATGTGAATGGTTGAGATCGGTGAATTTTCCCGATGGGTATGCGTCAAACATATCTCGGCACGTAAACGTTACAGACTGTAAGGTAACAGGAATGAAAAGTCATGATTGTCATGTCCTTCTGCAACGCCTACTGCCGGTTACGATTCGTGGATTCCTGAGCAAGGATATTAGTGCGGCGTTGATTGAGTTGGGAATATTCTTTAAGGATTTGTGTTCGAAATCGTTGAGTGTAGATGTTATTAAACGACTGGAGAGAAACATTGCCATAATCCTTTACAAACTTGAAAGAATATTTTTACCTGCATTTTTTGATGTCATGGTACACCTAGCGATTCACTTACCGTACGAGGCGAAGCTGGCAGGCCCAGTACAATATCGTTGTATGTATTCGATCGAAAGGTGATAAAACCTATTAAAATTTTTATTCATTCCATAAACTACATATATCCATGTTTTCATACGTATAACATAGTGGTTTTGTGTACAGATACCTTCACACACTCAAGCGATTTATGAGGAATAAGGCACGACTGGAGGGGTCGATAGCTGAAGCGTACATTGATAATGAGTGCCTTACATTTTGCTCCATGTATCTTCATGGCATAGAGACTAGATTCAACCGAGAAGATCGGAATGCTGATGAAGGGCAGGAGCATGAACAAGGACTCATATCTGTATTTGCACATAACGTTCGTCCTTTAGGATCTCCTACGTTTGAGGATATGGACCTTGGGGATCTAGCAAAGGCGTGGTGGTATGTGTTGAATAATTGTGAAAAAATAGAGTCGTACTTGGAGTAAGTCTTCCCTCGATTACTGTTTTCTCTACATACGATGATCGTAATGTTTCTTGCTGATGACATGTCATTTATGTGTAGCGAACACATAGACGAGATGAAGTCCAAATTCCTCACAAATTATGATCGAATGCATCAGGATCAGTTTCCAGAATGGTTCGCCCAACGTGTAAGATTTCACATTGTATCTCACCACACTTAGAATTTTTGTTGTATTGCACATTATTTCAACCTAAGAAAATCCCTAAACAATTATATTCTGCACATAATAATAAATGATGACGTTGCGCACGAGCAACTCAGCGGATGCGTCTGATGCACTATACTCACTAGCGTGTGGCCCTGATAGACGTGTATCTAGATATACAGGTTGTATTGTAAACGAGATTCAGTTCCACACCGAAGAACGTGAGAAGTACAGGACCACACAAAATAGTGGGGTGGTTGTGAAGGGAACAAATGAGGAGGATGAAATTGACTTTTATGGCATTTTGATGAATATTATTGAGCTGAGTTATTGTATGAGAAAGCGGGTGTACTTATTTAGATGTGATTGGTGAGACATTGGAAATAAGAAGTTGGGAATACAGACTAACAACTACTTTACAAGCGTAAATTTATCTCGGAAGTAGTTTAAGGACGACCCATTTGTCCTCGCCAGCCAAGCCGAACAAGTATTTTACTTCGCTGACACCAAGTTAGGCGGCTCTTGGCACGTGGTGCAGAAAATAAAGCCCAGGAACGTATTTAACGTTCTCGTACCAAAAGTTGAAGATAACAAGGACGGGGGAAATGACACTTCTAGGGTTGAACAAGTATATCAAGAAGACATGCCATCTAGGGATACAGGAACTAATTCAAGTGTTGAAATTGATGTGGTGCAATTAGACAGAGATGATGTGCCACCTGATCATGTTGATGCCTCAATAATACGTGACATTGTTAGAGATGATAGTGGTTTCATTGATGACGACGTTGCAGATAATGAGGAGGAAATATTGATCGGTGATAGTGATGGTGAAGAAGAAATAGCCCTAAGCGATAGTGATGCAGACGACGATTATTAAATGTACACATGATTTAAATGTCATTTTTCACTTCGAATAATTTATGTATTCCATGTATACATGAGAATTACAAGTCATGATTAATTCCTTTTATTGACTTGTTTATAATCCACATTTGCAGTTGAGTCAATTTCTGATCATGTCATCCTCAAACCGGAGTATAGCAGAAGCACGCAACATACTTCATCAGCTGTTGCAAATGGACGTTTCGGTCCTATCTTCTTCTGGTAGGGTCATAGAGATACCCAGTCTGGTCGATGAGTATAGAGTGGAATATATCAATGACGACTCAGATGAAAGATTATACTATCTCAAAGAAATTTCGGGGCTGATAAAGATTTATAACCACGGGAAACGAGATATGGAAGATGCGATTCTGTCACTTGCACATCTGAATGGAGTCCCGAGAGACCAGATTTCTCCTATTGTGACTGACATGCTGGCTATGAAAATGTCGAGTGCTTCACACTACATAACATATGCTTCTGAAGCATACGATAACTTACGCAGGGAGTACTTCGGATAGTTTACCTCAAAGTTGTTTCGTATTACAATGAAATATGTGTATTTAATATATAATGACAATGTGTAATGAAATTTTCAATGGTTATAGATTAAAGTTTATAGTTTTATTATATTTTGCTTGCATTATAGTGTAATGGTCTAATCATATTTTAATCATCTCTCTAAGCATAAGCACAAATGCATTGTACCGTCAACACTACTTGTATAATGTTTTAGTGTATTCCACTTGTATTGACATTGTTTACATTTATAAGTTTGTAACTTGCACATATTCAGTGATGGCACCAGGTGGGAGAGAACGTCGTTCGTGCACTGGATCTACCCCTTCTACACATGATGCGACTGAGCCAGCATCGCCGTCACGTATTGCATCGCAGGCGTCTGATCCCTCAGTCACGCATATACCGGGCACTGCATGTAAGTCTAGACATATATTTCTTTTAATAATTTATGTTTATGTTTAGACTTACATGTTTCTTTTGCAACAGCATCGTCAACCAGCCGACGAGGACGTGGACCCATGCGTGGGTTACTTTTAGAGCGACTTACTCGTATGGGTAGGCTGACGGTAGAGTTCCCACAGGACTGCATTAAACCTGTTGGGAATAATGTCATGTTGTTTACGTCGGAGGTATGCCGATCTCTGATCCCTCCCACCACCTCCTGTTGGGGAGACATGACAGATGATGTGCGGCAGCTCATCCATCAGTGCCTTCAGGTAAATTTTAGTAAATTAAAATTTATTTTATAAAAGTTCATTTGTGATTAAGTTATTTTCTTAATAAGTTTATTGCCTAAACCTATTATTTACGAAACTGCAGGATAAATTTGATGTGGATTTGAGTGTTCTGCACATCTCACATGCCGTCGACGACATGATGAAGGAGCGGTTCAAGGATTACCGCGGTAAGTTACATCAGCGGTAAAGCGGTGTGTGAGTTACGAGGAGGCCGTACAGTCTGCACCAGCTCTCTTGACCGATGAGGACTGGCGGATACTTTGCGATAGGTTTTCATCTGATTCTTTTCAGGTAATATTTACATATTTATGATATCTTAACATAATAATTAAATTCATAATTACTAACAATATATTGTAAATAATGTGTTCAGAAGAGGAGCAAAATAAATTCTGACAATAGGGGAAAGTTAGAAGTGAACCACGTAGCTGGTTCAAAGTCATTTGTACGACTTCGTCATGACATGGTAAGAAAGTATTGGTAATTATTACGTTTATATATTCTTTCCATGCATTTATATCAACTCTATTGTCCTTTCGATTGCGCAGCGAGATTCTGTCACTGGCCAGGAGCCCGGACCAGTAGACTTCTACAGAGGGACTCATTGTCGGCAGGCGACGGGATCTTGGGTACACTCTAGAGCCAGCGAGATTTGGGTAAAAATCCTTACATTGTAAAATTTAATTGCATTAAATTATAATAATGTCATTTATTATTAAAATTCATATGTTTTCATTACAGGCGGAGATGGACACCTTACGCAGTCAGCCCACTCCCAATGGTACTCAGCGGAGTGAACCAGAGATCCTGAGTCAGGTGCTTGGCACCCGTTCCGGATATGTGCATGGGCTTGGCCATGGTGTCAAGCTCATGGCACCCGCTAGAGTTACTTCTAACCGATCCATCGTCGTTGGTGACAGTGCCGTACGCCGAGCTGATACTGCAGAGAGAGAGGTTCAGCAGATACGGGTCATCGTCGATGACATCAGAGATCAGTTGGATAGGCAGAGGGAGGAGCAGGAGAGGAAGATGATGGATCAGCTGGTGAGGCAAAGGGAGGAGCAGGAGAGGAAGATGGAGGAGGAGCTGGCGAGGCAGAGGGATGATCAGAAGAGGAGCATGAGGATGAGTTGGCGAGGCAGAGGGAGGATCAGAATAGGAGCATGGAGGAGGAGCTGGCGAGGCAGAGAGAGGATCAGGAGAAGAGGATGGAGGATCAGATGGCGAGGCAGTGGGAGGAGCAGGAGAGGAGGATGGAGGAGATGCGAGTGGAGCATGAGCGATGGATGACGAATATGTTTCAGGCTCTCGTTGCACACTTATCCACCGATGCCCCACCACCTCCGCCTTCATCTTGGTTATTTTTTATATATTTATTTATGATGTTAAGTTTATATGTATTTATGCGGGAATGAATGTGATGTGGATAAGATTGTTTGTGTTTGGATGAATGTAGTTTAATGTTTGGATGGATTTAATAGTTTGGATTTAGATGGATGTGAATGTGACTATGATGAAATATATTATATAACAGGTGTATATCAGGATGAATTTGATGAAATATATTGTTAACAGGTGTTTATCAGGACTTTTGTGCGAAATTTTGTGCTGGAATATTTTTTTTAAAAAAACAGACTTTTAGCGATGAAAATTTTCGTAGCTAAAAGTTTTGCAAATATTTTTTAGCGACGAATATTTTCCTCGCTAAAATTTTGTAATTAATTTTTTGCGGCGAATATTTTCGTTGCTAAAATTTTGTATTTTTTTTTTTTTTTTTTGCGACGAAAATTTTCGTTGCCAAAACTTTTGTAATTTTTACTAATTATTTTTAGTGACGAATATTTTCATAGCTAAAAGTTTTGTAAATCTGTATTTTTCTTTTTGCGACGAAAATTGTCATCGCCATAACTTTTGTAATAATTTTTAGCAACGAAACGTTTCGTAGCTAAAACGTTTGCAAAAAATTTGTAATTATTTTTAGCGATGGTAAAACTTTTATGTGATGAAAATATTCGTAGCTAAAAGTTTTGCAAATATTTTTTAGTGACGAAACTTTCTGTAGCTAAAACTTTGGAATTATTTTTCGAGACGAAAATTTTCGTAGCTACAATTTTTTGCAAATGTTTTTAGCGACAAAAATTTTCATAGCTAAAAATACATGCAAAAAAATTTTAGCGACGAAAATTTTCGTAGCTAAAAATATTTTTGGGGATGAAACTTTTTGTAGCTAAAAGTTTTGCAAATTCTTTTAGCGACGAAAATTTTCGTAGCTAAAAGTTTTGCAAATATTTTTAGCTACGAAAATTTTCGTCGCTAAAAGTTTTTCTGCAACGAAAAGTTTCGTCGCTAAAAATCTTGCCTTTAGCGACGATTCAAAATTTTCACCGATAAAACCCTACTGCGTCGGACTTTTAGCGATGAAAATTTTCGTCACTAAAAGTGGGATTTCTTGTAGTGTGAAGGGATATTTTTAGGGTATGCTCTAAATAGTCGAGCATATCGGGTTCTTAACAAGAGGACTGGTGTAATTCAAGAGTCCATTAATGTGGTTATTGACGATCACTTGAATACACTTGTCTCGAGTTCAGAAAATGATGAAGTTCTTTTAATTGATAAACCATACTCTTCATTAAATCAAGATAATACTGAACTGAGGACAGTTAAAGACCTCCTTCTAATCAAATTCTTGGAAACTCTCTCACTGGTGTGCGCACTCGTAGACAACTTTAAGATATGTGTAACTACATCTTTACATCTTAGATAGAACTGGCTAACGTAAAAGAAGCTATTACTGACAAAAACTGAATTGTTGCGATGTAAGAAGAGCTTAATCAATTTGTTAGAAATGATGTTTGGTACTTAGTTCCAAGACCGAAAGATAAACACATTATCGGAACAAAATGGATTTTCAAAAATAAGTCTGATGAACTTGGTAATATCATTAGAAATAAGGCTAAGCTGGTTGTACAAGGGTACACTCAAATAGAGGGCATCGATTATGATGAGTCCTTTGCCCCAGTAGCTCGTCTTGAATCAATTAGACTATTTATATCCATTGCGTGCTTTAGAAAATTCAAGATTTACCAAATGGATGTAAAGAGTGCATTCTTAAATGACGATTTGCATGAAGAAGTGTATGTTGAACAACCTTTGGGTTTTGAAGACCCTAAGCATGCTAATCATGTCTATCGCCTAAAAAAGGCACTTTATGGTTTGAAACAAGCTCCCAGGGCATGGTATAAAAAATTGACTAAGTTTTTACTAAGTCATAACTTTACAATAAGAAGTGTTGATAAGACATTGTTTGTAAAGAAAAATAATGATCATATTCTAATAGTGCAAATATATGTTGATGATATTATTTATGGATCTACCTGTGCTAATATGATTGTTGAGTTTGCAAATCTTATGAAGTCTAAATTTGAAATGAGCATGGTTGGAAAATTGAATTATCTCTCGAACCAAATATGATCTGAACTTAGTTAAAAAGTTCGGATTTGAGAGTGGAAAAAAAATTTGATACTCCAATGAGTACTACTTTAAAACTCTCAAAGGACTCTACAGGTAAGAATGTGGATCCTAAATTGTATCGCAGTATGATAGGTAGTTTGCTTTATTTAACTGCGAGTAGACCTAATATTGCATTTAGCATAGGAATTTACGTTAGATATCAATCTGACCCTAAAGAGTCACATTTAATTGTTGTTAAGTGGATTATACGATATGTCGCTTGTTCAGTAAATCTTGGTCTGTAACAACCTGAATTTTCACTGTTTTAGATTCCCAAAAATCCTTGAGATATTTTTTTATTAATTAACTTATAATATCACTTAACTGACCATTAGCACCCAATGTTAGCTTATACACGAGTGGTCCAGTCTGGTCACGATCAGACCATGTGCAGGCCGTCAAGTCAGGTAGCCCGATTACACTTAGTGATAGCTTGTGCGGACCATACCGCGATGTGGGAAGGTAAGAAAAATCTAAAAGTTTAGGGAATCATAGGTCTCACTGGGCTTGTAGTCCAACACGGGCCGTGAACCCAGTGGACACCCAGAAGTGCCATCTGGCGCTTGCCCAATGCGCCCCGCCAATGCCAGCATTGGAATCTGGCACTTGGAAATAGAATTTAGACTCTGGGTTTTTCAGCCGTCGGATCTCTTCTACGTTTACAGTGAGGGTCTAATGTATTTTTCTACGCCCGTCCACCAAATTTGGGACCCGATCGTGGAGCGGTGACCGTTGATCGCAAATCGGACCCGTGCGACCAAACCCCATATCCGATCGTCCCCAAATTTTTCATGGCCCTTCATCGGGCCATGGAGCACTTATCCTATAAGTTTCACGGCTGGAGGGCCACCAGAAATGCCCCATCAATTAGAAATGGCCCCGTTGTGCCATTTAAAGATCGAAACCCTATGCTCGAATCCTCATCTCCGTTAATCTGTTTGATCTCAAACTTGGCATGGCCCTTCATTGGGCCATGAGGCACCTACACACCAAATTTGGTGGCCGGTGGGGTGATAGGGCCGCCTCAACACCGAATAGAATCCTATAGGGCTATTTTGGGAAAATTTGGAAACATAAGGCCAAGGGGCCCAAGTCTAGGGGAATAAGCCCTAGCTCTCTCTCATAACCCCCTCCACTTCTCCAACAACAAACCCATCTCTCTTTCATAACTTTCTTCAATCTCCCAACAACCCATCTCTCCCTCATAACTTTCTTCAATCCTCTAACAACCTCCCTCCAACCTTCCACAACCAAACCTCCCTTATCTCATAACTTCCACCGCAACTACCTTCGTCAAGGGAGCAAAGTGGGAGAAAAGAGAAGGAAGAGAGTGAAGGTGAGAGCAAAGGTGGACCCTAGATCGAGGTGGGGCCCAAGGAAATCAAACCTCACATCTCCCTACCTCATCTCCAAGAGGAAATCTCATTCGCAACCGCCCTTTTCATTCCGTTGATCGCCTAAATAAGATCTAACACTCATTCTCCTTGAAACCCTTGTGATAAGAAGGGTTTTGCTTGAGATTCTAACATGTAAATGTTGCTTTAGGAATTTCAACCGATCAACCCCCGAAATCCACCCTCCTAGGGCGTTTCCAAGCCTTCAACAAATCCGAAGGTGCGGACTATTGCTCTTAGGTGGCCTAGCACCAATTTTAGTATATATTTAATGATTTTGATTGTTTGGATGCTAGGTTAGGAGTATCTAGAGGAACCCTAGGATTTGTATGCATGTTAAAATTGCATGTTTGGCTCTCATGATGTTGTCTTGTTCCTTACATGATTGGTGTATGGATGTTTGTATGCTCAAGCCTTGTTGATTTCTCTATATATTGTTGTTTCATAGTATGTATGATTTCATCACTCTTATGCATGGGATTTCTCAAGATGGAGGAAGTGCTAACTTCCTCACAAACCCACACGACTCACACACACTTTACTTCATGACTTCTTGCTAGGAATATTTAATTCATATGACTGAGATGTATGAAATATGATGTTGATATGTTAGTTGATAGCTAGTATAGATGTTGATTCATATGGCTTGTTATGGATCACTCCCACACCTTTGGGTTGGTCAGGAACACGAGGAGAGATGGTAGTCCCATCGGTTGGACTATGCTAGGGCTAGACCAGTGGGTTTGGACGGGTGTGTTCGGGTGGCTGTAGTCTGACTACATGGGTCTCTTGTGCCCGATGTCACTCGTCTCACGCTCGCCTGACTCGTGCGGTCTAGCCTACTGTCTGACTAACCCTGTTTGCTCACATATGTATGGAACCTGAACCACCCTACAACCGTTGTAGCCCATCACTAACCCGCTTGAAACTAGTCCACAGCCTCATGAGCCGGGCATGGTGGAATGGGACACTATGTCCGATCTGTCGGCCTACGCTGGGGTACCGCCCCTCCCCGTAGTAACCGAGAGCGATCCCTTCCTTTTGGCACTCCTCATGTGCTTGGAGTCAAGGATGAGGAACCCGACGGGATCACTGACCGTGAAGTCTCGGCCTCACGCGTTGGGGGGTCTTGGCCTCGCAACTAGCTTAGGGCATTGATACGTAAGGTGAATCAGAATCCTCAACCTGCTGGATGAATGGACTTAACTAATAACTTGGCTAACACGATCGTATTGCACGCATTAGTTAGGGTGGCAACTCGGAAGTCGAGGTCGCTCTGAGGGAGTGCTGTCATATACAATCGTTAGATGGAGTCACTTGAGGAAGTGTTGTGGCGAGGGCATGCATCATATCATCCCGCATGCATGCATTTTAAATAAGAGTTATTAGGTGTTGATGATTGTCTGCTTTTCATTAAGTTCATATTACAATTGATGCCTGTTGTAACTTGAGACCAATAGTTCACACTGAGTTGATCACTCACTCTCACTCTGGGACGGTGTTTTAAAACACCAACCAGACCCATTCATAGATGCAGGTGACTCAGGGCATGAGGAGCCTAGCGAGGCGAGCTTGGACGAGGAGGACGGGCTCTCCTACTTGCAGCTGATGGGCGGCTCTCCATCGGCTTGATCGGGCTGGATTTGGATTTGCTAAACCGCGGGCTCAGCTTTATTCTTTTTGGACATAGCCTTCTTTTGTAGTTCTGTTGGGCAACTCCTTGGGCGACCCTTTATTATTTTTAGACCTGTATATATGTGAGATATCCTTCATTTCAGTAAACTGGTGTGTTTGTGCTTCATGCCTCAGGTAATTCCAAATTGCGCAGTTAAATTTGATTAATCATAAAAACCACTAATGTATGATAAGTGACACTCGGAAACTCGGGAGTCGAGTCTATGCACGACCCCCGATTTTCTGGGGCGTTAAAGATGGTATCAGAGCAATAGTTTGGAATCAATTGGGCCATAGGTCATGAACTCACTAACGCATCCGCTGACTTGAGAGGAAACGCAATAGAAAACACGAAAATGCTAGGAATCACCCCAATCTCTGAACTGTCGCTCCTAGACGGAAGGTAAGACTCCTAGAGTGTTAGGGTTGGGTAGCGAGAAAGGGAATCCGAGAGTCTTAACCCGATGGCAAGATTTGATTCGATTGATTAGGAAGTTTAGCTCGTTAGTCCACCAAATTCCTAGGGCCCATAGGGCCAACTGAAATAGGTGGGATTAGGGTGAGATGAATGTTAGAGTAACGATTAATTTAGGTGTAAGGAATTGTCCATGGGATGAGCACATCCCATGTTCCGTGATGCCCTGTTGGAATGTATCCAACTAAAGGTAAATTTCAGGTTTCCTTTCGAAATTTACTGGGAAAGTTCATCATCATGGGATTTAAAAATCTCACGTCACGCTTCTCAACACCAGGCTCATCTAGCAAAGCCTAGGAAGTTAATTTGGAATCCCATCCCACACTCATTTCAGACATGCCATTCCCAAATCGCGAGTCGGGATTAGCATTGTAATCCCATTTAGTACAACTAAATGCCCTTAGCCAGACAGGCCTAAGTCGAAATCCCTCTTTCCAACATATCTCCTTAAATATTCACCTGACATCACCCTATTCTTGAACTTCCTTAGTACATTGGTAGGAATGAGTCAAAAATCGAAGGATTTGACGGTCGGAAACATTGTTCTAGACCAAATGAGTGAATATTGGCCAAATTTGGTAGTTTTGACCCATTTAGGGGTAAAAAGTTAAGGAGTGAATGAAAATTTATCGAAAATAGTGAAACTTGAGAAAAACTGGGTTTTGGCCCTTAACTGGGAGGAATCTCATGAAACCAATAGGCTCATTGCGTAGATCAGCTTCTCCTACCCCAAATTCATATATGGTATGTCGAATAACTCATTCCGGTTTGTGAGATATGTCCGTCGCAAGGCGACCCCGCCCAGAAAACAGTGGGCCGGCGGGACCCCGTCCGCACGACTGCCCGACCCCGCCCGTGGACCCCGCCCGGGCTCCAGCGACTCGGCGGGACCCCGCCCAGCCGGCAGGGCCCCCGCCCGGACATTCAGAGGGTCGGCGGGACCCCGCCCGACCGGCGTGACCCCGCCGGAAATTTCTGAAATTTTAGGTCAAAATCAAAAAATCATATCTCCTTCGTTATAACTCCGATTTAGGTGATTCAAAAGCCAGATTAAACCTTGATGAGTATAGTTTTATATAAAAATAAGAAAAAATAAAATAAAAATTATAATATATCTAAAATTAAGCTGTTCTGTCAACTGTCCAATTTTTTTTTGATTTCAGATAGTTGTTGCTCTTAGAATTTTAATAATTTATTGACAACTCCAAATGAGATGAAATTCTGTGAGATGTCTTTAAACTCAATGATAAAATATTATAATAATTTTAAAAATAATTTAGTTACCGAAAGTACAAGAAATAGAGACATCGTGCAATCTTTAAAAAAAAAATTAATTTTATTACTAAAAATATAAGAAACGTTACAATGGCCCCCGCCCAGGCGGCCAATGGGTGGCCCTTTTTGTGTTTTAAACATGTGTGGGGTCACTTGAAGACCCCTCTCCCAGCCCTTCTCTTCCTCATTCCAAAAACCACAACCCATTTCTTTCAAATCCCTCTCCTCATCCATGAAACCCATCCCAACAACCCTTACTCAAATCCTTCAATTCCTTTCAAATCTTCATCAAAGCCCTCTTCATCTTCTCAAACCTCGTTTCCAAAGCCTTCTTCCATTTCTACATCAAAGCCCCCTTCCATTTCTAAATCTTCACCATATTAGTTATATAAATTACTATATTTCAAGAGTTAATTGAGCCATATTAGGTAAATTCAAAGGTTTTAGAAATGAGTTTACACAGTAGCTTAATTGAGAGTTTCACCAGAAATGTCGTCAAAATTTATGATTTTTTTTTCTCCTTTTCCTTCGGTCTTTTATTATTATCATTATTAGCTTTTGGGTTTATGACTTTCCTTAGCTTTTGGGTTTATGACTTTCCTAAAATCCCAACACATACTTTTGGAGCCGAGTCACCATCAAACTCGTCTGTGAGCCCAACTCAGCCCTGACTTGGCAAGACACATCCAATCAACTACTTATGTGGTCATGTTGGCTTGGGTTTTGAATCCATGACTTCTAACAGAGGTAGAAACACCACCAACAGGCCAATTAATATGCACATGCACTTGCGTGTCCTTGCATTATTTTTATATTTTACTGATATATATGTATATATATATTTTTTTTAAGAAAATTATAAATAGTATTACTTAACTATATTTGAATAGAGTTGAGTAAGACTAGTCATAGGCCTCGAGTCAACCCAACCCAATTAGACATTGAGTCGAGTTTTCATTTATTTATTTATTTCTAAAACATGTAATGGATTAGGCTAGATATTAAGATCTAGGACTAACAACTGGGTGAATCTAATGGACGAGTTGGATGGTACTTACATGTTATGGTGGGCCACACGAAGGTTTCAAAAGGTCTGGTACTTATCATACATGCATGCTTGTTTTAAAAGACCCTGTAGACCTTCCTATATTAACTAATAAATAGTTTTCTTAGGTCTGATTTGGGTCCTGTCTGGGTTGAGTTCATTATAATATTTGATAAGATAGAACTAAATGTGATGACTTGTAATTCATTGATTGATGGATGGTGTGAGTTGGGTAAGGCAGAAGTTGCATCAGATATTTTGTTGTCAATGGGTGAGAAGGGTATTTTGTCGAATAGGGTTAATTATACTTCGTTGATTAAAGCCTACTGTAAAGAAAGTGAGATTTAAAATATATATATGTATATACATAATATAGCTTGGTTGACTCTATCGCCTAGTTTGCTTGCTCGGCTTCACCATTTGAGGTGTGCATGTAATAGTTGTGTTGGGTTTAGTACTAGATGGGACCATGTCAAGATGCGAGTGTAGTCAATGTGAGGTTCCGCCATGGCCGGTTCCTGGAACCTAGTGTCATATCTGGAGTACTTTTCTAAGTGTAGACTATGAAGCACTCGCACACACCATCATTGCGAATGAGTCAACCTACCACCATAGTGTAGTCATGCTATTTTGGAGAGGAGAGTAACATGAGAGAGCCTTCAAGGTAAGCGAATTTGTTATATACTAGAACTCAAGAATGAGGTTTATGTGGTTAGTTACAAATGAGGACCCGTCTTCCTTATGTAGACCTAAGATCCTTTTAGCTATCTTACATGGATAGCTAAGATAAGGCTTACGATGTCATCCTGCAGCTAAGAAAACTTTGGAAACCATCTAAATAATCCTACGTAGTCTCTACAATACATTCTTCTACCAGTCCAGAATTTTCTATACATGTAGGAACCTCTTAACCTACAAAATGTGCCAAAATGCCCAGTTTAATGGAATAGCCTCCTTGAAATTTCTGGTATATCCATAACATCAGTTAACAGATGAAGATTGATGCCCTATGGGTTGCCAATGAACCAAGTGTATTTTTTTTCATATTGGAATTTTAGTATTTTGTTTCTTTTTAAAAATTACTTCTAACCAGGATAGAAATCGTCTCGTATGATTAAATTATATTATTTTTAGTATATTTTCCTACTTCAAATAGTTTCTAGTACGGTTGATCTACTACTCTTAAATCGGATGAGTTTGATTGTTTAATACTTTCTAAGTTCATATTCGATGCAGACTTTACTAAAATATTGTAAGTTTTCTTATTTTCCTATGTAATCAAGATTCGTACCACATTGAGGAGATGACGTTCTTCCTCTTTCCATTCCCGCAGCCTTTCTAGGGTGCCTATGAAACATCCTAGAACTTTCAGTTATTTATTCTTTCTCGTTTCACTACTAACGCTCCCAAAACCTCTAAATAAACCCACTCCCAACATCTATTTTCATTCCATTCTCAACTTTCTTTCCTAATCCCATTCATGAAAACCGACCTCAAACCCATTTTCAAGAGACCCATCCAAGAGCATCCAACCTCTACCCATTCCTCTTCATTTTCTCCAAACCCATTGTCAAACCCATTTCAAAATACATTCCTAACACCCATCCTAAAACCCAAACTTCAAACCCCATTTCAAATTGATATCCAACCCACATTTCACAATCTCATTCTCAAATCCATTTTTCCCAAACCCATTCTTAATCACTCCTTCTCCAATACATTCTCAAATCTTCTCAAAACCACCCCTAAAAATCTTCCCTCCAACGACTCACCTACATTTCTAACAGCCAATCCATCCTAGCCGAGGGATATGGCGTTCTGGCAACCGTTGCCTCTTTCTTCACCATTCCGATAATCCTTTCCCTCAAGGGGAAGAAGCACCCCCACCGCGTCCGACCCAGAAGAATAGTAACTTAACCTAACGAACAATTAGTAGATTGTTCGAGTCAGTTAAAATTGCTTTCATGTGTTGAGGGATAGTTGTAACCTTTCCTGCTTGATTAGGCTGTGTTTCCCTTAAGTTGGCGGTATCTAGGGATACATGTAAATCCTTACTGTAGGATGTAACTGGCCATGCCAATGGCATTTTGGAATTCAACGTGAATGTATGGATTGAAATTCTCTTGTCACTTTATGAATGCTTGCATGTGTGGTTGCCAATGGACTAGTCATGTCTTTTCATATTAAAGCTTAACATTGGGTGTCTATTTAGGAATATTTATAATCGTGCTATGAATCATCCCATGATTAAATTGATTACATATATTTTTTTTATTTAAGTTGTACCCACAAGTAGGATTGAGTTTCATAGTTTAATGCTCTGTAAGCTCATGTTAGGAGCGGACTACAATAAAATATATTGAGTTTTCCCATTCTCTCATGGACTCAAGGTTCCAACAAAATCGAGAAGATGATATCCTTCATCTTTGCCTTCCTACGCCCTTACTAGCGTTATCAACACTCCAAACCTCCTAAATACCTTAGAACCTCGACTATTCCTTCGTTCTTGAAATTTATGAAACCAAAGTGTAGTCTGCGATTAACCCACTAGCCATAGGATTGAAATGGTAATTCATATAAAAATTTGTATCTTTAAAAACTTTTTAGGATGACCGTTGCCCATAGGCATGTTGAGAGAATTATTAAACCTCAAATTGGACAAATTAAAATGAGGACTCTCGTAGACCAAGACCCAAAGGACAACCTTATAAATAGGAGATTTAAACTTTCCAACGATGGTCGTTCCCTAAACATTTAGATTGATCAGACTACGAAATTACGGAAGTATACACCTGCGAAGCATTCGCGGGTTGACCTAATTCTCAATCCTGGGCGACTACCAATGGACTCACTGCTTTGACCGACCAGAAGACCAGGATCCACCAGGACGAAGAAGGGATATGATGAGCCTTCTACCATGGTCAGGTAGATGATCGACGTATCGGGTTCAAGCCCACTACAACCGTCTCTCCATATTGGTCTAACATTGAAAGCAAATATTTTTACTAATCGACGTCATAAATTAAAATCTTCTAAAAAATAAAAATAAAAATAGATAATTAAATAAATTGTAGTAAACCATCAGGGTAAAAATTGTTTTAAAGGAGGGTAGACTAAAATGAGCCAAACTAGTATAGATAGTATACACCTTACCATGCATATAAACTTGAAATCAATAAAACTTAGGCAAATGAAATAATAAAATCATTACTTATTACCCTTAGGCAATTTCGGGGACGAAATTGTTTTTAAGGGGGGTAGATTGTAACAACCTGAATTTTCACTGCTTTGGATTCCCAAAAATCCTTGAGATTTTTTTTATTAATTAACTTATAATATCACTTAACTGACCATTAGCACCCAATGTTAGCTTATAAACGAGTGGTCCAATCTGGTCACGATCAGACCATGTGCAGGCCGTCAAGTCAGGTAGCCCGATTACACTTAGTGATTGCCCGTGTGGACCATACTGCGATGTGGGAAGGTCAGAAAAATCTAAAAGTTTAGGGAATCATAGGTCTCACTGGGCTTGTGGTCCATCGCGGGCCACGAACCCAGTGGACACCCAGAAGTACCATCTGGCGCTTGCCCAATACGCCCCGCTAATGCCAGCATTGGAATCTGGCACTTGGAAATAGAATTGAGACTCTGGGTTTTCCAGCCGTCGGATCTCTTCTACGTTTACGGTGAGGGTCTAATGTATTTTTCTACGCCCGTCCACCAAATTTGGGACCCGATCGTGGAGCGGTGACCGTTGATCGCAAATCGGACCCGTGCGACCAAACCCCATATCCGATCGTCCCCAAATTTTTCATGGCCCTTCATCGGGCCATGGAGCACTTATCCTATAAGTTTCACGGCCGAAGGGCCACTAGAAATGCCCCATCAATCAGAAATGGCCCCATTGTGCCATTTAAAGATCGAAACCCTATGCTCGAATCCTCATCTCCGTTAATCCGTTTGATCTCAAACTTTGCATGGCCCCTCATCGGGCCATGAGGCACCTACACACCAAATTTGGTGGCTGGAGGGGTGATAGGGCCGCCTCAACACCGAATAGAGTCCTATAGAGCTATTTTGGAAAATTTTGGAAACATAAGGCCAAGGGGCCCAAGTCTAGGGGAATAAGCCCTAGCTCTCTCTCATAACCCCCTCCACTTCTCCAACAACAAACCCATCTCTCTTTCATAACTTTCTTCAATCCCTCAACAACCCATCTCTCCCTCATAACTTTCTTCAATCCTCCAACAACTTCCCTCCAACCTTCCACAACCAAACCTCCCTTATCTCATAACTTCCACCGCAACTACCTTCGTCAAGGGAGCAAAGTGGGAGCAAAGAGACGGAAGAGAGTGAAGGTGAGAGCAAAAGTGGACCCTAGATCGAGGTGGCGCCCAAGGAAATCAAACCTCACATCTCCCTACCTCATCTCCAAGAGGAAATCTCATCCGCAACCGTCCTTTTCATTCTGTTGATCACCTAGGTAAGATCCAACACTCATTCTCCTTGAAACCCTTGTGATAAGAAGGGTTTTGCTTGAGATTCTAACATGCAAATGTTGCTTTAGGAATTCCAACTGATCAACCCCCAAAATTCACCCTCCTAGGGTGTTTCCAAGCCTTCAACGAATCCGAAGGTGCGGACTATTGCTCTTAGGTGGCCTAGCACCAATTTTAGTATATATTTAATGATTTTGGTTGTTTGGATGCTAGGTTAGGAGTATCTAGAGGAACCTTAGGATTTGTATGTATGTTAAAATTGTATGTTTGGCTCTCATGATGTTGTCTTGTTCCTTACATGATTGGTGTATGGATGTTTGTATGCTCAAGCCTTGTTGATTTCTCTATATATTGTTGTTTCATAGTATGTATGATTTCATCACTCTTATGCATGGGATTTCTCAAGATGGAGGAAGTGCTAACTTCCTCACAAACCCACACGACTCACACGCACTTTACTTCATGACTTCTTGCTAGGAATATTTGATTCATATGACTGAGATGTATGAAATATGATGTTGATATGTTAGTTGATAGCTAGTATAGATGTTGATTCATATGGCTTGTTATGGATCACCCCCATACCTTTGGGTTAGTCAGGAACACGAGGAGAGATGATAGTCCCATCGGTTGGACTATGCTAGGGCTAGACCAGTGGGTTTGAGCGGGTGTGTTCGGGTGGCTGTAGTTTGACTACATGGGTCTCTTGTGCCCAATGTCACTCGTCTCATGCTCGCCTGACTCGTGCGGTCTAGCCTACTGTCTGACTAACCATGTTTGCTCACATATGTATGGAACCTGAACCACCCTACAACCGTTGTATCCCATCACTAACCTGCTTGAAACTGGTCCACAGCCTCGTGAGCCGGGCATAGTGGAATGGGACACTATGTCCGATCTGTCGGCCTACACTGGGGTACCGCGCCTCCCCGTAGTGACCGCGAGCGATCCCTTCCTTTTGGCACTCCTCATGTGCTTGGAGTCGGGGATGAGGAACCCGACCGGATCACGGACCGCGAGGTCTCAGCCTCACGCGTTGGGGGGTCTTGGCCTCGCAACCAGCTTAGGGCATTGATACGTAGGGTGAATCAGAATCCTCAACATGCTGGATGAATGGACTTAACTAATAACTCGGCTAACACGATCGTATTGCACGCATTAGTTAGGGTGGCAACTCGAAAGTCGAGGTCGCTCTGAGGGAGTGCTGTCATATGCGATCGTTAGATGGAATCGCTTGAGGGAGTGTTGTGGCGAGGGCATGCATCATATCATCCCGCATGCATGCATTTTAAATAAGAGTTATTAGGTGTTGATGATTGTCTGCTTTTCATTAAGTTCATATTACAATTGACGCCTGTTGTAACTTGAGACCAATAGTTCACACTGAGTTGATCACTCACTCCCACTCTGGGACGGTGTTTTAAAACACCAACCAGACCCATTCATAGATGCAGGTGACTCAGGGCATGAGGAGCCTGGCGAGGCGAGCTTGGACGAGGAGGACGGGCTCTCCTACTTGCAGCTGATGGGCGGCTCTCCATCGGCTTGATCGGGCTGGATTTGGATTTGCTGAACTGCGGGCTCAGCTTTATTCTTTTTGGACATAGCCTTCTTTTGTAGTTCTGTTGGGCAACGCCTTGGGCGACCCTTTATTATTTTTGGATCTGTATATATGTGAGATATCCTTCATTTCAGTAAACTGGTTTGTTTGTGCTTCTTGCCTTAAGTAATTTCAAATTGCGCAGTTAAATTTGATTAATCATAAAAATCATAAATGTATGATAAGTGACACTCGGGAACTCGGGAGTCGAGTCTATGCACGACCCCCGATTTTTCGGGGCATTAAATGGTCTTTGGTATCCACATGATACTAGTGTGCAATTAGTTGGTTACTTGGATGCTGATTGGGCTGGTAACAATGATGATCAAAAATCAACCAGTGGTGGTTGTTTCTATGTAGGGAACTGTTTAGTTTCTTGGCTAAGTATGAAACAAAGCTCCGTATCGCTCTCAACGACTAAGGCTGAATACATTGTTGCAGGTAATGCATGCACTCAGTTTGTTTGGATGAAAAGAATGCTAAGCGATTACGGAATTGCACAAGATTCTATGGTCTTATATTATGATAATTCAAGCGCAATTAATATCTCTAAAAGTCCAATCCAGCATTCACGAACCAAGCATATTGACATTAGATATCACTATATTTGTGAATTAGTGGAAGATAAGACTATTTCTTTGGATTATATTCCAACCGAGAATCAATTAACTAACATATTTATAAAACCGCTCGACAAAAGCAGGTTTACAAAATTAAATTTTGATCTTGGTATGTGCAATGTGAATTGATAATTCATGTCTTTTTGTATCTTCTTGTATATATTTTTATTTTGAAATTTTTTCAGAATTTAAAATTTTTCAAAATCATGATCAATTACACATTTTGGGTTGTGCACGACCAACCGTGGCACGACCGGTCGAGCATGTACTCGACCAACCGTGAACCGCGGGTTTGGTGCTTTATTTGGGGGGAAATCACTTTTTTCTCATTTGGGTTGTCTTCTCCAATGGCTCCTTCGTCGACCGGTCGAACCCATCTTCAATTTCTTCATGGTTAGTGCATTGTTTTCATTTTTCTTGTAGATTCAAGTCCTTTGCACTTCCTTTTCATCATTTATGTGGTTTATTTCATGATTTATGTTAGATTTTGGGGTTTTCTTCTCTAAAATCTGATCTATTAGAAACCCACTTTACCTCTTTTGCCATCTCCATTTTTCTTGATATCTTTGTTGAAAATGGAAGGTAGAACTAAAAAGAAAGGATCTCGTGGTCCCTCTTCTTCTCGGTCGACTCCTATCACAGTGCGCCACCTTCGGTCGCCCGAAGATGATCCTCCTTATGTGCGGGATATTCGGTTGCGCAATGTTATAGTAGAACGGCCAGTTAATGTTGATCATTTGGCTCTGGTTGATATCCTTCCTTTCCTTTAGTCTGTAGGATGGGATAACATACTACATTGGGGTGGGCCTGCATAAAGCTCCATTGCGCAGGCTATGTATGCTTGCATTACTGATTTTTCTACAGAAAATTTGACATTCATTCTCAACGAGAGAAGGTCTAATAAAGGTGGACTGTCACCTTATCTCTGGATTAATGGATATACCTATTAATGACGAAGGTATTTCATTAGCACTCTAGTGGCAAAACCATATGAAACTGAGAAGCGAATGCTGACTAGAGCTTTATGCAATATAGATGCGGTACTGCTGGAAATGTGCTTGCCTCAAAGTATTTGTTACCCAGATACAGAATCCTTTATAGGATTTTCATTTCTAATGTTTATCCTCGATCTGGTAACAAAATCGAACTCACTACTTTCATGGTTCGTATTCTTCATTCCATCATTTCTGGAACTTCTGTATGTCTTCCTTCTCTAATTTGTCATTACATCATTCAATTCCGTCTCCATTTTGGACACAATGAAATTCCCTTCGCTTATCTTATGACTGTGTTGGCCACCCATAGTCTAGTGGCTAAACCTATTAGGGAAGCTCCCATTCACTACTTAACCTTCAACAACTCAAATATTAACAAGATGAATTTGAGGTTGGCCCCCGATCAAGTTAATGTGGGTGCTGGTGGAACTGATGCTACAAATGAAGAGGAGGGTGATTTCCCTCTAGATGACATCAATATGGATGATATTTTTGACGAAATCGAATCCGATTCAGCAGATGATCCTGACTATCAGCCATCTGACTTTGATGCGCGTTTGTGCTCATTAGAGGAGAAGGTTGAAAACATGAATGTGTCCCATAATATGCAATTCAAATATATGCACAAGTATCTGAAGCGAATTAACAAGGGACTTCATCAAATTGACCCTTCCATACTTGCTCCTTCATCGAGTTCAGATTAGTATTTGGATTTGTGGTTTGTAATAACTTTTAAGATACTTAAATTTCTCTTGTTTTATTTTTTTTGGGCTTGGACATGCTTGAGCATGGTTTCTTTTGGATTTAGTTAACTTGGTTAACTTACTTGTGCACTTCTTGATCATTATTCTCTTATTTTTCTCTTCTATTTACTTCTTTAATGATCTACTTCCTTTATCACTCTTTCCTTTGTCATATTGTAACAAAAAGGGGAAGAATTTATGATAATGTGCAATTGTGTGGATAGGTAGATAAATTTTTCATTGCATGAAGTTGGAAGTAAGGGGGAGTAAGTAAGGGGGAGTATTGTTGGGAGAATATTTCTTTACCTTGTTTATAACTGGTGCATGATTCTTTGACCAGGCTAAAACTGGTGCATGATTTTTTATTGTGCATGTTATGCTTATCTTATTATTATAAAGCGTGTTTTGTTACAAATTTGACAAAGGGGGAGATTGTAAGTGTTATGTTTTTTAGCTCCTATGATTGTCAAATTTCGTAGTGCCAAAACCTCTTGGATTTTCTATCTTGTGTAGCTCATCTTCATGTCAAATACAATTCTTGTACAAGCTTAATATGATCCATTACAAGGTGTTCTGTTTTGAGATTCAAGCATCACAAATATCAGAATTCAAGTACAACATCAACTTATAGTTCAAGCTTTCAAAGCTCCATCTAAGTCAAGACAATGGTAATTACTTTGATACTCAAAGCTCAAGGTGAAATACAACTCAAGTACCTCAAGTCAAGCTTCAAGATATTTCAAGTTCAAGCTTCTTAAGGTTATAAATTCAAGTTTCAAAGTACTTAAAGTTGAAGCTTCAAAATGTTTCAAATTCAAACTTCATGTTCATTAAGATAACAAGCTTTTGTTTGTCAAGATCAACAATCAACCGAAGCAAAAGATGTTTCAATGTTCAAACATCGCTTATAAGGTATGAAAGACCCTAGATTGGCCATAGGATAGGTCATTTTGAATATATAATTTAATTGGGTCACTTTATAAGTGCATAGTCTGTTTTTCGACTAGTCTTAGACTATGTTCGACTAGTCCTAACACCGGTTCGACCAGTCCAAGAAATTCATCGACCAGTCCTAAGTTTGTTAATAATTTTCAGAATTTTTTGTTAAAGCCTCGACCAGTCCTGGAGACTACTCGACCGGTCGAGTGAACAATGTTTGAACTGTGCTCGACTAGTCCAGCAGGCTCAACTCAAAGTCTAGCAACTAAAATGAGTCCCACACGACTAGTTGTGGAAAGGACTCGACCTGTCGAGCAGGTCCTTCGACCAGTCGTGGAATGGCTTGATTTTATCGCACTCAAAATTTCAAATGTCTGTTGGTCCTTCGACCAGTCGAGCCGACCTCTGGGCCAGTCGAGTGAACAATTTCTGCAATTATAAATAGAGCACAATTTTCAGAGTTTTGTATCCAATTCAAGCAAAATCAAGACACTACTCTGAGAGATAAGTTTATGTTATTCTTTAGCTATTTAATGCTCATTAAATATTCTCTTTAATTAGCTTTTTGTATTTGATTTTGTATTCTATATTCCAATCTTATTTGAAGAAAGGATTGAAAATTTTCCATTTCTTAGAATCAAAATCAAATCAAGCTAGCGCAAGGTGATTTAATCTAAAATCCATTTAGAACTTAGAACCATATCAATAGTGAGTGTGAATATTGAACATCTGCGATTGAACTTCTACTCTGAATTGGTTCTATCGGGCTGCAACAAAGGAGAATATCCAGATAAGTATTTTACTGTTTTGTAAATCTTATTCTTTTGGTTTCTTTGAGATTGTGCCAGAAAAATCTCTTTCTTTTGATTTGTCTAAGGTGATCCAGAAAACTCAGAGTGGGGGGTTTTGAATTGTGTAAGCCCACTTGAAAGACACAATTGTGAGGGTTTTAGGTGAACCTTGAAAAACCTTTTCATAGTGAACACTAATATCCACTATGTGAGGATATTGGAGTGAAGTAGTTGTGTGGCTGTTTTTCTAAACAGTTGGTGTACACACAAGAGAACCACTATAACTTCTGGTCATGTGGTGATTGATTGATTATTTAATTATTTCATTATGTGGATGTTGTAATTTTCCTTTATACATTTGTGGAGAATGTTGTAATCCTTTTTATGCAAGTGTGGGAATGTTGTAATAGCTTAGTTTCTTTCTTTGCTATTCCTTTCTTTATTCCTCTGTATTAGTTTGAGATTTTGATACACAGACCATTCTAGGAATTAGGTTGTCCTACCATAAGCCATTGGTTTTTTGTGTAAGGTTGTCCTTAGAACAACATCTATATCAACCTCTCAATACTTGTACATTTGAGGTTATTTTACATTTATGCATTGTGGGATTGCTTAAGTGTTATCTTTATTTATATTTGTTTAAATTCCACTTTTATTTTTTTAAATTTGGCATAGTCCTATTCGCCCCCCCCCCCCCCCCCCCCCCCCCAGTACTTTAGCTTAGCCTTTTCATCATGTGGTCAAGATATGAATGATCTTAGCTCACTAATAGATGATGTATAAGTTGGACCTTGATAACTTATACCTTTGATTAGTAAAGCCTATGCATGTGAATGAGAACATGAATACCTACGTAAGGAGAAACTTGATTAAGGAGAATTCCTTGATGCTATAACACAATTTCCTAGGTCACATCTCTTATAAGATGATGAAAATGCTTATGAAAGAATGAACCCCTTATGCTTCACAGACTTCACAGTTTGTATAAAATGTATAAAGAGGAAGCATACAAGAATAAGGAAGTTGGATGTCATTAGGAGGTCTAGTATCTTAAAGGTAATACATACAGTTATGTTAAAATATTTTTTTAAAAAGTAGAAAAAAGAGAGAAAAAGTGTCATTTTTTTTCTTCTGTAGTGCATTTGTGCTTTATCTCTTTTTACAAAAAGAATAATCCCACATAGAAAAGATTGGAAGAAAAGAATGAGCTTATATAAGATCTCTTCCCATAGCCTTTGTGAATGTGTAAAGTTATACCCAAATCCGTATGCATGCAACCCCGACCTAGTAGGGAAAGCTGGTCTGAAAACCTTTAACCCTTGATCTAGACCCTTTATCGAGGTCTTAATAATTAATTTTATTAATTTTTTTTTCAAATTCAAATTTTGAATTTATTTTGAATGGTTGGACTTTTTTAACAGTTTTCATGTACACTTTGATGTGGCCCATTAAATCAGACCATTTCCTTTGGTAATGGTTATAAATGCATGAGCATTTCATAGTTAAGACCCTTATGGAAATAGCTGCACTTTGGGTCTATGGATCTTGCTTGGTTTATTTGAACACATTGCATTTCAACACATAGCAACATCCTTGGATGAAAACACATTCTATTTTACCTTTTTTAGGCATACAAAAATACTATGGTGTTTGGATGTTGAGTACATCCCCGACCCGTGCACGCTGGAGAAAGAATCGCGATGGGTGTTGTATATTGGAAGTAGTTGCGCTTTCATATTAAGGTGTGAGATTTCATATTTTCTTTCACTTGGCCTATGTGTTTAAACAAAAACCATCTACTCTTCATGAACTAAGTTAACAGTTGTACGTAAAAAAAAAAAAAAAGACGAAGATGACATTTATAAGAACTTTATTCTTAGTGCGCTATCAAATCAACTGTAAGATGTATTTTGTGATTATACAACCTCTGTTGAAATCTAGGTTTCCCTCGAAAAGAAATACAAAACAAAAGTAGGCATGAAAAAATACATTGTCAGCCAGTATTTTAAACACCAAATGACAAATAATAAGTCTATAGTTGAGCAAATTAACGAGTTCAATTTGATAGCCTACGGGATCACATCAGAGGGGATTAAACCAAATGAACTCTTTAAAGTGGCGGCGGTTATTGAAAATTGCATCTATTATAAAAAGACTTTAAGAACCGTAACAAATTCAAAGACTTATCTTTGAAAGCTCCATTGTACACCTTTGTATTAAGGAAGAGGCAGCGCGACAAGATAAAAGCGAAGAAATTAAGGAGGGGGTTCTCGTTAAAGAGAAAGTCCATAGAAAACCTAATAACTTGAAACCAAATCAGAACACACAATTAAAAAATAAGCCCAAGCCCAAAAACTCATATGAGTGTGGAAGTGAGATTGCTTCTTATGAGAATTTAACTGATTCTCTAGAGCACTCATGAAACCAGGAGATTACACATGGCCATAAGTACAATTCTAAACACCCTTTAAATTCTTAACTATTATGTGTGCCTCGTGTATGGTCTAATCTAAATGCATATCATAAAATTTATTTTATACATACACATAAACAAATCATTTACAAGCATAGATATAATTGCGTCCACATAATAATCGCAAACACAAGGATGTAGAGTAATTCAATTAAGTACCTACTTCACTCCTGGCGGATGCACTCAAATTTGAGTGTACAAGATTTCACTATCTCAATGGTTTTCAATAGGTTCACTACAAACCTACACGTACACACTAGTGATGGTGGAAGTCCTACACAAGAACCTACACGTACACACACATGTTGGTAGAACATGTTTACACCTGTATTGGTTCACCAATAACCTACATGTATGCACCCATGTCACTATGTGCGCACCTTGCTAGCAACTGTTGGATCAGGAAGACGGTCTGGATGAAGGCACTCTTATGCGAGAGTTTGAGAGATCGAGTTTCCGTCTTTGGCGCACCTCTTCTCCCTATTCTCTAACTCTCCGATGGACGTGACGAATGCCTTTCGCAGGAAGTTCTTGCACTGGGATGCTAGGTGAGTCCCACCGAGATGTTAGTGATAAATCCACACTATTCATCCATTTTGGGAGGTCATTTTAGGACATGAGACAAAAAAATGAGGTGTTTCCAAAATTGAAGTGGTCCGTACGAGAGGAAACAATGTATATTCAATGACCACCATTTGAAATATTAGTATAGCCACAAAGTTTCATATTAGGCGATGTTTTTGGTGTTTTCACTTCATCCTAGTGGGAATGACATTATAAAGGGTTTGGATGGCATATAAATATCAAGGTAGATCCCAGGAAGGTCTCAAGTGGGCTAAAAATATGAGGATTGAACTTTCATAGTATGGATCATTTAAATAGGCATTGGGTGGGACCCACAAAGGTGCATTGCATACGTTTTCTATGTAAGCCTCAAAAGAGTACCAGCATTCCTATGTTAAAATAGACAAAATGGGATAGGGTTTTCTCGCTCATGGGAAGGGTTTGGAACGCAGCGGTAAGTCTGTTAATGGAGAAAACTTGGTCGTCGATCACTCTATAAAAGAGAAGTTGGGTCGTTAAATTCTCTTGTATGAAAGATGGTTATCCCCATTGGAATGACGTGAGGAAGCTGAGGCATAACCAAATCGCTATGACTTCTCATCTTCTTCTCTGCCACGTTTCAGGGTCGTTAATGGCCAGGCACATACTAACATGAGACTAAAGGGTGTATATGAACATTAAAACATGGAGAATGCTTATTACGGTCATTCAAAAGATATACCAATCAAATTAGGATTGACTAGTGATAGCCTAAGTTAAAAACTTATGATATGAAAATTCAGCAACTTTAAAGCTTAAACAATCAAAACAAATAAGGCTTTAATCATTGAATTTTTCAATAAAGCATAAGATGAGGCTAGAATCCTTAGATTTTTCCTATGGTGTTCACTAATAAGGCTTAATCCTCAAATTTAACTATACGCACACATATAAGGCTAAAATCCTCTTATTTTCAATTCAATCCAAATGGACCTTCTAAGGTCACCTATCGAAGGTGTTAAGGTCTCCTAAGTCTCTAAGGAGAGATACTGTAAGGCCTGTATCCTAGTCCGTACCGCTCCTTAGACTTTCGCGATCCTCCCTGTCAAATTTCGGCGACTCGCGACCTATAGTGGCCATTTGCGCATACCCCTAAGTCGCATCACGTATATCTGAGTTGACTCGACCCAAGACTTGTACCCTTGCGACCCCGCCGTCGCCGTGGTTCAAACGTCGTGACTTGCACACCGATACGATACACAAGCCAGGTGTTGTGGGTCCGCATTTATTTGGAGGAAACGCCTCGCGTTATAAATCCTAAGAGAATCTCTACCATCCATCACATCAATCAATCAAATGCAAGTCAAGTACACAACCCATCCCTCTCTTACCAATAAAGTATGGCACTCATCCCTCTCTCACCCAAAAGTCAACCCTCATGCCATCTCTCCTTATACCACCATACCTCTCATCCCATCCCTCTTACACACCCATCCCTCTCTCCTTACATCTCCCATCTTTCACTCATTCTCTATCATTTTTCCTAGCAACTAAGAGAGAAAAAGACTAAGGAGAGAAAAGAGAAAGAACCTAAGATCAATGCCCACTTCCTACCACCAAATCTCACCATCCAACCCTTTAATCTTCATCATCCTGCATCAAAATCGAAGCCAAGGAGCTAAGGAAGCCATAGAACCAAGAAGAAGTGGAACCGGTGCATGATTTGTAGGTTAGATTTTATTTTTGATGATGGACCAAGTGGGGCCAACCAATTGATGGTATGGATCCCGTTTTGGACCCTAGGTGTGGCTGATGGGCCACCATGATTCATATGTTCATCCCATGATGGGGCCATTCTCCATGGACCCCATCATGATGCTTATTTTCCTAGTGTGAAAGGTCATCTAAACCTTATATTTTTGGTGGAGAAGGGATCTCCACCATTGATTTTGATTGGTGGGCCCACATGTAATGGGACCCACTTGATGTGCATTTTGTAATCCATGGAAAGGGAGGGCTCATAGTGGCGGAGCCCTCCATCACACATCTCTCTCTCTCTCTCTCTCTCTCTCTCTCTCTCTCTCTCTCTCTCTCTCTCTCTCTCTCTCTCCCTATTGCGGCCCAACCTAATGAATGGATTAGATCCACACCGTCCGGTAGCTGGACGAGTTGGGGCTACCATGATGGATGTATTGCATCCCGATCGTTCAGCCATGGACGTCCAGCAGCAAACACTGCTGGATTGTATGCAGGGAAAACATGTATATTAGCTGGCCCTCTAGCTGGTGGGCCATGCACGTGGACCCACCATGATTTATTTATCATATCTCCACTGTCGAGATCGTTGGATGGTGGTTTGCCAGCTGTGATGCAAGTGTTTTATCACACCATCCATCAACTATACAGCTATTGTATTACATCTGCAAGTTTTGTGGGCTGATCATCAGGTATGTGTTTTATCTAACTGTCCATCTACTGGTGGTCCCATGTCAGCAGATTAGAGGGTTTGATCATGAGGTATGTGTTTTATCACACCGCCCATCTGCTGGACGAGCAACACTTAGCTGTTGTACATTGACGTCAGCAAGTTCTGTGGGACCCACCTGATGTATGGATCTCATCCACGCCGTCCGTCCATCCGGACCATGGACCACACTAATATATGTGTTTTATCTAAGTTGTCCGTCCATCTGGATGGGACCCACCATATATGTTTTATACCCGCAACGTCCATCTTAGGACGTGGCCCACCATGATGTATGTGTGACGCCCACACCATCCAGGCCCTTAGATGGTGGGGCCAGCTTTGATGTATGTGTTGTATACCTACACCATCTAGCCATGATCGGTGGGCCCACCTGCTGTGTAAATGTAGGGCCCACCTACTGTGTAATCGTAGGACCCACCATGTTGTACGTGTTTCATCCTCTCTGTTCGGGTCAGGCGGTCCACCATTAATTTATGTGTTGTATATCTATGTTGTCCTTCTGATGGGACCCATCTGACATGCGCAAGGCCACCTTGATGTATTTATTTCCCATCATTTTGGTTGGGCCCACTTGCCGCGCGTATATGAGGTCCATGCAATACGGCCTACTTGATGTAATGCGGCCCGCTTATGAGGCCCATTGTGATGTGTTTGTGGCCTTGGATAAGGCTCGATGTGATGTATATTAGCCCATATGATGAGGCCCGACGTATTGTATATGAGGCCCATATGGTGAGGCCCGATGTGATGTATATTGGCTCATATGATGAGGCCATACGTGTTGTATATGAGGCCCATATGATGAGGCTCGATGAGTTGTATATGAAACCCATGTGATGCGGCCCACTTGATGTATATGAGGCCCATGTGATGCGGCCCATTGTGATATGTGAGGCCCATATGATGAGGCCCAGTGTGATATATACGAGGACCATGTGATGAGGCCCATTGTGATGTATGAGACCCTTGTGTAAGGCCCATCGTGATTGTATTAGGCCCATTATGATTGTATGAGGCCCATTGAGATTGTATGTGGCCCATTGTGATTATATGAGGCCTGTGGTGATTGTATGAGGCCCATTGTGATTGTATGAGGCCTTTTCCCCATTGTAAGTTAGATTCTTTCGTGGGTCGTACTCTAGGTGCAATGGTGGTTAAATGTCCACGTTGCAAACCTCCTTAAGGCCCATTATCAAGCCCATTTTCAGCTTCTCTTATAAGGCTATCCCAAACCGTTGGTCCCTCATTGATGATGGTGTCTTACACCATGCCTTGTAGAATTACCCACACCTTGGAGCCCACCTTGTGTATATATTAGGCCCCATAGGAAAGTCCAGTTTATTGTGCGATAGAGAGGGTGAGAAAGCTCACTTATTGTACTTAGACTCGGCTCTGCCCTTGGTGGGGGATATTGTGACGCTCCATCACTGTTGCACACGTGAGCGGGCACACTTAGGCAGACACTGATGTGGGTGGGGCCTAAGAGCCTGGGAGAGCTACCAGTGATTGGCAGGCTACTGTGCACACAGTGAAGGCAGAACTTTGTCCCACATCGGAAGCATCGTCCGATGTTGTGGTGGTTATAAGTTGGTTCCTTCCTTCGTGATGCGTTTTAAATCAGTGAGCTTCGGTAAAGCAGTTTATATCACCCCTTGTTGTAGACAGAAGGATATGCAGTATCAGGTTTGGTGTATCCACTGTTTAAAGCCTAACTTGATATTTGGACTAGATCTGCCGTCCTTATGTGGACCCCATCATTCGTATAAATGTTGTGAGGGATAATTGATTAAAGCATATGTCATTGGGCTGAGATGTTTATGGGACTCCTTGTGAGAAGGAGTTACTCCCACATGATCGCGCGATACACGCAGGTTTGATGCATGGCCTAGATACGGCTGATGGTATTCGTGGCTCTTTAGAATTGCATATTATATTACATTCTCGGTATCTGATATTTGGCTCATCTATGTCTTTGCATTGCATAGCTGATTTACATTGCTTCCTCAGTATATGATATTGGTTTATTATGTTTTTGCATCGCATAGCTTGGATAAGGCTGATGGTATTTATGGACTTACAGCATGTTTCCGCATTACTCTCATATTGCATACTTGACACTTACCTTGCGCACACACTTACACCACCCTCTAAGCTTTCTATAAGCTTATACACGATAGATGCATGCAGGTAGTGTTAGGTTGCAGCAGCGTTGAGCTTGGAGTGTGCAGCTGTCTTCTGGAGCCTCGATTTTCGATATATGTATTTCTCTTTCAGCACTGTATTCAACTGTTTATATTAGTGGATATGTGATGATGATGTTGCCTTTTTAATTTGGGTAAACTAGTGGTTATGCTTCTTACGAGATAAATGTACGTTTGAAAATCCTCCTTATAGGATCCTAGGATCGGAATCTGACATATGGCGTTGGAAGCTGAGAATGGGGTACTACGGAGGTTGTCGGCACTGGATTCGGTGATCAGGAATTTTGTCAGACCGGTTTCCGAGTTTGGGGTGTGATAGAAGTTGGTATCAGAGTATAAATTGGGAATACCTGAGGATAACATCATATATCTACTGATAGCTACCCTACACTCTATGATTGTTGAGAACTTAGAATGATTAGCTCCAGAAGTTCAGATGACTTAGAAACTTTCTGATATAGCTCCTTACCGTTGAGATTGTGAGGCTGCATAGTATTCTAGTCTCGATCATTTCTGACCAGGATCTAAGGATCAGTGGGGTCATCACAGTGTAGATGAGGCATCTTGGAAACGAGTGGCTGAGATTCGTGAGTGTTATCCCCGTCCCTTTGCTGATTGACTGCACTCGTGTGTTGTGTTTCTAATTTTACATAGTGAAATGATTTTCCTCTTTTATGAGTTATTTTAGTTGCAATGATAGTGTAAATTTTGAGGATGAAATTTTATTAGGAGGGGAGAGCTGTAAGGCCCGTATCCTAGTCCCTACCGTTCCTTAGACTTCCACGATCCTCCCTATCGAATTCTGGTGATGTAACATCCCAGATTTTTGCCAACCTGGGATTAGACGTCCTTAGGCAATGGGTCGATCCTAAGACCTTATCAACTTGTCAAAACTCAATCCCAGAGTCTAAAATCGCTCCTTAACCCATTTCCTTCACAAATCCCACCCTTCACTACCTTGTGCTTTCAATTTTTCAAAGCACTTTCGCCCTAGACACTAACTTAAACTAGCTAAGTAGTATAACTTGGATCACTTTATATACAAACTACAAAGGCCCAGGTACCACCTCAGACAGAAATCTTACAGGACTAAATCCTTTAGAAATTAGGCGAGAATTAGCTAGTGCTAAACTAGAGTGCCTGTGAAATTAGCACCAATCGCTTTAAATACGATCTGCAAGACCCAAAACTTGTAGAATCATTGACTCTAGGTTACCCTAAAGTTTAGGATCAAACTCATTACCCAGCTACTCTCGGGAATGACTTGAAACTTCGTATTAGGTCTTGACTGCACATCGGAAGTCCGATTAACACGAAGTTAAGGAACTAGGACCGCCTCACTGGGCTTGACAACCACTTCGGAAATCAGGTCCAGTCGATGTCCCAAGGCCATTCGCTTGAGTCCGGAGCGAGAGAGTGTGAAAATCACTCTTTCCTTTACAAAATAAATATTTGGAATAGTAATCTGGCACCATTCGCTTGCGGATCAATATTAAGCAACCAGACCGTCAGAATCAGACCAGATTACACCCTCGGATCAGGAAAAATTTCAGGAACATTTACATGTACTTGAAATTTCGGATCATGGCCCACCGACCGTTGAACTGAAAATGGTCTGCCACGTGCGATCTGGGAATCCGATCGAGTCGAAAGCGTAATCCCAAGTAGATCCATGTGTTGAGAGCTTAAGTATGACGTTTGGCTCAAGGAGGGCCACCAGAAACCCTCTTTTGAGCTGGAAAAGTGCCGAAATACCTATAATAGTCGTACCCCTTGAACAGGAGTCTATTTCGGTGAGTTTTGAGACTATATAAGGACCTTAAACCCTCTCTCATGGCAGCCATACGAATTTGAGATTTGAGAGAGGGAAAAGGAAGAGAAAGTGTGGGAGTTGTGGGAAGATCTCCCCGCCGCTCTACCCTGCTGCTATCGGTGCTTAACCACCTCATTCTTGTCGCTTTCCCGGTGATCCCGGCGTCATTTCTAGGTAATAAACCCTAACCCTAACCTGTTTGGGGGATTTGATAGTTGTAGGTTATGAAATAGCTAACCTATTTCCTTCTCTAGGTCGCCTAGTTGCCGTATACGGAAGCTAGACAAACCTATCGATTCCGTTGCGATTCTACGACAAAAGGTGCGGACTTTAGGTGTATAGGTTATGGTTTTCAATGCTTTCAATGTCAGATAATGATAGATTCATGATCTGCATGCAATTGCACATGTACAAAGTGCTGTCTGTTTTCCGTTTCGATTAAAGATGAAAAATATGGAATTCTACATATTCTAGGTATTTGTAGAAAATACCGTATACGTATAAATTTTGGAAATGTGTTTGACATGATTAATTGTTGTATGAATATATGATATATGGATAAAATACTAATTTGGCGAAAGGATTCGTCCAAATACATGTTCTACTAATATACACTATGTATGTGGAAATACTGTATTGTAGAAAGTACCGTATACGTATGTATTTGGAGATGTGTTTGCCATGATTATTTGTTGTATAAATATATTATACATGCGTAAATTACTAGTTTGGCGAAAGAGTTCGCCCTAATATATGTTTGCTAACATACACTATGTATGTTGGAATAGTGTATTCTAAGTGTTTGTTGAAATGACTAAGTAAATATGGATTTATTGTAACATCCCGGATTTTTGCCAACCTGGAATTAGACGTCCTTAGGCGATGGGTCAATCCTAACACAGGTTTAACTTCCCAAATGCTCAATTAAAGCCTCAAATCCCTTTTCAAACCATTTTTTTCACAAATCCCACCCTTCACTACCTTGTGCTTTCAATTTTTCAAAGCACTTTCGCCCTAGACACTATCTTAAACTAGCTAAGTAGTATAACTTGGATCACTTTATATACAAACTACAAAGGACTAAGTACCACCTCAGACAGAAATCTTACAGGATTAAATCCTTTAGAAATTAGGAGAGATTTAGCTAGTGTTAAACTAGTGTGCCTGTGAAATTAGCACCAATCGCTTTAAATACGATCTGCAAGACCCAAAACTTGCAAAAACATTGACTCTAGGTTACCCTAAAGTTTAGGATCAAACTCATTACCCGGCTACTCTCGGGAATGACTTGAAACTTCGTATTAGGTCTAGACTGCACATCGGAAGTCCGATTAACACGAAGTTAAGGAACTAGGACCGCCTCACTGGGCTTGACAATCATCTCAAAAATCAGGTCCAGCCGATGTCCCACGGCCATTCGTTTGGATCCGGAGCGAGGGAATGTGAAAAACACTATTCCCTTTACAAAATAAATATCTGGAATAGTGATCTGGCACCATTCGCTTGTGCATCAGTATTAAGCAACCAGACCGTCAGAATCAGACCAAATTACACCCTCGGATCAGGAAAAATTTCAGGAACATTTACATGTACTTGGAATTTCGGATCGTGGCCCACTGACCGTTGAACTGAAAGTGGTCCGCCACGTGCGATCTGGGAATCCGATCGAGTCGAAAACGTAATCCCACATAGATCCATGTGTGGTGAGCTTAAGTCTGACGTTTGACTCAAGGAGGGCCACCAGAACCTCTCTTTTAAGCTGGAAAAGTGACGAAATACCTATATTAGCAGTAACCCTTGAACAGGAGTCTATTTCGGTGAGTTTTGAGACTATATAAGGACCTTAAACCCTCTCTCATGGCAGCCATACGAATTTGGGATTTGAGAGGGGGAAAAGAGAGAGAAAGTGTGGGAGATGTGGGAGAATCTCCCTGCCGTCCTTCCCTGCCGCTCCACGAGCTCTACTGCTCCGTTCTAATCGCTTTTCCCGGCGTTTCCGGCGTCGTTTCTAGGTAAGAAACCCTAACCCTAATCTGTTTTGGGGTTTAGACTGTTGTAGGTTGTGAAATAGCTAACCTATTTCGTTCTCTAGGTTGCCAAACTGCCGAATACGGAAGCTTAGCAAACCTATCGATTCCGTTGCGATTCTACGACAAAAGGTGCGGACTTTAGGTGTATAGGTTAGGGTTTTCAACGCTTTCAATGTCAGATAATGATAGATTCATGATCTGCATGCAATTGCACATGTACAAAGTGCTTTCCGTTTCCTGTTTCGATTAACGTTGTAGAATATGGAATTTCACATACTCTAGGTATACGTAGAAATACCGTATACGTATTTTTTTTGGAGAAGTGTTTGACATGTTTATTTAATGTATGATTATACTATATATGGATAAAATACTAGTTTGGCGAAAGGAATCGCCGTAATACATGTTCACTTGTAAATGCTACGTATGTTGAAATTGTGTATTCTAGAAATACTGTATACGTATAAATTTTGGAGATGTATGTATCATGATTATTTGCTGTAGTAATATATTATACATGGATAAAATACTCGCTTGGCTAAAGGATAACCCTAATACAAGTTTTGCTAACATGCACCATGTATGTTGTAATAGTGTATTCTAAGTGTTTGTGAAAATGACTGAATGAGTATTGAATTCTCATTCGTGCTCGCCATGACTAATTGTCATGAATTCATGATGGTTGTATTGGCGATACCCCTTTGACGAAAGGATTTGCCCTAAATCACGCCACGGCCAATATACACTATATACGCTAAAATGTGTGGCCCAAGTGTTTGTGGAAATGGCTGAATGAATATGGAACTTGGATTCCTGCTTGCCATGACTATCCGTCGTGGGTGTACGCGTGTTATGATTGGGGTAACTCCCTAGTGAAAGGATTTGGCCTAATGCCTATGTGATCGACATATGTCATGTATGTTGATGTATGTTTGTTTAAGTGTTTCTTGAAATGTCTGAATGAGTAGTAGTTAGCAAATTGTAATGTATAAGGGTGTTGAGATATGATTCTCAACCTCTTTTAACTATGTGTATGATCTCCTTTGATAGTTGTGTGATTAGGAATTGAACATGTACAAACTCATGCTTGTGTTGTGATTCATAACCTGCTCAACTGCTTTATGATTTTAACTATGTAATGTATATGTTTAAATTTATATTTACGTTGTATGATCCGTCATGGGTGATGGGGGAGCGGAGCAACGAGTGCGTGCAACAGCCCTGGCAGCCCTAAACGGATAATACCAGACCTTGACTGTATGAGTTGAATCTTAATCCATTACTGCTTTATCTATCTGCAATTGATTTTGTTTGGGGCTATGATTATGGCCCAGGCAATTGGTAACGGGATTGAACTCGTGGCTGAGATTCATTTGCCACGTGGGATGTGTTCGACGAACTCGAGTCGTGCGTTGCCTGTCGGCAGTGGCTAGGCCACACGAAGTTGTTTATGCACTTCATGTCGTGCAGCTCAACGGGCGATCGTGCTAGTCGAGCTCGTCAAGTAACCCGATCTGCCTTATGTATGTTCACCCTGTTTGGACGCTACTGCTTGAACCTAGGGTACCAAACTTACCAGTGAAACCCCCTTTTAACCATGGTACCTCGATCCGCTAAGACGCATGAGCCGGGCATGGTGGTATGGGACACCGTGGTCGAGCTGTCGGCCTACGCTGGGGCCATGTGCCTCCCCGTAGTGACCATTGCGCAACCAAACTCGTGAGCCGAATACGGTGGTATGGGACACTGTATTCGAGCTGTCGATACTTACGGCGAGAGCCGAGTACGGTGAGACCTGTGCTCGTGCTGACGGGCGACGAGTCCTCCGTAGTATCTTCGAGTATACTCCAAGGGTCTGTGATTGGCGACGAGTCTTTCACAGCAACTAGAGTATGAGTTGAGCCGAGTACGGTCAGACCTGTACTCGAGCTGACGGCTAGTGATTGAGCCGAGTACGGTGAGACCTGTACTCGAGCTGACGGCCAGCAATTGAGCCGCATACGGTGAGATCTGTATCCGCACTGACAGGTGACGAGCCCTTTGCGATGCCTTCACTATGCTTCTCAAACCATAATATCGTATGAGATTAACTAGGATTGACGACCCTAGAATGGATCATGTTTGGGAATGATACAAGGGAGGTACCTTAGTTTCCCAATACTGTTGGTTGAAATAGACTAATAATAACTTGGTAATCATGAGCATCATCGCACCGCATGTGCTTTGTAGATGTGGCGCACTGAGGGAGTTAAGCATTCGCGAACGTAAGATGATGTCGCTTGAGGGTGGTTTGGCAAGGGTATACAGCATCATGTCATTTCATTCTTGCATTTAATAAGAGTAGTTAGAATTGTTTGATTTGTACTGCTTTATCATTACTGCTTGATTGAATTGATAACATGTTAACCTATGCTTTACTGTTCCACTGAGTTGATCACTCACTCCCACGTTACGGGACGGTGTTGTACACACCAACCAGATTTGTTGAGTTTCAGGTGGTGGCGATGCTTGTGAAGCAGAGCCGGACTACTTCTATGATGATAGAAGGAATTCTCCTATCTGTATCTCTCTGGCAGGTCAATGAAGACCTGATATTGTATTGACGGGGCTATGGTACATGGGATAGGAGGCATTACACTTCCTCACATTTGGTACATTTTAGAACTGCACTTGTATTTATTTAACCTGGTAATGTTATCACACTCTGGAGACTCATCATAGGTTATATATTTTATCTATCTATCACAGTCTTCCGCTTGCAAATTAACTGTCTCTAGAGTATGATATGTTGTTTTGGCTTAATCTCACTCATGTTCAATGCACGAGTACAGTCAACATTTAAACATCATTCATTTTGTTGCATAAGTGATGTTCTGGAACTCGGGAGTTGAGTTTATGCTCGACCCCCGATTTTCAGGGCGTTACATTTATGATTTATGTTTGTCATGTGTATTGAATGTAAGAACATGATTGAAATGTACTAGTGAAAAGGCCAAGCTATATGTCCTAGAGGGGGGGGGTGAATAGGACTATGCCAAATTTAAAATAAAATTAGCGGAAATAAATTAAACCAATAGCCTTACAATATGAATCAATTCACAAAGCAAAATTTAAATCACCTTGATAAATAGGTATTGAGAGATTGATACAAATTCAGTTCTAAGGACAACCTTACACCATAATAAACAAGGGCTTATGGTAAGACAACCTTATTTCTAGAACCTCTTTTGGATCAAGGACTCAATAAGTAAATGAAATAGCAAGGAATTGAAATTAAATGCAGAAGTAAGATCTAAATTATTACAACAATCCTCACACTTGCTTGAAATATAAATAGTTACAACATTCACATCCACTTGTACATTCCACACAATCGAATGATAAAAGATATGAAAATTAAGCAAGCATTCAATCCACAAGACAAAGAGTTATAGTGGTTCTCCTGTGTACACCAACTGTTTTCCAACAGCCACACAAAAAGCTACTCCACTCCTAATATCCTCACACAGGGGATATTAGCGTTCACTATCAAATAGGTTTTCACAGGTTCACCAAAAACCTTTACAATTGTGTCTTTTTCACTTGGGCTTACACAATTCAAAAACCCCTCTTTTCTGAGTTTTCTGGTTTTCCTCAGACAACCAATACAATGAGATTTTTCTGGTTCAACCTCAAACAAAACCAGTACAATGAGATTTTTCTGGCTTAACCTCAAACAAAACCAAAAGAAATGAAATTTTACAGAATTGTAAAATACCTGGATTTCTCCTTTTCGTAGCAGCCCGGTAGAACCAATCGGAGTAGATGATTGAATGTCAAAGTTCAATTTCCAATACTCACATTCATAAGGTTCTAAATTCTAATAGATTTTAGATTTAACTCGTTGGGCGTAGCTATATTTGATTTTGATTCCAAGAAGAAGGAATAAGATAATTCCTCTTTTCAAATAAGATTGGAATATAGAAACAAAATCAAATTAAATAAGCTAGCAAAAAGGAATATTAAATAAGCACAATGTAGCTTAAAATAAACACAAACTTATCTCAGAGTGATCACTTGAAAATTCTTGAATTGAATGGAGTTGAAGTGTGAAAACTCTGAATTTCGTGTTCAATTTATAGAAGCAGAAATCGCTCCTACGACTGGTCTTAGAAACCTACGACTGGTCGTAGCTCTAACAGATTTTTGAAAAAATAAGCGCGATCTTTAAAAGTCGTTCCACGACTGGTCGTGAGTATCCTACGACTGGTCGTGGGTCACCTACGACTGGTCGTAGATTCATACGACTGGTCGTAGGACCAGAGATTTCGTTGCTAGACTTTGAGTCGTAGCTCCACGACTGGTCGAAGACGAGTCGAAGCCACTCCTACGACCGGTCGAAGGATCTCCAGGACTGGTCGTGGGCGTACCAAAAATTCTGAAAAATCTTCAACTACTTAAGACTGGTCGTGGAATTTCTTGGACTAGTCGAACCAATGCTAGGACTGGTCGAACAAGAGCTAGGACTGGTCGTAGAATAGACCAAACTTATGTAAAATAAATATTTGATTTATGTATCCAAAGTGACCTACTTAAAGGGTCAACCTAAGGTCATTCAAACCTGAACCATGTCGTATGGACATTGAACTTCAACCATTCAACGAATGTAGATATTTTGAACCATATCAGGCTTGAGATCTTGAACCATATCATGCTTGAGATCTTGAACTTGTTGTAGCTTTAAACTTAAGATCTTCATCAACATAAAACTACTTCATGCGTTGTTTCTTCAGACTTGAACTTCAACATTGTAGCTTCTTGAGGCTTCAACATGTAGCTTCTTGAGACTTCAACATGTAGCTTCTTGAAGAGTGTATGCAGTGTCTTGAATTCATATAAATGATCATACAAGTACAGGACACAGATAGATGTTTTGACACATCAAAATTTGACAACCAAAGGAGCATGAGACCGTAGCACTTACAATCTCCCCCTTTGTCAAATTTGTGACAAAACACCCAAATAATAATACTTCCAATTGAAACTAAGTACACACAACAAGTTTAACAATAGAGAAGCATGCACAGTTATATATAATAAGCAATAACTAGCATCATTACCCCATAACCCCTGAGAAGCTTAACTCCCCCTGAGTAATAGAAGCATAATCATTAAATTCAAATAAAGCCTCTCCCAAACCTTCTCCCCCTTTTTGTCACAAAAGGACAAAGGAAGAAGAGCAACAATGATAATGAAAATATGAGTTGATTCAAGAAAGCATAATGCATAATTCAACAAGTCAGTAAGCATGTAAAGTTCAGAAAAAAATATTACAGACCCATCAAAAATTCAGTCAGAACCAGAAGAGGGAGCAGGATTAGAAGGATCAATTTTGTGTAAACCCTTAGCAATACGCCTCATATATTTGCGTAGATAAGAGAATTGCGTGTCTTGGGTAACACGAATTTGAGCCACCTGCTCTTGAAGGGAATTCAATCTCTCATCAAAATCAGAGGGCTGAAAATCAGGATCATCAGCCGAGTCTGACTCAAGTTCTTCAAATAAATCATCCATATTCACGTCTTCAGTAGGATCACCAGCTTGACCTGCATCTCCTGCTTCAGCACCACTGCTACCAGCATCCACTTGGCCATCAGCCAATTCTAAATTCATCTTGTTAATATTGGAATTATTAAAAGGGAGATGATGGATGGGTTTTTCTCTAGTAGGCATAGCCACGAGCATATGATTTGCCAGCATAGTCAACAAATAACCAAAGGGTATATCACTATGTCCAGGATGGTGACGAGACAGAATAATGGAATGACAAATTAAAGAAGGTAAACATATTTTTGCACCAGAGATGACAGAATGCAAAACACGAACCATAAAAGCAGTGAGTTCGGTTTTATTACCAGAACGTGGATAAAGATTTGAGATGAAAATCCTATGAAGTACCCTGTGTCTGGGTAACAAAAATCTTGAGGGAAGTGCATGACCTTTATGAGTCCAGTGAACATCCAAATTACATAAATCTCTAGTAAGCATTCTTCGTTCAGATTCTGAGAGACTGTCATGTAAAATATAATTGGAATGCTCTCATCATTGACAGGTATTTCCATAATGTCAGCAATCAAATGTCGATCCACTAAAAACAATCCTTCTTGAGTATCAACTTTAAAAGTTAAATTCTCAAGAGAAAAATCACAGATACATGCAAACATGGATTGGGCAATGGACTGGTATGCAGCTCCACCCCAATGCAAGATGTTATCCCATCCCACAGATTCCAACAGAGGAGGGATACCAAATGAAGCAATGTGATTAACATTCACAGGACGCTCAACAATAACATTTCGCATACGCAAATCCCGAGCATTAGAAGGATCATTTTCGGGAGACCGAAGATGACGTTGTGCAATAGAAGTTGATCTAGATGAAGAGGGACCTCTAGTAGTTTTCTTTTTACCTCTAGCATCCATTTTAAAGGAGGATTTCAAGGAAACAACAAGATGCAAGATAGAAGAAATGGGTTTTAGATAGAACAGATTTTTCAAGATAAAACCCCAAACTTGCAATGAACGACCAAATAGATTCCACAAGAATGAGATTTGAAACACTAATATCAAGAATCTACAATAAAAATGCAAAGGAACCACTAACCTTGAAGTACTAAGATGGTGGGTTCGACCGGTCGTAGCTAGAGCCGTTGGAGGGTAAAAAGAAATGAGGAAGAAGAGTCAAAATCCCTAAATTAAAGTGAAATTCCGAGTTTCACAACCGGTCGTGTAAGTGTTCGACCGGTCGTGTACACTCACGACTGGTCGAGTACGACTCAAAATTTGCAATATATTTTTTTTTCAAATAATTTTCAAATTTAAGCAAATAAATCATCAAACTTATATACATTATGATACACCAAATCATGCAAATTCAATTTAAATTGCACATACCGAGATCAAACTTTAATTTATTAAACCTGCTTTTGTCGAGCGGTTTAGTGAAAATGTCCGCAAGTTGAGTCTCGGTTGGAATGTAATCCAAATATATTACCTTTTCTTCCACTAATTCACGAATGTAATGAAATCTAATATCAATATGCTTAGTACGTGAATGCTGAACTGGATTTTTAGAGATATTTATTGCACTGGAATTATCGCAAAATAAAATCATAGAATCCTGAGTAATTCCATAATCGCTTAACATTCGTTTCATCCAAACAAGTTGAGTACATGCATTTCCAGCAGCAATGTATTCAGCCTCAGCTGTTGATAGCGATATAGAACTTTGCTTCTTACTAAACCAAGAAACAAGACAATTTCCAATGTAGAAACAACCACCACTGGTTGATTTCCTATCATCAATGTTTCCAGCCCAGTCAGCATCTGCATACCCGGCTAATTGAACATTAGTCTCATGTGGATACCAGAGACCCAGTTTAGTAGAACTTGCGACATATCGCATAATCCGCTTAACAGCAGTTAAGTGAGATTCTTTAGGATTTGATTGATAACGAGCACAAATACCAACACTCAAAGCGATATCTGGTCTACTAGCAGTCAGATAGAGTAAACTACCAATCAAACTACGATACAATTTAGGATCCACATCATTACCTGTAGAGTCTTTTGAGAGTCTCAAAGTTGTACTCATAGGAGTATCAAAATTTTTACCTTTCTCAAATCCAAATTTCTTGATTAAATTCAGAGCATATTTGGTTTGAGAGATAAAAATTCCATCAGGTTGTTGTTTAACTTGCAACCCTAGGAAATAGTTTAATTCTCCAACCATGCTCATTTCGAATTTAGACTTCATCAAATCTGCAAACTCAACAGTCATATTAGTACAGGTTGATCCATAAATAATATCGTCAACATATATTTGAACCATTAGAATATCATCGTTATGTTTCTTAACAAAGAGCGTCTTATCAACACATCCCATCTGAAAATTATGACTCAGTAAAAACTTAGTCAGTTTTTCGTACCATGCTCTGGGAGCTTGTTTCAGACCATAGAGAGCCTTCTTAAGACGATACACATGATCAGTAAATTTAGGATCTTCAAACCCTGTAGGTTGTTCAACATATACCTCTTCATGTAAATCACCATTCAGAAAGGCACTCTTTACATCCATTTGATAAATTTTAATCTTTCTAAAACATGCAATGGAGATAAAAAGTCTGATTGATTCAAGACGAGCTACAGGGGCAAATGTCTCATTATAATCAATACCTTCAATTTGTGTATACCCCTGTACAACTAGTCTTGCTTTATTTCGAATAATATTTCCAAGTTCATCAGATTTGTTTTTGAAAATCCATTTTGTTCCAATAATATGTTTATCTTTAGGTCTAGGAACAAGGTACCAGACATCATTTCTGACAAACTGATTAAGTTCTTCTTGCATCGCAAGAATCCAGTTTTCATCCGAAAGTGCTTCTTTTACGTTAACCGGTTCAATCTGGGATGTAAAGCACACGTAGTTACATATGTCCTCTAATTGTCTACGAGTGCGCACACCAGTGAGAGGGTTTCCAAGTATTTGAGAAGTTGGATGATCTTTAACAGTCCTTAATTCAGAATTAGGTTCACTTGATGAAGTTTCTTGTTTTTCAAGTATAAGCACTTCATCATTATCTGAACTAGGGACAGGTGTATTCAAAAGATCGTCAATCACAACATTTATTGACTCTTGAATCACACCGGTCCTGTTGTTCAGAACACGATATGCACGACTGTTTAAAGAATATCCTAAAAAGATCCCTTCATCACTTTTAGTGTCAAACTTTCCCAAATTTTCACGGTCACGCAAAATATAGCACTTGCTGCCAAAAACTCGAAAGTATTTGACAGAAGGCTTTTTCTCAAACCACATTTCATAAGCCGTTTTATTATTAGTTTTACAGATATAAACACGGTTAATAATGTAGCAGGCTGTATTCACTGCTTCAGCCCATAGATTCCTAGGGAGCTTCATGCTATTTAACATAACATTTCCCATTTCTTGAAGCACTCTATTCTTCCTCTCGACAATTCCATTTTGTTGAGGAGTTTTAGGTGCAGAGAATTCATGCGATATTCCCTGATCGCTACAGAATTTCTCAAAACCGCTATTTTCGAATTCGGATCCATGATCACTACGGATCTTGTTGACTTGAGAATTTTTTTCAGTTTGAATCCGTTTTATAATCTTTTTCACTTCATCAAGGGTTTCTGATTTGTCTCTCAAGAATGAAACCCAAGTGAATCTTGTATAATCATCTACAATAACTAAGATGTATTTTTTGCCACCTCGACTTTCGTTCTTGTTGGTCCTATAAGATCCATGTGGAGAAGCTCGAGTGGTCTTGTGGTGGTATTGGAGTTCACCTTTTTGTGAGAGCTCCTAGTTTGTTTACCATACTGGCATTCACCACAAATCTTGTCTACTTTTTGTATCTTAGGTAGACCTCTAATTAGTTCTCCTTTGCTCAATCTGTATAAATTTCGATAGTGTACATGTCCGAGGCGTTTATGCCATAATTCTGTCTCATCGGTATGGACCATGTAGCACGTTTGTTTAGATGAGCTACTATCGCTTACTATATAGCAGTTTTCAGAAGTTCTGCGACCAGTTAATATTACAGAACCCTTTTCATTTATAATTTCACAACCTTGATTAGAAAATTTAACATTATGGTTGTTATCGCATATTTGAGATATGCTCAACAGGTTGTGTTTTAAACCCTCAACATATAAAACATTTTTAAATAAGGGAAGGTTATAGAGTTGGACCGTACCTTTGCCAATTATCTTGCAGTTGCTACCATCACCAAATGTGACTGACCCATCAGCCATATCTTTAAGATCGGTGAATAGTGCTTTGTCGCCTGTCATATGTCTGGAGCATCCACTGTCTAGGTACCATTTCGAATGGCTTGTAGCTTTGAAAGCAGTGTGAGCAACCAAACAGGCAACCTTAGGAACCCATTTCAGTACTGTTTTAGGTTTAGGAGAATAATTGGTCTTCTTTTGTTTATAGTTGTAAGAGTGACCTAATGAGTTAGATTTTAATAGCTCCTTAAGTAAATCAACAATTTTTTCAGCTAGTGGGTTTCGAATCTGATTTTTGAAATTTATATAGCTGCTTTTGGGTTTATGAAAAGTTTTTGTATTTTTAGAAAAAACTTGACTAGTACCTTTTCCTTTTGAGTTAGAAGTCTCTCCTTTCACAAAATTGGAAGGAGTATTCTTCTGTTTAGGAGATGTGTTTTTATCATAGCCCAACCCGGATCGATCGCCACATTTTCTTGATCCGGATAATAATTTTTCTAATTTTGGATCACCTTGGGCATATCTCCATGTGTCCTTCAAACTCAGAAGAGAAGATACTTCATTTTTAAGTTTCTCATTTTCAGATTTCAAATTTTCAATTAGGGAGGTTTTGAATTCTAGATCACACTTTGATTTTTCAAAACAATCTGAAATTTGAGATTTTTCTAAAACAAGGGTTTCAAAACATTCTTTAAGTTTAAAAAACTTTTCTTTTTGAAGTTTAAGTTTGACAGCAATTTTACAACTTTCCTTATATAAGGCATTGTAAGCATCTTGGAGATCTTCATCATATTCATGATCACTATCCAAATTTTCTTCACTTGTTGAATCATCGTGATCGGAAAAGGTAAACTTGGCTAGAGTCATAAGGGCCTTAAGTTCACTGCCCGACTCGGTTTCTGAATTTTCTGATTCAGAAGAGGCTTCAGAATCAGACGATTCATCCCAAGTAGCCAACATACCCTTCCTTTTGGATCTGTCCTTTTTAGGACATTTGTTTGCTAAATGCCCATATTCTTGACAGTTGTAGCATTGACTATCTTTCAATGATTTCCAAGTTTTAGACTTAGGTTTGGAACGTTTCTTTTCATTTCCCTTTTGAAAATCGACTCTTTTCTTACTTTTGAAAATCTTATAAAACTTTTTCGCCAAAAGGGCCATATCATCTTCAGACTTTTCTGAATCTGAATTTTCTTGAGTAATACTTTTAGATGACTTTAAAGCAATAGATTTACCTTTAGGAGCTTTAAAACTTAATTCATAGGTTTGTAAAGAACCAACTAATTCTTCTACCTTCATATTATCCGTATCACGAAGTTCCTGGATTGCGGTTACCTTTGAATTGAACCGTTCAGGAAGAGAGCGTAGTATTTTTGCACACACTTTACTTTCTGGGATCTTATCGCCAAGACCCCACATTGAGTTTACAATGTCATTCAATCTAGTGTAAAAGTCCATAAACATTTCATTTTCCTCCATATGAATTTCTTCAAATTTAGTTGTGAGGAGTTGGACTTTAGATTTCTTGACAATTGATGTACCTTCGTGTGTCATTTCTAAAATATCCCAGGCTTGCTTTGCAGTATCACAGGATATGATTCTTTTGAACTCATCCGGTGATAGTGCGCAAGTGATTGCATTTAGTGCTTTAGCATTAGCACTACTCTCATTTTTCTGAAGTGTGTACCATTGGTAATACGGTATAATTTTCATAGATTTTGAACCATCAACACCAGTTACTTCCATGATCGGAGGATTTCATTCAGTCACTGTGGCTTGCCACACACTTTCATCCATTGATTTGAGGAAGATCCTCATTCTGGCTTTCCAATAGGCATAGTTGGAGCCATCAAAGGGAGGAGGTCTAGTAACTGAAAGGCTATCAAAATTTGACATCTTTTTATATAGCTTAGATCGTTAGCTCAGGAAATAAATCTAAATAAAAAGCAACAAAATGAGCTATTAGGCTCTGATACCACTTGAAAAGGCCAAGCTATATGTCCTATAGGGGGGGGGGGTGAATAGGACTATGCCAAATTTAAAATAAAATTAGCGGAAATAAATTAAACCAATAGCCTTACAATATGAATCAATTCACAAAGCAAAATTTAAATCACCTTGATAAATAGGTATTGAGAGATTGATACAAATTCAGTTCTAAGGACAACCTTACACCATAATAAACAAGGGCTTATGGTAGGACAACCTTATTTCTATAACCTCTTTCGGATCAAGGACTCAATAAGTAAATGAAATAGCAAGGAATTGAAATTAAATGCAGAAGTAAGATCTAAATTATTACAACAATCCTCACACTTGCTTGAAATATAAATAGTTACAACATTAACATCCACTTGTACATTCCACACAATCAAATGATAAAAGATATGAAAATTAAGCAAGCATTCAATCCACAAGACAAAGAGTTATAATGGTTCGCCTGTGTGTACACCAACTGTTTTCCAACAGCCACACAAAAAGCTACTCCACTCCTAATATCCTCACACAGGGGATATTAGCGTTCACTATCAAATAGGTTTTCACAGGTTCACCAAAAACCTTTACAATTGTGTCTTTTTCACTTGGGCTTACACAATTCAAAAACCCCTCTTTTCTGAGTTTTCTGGTTTTCCTCAGACAACCAATACAATGAGATTTTTCTGGTTCAACCTTAAACAAAACCAGTACAATGAGATTTTTCTGGCTTAACCTCAAACAAAACCAAAAGAAATGAAATTTTACAGAATTGTAAAATACCTGGATTTCTCCTTTTCGTAGCAGCCCGGTAGAACCAATCGGAGTAGATGATTGAATGTCAAAGTTCAATTTCCAATACTCACATTCATAAGGTTCTAAATTCTAATAGATTTTAGATTTAACTCGTTGGGCGTAGCTATATTTGATTTTGATTCCAAGAAGAAGGAATAAGATAATTTCTCTTTTCAAATAAGATTGGAATATAGAAACAAAATCAAATTAAATAAGCTAGCAAAAAGGAATATTAAATAAGCACAATGTAGCTTAAAATAAACACAGACTTATCTCAGAGTGATCACTTGAAAATTCTTGAATTGAATGGGGTTGAAGTGTCAAAAACTCTGAATTTCGTGTTCAATTTATAGAAGCAGAAATCGCTCCTACGACTGGTCTTAGAAACCTACGACTGGTCGTAGCTCTAACAGATTTTTGAAAAATTAAGCGCGATCTTTGAAAGTCGTTCCACGACTGGTCGTGAGTATCCTACGACTGGTCGTGGGTCACCTACGACTGGTCGTAGATCCCTACGACTGGTCGTAGGACCAGAGATTACGTTGCTGGACTTTGAGTCGTAGCTCCACGACTGGTCGTGGACGAGTCGAAGCCACACCTACGACCGGTCGAAGGACCTCCAGGACTGGTCGTGGGCGTACCAAAAATTCTGAAAAATCTTCAACTACTTAGGACTGGTCGTGAAATTTCTTGGACTAGTCGAACCAATGCTAGGACTGGTCGAACAAGATCTAGGACTGGTCGTAGAATAGACCAAACTTATGTAAAATAAATATTTGATTTATGTATCCAAAGTGACCTACTTAAAGGGTCAACCTAAGGTCATTCAAACCTGAATCATGTCGTATGGACATTGAACTTCAACCATTCAACGAATGTAGATATTTTGAACCATAACAGGCTTGAGATCTTGAACCATATCATGCTTGAGATCTTGAACTTGTTGTAGCTTTAAACTTAAGATCTTCATCAACATAAAACTACTTCATGCGTTGTTTCTTCAGACTTGAACTTCAACATTGTAGCTTCTTGAGGCTTCAACATGTAGCTTCTTGAGACTTCAACATGTAGCTTCTTGAGACTTCAACATGTAGCTTCTTGAAGAGTGTATGCAGTGTCTTGAATTCATATAAATGATCATACAAGTACAGGACACAGATAGATGTTATGACACATCAAAATTTGACAACCAAAGGAGCATGAGACCATAGCCCTTACAACTAGTCAATCCCTTGACGAAAGGATTTGCCCTAAATCTCGCTACGGTCAATACACTACATATGTTAAAGTGTGTAGTCCAAGTGTTTGTGGAAATGACGGAATGAATATAGAACTTGGACCCATGCTTGCCATGACTATCCGTCGTGGGTGCACGCGTGTTATAATTGGGGTAGCTCCCTAGTAGAAGGATTTGGCCTAATACCTATGTGATCAACATATGTCATGTATGTGATGTATGTAGTTCAAGTGTTTCTTGAAATGTCTGAGTGAGTAGTAGTTAGCAAATTGTAATGTATAAGGGTGTTGAGATATGATTCTCAACCTCTTTTAACTATGTGTATGATCTCCTTTGATAGTTGTGTGATTAGGAATTGAACATGTACAAACTCATGCTTGTGTTGTGATTCATAACATGCTCAACTGTTTCATGATTTTAACTATGTAATGCATATGTTTAAATTTATATTTACGTTGTATGATCTGCCATGGGTGATGGGGGAGCGGAGCAACGAGTGCGTGCAACAGCCCTGGCAGCCCTAAACGGATAATATCAGACTTGATTGTATGAGTTGAATCTTGATCCATTACTGCTTTATCTATCTGCAATTGATTGTGTTTGGGGCTATGATTATAGTCCAGGCAATCGGTAACGGGATTGAATTCGTGGCTAAGATTCATTTGCCACGTGGGATGTGTTCGACGAACTCGAGTCGTGCATTGCCTGTTGGCAGTGGTTAGGCCACACGAAGTTGTTTATGCACTTCATGTCGTGCAGCTCAACGGGCGATCGTGCTAGTCGAGCTCGTCAAGTAACCCGATCTGCCTTATGCATGTTCACCCTGTTTGGACGCTACTGCTTGAACCTAGGGTACCAAACTTACCAGTGAAACCCCTTTTAACCATGGTACCTCGATCCGCTAAGACGCATGAGCCGGGCATGGTGGTATGGGACACCGTGGTCGAGCTGTCGGCCTACGCTGGGGCCATGTGCCTCCCTGTAGTGACCATTGCGCAACCAAACTCGTGATCCGAATATGGTGGTATGGGACACTGTATTCGAGCTGTCGATACTTACGGCGAGAGCCGAGTACGGTGAGACCTGTACTCGTGCTGACGGGCGACGAGTCCTCTGTAGTATCTTCGAGTATACTCCAAGGTCTGTGATTGGCGACGAGTCTTTCACAGCAACTAGAGTATGAATGGAGCCGAGTACGGTGAGACCTGTACTCGAGCTGATGGCTAGTGATTGAACCGAGTACGGTGAGACCTGTACTCGAGCTGACGGTCAGCAATTGAGCCGCATACGGTGAGATCTGTATCCGTGTTGACGGGTGATGAGCCACTTGTGATGCCTTCGCTATGCCTCTCAAACCATAATATCGTATGAGATTAACTAGGATTAACGACCCTAGAATGGATCATGTTTGGGAATGAGACAAGGGAGGTACCTTAGTTTCCCAATACTGCTGTTTGAAACGGACTAATAACAACTCGGAAATCACGCGCATCATTGCACCACATGTGCCTTGTAGATGTGGAGCACTGAGGGAGTTATGCATTTGCGAACGTAAGATGATGTCGCATGAGGGTGGTTTGGCAAGGGCATACATCATGTCATTCATACTTGCATTAATAAGAGTAGTTAGAATTGTTTGATTGTACTGCTTTATCATTACTGCTTGATTGAATTGATAACATGTTAACCCATGCTTTATTGTTCCACTGAGTTGATCACTCACTCCCACGTTACGGGACGGTGTTTGCAACACTAACCAGATTTGTTGAGTTTCAGGTGTTGGCGATGCTTATGAAGCAGAGCCGAACTACTACTATGATGTTGAGGAGGAGTTCTCCTACACGTAATCTCTGACAGGTCTATGAAGACCTGGTATTGTATTGACGGGGCTACGGTACTTGGGATAGGAGACATTACACTTCCTCACATTTAGTATATTCTAGAACTGTATTTGAAATTATTTAACCTGGTAATGTTATCACACTCTGGAGACTCTTCATAGTTTATATATTTTATTTATCTATCACAGTCTTCCGCTTGCAAATTTAACTGTCTCTGGAGTATGATATGCTGCTTTGGCTTAATCTCACTCATGTTCAATGCACGAATACAGTCAACATTCAATCATCATTCATTTTGTTGCATAAGTGATGTTCTGGAACTCGGGAGTTGAGTTTATGCTCGACCCCCGATTTTCAGGGCGTTACAGGTGACCTGCGACCTGTAGTCGGCATTTACACGCGACCTTAAGTCACATCCCGTATATCTGAGTCGACTCGACCCGAAACTTGTACCCTTGCGATCCCGTCGTCGCCGCGGTTCCAACACCATGACTTGCGCACCGATGCGAGACCCAGGCCAGGAGTTGTGGGCCTGCATTTATTTTAAGGAAACGCCGCACGCTGCAAATCCCAAAAGAATCTCTACCATCCATCACATCAATCAATCAAATGCAAGTTAAGTACATAACCCATCCCTCTCTTACCAACAAAGCATGCAACCCACCCTCTCTCACCCAAAAGTCAACCATCATTTCATCTCTCCTTACACCACCATACCTCTCATCCCATCCTTCTTATACACCCATCCCTCTCTCCTTACATCTCCCATCTTTCACTCATTCTCTATCATTTTTCTTAGCAACCAAGAGAGAAAAAGACTAAGGAGAGAAAAGAGAAAGAACTTAAGATCAAGGCCCACTTCCTACCACCAAATCTCACCATCCAACCCTTCAATCTTCAACATCCTCCATCAAAATCAAAGTCAATGAGCTAAGGAAGCCATATAACCAAGAAGAAGTGGAACCGGTGGGTGATTTGTAGGCTAGATTTTGTTTTTGATGATGCGTCAAGTGGGGCCTACCGATTGATGGTATGGATCCCATTTTAGACCCTAGGTGTGGCCGATGGCCCACCATGATTCATATGTTCATCCCATGATGGGGCCATTCCCCATGGACCCCATCATGATGTTTATTTTCCTAGTGTGAAAGGTCATCTAGACCTTGTATTTTTAGTGAAGAAGGGATCTCCACCGTTGATTTTGATTAGTGGGCCCACATGTAATGGGACCCACTTGATGTACATTTTGTAATGCATGGAAAGGGAGGGCTCATAGTGGCGGAGCCCTCCATCACACGTCTCTCTCTCTCTCTCTCTCTCTCTCTCTCTCTCTCTCTCTCTCTCTCTCTCTCTCTCTCTCTCTCTCTCTCTCTCTCTCTCTCTCTCTCTCTCTCTCTCTCTCTCTCTCTCTCTCTCTTTCCCTGTTGTGGCCCACCCTAATGAATGGATTAGATCCACACCATCCGGTAGCTGGACGTGTGGGGGCTACCATGATGGATGCATTTTATCCCGACTGTCCAACCATAGACGTCCAGCAGCAGACGCTGTTGGATTGTATGCAGGGAAAACACGTATATCAGGTGGCCCTCCAGCTAGTGGGCCACGCACGTGGACCCACAATGATTTATTTATCATATCTCCAACGTCCAGATCGCTAGATGGTGGTTTACCAACTGTGATGCAAGTGTTTTATCACACCGTCCATCAACTATACAGCTGTTGTATTACGTCTGCAAGTTCTGTGGGCCTGATCATCATGTGTTATATCTGCCGTCCATCTGCTGGTGGTCCCACGTCAGCAGATCAGAGGGTTTGATCATGAGGTATGTGTTTTATCACACCACCCATCTGCTGGACGAGCAACACTTGGCTATTGTACATTGACGTCGGCAACTTCTGTGGGAACCACCTGATGTATGGATCTCATCCACATCGTCCGTCCATCCGGACCATGGACCACACTAATATATGTGTTTTATCTAAGTTGTCTGTCCATCTGGATGGGACCCACCATATATGTTTTATACCCACAACGTCCATCTCAGGACGTGGCCCACCATGATGTATGTGTGACGCCCACACCATCTAGGCCCTTGGATGGTGGGGCTAGCTTTGATGTATGTGTTATATACCTACACCATCTTGAAATGGCGGTGAAGACAGCATTAGTTGAAGAAGGGATATGCCAATATGTCCTAGAGGCGGGTGAATATGACTTTTTAAAGTTTTTATGATTTATTTAAAAATCGTACTTCACTAATCCTATGATTAGGCAAATATCAGGATTACCCAAATGTAACTCTACTGGCTTCCAAGCCTGGTAGAGGATCCAATCACAAACTATTCAAGAGATAGCAATATATAACTTAGTTTATGATGGATGTGACTGTGTATGTGTGTGGGGTGTGATCAAATATATAAATATGAATGCATTGACATAAATCACATACACAGAAGAAGAGCAATCACAAACACAATTATTTTTATAGTGGCTCGACTACTTGTCTACTCCACTCCCGGTAACTGCACTCAACCCCTAAGTGTACCGGATTTCACTAGGGAGGTTTCACAGCGGTTCACCTCAAACCTAAGGTTTTAGATCAGGTTCACCTTTAACCTTTACAACTTACACTAAGGCTGACTGTTTATGCTCTCACGAGCAAGGGTCAATACAATGCACCCACTTCTAGGCACACTGGCCAGGGAACTTCCATAAGACCCTACTGGAGGTTTCTACAAGGTTCACCTCAAACCCGAGGTTTCACAGCGGTTGACCTCAAACCTAAGGTTTTGTTGGTTCACCTTCAACCAGATATTTATACTTTCCACAGAGCAAGGGTCCACACAATGTACCCACCACGTACACTCCCGCTGGAGGCCTCCTTGAGGACTTCAAAGGGTGAGAACCACTTAAGACCTAATCCTAAAAAGAAATCATCACAAGTGTCCTCTTGGACTCTAGATACTTACAAATAAGTTGATGAGTCCCGATAAGCACAATGCCTAAGATCTCCTCCTCCTTGTTGACGAAGAGTCTTCTGCTCCCTTGATCTGTAACACAAAAGATGTATCGATATATGGTGATGGGTTGGGTCAAGGTTATGATGGAATCCTACTACCTAAAGGTTTTCCTATAAGGAAGATAGAGTAGTTCCAATCATCTAGGCATTCAAGGTATCCCAGCTTAATAATTTGCCATTAAGGTAGTAGCTGGAGGATCCTTAAATGCGAAAGTTCATTCCCCAATCCACTCTATTAAGTATCAATGGTGAGGGTGGATTGGAGGATGAACTTCCTTGAGAGAAGGGGCTTTGGGTATATGATATAAGGTTAACACTCAAAAGCTCTCTCTATTTTCTCTCTCAACAATAATAGACAAATCCTCTATATATAGGCAAAAAGTTCCAACGGATATAAAACGGTCACATTTATGACTAAGTTCGATATCATCGAGCAGGTTCGATATCATCGATCTTATACTCTCAATAGCATCGATGGTCTGCTCGATGACTTAAACTCAAAGTCATACGCTTTTGAAACCTTTTGCTAGATGGTCGATGAATCGAAACCATTGTCGATATCACCGAATTTCGAACTCCGATTCCATCGATGGTAGGTTCGATCTATCGACACTTGAAAAATGAGAGAGACTTGACATAAAATATTTCAGGTTTTTAGGATATGATCGAGGGTCAGGCGATGTCATCGGAATTTGTATATCGATGATATCGAAGGCAGTGTCGATGCATCGATAAATCTAATAGATTTACCAGTAAACTCGCTGGATAGTTTGTGTCCAGTTTCGATGCAATCGACTCGACCTCGATATCATCAACATATGAATATCGATTTCCTCGAATGGCCCCCGATCAAAGTTAAAAACAACCTGAAATATCTACTGAAAGAAATGCGTGCCCACGGTCGATATCATCGATGGACTTCCTATCATATCGATATTTGATTTCAGATCATATGGAAGGTGCATCGATATATCGAAGAAATTCAAAATTTTCTCTAAAAAATAGGGGCGCCAGAAATCTACCTATCGATCTTATCGAGCCACTTTCGAAGCGCTCAAGATTTGAGTATCGATGATATCGATAGGTGTATCGATACATCGATAATTCGTCCAGATATGTTGTGAGGTTGCTGAACATATTTGGTCCTCTTTCCGATCATATCGATGAAGCTTCGAGGACTCGACAGTGCAGATCGATCATATCGAGGGTGTTTTGATAAAATCGACAAGGCGAGAAAAACTTAGAGATTTTTCTATTTTGAAAAAGTTTTCTCACCTAAAAACCATATGCTTTTCTAACTTGTTTTTAAGGGTTTTATTCACCTGGTGTTTTGGGACAAGGGATGTGAGGCTTTAAATTTACCTGTGGCGAACTTGCACACATCCGGTTGAGGCAGACGCTTGAAATAATCTTCCTATCAGGCTCTATAGACAATCTGACTCAACACTCACGTAACTTGACAAGCCAGGGTACTTTCAATCTCCCCCTTTATCAATTGCGTGACAAAAACCCAAAACACCCTAGAATATTCTAGACAAACACACCCTAAATTATGTGTACATGCTTTTACACTATTTTACAATTTCTAGCCCATGTACACAACCAGTAGCTGCTCCCCCTGATTTGTAAACACCCCCTTTCTTGTTGCAGCTTGCTCCCCCTAAACACCTGCACAAGTATTCAAGCAGATACACAATTTTCGTTCGAGGTGTTTGTAAATGTTCTCCCCCTTTTTGTCAGTCATTGACAAAGATAGATCAAGTGATATTGACCGAAGAGTGAATTGCTTGGGAGAACCGACCAGGCAGAAGCAGATCAATTGATGTATAATAATCAACTCAATTTAAGCAGACATCAATTTCAGACCCTATGGATGCATATTAGATAAAATAGTGCAGTTATATAGCAGTTAAAATATTCATTAAAGACATCTCATGCAATCCATAGCAGAAACTTAGTAAACCAGGGGAAACTCAAAGCATAATTATGGCATTAAAAATATGAATTCTCTTCGGCCCTATACCAGAATGAACCCAAAATATCTAACATATACTGCCACAGACAGCAGTAGCTTAACAGTTTATCCCAAAAAAAAAAAAAACAAGCCCATGTAAGGGCACCCATAAGTAAATAACAGTATCAATCTCACATCGGGACATATACAAAAAAAAACTCATGCAGATTAGAGAGTTGTCACATGCACTCAAGGGAGCGTAGAACGTTCAAAAAGATACTAATGTTCATACGCTGAGTTAAGAGGTGTGTGTGTGTGTGTGTGTGTGTGTGTGACAGCATTCAGGGATCAGTGCTATGGAGTAGAGTGTGATGGTGCTGTGTCATCCCGTCGACAAGTCATCAAATCTACCAGTTGTTGCACAGACTGTTGCACTTTGTGGACGACTCGCTCCAAGACTGTCAGCCGCTCATATACAGAATGGATCTCTCTCTAGATTGCCCCGATTCTGTCCAGCTTATATCGTTTGGCATGTTCGGGCGTTGACGCTGATGGGGCTGGATCGGGTCTGGAGGATTCATCTCCCACCATCTCTGTTTCCTCAGCATGAGAAGCACCAGCTTCTGCTCTCCCTTCTTGGATGCCTTCTTCTTCGTCTTCAGCATACTCGTGAAACCTCAAGTCCATTTTGTGAATGTTCTTTATATTGAAGACTTGAAGTGGGAGTACTGGATCAGTGGTAGATGGGAAACCAATGGTATTGCATATCCTGTTGATGATCCAGGGATATGGGAGATGAAGATCCCTGGACGTATGAACAGCATTTACCAACTGACTGACGAGCTGAGTTGGGAGGCACATCCTTGTCCCATTTGCAACAAAATAAACTATCATGACCATGAGTCCAGTGAGATCGGATCTGTTGGTGCTTCTTGGATATACATTTATGGTAAATATACCATGCAGAATCCGAAATCGGGGCTCCATGAATCTAGCTTTCAGCGCATTCCCTTGATACCACGGGATGTCTCGACCATTACATAGATACTTGGTTACCATGGATCGAACATCAGGGTAGTCGAGATCCAATTAAGGGAGGCCTTCTGGAGCCATTTTCAGATTGAGGATGTTAGCCATGGAGGCAGGAGTGATCAACACATCATCATGACTATTCAGAGAGACCATAATTGAAGGAGAATCTGATACAAGTGAGCGACACGCGGCGAGGAAGTTTCGTGTTTGTTCAAGCTGGCACGGTCCCCCGAAGTCTAGAACAGGCAGCCACACGATCGCAGCAAATAAGAGCTCCAGATTGTACGGTGCTAAGCAACCCCTGTCTACTTTTCTTTCATGGATCAGTTTCCTACCGATGTATTTTGCAGGTCATTGGCTAGCCAGAGGCGAGGGTGCCGGTTGAGAAGGTACCGAAAATTATGTCTGGGACCCGCCTCGTGAAGTTTGTTGTGATCTTTGCCGAGTGGGGATCCCAGATTTCGAGGCCCTCCCCCTTTCTTTTGAGGCGAGGACTTTTTGTCGGGTATTTCTTGAAGACTCCCCCGGACCGGATGCTACTCCTTTGTCCTTTCCCATGTGGACAAGTTGGGAAAAGCGACAAAAACCTAACAAAAATGAAAAATACCCAAAAGAGAATGGACTCTTGACGTGTTAGAAGGGTATTACCCAATTTGTGGAGGGATTTGAGTAGTCTGACATGGCTTCCAGCAGTTTAGTCGAGAGAATCGAGCAGAGAAGATAACCGAAAACCCATGAAAAATAAACCCCCCCTTTTTTTCGCCCTGCTGACTTTTATCAGGCACCATCTGTCGATTTTATCAATCATTTTTCCGATGATATCGAGAAGTTGCCGATCGATTCTATCGAGACTGTCACCGATGTCATTTATGGTTACTTGACTATTCATATTCTTCAGGGACATCGATGATATCGATCCTTGATCAATTAATCGAGAATGAGATATTGATTCCAAGCTTAGCTTATTCATTCTCAGACTGACAGCCATCAAGGATGGAAGGTTTCATCCTTGAATTAAAAAGAAACATATCTAAAAATTTTGTACAATCTTTGTACAACACAAAATTTATAAACATAATAATGTTTATATACAAAAGTTTGAGGTGAAGAACCTCAGATGTATCATTGATAGCTTATAAAAAAAATGTTTCCTCATTTTAGCATAGGTTCAGATTTTGATGCATGATCTGAACTAATTCTTCCTTACCCATTTTACTTTGTTAATCGATATGGGTGGTGGTGCAAGGGCATTGCTTCTATCCATATCCTTAAGAGGACTTTTGACGTTCTCTATTTCTCTAGTTGATAATTCGTTAACATGATTCTGACCAGAGTTAGGTTTAGTCCTCCTACGTGTTATGCATTCAAACTTATAATGACCTGAATCACCACACAAATGACATACTGGAGTTGTTCTGGTTTTACTTCCAGAAGCAGCAGATTTTTCAGTTCTAGGTGGTGCATTTCCAGCCTTTGACTTAAATCTTTCATATCCTAGGCCGCTTTCATCTTTTCCAGGTCTTCCAATTCCCAACAATTTCTCTAACTTTTCGCCATCTGGGAAAACTTGTAGTTTATCTTGGCCATCTTTTTGGATTCTTCTAGATCCAACAGGAGTGTATGATTTTCATTATAAAGAAGTTTATTCCTATCTTCTAGCAGTTCAACCTGTTTGTTTAGTTTATCAAACTCGTTTTCAAGGAAGGTATTAATTTGTTCTAGTCTATCATTATCCATATGATATTGCTGCAGATCATTTATTAATTGTGTATTGATTTCCAATGTTTAATCTAAATCTTTTTGCAGCAACTTGCTTTTGTTTTCCGTTATTCCGAGTCTTTTAAGAATGTTGATGCTATGAATATAAAGTTGATTATAGGCATCTTGCAGTTTATCCTTTTCAATTTCTTCTTCTTCTTCTTCTCCAGTTTCCTCATTATCAGATGGAAACGATTCTGTGGCTTGCTATTCTCTCTCATTTTCAGATTCTGTGGGAATGATTGGAGCAGTGGAGACCATGAGAATTTTCAAGGATTTCTAGTCACCGTCGCTCTCTGAGTCACTGGATTCTGAATTTGACTCCTCAGTATCATCCCACGTGGCAGCCATTGCCTTGCCCTTAGTTTTTCTGTTTGGGCATTCGGATGATAGGTGTCCATACTCCTGATAGGCATAGCATTGTGGTTCTTTGGTTCTTCTACCAAATTTACCTGCAGAAGGTTTGTTGTTCACCTTTCTTCCTCTGGAAGGCCGACCGCGATTCTTTTGAAAGAATCTTCTGAATCTTTGTGCAAGTAAAGCCACTTCCTCATCTTCATCTTCTTTTTCACTTTCACTGTCCTCTTTTAATGTTTTCTTAGAAGTTTTGAGGATAGTTGTTTTGAATTTTTGGGTTTGTTTGAAGTGTAGTTCAAAAGTTTGTAGGGAACTTACCAGTTCTTCTACTTTCATCTCGTCAATGTTCCTACACTCCTCAATTGTTGTTACTTTGGGATTAAATCGTTCTGGTAGAGATCTTAGAATTTTCCTACAAATTTTCATTACCGGAACTTTCTCTCCCAATCCACCCATGGAGTTGCAAATAATATTTAACCTGGTGAAAAACTCCATAAATGTCTCATGCTCTTCCATTCTGAGACCTTCAAACTGTGAAGTCAGAAGTTGTAGTTTGGACCTCTTCACAGTGCTTGTGCCTTCATGGGTTGTTTCTAATAGATCCCATGCTTCCTTGGATGTCCCACACATACTTATTTGATTAAATATATCCTAGGACACAGTACAGTAGATAGCATTCATAGCCTTGGCTTCAGATGTTTGTCTTTCTTTGTCGAATGTTGTCCACTTTTCTTTAGATTTGGGTTTTGTGATGGTTGTGCCACTGTAACGCCCTGAAAATCGGGGATCGAGTAAAGCTCAGCTCCCGAGTTCCAACGCATCACTTATGCAACATAGATAATGATGATCATGATGAGAGCATTGAAACATGAATGGGATTATACCAAAACAGCATATCATACTCCAGAGACAAGTGAAATTGCAAGCGGAAGACTGTGATAGATATATAAAATATATAAACTGTGGCGAGTCTCCAGAGTGTGATAATGTTACCAAGTTAATTAATTACAAGTACAATTCCAAAATATACCAAATTGTGTAAGGTCATCTAGTCGACATCCCTATAACCCCGTCGATCAAGACACGGCTCACATGAAGCCGGTAGAATACAGCATATACGAACAAGCATCATCGTCATCACAATGGTCCGGCTCCGCCTCATAAGCATCGCCATCACCTGTAGCTACAACAGGGTCTGGTTGGTGTGTACAACACCGTCCCGTAACGTAGAAGTGAGTGATCAACTCAGTGGAACATTAAAGCATAGGTTAACATGTTATCAATTCAGTCAAGCAGTAATGATAAAGCAGTACAATCAAACAATCGTAAATACTCTTGTTAATATAAGGATGAAATGTATACGTGATGCATGCCCTCACCAAACTACCCTCGTGCGACACCATCTTACGTCTGCGGCATGCGTTCATCCCTCAGTGCTCCACAACGCCAGGCACATGCAGTGCTATGTTATGAGCATGATTACCGAGTTATTATTAGTACTTTCCATACAGCAGTATTGGAAAACTAAGGTACCTCCCTTATATCATTCCCAAACAATGATCAATTCTAGGGTCGTCAGTCCTAGATAATCTCATACGATGATGCGGTTCTAGGTCGCTGTAAAGGGCTGCCAGGGCTGTTACACGCACTCGTTGCACCGCTCCTCCATCACATTATCAATACAGGCCTAGTTTATACTCTGTTACTACGGGAAGACTCATCGCCTCACCGCAGATTCAGAGTATGTTCGAAGTCACTATACCGGGCACGGTTAAGGCTGTCAGGGCTGTTACAAGCATCGTTATACCACTCCCCCATCACCCATCAAAATAGTGTAGGCCGACAGCTCGAATATAGTGTCCCATACCACCGTATTCGGGTCACGAGTCTGGGTTGCTCACTGGTCACCACGGGGAGCCACATCGCCCGTGGAGTCTTAGCGGATCGAGGCGTCCAAGGTTAACAGGATTCCACTGGTAAGTTTGGTACCTTAGGTTCAAGCAGTAGCGTCCAAACATGGTGAACATACATTAAACAGATCGGGTTACTTGGCAAGCTCGACTAGCACGAGCGCACGACAAGTTGAACGACAAGAAGTGCATAAGCCCTTCGCGTGGCCTAACCACTGTCGCCAACCGAAGTACGGCTCGGGTTCGTCAAACACGTCCTACGTGGGGAATGAATCTCAGCCACGAATTCAATCCCGTTACCGACTGCCTGGACTATACAATAGCCCTAATCACATTCAATTACAGATAGTTAAAACAGTAATGGATCGAGATTTCAAACCACACAATCAAAGTCTGACATTGTCCACTTAGGGCTGTCAGGGCTGTTGCACGGAATCGTTACACCACTCCCCCATCACCCATAACGGATTTTATGGAATACAACTTAAACATGGATTTAAACATATACATTACATAGATAAACAGACATTATAATATACGGTACATGGAGGAAAGCATACACATAGTTAGGGTAGTTGAGAATCCTATCTCAATGCCCACTTAGAGAAAAATTTATAAGCACTTACTCATACAGACAGTTTTACATACCCTTAGTCTACACATTACATCATACATGGTATGTAATAGTTAGAATACGTATTAGGGCAAATCCTTACGTCAAAGTATTGCCGCATATACAACAATCACATATCCACGATGGTTAGTCGTGGCGTACACTAAAGCATAGTTTATACTCACTTAGACATTTTCACAAACACTTAGGCTACAACTTGTACATACACGACGTATGTTCATATAACAGGTGTTAGGCTAATCTGTTCACCCAGAAGTTGATACACATGCACCTAGCATACATAGACAGCAATTAATCATGGCAAGCACAAATCCATATTTCATACGTATACGGTATTTTCTACAAATACGAAGAATACAGTATATTCAACATAGATAACGTATATCTAAAAAATGAAACGGACAGCACTTTATACATGTGCAATAGCATCTACATCAGTAATAAATCATTAACTGACATTGAAATCCTTGAAAACCATAACCTATACGTTTAAAGTCCGCACCTTACGCCGTAGAAGTGTAAAGAACTCGATAAAATCGATAAGCCTTTGTCTACGGTGATTTGGCAACGTACAACATGACTCAGATTAGTTATTTCACAACTCACACTACCTGGAACTCTAAAACAGGTTAGGGTTAGGTTGTCTTGCCTAAGAACGAGCCGGAATCGCCGGGATAGCGATTGGAAAGTGATGGTTAAGCACGTAGAACGGCAGGGTAGAATAGTAAGAAGATTCTCCCACTTCACTCACTTTCTCTCTCTTTTCTCTCTTCTCTCTCTTAGGGTTTCTCTCAAATTCGTATGGGTTGAATGAGAGAGGGTTTAAGGTCCTTATATAGGCTAAAAACTCACCAAATTAGACCCAGGGCCAAGGTATACTTAGGTTATATCCAAATACGGACTGTTCCATCTCAACGGAGCACTTCTAGAGCCCCCCCTTGAGCCAAAGGTCGGACTTAATCTCACAGACATTGGATCTAGGTCGAGTTAAGTTTTCATTCCAATCGGCTTCCCAGATCACACGTGGCAGACCAGTTTCAGTTCAACGGTCACTGAAACTCGATCAGGATTACAAGTACATGGACATGTATGGGAAATGTTCCCTGATCCGAGGGTGTATTTGGGTCAGATTTCGACGGTCTGATTGTTTTTATTTGGCCCGCAAGCAACAAGTCTCAGATTACTTAAATTAGATTTAATTTCTAAAGAAAACCATGTTTTCTCACACTCCTCGCTCCGGGCTCAAGCGAAAAGCCCCGGGACACTATTTGGATTTGATTTCCAAGATGGTTGTCAAGCCCAGCAAGGCGGTCCTAACCGTTTAGCTTCGCGTTAATCGGACTTTCGACGTGCGGTCCAGATCAGATACGGAGTTTCAATGTGCTCTCGAAAGCAACTGGGTAATGAGATTGATCCTAGATTTCAGGGTATTACAACATCGATGATTCTACAAGTTTTGGGTCTTGCAGATCATATTTAAAGTAGTTTGAGCTAATTCTATTGATTGTTTAGTTCAGTACTTAACCAAATTCTGCCCTAATTATGACAGAATACGGTCCTAGGGAAGTTCTACGCCCCTTTCTGGCATCTATAGTTAGTATATTATTTTAATTATTTTTCTAGTAGTTCATCATCAAGTCTACTTCATCTCCATCAAATTTCATTAGATTTCGTCTTGTAGAAAAATTCTAAAAATTCTAGAAGCAGCAGCTGTCCAAACCAATGATTTTCGGACAGTTGACACAACGACCCATATTTAACTATATTAAATATTTTATTATATTTTCACTTATTTTTATATGAAACTAGACTTATCAAGCTTCAATCTGGCTTTTGAATCACCTAAATTGAAGTTATAACGAGGGAGATATGACTTTTTGAAGTCGGACCAAAATTGTAGAAAAATGTGGCCAAAAACGGGCTAGCCAATGAACTGCGGCCCGCCTGGGCCCGCTGGACCGCGGTAGACCGCGGTCCGCTAGACGTCCGGTGGTGGTTTCCGCTACGTGATTTTTGAAACTGGCGTATCTTGTAAACCGAGATGAGTTATTCGACGTGCAATATATGATTTTGGGGTAGGAGAAGCTGATCTATCTAAATAAACTATTTATTTCTTGAGATTCCAAAAGATTAATGGTGAAAAACTCATTTGATTTATTTATTTATTATTTATAGTAAATTTTAATTTAAGTACTGTTCTTCCTCACCTAAACTTTAGGATTCATGTCTAATATGAAAGTACTTAGAAAAATTTGGAGAATAAGCTGGTGAAAGGTGAGATTTTAAAGGAAATGGGTTAAAAAGTGATTTTAGACTTTGGGATTGAGTTTAATAAGATGTTAGGATCAACCCATTGCCTAAGGGCGCCTAACTCCAGGTTAGAAAAAATCTGGGGTGTTACAGCCACTGTCAAGTACAATTTGTTCAGTACGTAGCACATATTCACTTTCAACTATATCCCAAACATTATGGTCCAAAGATCTCAGAAAGTAATGCATTCTAGTCTTCCAGTATGCATAGTTTGAGCCGTCAAATACTGAAGGTCTAGTGACTAATGAACCCTCTCCTTTGGCCATATTTCCAACTTCAGTCAAGATCACTCTCTAGGCGGTGAAGCCCATAAAGAGAGACCCGCTCTGATACCAATTGAAATGGCGGTGAAGACCGCACTAGTTGAAGAAGGGATATGTCAATATGTCCTAGAGGGGGTGAATAGGATTTTTTAAAGTTTTTATGATTTATTTAAAAATTGTACTTCACTAATCCTATGATTAGGCAATTATCAGGATTACCCAAATGTAACTCTACTGGCTTCCAAGCCTGGTAGAGGATCCAATCACAAACTATTCAAGAGATAGCAATATATAACTTAGTTTATGATGGATGTGACTGTGTATGTGTGTGGGGTGTGATCAGATATATAAATATGAATGCATTGACATAAATCACACACACAAACGAAGAGCAATCACAAACACAGTCATTTTTACAGTGGTTCGACTACTTGTCTACTCCACTCCCGGTAACCACACTCAACCCTTGAGTGTACCGGATTTCATTAGGAAGTTTCACAGCGGTTCACCTCAAACCTAAGGTTTTAAATCAGGTTCACCTTCAACCTTTACAACCTACACTGAGGCTGACTGTTTATGCTCTTACGAGCAAGGGTCAACACAACGCACCCACTTTTAGGCACACTGGTCAAGGATCTTCCATAAGACCCTACTGGAGGTTTCTACACAGTTCACCTCAAACCTGAGGTTTCACAGCGGTTGACCTTAAACCTAATATTTTGCTAGTTCACCTTCAACCAAATGTTTATGCTCTCCACAGAGCAAGGGTCAATACAACGCACCCACCATGTACACTCCCGCCGGAGGCCTCCTTGAGGACTTCAAAGGGTGAGAACCACTTAAGACCCAATCCTAAAAAGAAATGATCATAAGTGTTCCCTTGGACTCTAGATACTTACAAATAAGTTGATGAGTCCTGATAAGCACAATGCCGAAGATCTCCTCCTCCTTGTTGACGAAGAGTCTTCTGCTCCCTTGATCCGCAACACAAAAGATGTACCGATATATGGTGACGGGTTGGGTCAAGGTTATGATGGAATCCTACTCCCTAAAGGTTTTCCTATAAGGAAGATAGAGTAGTTCCAATCATCTAGGCATTCAAGGCATCTCAGCTTAATGATTTGCCATTAAGGTAGTAGCTGGAGGATCCTTGAATGCGGAAGTTCATTCCCCAATCCACTCTATTAAATATCAATGGTGAGGGTGGATTGGAGGATGAACTTCCATGAGAGAAGGGGCTTTGGGTATATGATCTAAGGTTAACACTCAAAAGCTCTCTCTATTTTCTCTCTCAGTAACAATAGATAAGTCCTCTATATATAAGCAAAAGGTTCCAACGGATATAAAACGGTCACATTTATGATTAAGTTCGATATCATCGAGCAGGTTCGATGTCATCGATCCTATACTCTCGATAGCATCGATGGTCTGCTCGATGACTTGAACTCAAAGTCATACGCTTTTGAAACCTTTTGCCAGATGGTCGATGAATCGAAACCATTATCGATATCATCGGATTTCGTACTCTGATTCCATCGATGGTAGGTTCGATCTGTCGACACTTGAAAAATGAGAGAGACTTGACATAAAATGTTTCAGGTTTTTAGGATAAGATTGAGGGTCAGGCGATGTCATCGGAATTTGTATATCGATGATATCGAAGGCAGTGTCGATGCATCGATAAATTCAATAGATTTACCAGTAAACTCGCTGGACAGTTTGTGTCCAGTTTCGATGCAATCGACTCGGCCTCGATATCATCGACATATGAATATCGATTTCCTCGAATGACCTCCGATCAAAGTTAAAAACAACCTGAAATATCTACTGAAAGAAATGCTCGCCTACGATCGATATCATTGATGGACTTTCGATCTTATCGATATTTGATTTCAGATCATATCGGAAGATGCATCGATATATCGAAGAAATTCAACTTTTTTTTCTAAAAAACAGGGGCGCCGAAAATCTGTCTGTCTATCTTATCGAGCCACTTTCGATGGGCTTGAGATTTGAGTATCGATGATATCGATAGGTGTATCGATACATCGATAATTCGTCTAGATATGTTGTGAGGTTGCTGGACATATTTGGTCCTCTTTCAGATCATATCAATGAAGGATCGAGGACTTGACAGTGCAGATCGATCATATCGAGGGTGTTTTGATAAAATCGACAAGGTGAGAAAAACTTAAAGATTTTCCTATTTTGAAAAAGTTTTCTCACCTAAAAACCCTATGCTTTTCTAACTTGTTTTTAAGGGTTTTATTCACCTGGTGTTTTGGGACAAGGGATGTGAGGCTTTAAATTTAGTTGTGGCAAGCTTGCACACATTCGGTTGAGGCAAACGCTTGAAATGATCTTCCTATCAGGATTTATAGACAATCTGACTCAACACTTACGTAACTTAGACAAACCAGGGCACTTTCACATCTGGCCATGAGCGGTGGGCCCACCTACTGTGTAAACGTAGGGCCCACCTGTTGTGTAATCGTAGGACCCACCATGTTGTACGTGTTTCATCCTCGTCGTTCGGGTCAGGCGGCCCACCATTAATTTATGTGTTGTATATCTATGTTGTCCATCTAATGGGACCCATCTGACATGCGCAGGGCCACCTTGATGTATTTATTTCCCATCTATTTTGGTTGGGCCCACTTGTTGCGCGTATATGAAGCCCATGCAATGCGACCCACTTAATGTAATGCGGCCCGCATATGAGGCCCATTGTGATGTGTCTGTGGCCTTGGATGAGGCCCAACGTGATGTATATTATCCCATATGATGAGACCCGACGTGGTTTATATGAGGCCCATATGATGAGGCCCGATGTGATGTATATTAGCCCATATGATGAGGTTATACCTGTTATATATGAGGCCCATATGATGAGGCTCGATGTGTTGTATATGAAGCCCATGTGATGCGGCCCACTTGATGTATATGAGGCCCATGTGATGCAGCCCGCTTGATGTATATAAGGCCCATGTGATGCGGCCCATTGTGATATGTGAGGTTCATATGACGAGACCCAGTGTGATGTATGCGAGGCACATGTGATGAGGCCCATGTGATGTATAAGACCCTTGTGTAAGGCCCATCATGATTGTATTAGGCCCATTATGATTGTATGAGGCCCTTTTAGATTGTTTGTGGCCCATTGTGATAGCATGAGGCCCGTGGTGATTGTATGAGGCCCATTGTGATTGTATGAGTCCCTTTCCCCATTGTAAGTTAGATTCTTTAGCGGGTCGTACTCTAGGTGCAATGGTGGTTAAATGTCCACGTTGCAAACCTCCCTATATCCCATTATAAAGCCCATTTCCATCTTCTCTTATTGGGCTATTCCAAACCGTTGGGCCCCCATTGATGATGGTGCCTTACACCATGCCTTGTAGAATTACCCACACCTTGGAGCCCACCTTGTGTATATATTGGGCCCCATAAGGAAGTCCAGTTTATTACGCGATAGAAAGGGTGAGGAAGCTCACTTATTATATTTAGACTCAGCTCTGCCCTCGGTGGGGGATATTGTGACGCTTTGTCACTGTTGCACACGTGGGCGGGGCCTAAGAGCCTAGGCGAGCTACCAATGATTGGCAAGCTACTGTGCATACAGTGAAGGCAGAACTTTGTCCCACATCGAAAGCATCGTCCGATGTCATGGTGGCTATAAGTTGGATTCTTTCCTTAACAGTCGTGACACGTTTTAAATCACTGAGCTTCGGCAAAGCAGTATATATCACCCCTTGCTGTAGACGGAAGGATATGCAATATCAGGTTTGGTGTATCCACTGTTTAAAGTCTATCTTAATATTTGGACTAGATCCGTCATCCTTCTAGGGACCACATCATTCGTATGCATGTTGTGAGGGATGATTGATTAAAGCATATGTCATTGGGCTGAGATGTTTATGGGACTCATTGTGAGAAGGAGTTGCCCCCACATGATCGCGCGATACGCCCCGGTTTGATGCATGGCCTAGATACGGCTGATGGTATTCGTGGCTCTTTAAAATTGCATATTGTATTGCATTCTCGGTATCTGATATTTTGCTCATCTATGTCTCTGCATTGCATAGCTAATCTACATTGCTTCCTCAGTATATGATATTGGTTTATTATGTGTTTGCATCGCATAGCTTAGATAAGGTTGATGGTATTTATGGACTTACCAGCATGTCTCCACATTTGCTCTGATATTGCATACTTGACACTTACCTTGCGCACACACTTACACCATCCTCTAAGTTTTCTATAAGCTTATGCACGATAGATGCATGCATGTGGCATTAGGTTGCAGCAGCGGTGAGCTTGGAGCGTGTAGCTGTCTTCTAGTGCCTCGATTTTCGATATATGTATTTTCCTTTCAGCACTGTATTCACTGTTTATCTTAATGAATATGTGATTATGATGTTGTCTTTGTAATTTGGGTAAACTTGTGGTTATGCTTCTTACGAGATAAATGTACGTTGGAAAATCCTCCTTGTAAAATCCCAGGATCGGAATCTGGTGTATGGGCGTTAGGAGACGAGACTGGGGTACTGCGGAGGCTATCGGCACCGGATTTGGCGATCGGGAATTCTGTGAGCCCGGTTTTCGAGTTTGGGACGTGACAGATACCGTGGTATAAGCCGTTAAGACACGTAAGTGACTAAGGTCTTCAATACTAGATGAGTCTTCTGAAGCAGATTCGGATTACTCTGTATCATCCCATGTTACTGTCATAGTCATGCCTTTGGAACTTACTTTGTTAAGGAAAACAGTAGAAATATGTCTATAACCCTCACAGTTGTAATATTGAACCTGCTTAGGTTGTTTTTACAAATTTACCTTTAAGATTCTAAGTATCTTGTCCTTCTTGTCATAACTCTTCCCTCTACTTGATTGGAAGAATTTTTTTATTTTTCTTTCGAAATCCTCATCCTCATCATCATTATCATTTTCAGATTTAACAATCTTAAGCGTATATGAATGCCTATGAAATGTTTTAAGGACGACTAGTTTCTTTGTTCTAAGAGGGCCTTAAAGTATAATTTATATATTTGTAGAGAATCTAAGAGTTTTTCTACTTCCATCTCATTAATGTTTTTACACTCTTCTATCAATGTTATCTTGGGAGTGAACATATCGAGAAGGGATATAAGTTTTTCCTACATATATGCCATTTCGCAATTCTCTCTCATAAACCTCACATGGAGTTACTGTTCACTCCCCAAGTATAGGGTTGTGATGTAGTAATAAAACTCAGTAAGACCGAGGTCGAATCCACAGGGACTGAAACCTGTACGTTATCTGAAAATAACCAGATCTAGAACTAGGCTAAGATGAAATCTAAACCAATTATGATTGAAGAATAATGGTGAAATAATTATCTAAAACTTAAGAAAATTCAGAGAAGGGAAACTAGGGATTCAGAGGATCCACTTGTAGAGATTAGGGAGATCTACACTTGATTCATGAAAATCAACTGAACTTCCTTTGATGTAGTTTTGAAAAGATGAAAGGTATATGAATTAGAATGGATTCCATCACTAAACCATGCCCAGGAGACAAAGTAAACAATAGAATTAAACTAATTACCAACCAATCAATGTATGAAGGTTAGGAAGGGTACCGTCATCCGACCATGCCCAAGAGACGATGGTGAACAACAGGGCTTCCTGACGTCATAAACATAAAGGGAAAGAAATACTCAAAGCCACCGCAGATCGATTGTAATTTCAGTCACAACCAACCATTGAAAACTAAAAGTATTCCTTTAATTAAACAAAAATCAAATTCAGTTCATGAATTAAAATTAAATTAGAAGCAATAAGTAGAATCCCCCATTCCACTACAAGCTTCACCTCTTAGCCCTAGCTAAGAGGTTTAGCCAACCATGATTGGCAGGGTCTCTCAAAATGAAATAAATAAAACAGCTAAAAATCAAAAGAAAAACAACAAACTCTCTTTTTCTCTCTGTCTCTCTCTCTCCTCACGTCCAGCCTCTAGCCGAATTCCAAGCTCCTTCAATCCCAGATGATCCCCAGCCGTCAACTCTCTCTCCCTTTTATATGTAAGAAGAGTACTGTAGAGTCCGTTCTGGAATCGTGAAAAGCTGCGGACGGTGGAGAGTTTTCGCAGCAGAGCGACACAACTCCTTTACACTGAGCTGCTGGTGGGGCCCACAATTCATATCAGCTGAGAAATCTACACCGTACATTGAATTCCTGGTGAAAAACCGTCCAGAAAAAGTGAGATTTTATTAATTTTCGGTGTGGCCCATAAGTCTTTTTATTCCGCCGTCAATCTTGCGTTTGATCACGATCCACATACATACATGAGCATGGGTCCAAAAGAACACCTAGGAGAGGGTCACACCTACCCCAGGGATGCAATGGATGGTCTAGATCATCCATTTGGATGATGAGTGGGCCCTACTAGTGAAAAACGGATGACCAGCGTCCGCTCGCTGTACATTCGCATGGTAGTTGCGCTGATGTGTGATGGGGCCCACTTCATTGCTGATTTGAGAAATCCACGCCGTCCACCGTATTCCCCTCGGAATTTCGGTCGGGAAGGGTTGATTTATTTTTAGTTTCAGTGTGGCCCACAGAGCTTTTCTTGCTGCTGTCAAACCCGTGTTTGAACGGTTGAAAAACCATCCTCTGCTATAGTCTGAAATTCTGCCATCTAGGCAGTCATAAAAAAAATGTTAGGAGACCAATGGACGGTCCAGATCGACGTTTTTTATGAAGGGTGGGGTCCACAGCATCAACCGATGCTTCTCTGTTCGGCTCGCAGCAGAGTCCGAAACGGACTTTCTGATTTTTGAATGGGAGTCGGTCAGCGTATGCTGACCAACTTCCTCAGGTTCAGTGCACCGCCGATGCACGTGCGCATGTGTATGCACGATGCACGTGTGGGCTACACTGTGATGTTTACGAACAATCCAATCCATCCATTTAGTTTGTCTCCTCGTTCAAGGCGTTGAGTCCAAAGCTGAGGCATATCCAGAGATCGGGTGGGCCTAGAATTAACAGTTTATGGGATGATCTGTCGTTTGAAGCACTTCCACAGGGATCCGGGAGCTAAAATTTGACGTGTACGGTTCATTTGTGGTCCTCAGGCAATGAATGAAGTTTCGAGCCAATCGGATGGCGAGAACCCTGTGATCCTGCATTCTGGCTGACTTTCAGGCCACTTGAACGTGAACGACTTGATCTTCTCGGATCCCTGGTATGTAAATCCGTTGATTTTGGTCTCATGGAGTCTATCCTTTGCCTTGGTGTCATCAGAGCGTTAAATCCAGGCTTTAAGCATCATTTTCAGTCCCCTCTTGTAAATACATCCTGCATCACAAACACGATTAAATCGGCCTGTTTAAACAATATCATGCTCTTAAATCCAGGTAATAAATAGGGTCTAATATGCAATATTTGACCCTCAACAGTTACAAATATTATTAAACTTTGAAAAAAAACTTCATAAACTATTCAGATTCTTCCATTTTAATATTTTTGAATCGGGTTATTAAGAGATAAAGCTTCGATCTTTTTATTGTGTTAATTCCCTTATATGAGACTTCCAATATGTATCACGCTTCCTTACCCGTTTCATATGTGCAAATGGGTTTAAATTCATCGGAGAAACCATGTAGTAAATAACATTGAATCTTTTGCATCATAGGCATATTACACTTTCTCATCGGTACTCCATTTGGATTTATCTTTATGAGCACTAATAGATCTACCATTAATCCCGACTTCTTCTACGGGCATAGTCCATCCTTTTTTAATAATTGCCCACACCATAGATTCAAGGGATCTTAGAAACAACCTAATTCTGGCCTTTCAATAGATGTAGTTAGACCCGTTAAAATATGATAGTCGTGTGACGGCACACCCCTTTTGGGTAGATATCGTTTTTAAGCTCATTCGGATCTCACTTTGGGTGGTTAAGCATTTCAGGAGGAACTCGCTTACATACCTATTGAAATTGCATGTGGTGGGCCCACGGGCTATGCAAAAAAGCTTGACAAAGCTATAGAATGAAGGTTATGTCTTAGAGGATGGGAGGGGTGAGTAAGATCAAACAAAATTTTAGCTAATTAAAACACAATTATCTAACTTAAATTAATATGCAAATTAAACTAAGTAAGCTAATTAACTCTAAGGCTTCCAAGCCAATAGAGGGTCCAATAAAATAGACTACAAATCATATTCCTATGAAGCAACAAGTATATAAACATGATAATGTAAATGTGTGTGTGGGGTGTGCTAATTATTAACACTTAGCATTCATCTAATTATGCATACATATAATTCATCTAAACAATCGCATAAGTATAATTAAACAAGTGTTTAAATAACAATCTCAAATATAAACATGTATAGTGGTTCAGTTTTCCTACTCCACTCATGGCGGACGCACTCAACCAATGAGTGTATCAGATTTCACTATTGAAGGTTTTAAATAAGGTTCACATATAACCTTTACGCCCTACCCAAGGACCCTACATTTACCCCTGTCGGAGGCTCCCGCAAGAGACAAGTTGGTTTTCTATCAACTAACTAACAACCTCGGTCCTAGTCCAAAGACCTATGTTTACTCCCGCCAGAGGCTCACATGGAGACCAACATATACACACCCGTGTCTAGTGTATTCAACCCTACACTAGAGCCTAGGTGCTACACAAGAACCTATCGAGTTTGGGTCACAAACTCTTACCCTCAATCATACACAAGGAAAGAGAGTATTGACTTAATGACACTTGTCGATTCGAGCCCTATTGATGCGACAATCTTATGTTGTTTCTTCAAAGCTTCCCCGTGCTTGAATCCGCTCCTCAATTGCTCCCTCGATCATGATGTCGATGTGTTTCCAATGCTTCAGGTTCAAGATCAAACACCATACATGCGATGCTCCGATGCGGTGACCAAGGTGATGAGAGGTAAGGTGAATCTCCTACAACTAATGGAAGATTGCAATTCTTAGGAGATTCACCTAGATGGGTCTTCTAAATGATTTGGACAAGAGGTATAGTGATACAGTTGAGTCTAGGTCTAATCTTTAAAAAATAGTAGAGTATAATTTTTTTTTTCAAGGTGGAGGTTGGAATTTTCATTTAAGTGTTAATATCAAGAAGATGACTTAAAAGTCAATTGGTTTAGAGTCTTTGGATAAGAGATATGAACATGAAATCACCTATACTTCTGTTACACAAAAAATTTATCCAAATGCCCAACAACCAAATACCCTTCTATAAGAGACTAATTTGCAACGGATATAAGACGACCAGTTAACGACTCTTTCAATGTGATCGAACAATGTGTCGATCCCATCGAGAAAATCTAGGAATCTCTGATGATTGCTGGACTCATTCTTCGATTTGACCGAGTAGACATTCGATTGGATCGAGTTCCATCGACAACCTATCAATGAGATCGAAGAACACTAAAAAACTGCTGTTTTGAGCATACAATTTCACAGTAAACACCTCTTTTACCCTTACTTATCATGTTCCAATTAAAATTCTAAAGCTAAGGGATGATCAACAAGGTTTCCCTATAAGGTTAGGATCATCTAAAAGTTCAAAAGTTATGGTCATCTAGGCACCTCATTTACATGTTCTTTATTCTTTGATGCTCGTGTCCACTTATGTCTTCAGTTTTCAGCTTTCAAGGGCTCGACCAACCATAGACTCACATGATTGACAAACAAGGTACATAAATAAGTGCATTTACAAGTGGTAGAATCACAAGAGTTTCAACACTAAGGTCATCAGTGTAAGTATCCATTGTCGTACCCATGGGTGCGGGTGTGAGGGAGAATACATTTCATTTATTCCTAAAAGAAGAGAATGATAAGGGTATCAATAATCAAAACGGTCACCAAATTGCGTAGCATTTTCTGCTCAAGCTTATATCCAAATCATAGCAACAGTCATAGCCACCTGCCACAGCAATACTTGTATGGTCGAAGATAGATCGGCTTTAAATGACAAGATATGCCCCCTTATCTTTAACCCATAGAACAACCTCACTAACCACCATTTTCGTTTTTAATAACTTCATTTTTAGATTGGTTAGCTTTTCTTTTTTAATTCCTAAGAAACAATCGCTAATGTTTAGGCCACCATGCGAGTTTTCTCTTTCAGAGGTTTTACTATAGCCCACACACTTGTACAGGGGATACCATCTACACCACCGCATGTGCCAGCACGGGTGATGGGTGCAATTTCCAATGTTCTCCTCATACATTTGGTCGATGTACTCATTTGGTGTGCCACGATGTTGCAAATAGGTGGATGGCTTAGAGAATTTCACCGGACTTCTCTTCGACTGGACATTGGTTGCATAAACTATGGCCCACCTGATCAGAGGACGGTCCTGATTCTTGAGCCAGGAAATGTACATAATGGGTGGATTGGACCTAGCAGCTGCATGCCATGCCGGCACACATGGGGGCGAGTAGATGAGCCCCCTTTTATAAGCGTGTGGGGTAGCTAAGCTCCTTTTCAATGTCATGATCGTCGTCTCAAGGTTGTCACTTTGGTAGAGAAGACAATCGCGATGACCGAATGCATCCCACACTCGTATAATAATATCCTCAGACTTCACACCTGAAAGGGCTAGCAATAGCTAGGTCAGGACCTAGCTAGACCAGAAAGTGATCAAACGCCTGAAAGATGAGGCGCAACAGAAGGTGCTAGAAGCTCATCTTGAACTCATATACTTGAAGAAGAAAATCATAGTAGTATTTGGCATGTTGCAGCCTCATACTGTAAAATACTCTCCCCTCTCAGCCGGTTATTCAAATCCCAAACACCTTCCCATTTCCAACCATTTTCCTCAACCCTCACCCTTGTACTACTATTATTTATTTTCGCATGCAAGCTCCAAAAATAGCCCAAGACCAAGATCCGAAAATACAGACTATTTGTCCCAAGGACACTGCCAGTAACCCAAATATCTGGAACAGTAAAATGAAAACATAAGATAAATATCACATTACACCTTTCCGTTACCAAAATCCAGTTTGATCTAATGCTTGGCATTGATCAAATTCCTAATGACATACTGCAGGATTCCACCATGATCGAAATATATAAGCTCCACCTGCAGCAACAGAAACATTTCAATGAAGACACAAAAGCAATTAGAAACAAACACAAGGTTGATGAGAATTGTTCCTTTACCTCTGTGTCAAAGCGGGCTGTACACGTAAATGACTTGCCACTGTCAGTCACAACAGTGACGTCCTGACCTGGTTTTATCTCACTCACACTGCTCGGGAGATCAATGCTGTAACGTTCGTGGCCAGTCAAGCCAAGAGTCTCTGCATCTTCCCCAGCCTTGAAGCAGAGAGGGATGATACCCATGCCCACCAGATTACTGCGGTGAATCCTCTCAAAGCTCTTGGCAATCACTGCTTTCACTCCCTGTGTTGAACCAGTACATGTAATCATCATCAGTAATGCAGCACATAATGCAACAGACTATCAGATATGGAGAAAGCTCCCAATACACATACCAAAAGCATCGGTCCCTTGGCAGCCCAATCACGAGAGCTTCCACTTCCATACTCAGCCCCAGCCAAGACAATGGTATCATGCCCCTCACTCCTGTACCTCTGTTGGAAAAACATAGAAGCATAAATTTTTATAGAAGGAATAAAAATTCCTTGCAACAAAAATAAATTTTAAAAAAAAAAAAAAAAAAGAGAAAAAAGAAAGAAAGAAAAAAAAAAAAGACAACAGAGTGCACTCATCATTTTGTAAAGCATGGTATCGTTTAGCTAAAATTACCATCTTTTCTAAGTAGAAAGTAGGGGTGCAACTTGAGAAGGTTGGGTTGGGTTGAGGGTCAACCTGAGCCCAACATGGCCTCAGGAGGACCCAACCTGCAACCTGCAACCTGACCCAACCAAATTCCTCTATACTTGACCCAACCCAAATACATGCAATTTTTCCCGAACTGAACTAACCCAACCCGCATTTGCTCAACATGAACCCAACCCGATTTCAAATTGATCCAAGGACCTTGACAACCCGACCTGAACTCGAGTTGCCCGAAACTAAGTTGCAGCCCCAGTTAAATGTTAGCTACTGTTTGTTTGCTTTATAAGAACAATGTACCATGGCAGCTTCAAATACGGATAGTTTCTCCCCAGTGGGGATGTGAATTGTCTTAGGTCCAACTTCTCCCTTCAATAGCTTGTTCACAAGGCGAATATTGGCAAAAGTGCCCCTTGCCATCACCTCATCATTACCACGGCGGCTCCCATAAGAGTTAAAGTCCTTCCTGTCAACACCACGTTCCATGAGGTATTTCGCTGCAGGACTGTCTTTGTGGATGCTCCCAGCAGGTGAGATGTGATCGGTTGTAATACTATCTCCAAAGTTGAGCAAGCAGTATGCATCCTGCACTCCATGCGGGCCAGGCGGGAACATGGTCATGTTCTTAAAATATGGAGGCTCGTGTATGTAAGTCGACTTCGGGTCCCAAGCATAGAGTGTACCAGAAGGCACTGATAACTGGTTCCACATGGGATTTCCTTCTGTGATCGCTTCATATGTGGCCTTAAACATGTCGGGCAGCACGCTAGACTGCACAACCTGGGCAACCAAAGAGATGGAAGATTGATGTGAAGTTTCCAGCCAACGTTTCCAAACATTAAATGGCTAAAACAAGCAATAATGGATAAAATAGCTCACCTCTGCTATTTCTTCATTTGAAGGCCAAATATCCCTGAAAAATACCTTCTTTCCATCCTTTCCGGTCCCAATTGGCTCTGTGTTAAAGTCAATGTCAACCTGCAGAGGATGCTGGCCATGTAAGCTAATACATGAAAGATGCAAAAAAGCTTGGCAAAGATCAAACTCGAAAACTTTCTTAGACCTTTTGCTTTTTAACATTTTGAGCTGTTCACCAAATGGGACCCATAAAGACTCAGATAAAATAAGCATTTGATCGGTCAATAAGTCACAGCTACAAATAGATACAGCCATACTTTTGAAGTAAAAGACCTGTGTAGCTTTTGTCCAACCTACTGCAGAGAGCATACAAGTAAACTAACATCAAAATGTCCAAGGTGGAAAATCACTAACATACTGATGGTATGAAGTTCATGGGTGTTCATGTTTCCGTTCATTATGATCACCAAGTATAAAGTCACATAGCCAGGAAGCAAGAGCACACGTTTTCAAATGAAGTAATCCTTGAAAAATAAGTAAAAATAAAAAATAAAAGCCCAGGAAGCAGGAGCGCAAGTTTGGATTCTGATATGAACTGTGAGTGGCATCTTCATAGAAGAATCCTGCAACTAAGAACAGGGTAAAGTAGGCCAGAAGAATCCTGCAACTAAGAACAGGATAAAGTAGGCCAACAGATGCACTTTGAATTACATACCGTGCCAGCAAGAGCATAGGCAACCACGAGTGGAGGGGAAGCTAGGTAATTTGCTCTGGTCAAAGGATGTACACGCCCCTCAAAATTCCTGTTGCCAGACAACACTGCTGCAGCAACTATATCTGAAAATGTTCCAAAATTTCAGAATTACATATCCAAAAGGTCAGTCAGAAACATAGACAATGATGACGACGACGATGATGATATTCAAAAGGACATTGTTACAAGTAAAAGCTCAAATAGAGATCAACAAAAATAAGTAGACGGACCATTTTCAGAAACTGCTGTGGCAACTGCTTCATCAAGATCTCCTGAATTCCCAATGCATGTGGTGCATCCATACCCGACAATATGAAAGCCCAGATGATTCAGATACTTCTGCAAGCCACTGCAAAGAAAGACCAAGTAAGGACTGCAATCATAATAATAATAATAATAATAATAATAATAATAATAATAATAATAACTAAAAATTAAGAATAAACCCCAACTACAGCTCTTCTTCTTCTTCTTATGAGAATAGGTACAGCCGTACAGGTCATAATGTTTTACAGGCAATGGGCTTTAGATAAAATACCTCTTCTCCAAATATTTGGTAACAACTCCAGAACCTGGGGCAAGACTTGTCTTGATCCATGGCTTCACCTGATAAAAGATAAGTTATGAGGCATAAGTGAAATGGCAAATTGCATAGAAGTCTGCAAATTGTTCAGATTTGTGACTTTTTACTGTAATCATCGGAAATTGTTAACTTTGTTACAATCTACTAAGATAACAAAGCTTCAATAGGAAGCCTGCTACTGGACATTATTGGACAGCTCTCACGCTCACACTATCCACGCAGCCAGAAGAACATACAGCGTTATATTCAGTAAATCTGGCAGCACACTGGATGCCTGTTCCAGATTAGTCCATAATAGCATAGAAGAGACCATGACCACATTAATTTCTGAATAATGAAAGATCAAACATAAGCCGGAAACAGCATGCCCTTTCCCCATGAACCTTTGCCAATATACTAATGTGTTTCAAACACTTTGAGGTACAGCAGTTGTTATTTTTAATCTGGAGGCTAAATGAATGCAATGCATACTGCATTTCCAGCTCAGCAATTGGAATGCATGGGCTAGAGGATTCCTGTACCAGCAGAGATCTATTATTCTGACCACGAAAATAGGTTTGCAAGTCATATAGAAATATTTGGATATTCAAGTTTAGACAATTTGCCAGTTGGAGCATTTAGAAACAAAAAGTGAATAGACTATGCTGGTGCATTCAGGTCTGATTAGGATTCGAGATTAAAATGATGTGGTAGTGAAAGTTCTGTAAGTGTTTAAAGTTTCTTTTTTGTCTTAGTCAGGTCCGATCATAGAGGCAGGAGACCTGATAGGCATCCTCGGAATATCTTGATTTGACGTTAGTTTTCATGATTTGATGAAGTTTCATGATTCAGCAATAGTACTAGAGCTATCTTCCTCACATTTGTTGACAGAGGCCACTAACAATGTCGTTTCTCATGCAAGAGGATTGCAAGGTCTTACATCTGTAATGGAGAGCCAACTCACCAACTCTTCTTCCATGATATACTCACTTCTGTGCAAATTCTTAGGTTCATAAATTGCATATCAAAAAGAAACAATCTTCAGCCACATCAGGTGAACTGGATCACTCAAGGCAATATGCCAGTCATAAAAGAAGTATGCTTCAATCTTCAAACATAAAGGGGAAGATTTTCTAACCTCGAGACCCAGTTCGCAGGCCTTCTTTGCAACCAGAGCAGCTCCAAGCATCACACTAGGATTTGAGGTATTTGTGCAACTGGTGATTGCTGCTATAACAACATCACCATGTTTAATTTGTGCTGGCATCCCATGGAATGAGAAGTCCACAACTTTACTTTGAGATTCCTTTGGCACTGCAAATCCCTGTAATATCAAAAAGGGAATTAAATGAGACAGCACAATCACATAGAAGTCAGCAATGAGCAGTAGCATAGCATCAATATTTCCAATACATCTCATTTATTTAGAAAATTACAAAGCTCAGTTTTCAATACAAACAACTATTTTAACTCAGATTGACCATAGCTAATCAGTGATGAAGAATTGAAGCTGATAGGCAATGAGAAGTATTTTTTTTGTGCCTGGTGCATTTTCCTTTATTATTATTATTATTATTATTATTATAGTGTTTACAGAATTATTATAGTGTCTACAGAATAAACTCCCAGTGGTGATGTGGTAGTCGGGTGAGCAGCCAGTCATTAAAATTTTGCCAAGAAAATTCATAAAGCCCACCCAAATAACGGATCGAGCTATGAACGCATGCACACACACGACGTAGTAGCTGGTCCCAAGACGCGCACGAACCAAACCAAGTAGGGGACCAGGCTATGAACACGCACACGCGTGATGTGATAGATGGTCCCAAGCCCCAGCAGAGGAGGTTAGTAATTGGGTGGGCAGCCAGCCAGCCATTAAACCTTGGCCAACCAAAATTCATAAAGCTGACCCCAAATCAGGAACCAGGCTACACATGCATATAGATGTAGTCAGTGTTTTAAATATCGACGATATCAGCCAATATATCCCACGATATATCTAGTATCCCACTTGTGCGCTACGAAACGCATAGGTAATGCCGATATATCCCACCTATTTGATCTAGGAAGAATTTTCAATTTTCGATCCATGTTTTTGTTGTAAATAACGTTAAACCAGTGTCAAATGGTTACAAATGTATGATTCTTCATATTTTCCATGAAAAATCATGGATTTAGAACTTCGATTTCGAGATTTAGGGGAGATGGGTCAAGTTGTGGAAAATTGAGAAAAATCAAAATTTCTCATTTTCTCACAAATCAATTGCAATCTTTGTATCCAAACACAAAATTAAATATAAATGTATCCTGATCTAGTGATTCTTCTTTTGCTTTTGAATGTATTGCTTGTGTTTCCATACATGTCTTCTTACGTTTATAAATTATATGAACAGACTTTAAATACACTTGCATTAGTTTAGTTGGAAAGCGCATATACTAGGACCCCATACAACGGAAACCCCTATTGTGTGTACTTTTTTTTCTTTTTTTTTTTTGGTAATGTTTTGATTTATAAGTGTGTATTGATGTCTTTTTCAACAATCCCTAAAGTTTCATTGAAAATTTTGACCAATTTCCCAATTTTCCCATGTTTCCCAACAACGGCGATACATTACACATACAACCAATATATCCCATGCTATAACCGATATGTATCCATATCCCAAGAGTGTGATACATTACACGATAATGATATTTAAAACATTGCATACACACGCAAAGCCTAAATAGGCAACCAGGCTATGCATGCAAGCCAATGTGCAGACACACCCACAACCACACCTGCATAGACGTGGACACAAATTCATAAAGCTGGCCCCAAATGCACGTGTGCATAAAGCCAACCCCAACTATGCACACGCACAAATTCATAGAGCTGAGCTAAATAGGGAACTTGAGTCCTGGCACACACGTGCACACACACACACACACACATGTGCAAGCACGCACATTCATAAAGCTGACTGCAAACACATACACCTTCATAAAGTCAACCCCCCCCCCCCCCCCCCCCCCCCCCCCCCCCCCCCCACACACACACACACACACACACATGCACGCATAAAAATTCATAAAAACAACTCAAAATAGGGGACCAGGCTATGACACACGCATGCGCATGGAACCAGTTCTTTGCAAATTAAACACGCTAACAACCCACTAGGGACATTAGTTCCTATAATTTCATTTATTTATCATGCTATCGGTTTAACTGGTTAGACCACTGGTTGGTCCTGTTTGTACTGAACCACCAATAGAAACAGGTTGAGATACTATTCCCGATTTTAAATCATTGAATGGGAGAGACGGATTCCAGTTGCAATAAATTCTGTAAGGTAATGTATCATGATTGCATCAGACCATCTGAAGGAAAGATAATATCTAATGAGAAATAGGGCAAGATTAGAAAGTAACAGCTGTAATCATAGAAAGTAATCATGACAACAGAGAGATCTGCACTACTATCTACAATTACAACTGAAAGAAAAAGAATAACATTAAAAGTATAGGACATACACAGAAAGAAACAAAATGCAAGCAACATGGACAAAGATGACTCAAATATTGGCATATATCCTGAATAGCAAGGATCAGAAAAGTACACTTAAACATGGACCGAAGAACTAAACTACAGATGGTGGTTAAAGATTCACTTTAATAATTAGATGCTAATCAAGAAAGTGAAAGATATCACCAGGGACTACCACAGTACAGTATAAAATTATTACATCTAGAAAATAAAAGATCTAGTGAAGATTGATAAGGTGATGTGAAATAAGTATACACAAAATTGCACAAAAGTCACTGCTTAGTAATCATGATGAAATATGGAGAAAGAACATAATCAGAACTGTGTAGACCAACGCTACTTACCTACCAACAATTGGAGTTTCCAGTTCATCTATCAAAAAACGCATAAAAGAAAGAAAGGAAAGCCATATACATTCTGCTTACCTTGAATCCAACTTTGCTGTCTAAGCAAGAATGCCAGTCCTCTTTCATTTCTTTTAAGGGGACTCGATCATGTGGCCTGGCAACAACAGGGTTTCAATAAGCAAAATCAGAAGACCAAGGAGGCTGCATAGATAAAATGATCTTAAGCATGCAAGCATGTACTGCCATTTCAGGAGTACACTGAAAATTCTACCTCTTGGGCCCAGATACACATGGTTCGACATCCTTGAGATTTAATTGTATATAAGACGAGTACACCTTTTCTGTCTGCGGCTGAACCCATGCAAAAAAGCTTCAGTAAGGACATCAGTAGCCACAGTCACTGAAAATATCTTGAATTTCTATTGAACATCATACGGGGTGCAGTAATACCTCACTATAGTCCACGAACATCTTATTCGCCCGTAGATAAGACTCTATCATAGACACCTAAATGTTGAAATAAAATCATTGGTTAAAATATATATATATATAACACATTGCTATGAATCACTTCCTCTCTCCACATGAGAAAAAAATCAAATTAAGAAAAGAAGAAACTATATTGCTTGAAACAGAATTTGCTTTTGAATAATGACTCACGGTGTCATCACTTCTGCCAGTCAGTTTCAAGTACTGCAGAGTGACATGATCCACGGGGAAGAAACCCATGGTTGCTCCATATTCAGGAGACATGTTTGCAATAGTGGCACGATCGGCCAATGATAGTTCGCTCATGCCTTCCCCTGTAAACAAAATATCCCTAAGTTGGTTAATGAGAGGGATGCATAGTATAGCAACCAAAGATGCTAAATACACATTTTCATGGCTTCATACAGATCTGATGCCAATAAAACATACAAATTCTTTCACTGATGGTTTACCATAGAACTCCACAAATTTCCCAACAACACCATGCTTCCGAAGCATTTGGGTGACTGTCAAAACTAAATCAGTAGCTGTCACGCCGTTCTTCAATTTTCCTAATAATTTGAACCCAACGACTCCAGGCAGAACCATACTCATTGGCTGCATGGAGAAAAGAAAAGAAACATAAATGTCAGAACAACACTGACTTGACAAGACAGCAAGAGTGTGCAGCAATGTTGCCAACTAGAAGCCTTGTAATTCACAGTTCGTACATGCCACATGTTTCTGAAGCTGAAACTCTAAAAAATGAACAATACAAAGGAGAAGACCAGAAAAAAGCATTTATGACTCAGACCAATAATAATTCATCTAACTACACTCAAAAAACAAACATCTGCACAGAGGCAATTTGCAACAAAGTTTAACCCATGATGCCCATATGTGGATAAGGAGAAGGAAATAGTCAAAATCTGTGAGGTAGCAATGTGCTGGCTGGTCATAAGCCCAGTTAAAAGAGGGTTGATGTCAGCTCAGCAGCCAGTTACAAAAGTTTTGCCGTTCAATCATGAGAATTCCTGTTTCAAATTTGGCAAACAGGATTCATAATGCCAAAGCCAAATAGCTGGGGTGAGGCTATGATGATACGGGGGGAATAGGGATATGATTGCATATGTCCGAAATCAAGGACAGTCTAAATCTTGGTGCTCTATGTTACATAGACGCTTCAAAATGAGTATCATCCCACAAGTCTACTATGTACTAGGTCCAAGGTGTATCCTTTCCGAAGCTTCAGACAATTTATAGTTTGATAGTAATATTAGTACTTGATTATATTAACTAGTATCATCATCATACCTTTATAAAAAATTTTTAAAAAAATAATAATAATAATAAATCATTATCACCACCACCACCATCATCATATCCTTGTCCCAGCTCCTTGGGGTCGTCATCATCACTATTATGTTAAAACTTCATAATTGTGAGCTTTGGACTAATGATTTAGTTCACTGGCAAACAATCTCCAATGACTTACTAGAAATCTAAAATATATTTAAAATTTTATGTACTTTATTTTTAACATTACATAAAATAAGTAAAATTGGTCATATAGTAACACCTCTACCCATACCAAGGTAACATGTTATGTATCCCATTGTAATATGGTATCCATATAAAGGTAACATACTGTGTATTCCATTTTAATATGCTATTCATATCGGGGTTGAATATTATTAGATAGATCTTATAGAACATAAATTTTACTTTTTCCTGATGGCAGCACAGAAAATTTTATTAGAACCACTCGAAAGAGGAGAAAGAAAACACAAGAAACACCCCGAAAGATGGCACTAAGAGAAAATATGCCAGGAACCCAAGCATTCCCACCTTTTACAACTTTTAAACTGATCTCAAGCCCAAGGCCCAAAAAATGATCTATCCCTTCACCCAATGAAAGACCACTTCCACAATTTCTGATAGATTATTGAAGGACCTATTGCTCCTGTCTTACCATATTGACCACAAAACGGCTGGAAAGGAGAGATGCCAAAGAACCATTCTCCTTTTGTCCCGGAAGCACACCCTTCCCCCTGCCCGAAAAATGCAACAGAGCAAGCATCACTAGAAGCTGGAGCAGTCCAAATTATACCAAAAAAAACCAGAATCCTCCTCCATACTTGACAAATGAAGGAACAATGGACGAATACCCAATTGACAGACTGCGACTTTTGGACACGCGATGCATCCGTTGGTATTATATTCCTATTGCAGAGGTGATCGATGGTTAGAATCCTTTTAACCCCAAGCCACTCGAACGTGACCACCCTAAAAGGGACCAGATAGCACCAATAGCCAACGCCTCAACAGAACTGCTCATGCTGCCACTGCAAAGACGACAGTAAAGTGGTAGTTGCCCCATTATCGGCAACTTCGGTGAAATGAAACCGCACCCAAAACAGAGGTTCCTTAGACTATGATTCTCGTTTCAAGCACTCCTCATCCTGTCTCAGGATAATCTAACAGTTGAGGAGCATCCACAATGGTATTGTGAGTTGATGGCCATTTGCCAAGCAGTATAGACGGCCAAGCAGAAAGTTGCACGGTTTTAAAACACACTGCAGTCGGACATCCAACGGAAGCTGGTAATTGTTTTTTTTTTTTTTTTGAAAGATGAAGCTGGTGACTGTTTGGTTGAACTGTGCAGAAGAAGCATACAAAACAGAAGGAAAAAAGAATAGGAATATAATAAAAAAATGATGGGAAATAGTACGTATCTCAACGAGGGAGTCAACCCTCCATCTCATTATGATTAGCTCTACCCCTTGCACTGTTGCACCAGGTGCGGAAGATTCCCAACAATCACTGATGGGGATAGCCACAGGATATACACACTACTTGCAGTAAGATAACTCGTGAAACAAGGAAGATGTTGAAGAAGAATTGTAAAGTTTTATTTTCTTTATTTTTCACTATAAGTGTGGAGGTAACAGACATGTCAGAGCAGTGTACTAACAAAAGCCTCAACTATTGTCACGGGCCTCTCGAAGACAAGGAGGTAGATGAAGAATTACGCAGATAAAGTGGCCAAGGAAGAAAAATGAGAGGGCATCAAAGATAGAGATCTACCACACGCTTATGACTTGGTAATTTTTGGCTAATCCAAGGGGGAGATGGATGAAAATTGACCACATACCAATGTTTTTTTGTACATGGGGAACGTGTTAAGGAAAGGGCACCAAGGTCATAGACAACAATGGCAGGAGCCTAAACATTGTTTGCAGAGTGGATTGTCAGAATAAGCAGTGGGACCATACAGGTGACCCATCAATGCTCGGTGACTTATTCATTAGGGGAATATCACACCAAGTCAGTCTCATATGATGTTCCAATGAGAGCATGTCACAGTCTACATGGCATTCCATGGATGTATGATTGACATGTACATTACTGTGCATTCACTAATGCCTAAAACCTCAGTGCACGACAACAAAGAGACCATCCTCAAACCAACAAACGATGAAAATCCTCGAGGGGAAACTGGGATGAAGACCGTTGCTGTGACAATTAAGGATATTGCGGGCAATGGCAGGATGACACAAGTCCTGCAGAAAAAATGCACAACAAACAAAAAGAAATCAACTACGCACTATGGTCTGAAATATCCATATCGAATAGACATATTGTCTACATATCAACTCAATACAATATATGATACGTAGTCAAAGCAGACTTAGTGAAACAAAAGATTCTGCATATATCGGCACCGTTGCATGGCCACTTATTGGTCCAAACCGATACACATATGTAAGGCCCAATTCATGCATTGTTTTGCATTTTTGGCCCTTCTATCCTCCTTTTGTCATTTGGATGGTGGGGTTGTTAGAAACTCATTTCCAACCAAATCTACACAGATTTGCAAGATCAAACATAGGATTCGAAGTAGTATAGATGAATCAAAGCTACGGTGTGATTTCAAGGAAAATAAAAAATAATGTTTTTTTTTTTTTTCTTTTGCCAACTTTGTGTCATTTCAACATAATATAACTGAATTAATCACATCATGCTTGCTTTGTGTTCAATTCGAGCATATTTGGATCTTCTTCTCTTCTTTTTTTCTACCGAATATCAACCTTTCTTGTCATCACAAAGTTGTTGGGGAGATGGTGGGTGTTGAAAATGGACCTTCAAGGAAGCAGCAATTCCAATCGAGGATTCTCGTCATCATGGATTGCTCGCCAAAAAGCTGCCGACGGGAAAGAAACGTAACATTACCAGACCAAAGTGGGGGTTACGACTAACGTCAGTGGTGAGAGTTCAGAGATTTCTTTGATAAATTGGGAGGGGGGATTCAGAAGAGAGGAGAATTGCATATAGAGGGAAAGCAATACAGACGTCTGGTCGAGGAATCAGAGATAATGAAGAACATCTGTCTAAGGTTAGCTTCTACAAGGGGACTAAGGAAGAGGGAGAGTGGACTACAATTACTTGTAAGAAAAATCGAAAGGGGGATTCCTGGTAGAGCCAAGGTAGGTGGAAATTATAGGAGTATCCAATGGCTTGTGTCAATAATCTCCCTGTAGATTGGAATCATTCAATTCTCAAGGATGTTTTTGGAGATCACAGGGAGGTTAGAGAAGTCATAATACCAACAAAGAAAGGAACAATGGAAGTAAAAGATTTTACTTTTGTTCGAATGATGAATAGGGAGGAGTTGGAGGAAGTTGTGGAAGCCATTAATGGAGTTCAAGCTGGAGGAAGAGTTTTGAGGATAAACGTTGCTAGATATGGCCCTAAGGAGATTGATAAAGGAAACAAAACTAAAAAGCCAGTAGCAATGATTAGGAAGGATGTTGGAGTGATGGAGGAAAACGGAAAAGGTAGAAAGAGGCATGCAAACCAGTAGAAAGGAATTTTGTGGGTGTTTGTTTGTTTATTTATTTATTTATTTTTATTTTTATTTTTTGGGGGGGGGGGGGGGGGGTCATTCAATTTTATTTTTTTTCTCAAATCGATTTGGGGGACTTGTTTTTTAAAGTGTATTTTGGGGATGAATAGCAGCCCAAATACTCTCTTTTTTTTGGAAGCATTATGAATGATTTTATTAGAAACAACTTGAAAAGAAGTCGAGACAAAAAAATAGGGGGCCATTTGGCATCTCTACTAATAAGAGCTTATTTGCTTATTCTAAAAAAGTAAGCTCCTATTTTAAAAATAAATTGTTTGGTAAAGCTCTAATGTTACTACTTATTTTTTAGAAACTAGCAAAAAAGCTCTTAAAAAATAAGTGATGGGCAGGTCACTTTTTCTTTAAGAGCTTACTTGACTTAAGCGAGTAGACATTTTTTACTAATTTTTGGATAAGTTTGTCCTTAAACTTTTAAAGTAATTCCCATCTTGCCCTCTTCTCTTCTCTTTACAATCTCTCTAAGGTGGGCCCACGTGATGAACAACCCATATTGAAGGTGGGGCTCCACATGATGAATGGTGCACATCAAGGTAGGCGCACATGCATGGTCACATCAAAGGTGGCCCCCACATGATGGATGATCAACATCAAGCGGGTCTCACCCAATGGACGGTTCACATCAAAGGTGAAACCCACATGATGGATAGTTGATGGGGACGTCACGCGCACGCACGCCGCCCCCCTACGCACATACGCCAGAAGAAGGAGGACCCCACCGTCGATCTGGATCAATGCGTTGTCCAGGGAGGGCCTCTTAGTTAGGAGACGAAGTTTTGATTCAAAAGAGTGGGCCCGACAATCAAAAAAAGCCCACCATGGGATCTCATGATCGTAGCCCACTAGTCGGATTGATTTCATATTTTAGGTTTTGCTTATTGTTATTATTTAGAACATCATGAACGCTTTAGATTTCTTTGTTTGGTTTTTATTTTAGTTTACTTCATCGCCAAGTAATAGGTTGCGCACATGGCGCGAGTTTTGGGGTATAGGGTTTTCCTATAAATAGACACCCCTTGTAGTTCTTTTGATTCATTGAAGATTAATAAAAATTTTATGTTTTTCTACTCTCTGAGCTGTGAAGCCTAATTGGGTGCGAAGCCCTCCCTTCTTCGAAGGGTTAACTACCGTGGTGCGAAGCCACATCTATCCCGATTCGCCCTCACCTTTTTCCATCCATATTTCTCCTCCTACAAGCATTCCATCTGCAAATCCATCAATAGTTGCAGCCGTTTTTCTCTCTACAGCAGATTTCCAGAATCTGGCCGGCCCTGCAGGAGGGCTGAAACTTCGACGGAGCACCATGCACAAACCGTGCATCGGATCGAACTGAAATTTGGAGGTTTTGGAGTCCATCCCTGGCCGACCAGGGCCAAGGTGGCCTTTTTCTTAATAGTGGGCCCCACACACGTGGGACCGTGATCACACGCACGTACGTCTGCGCCATTGTTGCTGTCCACGCACGGGAACCGTCTTCCGGTTCAAGTTTTCTTCTTATTTTACCCTCATACCAGTTTTTCATAAACTCTAACCCTAGATTGCATTATCCTTAATTTGTTTTCTCATTTTCTCACCCCTAGGGTTCCTTGAATTGAAATTGGTGAATCCCTTGGATTAGGGACTAATTGTTGTGCATGTGTGGATGATTACTGCTTATGTTTGAGCATCGTTTGGTTTATAATTTTAACAGATCCAGCCCTAACCTGTGTAGGCCTGGACCCGTGTAGTTTCCCCTTTACTTGAATGTTTGAGCTTTTGTGTAGGATGTGGAATTAATATGGATTGTTTTGAATTAGTATGATCTAAAGCCTGAGATCTTGCATATCATATTTAATTTTCCATGTCCTGCATCAATGGTGGACAATGAAGGTGAGACCACATGATGGAAGGTTGACATCAAAAGTGGGCCACATGATGAACGACCCATATTGAAGGTTGGGCCCCACATGATGGACGGTCCACAGCAAAGTTGGGACCCACATGATGGAGGGTGAACATCAAAGGTGGGGTCCCACATGATGGATGGCCCACATCAAAATGTGGCCCCGCATGGACTATCCACATCAAGTGGGCCCCACATGATGGACGGTCCATAGAAAAGGTGGGACCCACACGATGAATGACGGACATCAAAGGTGGGACTACATGATGAACGATCCATATTGAAGGTGCCCCCCACATAATGAATGGTCCACATCAAGGTGGCCCCACATAATGCATGGTTCACATCAAAGGTAGGCTCCACATGATGGATGACATGTATCAAAGTGTGGCCCAGCATGATGGACCATCCATATTAAGTGGGCCCCACTTGATGGATGGTCCACATCAAAGGTGGGACCCACAAGATGGATGATGGACATCAAAGGTGGGACCACGTGCTGGGCGCTCGACATCAAAGGTGGGCCTACATGATGGACGACCCGTATTGAAGGTGGGGCCCCACATAATGAATGATCCACATAATGGACAGAATGAGAATTACATGATGGATGGCCCACATCAAAGTGTGGCCCTTCATGATGGAGAATCCACATTAAGTGGGCCCCACATAATAGACCATCCACATCCAAGGTCTCGCATGATGGATGACCCATATCCAAAGTGGCCTGACATGATGGATGATCCACATAGAAGGTGAACCCAAGCAATAGATGGTGGACATCAAAAGTGGGCCCCACATGATGGACAACCCACTTCAAAGGTGGGGCCCACATGGACACATCAAATGTGGATTCCACATGATGGTAGTGGACATTGAGGGGCCCCACATAAAGGACAATTAACATTGACGGTGTGCCCCACATGATGGATGACCTACATCAAGGTGGGCCCCACATTAAGTACAGTCCACGTCAAAGGTCAATCCCTTAGGATAAATGGTCCACATCCAGGACATGCCTTGCATGATGGACGGCCCACTTTGAAGGTTTGGCTCACACGATAGACGATCCACATCAAAGGTGGGCTCCATATGATGGACAATCCACATCAAATGTCTGAAATAATGGATGGCCTAAATGTCTTAAAACATGAAGATTGTAACCATCCATTCTTTTGCCATTTGGGGCACGATCAATCTATGATGAGATCCGCCAAAACAACTGTCTGGATTGTTGTCTCGATTGTTCTTATAATGGAGTTGTTGTAATATCTAAAAATGACATTAACTACTCCTAAAAAAAGATCCTATTTGAACATTGTACCAAACGTGCTTATTTCAAATAAAAGCTTTTTGGTTTTTGAAAATGTGATTTTACCAATGAGCTTATTTAAAACAAGACCCAGAACAAAAGGAGCTTATTAAAGTAGCTCTTATTGAAAAGCTCTTATTAGATTAGAATAGACATGCCAAATGAGCCCAACATCTAAAGAGTGGGATTCCATTTCCAGAAAAGAACAGACTACATTCGAATCAACATGAAGATGCCCGATAGCCCACTCAACTATGTCCCTTTTTACCCTGCACACAATTTCATCCAAAGATTTAAGCTTGTTGTCGAAACAACGGGCATTGCATTTGGCCCATAAGTTCCAAAGGCCAGCCAAAAGGAGTAATCGCCATATGACTAACCTATCTTTCACCAAGTGAATGCCATGCCAGGCCCAACGCAATTGCAGAACCGATTGTGGCATTGTCCAATTCACTTCGAATAGACTGAATATGATGCAGGACAATTAACCACTTGCTCTAAAAACTCGAACTGTTAGAGTATGGCAAATTAATCCCTTTATTTCTAGCCCAAGCCCCACATCTCATGGGTTAGGACCTCGGCCGAACCCCCTTAGTGGGCTCCAAATCACATGGGCCGCCCACCCCGAGTGTGTCCCCGCATCCCACAGGCTACCCGACTCGAGCTCGGTGTGAAATGCATATTAATCACCCCTGGTAAGGAGTCTAGAACACGAGACCTCCCCCGTGGGCCCCAAATCGCATAGGTCACCCACCCCAAGTGTGCCCCTGCATCCCACAGGCGACCCCACTCGAGCCCAGTGTGAAAATGCCCTTGCATTTATCACCCCTGGTGAGGACTCTCGAACACGAGACCTCCCGCTCTGATACCAATTTGATGCAGGACAATTAACCACTTGCTCTAAAAGCTCGAACTGTTAGAGTATAGCGAATTAATCCCTTTATCTCATAGCCCAGGCCCCACATCTCATGGGTTAGGACCTCGGCCGAACCCCCTTCGTGGGCCCCAAATCACATGGGCTGCCCACCCCGAGTGTGTCCCGACATCCCACGGGTGATGGGGACATCACGCGCACACACGCCGCCCCCTACACACGTACGCAAGGAGAGGGAGGGCCCCACCGTCGATCTGGCTCGATGACGACGTCCAGGGAGGGCCTCCTAGTTAGAAGACGGGAGTTTTGGTTCATTAGAGTGGGCCCGATAATCAAGTAAAGCCAATCATGGGATCTCATGATCGGGACCCACTAGTTGGATTGATTTCATATTTTAGGTTTTGATTATTTATGCTATTTAGAATATCATGAACACTTTAGATTTCTTTGATTAGTTTTTATTTTGGTTTACTTCATCACCAAGTAATAAGTTGCGCACATGGTGCGAGTTTTAGGGTATAGGGTTTTCTTATAAATAGGCACCCCTTGTATTTTATTTTTTAATTCGATGAAGATTAATAAAAATTGCTGTGTTTTCCTGCTTATTTCTAAGTTATAAAAACCTAATTGGGTGCGAAGCCCTCCCACCTTCTTCCATCCATATTTCTCCTCCTACAAGCATTCCATCTACAAATCCATAAATATTTGCAGGCATTTCTCCATCTACAGTAGATTTCCAAAATCTGGCCCTGCAGGAGGGCTGAAACTTCGGCGGAGCACCACACACAAACCGTGCATCGGATCGAGCTGAGATTTAGGGGTTTTTGGAATCCATCCCTGGCCAACCAAAGCCAATGTGGCCTTTTTCTAAATAGTAGGCCCCACACACGTGTGGCCATGATCACATGCACGTGCGTCTGGGCCATTGTTGCTGTCCACACGTGCGGTACTTCTCTGGTTCGTCTCTCTTCTCTTTCACTCCACTTTCATCTAAAATCCCTAAACCTAACCCTAAATTACTCAAATCCTCAATTTTATGCCATTTCTTCAACCTTAGGGTTCCTTGATTTGAAATTGGTGAATTCCTTGGATTAGGGATTGATTGTCATGCATGTGTGGATGATTTCTATTTCCCTTTGAGTATTGTTTGGTTCATAATTTTTTATTGATCCAAACCTAACATGTGTAGGCCTGGACCCACATAGATTCCCCTTAGTTGAATGTTTGGACTTTTGTGTGGGATATGGAATTTGTGTAATTGTTTCTGAACTAACGTGATCTTAAGCCTGAAATCTTGCACATCATATCTGAATTTGATGTCCTGCATCAACGGGCTACCCCACTCGAGTCCGGTGTGAAATGCACATTAATCACCCCTAGTAAGGAGTCTCGAACACGAGACCTCCCCCCGTGGGCCCCAAATCGCATGGGTCACCCACCCCGAGTGTGCCCTTACATCCCACAGGCAACCCCACTCGATCCTAGTGTGAAAATGCCCCTGCATTAGAATATGTGATTCCAAAGTTTAGCAAAAGGGCAATGGATTAGGGGATGGTTTCTTTATTCCTGAAAGTTATCTATCGTTAGAACCTGCTTCCTACCCACCGGCCACATAAAGGAAGAGACCTTGGGGGGTGCCCCATAGAACCATAATGCAAAAGGGATCGCGCTTTCAGGGGAATTTCATGAAGGTCAGATCATGTTGTAAAAAGATTTTACAAAGAATGAACTAGAAGAGGATGCCAGCCACGAATCTCCATTGTCATTTGCCAAGCAACGCCACGTTCATAGATTTGAGATCTCTCAGTCCTACACCGACTTTGATCAGAGGTAGGCATACCCCGTTCCATTTTAAGGGATGAAATTTATGTTTTTTCCTCTGCGCCTTGCCACAAGAAATCCCTCCACAGCTTTTTAAGTTTCTTTATCACCGATTTCGAACACTTATAAAGGAACATGAAATATAGTGGGAGAGATTAGATAGGGTCGATTACGAGGGTGATGTGTTCGGATAAGGACAAATAACTCCCTCTCCATCTTGATAATTTCCATTCGAATCTCTCGATCACTTTACTCCACAAGTGTTTTGGGGGTTTCCCTAAAAAAAAAAAGTGGGAGACCCAAATAAGCGGAAGGAAAGGATGCCAAAACCACATCCAAATATTCTTGCAAAACTCAATAGTTCATCTTTGGAAAGCCCTATCCCAAGCATCTCGCTCTTATCTTTGTTGATTTTTAGCCTAGAAACCTCTTCGAAGCATCCCAAAATTTTTCGCAGGTTGTCTATCTTGTCCGTATCCGTATCACAGAATAGAAGAATGTCATCTACAAATTGCAAGTGGGAGATATGGGCCTGGAATTTGAGTTATTAAAACTTTACATTAAACCATGTTGTTGTCCTTTCGATCACATGTTGCTTAAGGCCTCCACAACGACTATGAATAGGAAGGGGGATAGTGGGTCGCCTTGCCTAAGACCCCTCAAAGCCTTAAAGAACCCTTTTGGGGAGCTGCTAACCAACATCAAAAAGGAAGCGGATGATACACATTCCATCATCCAGTTTATCCATTCATCACTGCATCCAATCCTGCTTAACATATATTTCATGAAGTTCCAATTAACGCGGTCGTACGCCTTTTCGATGTTGAGTTTGCATACCACCCCATTTTTCCTTTCCTTGTGTCTTGAGTCAATGCATTCATGGGCTAGAAGCACACTATCTAGAATTAGCATGTCCATGACAAAGGGATAAAACCTTCCTGAATCGGGTAGCCAATACTTTGGCCAATATTTTGTAAGGACTCCCGATGAGGCCGATAGGTCTATAATCGAATACAAATTCCGCACCTTCTTTTAGGGAATAAGAAGAAAAAAAGTGGCCCACATCCCTCCAAGAAGACAACCCTTGGTATGGAATTCTTGAATGAACTCAAGACTTCCATCTTAACCGTGTCCCAGAAGGCTTGAAATAAGTGAATGAGGAACCCAGCGAGTACCGATGCCTTGTCGCTCCCCAATGAGTCAATGGCTTCCTTTATTTCCTCTTCTAAGATGGGCCTCTCAAGGGACTTCTCATCCAAACCTAAAATCTTGCGAAATTGTAAGTTGTCTAATGTAGGGTGCGACCAATCTTCATTAGATAGAAATTTAGATTAAAAATCTACTATAGCTTTGCATATTGCTTCCTTATCTTCTATTCTTTCTCCATCAACTGAAATGTTGCTGATATGATTGTTCCTAGCCCAGACACTAGCTTTTCCACGGAAGAAAGAAGTGTTATTGTCACCTTCCTTGAGCCACACGACCCGCAATCTTTGCCTCCATATAATTTCTTTTTGCTTTAAAAGCTTAAGAGTATTTAACAGAGAGAGAGTCGTCTGTTTTGGTCTGCAACAGATAATGAGCCGGCCTCTTCTTTCATCTCTAAATCGTAAATCTCACTGATGATACTATCAATCTTCTTTGATCTTCCGTTATATACCTTCTCCTTCCAAAGTAATAATTTTGCTTTAAGTAATTTGAGTTTCTAGAATAATGTATTTGTTGCTGACCCTGAGACTGAAAATGAATTGTGAAATTATCGACTTCCAGCCAAGCAAGCTCGGAGCAGAAAGGCTTGGGTCCCCAATTGTCTTCCTTGACTTCAAGAAGGATCGGTTGATGGTTGGATGTGGTTCTTGGAAGGGCTTGTAAGAATGTCATTGGAAACTTGTTTGCCCACTTAGGCAAGATCATAAATCTATCCAACCTTGCCAGCACTGGACTCTCTCTTCCATTTGACCAAGTGAACTTAGCTCCCTTCATTGGAATATCAATCATATCGTTTCGTCACCCATTCCTCGAAACCTTTCATGCTTTTGGTGACTCGGCCAGTAGGAGACTTCTCGTGCAGAAATCTAATTACGATGAAGTCTCCCCCTACGCACAAGGGAAGATTAAACATTGATCTGACTTGATTTGGTTCCTCCCAAAAGAGATTTCTATCGGTCAGAATACACAGGCCATAGACAGCGGAGAAGAGCCATTTGAATTGAGATGCTTTGTCCCTGAAAATTACAGAGACTGAAAAAGATCCTATATGGTGTCCATCTGCCACCCAAATGTCTTTGTTCCATGCTACCAAAATTCCACCTATTGTACCTTGAGCGTTAAGAACAGCCCATCCTGCATTCTTTATGCCCCATAGAGATCGAAGAATGCTATCATCAAACCCATCCAGCTTAGTCTCTTGAAGAGTTTCTATTTTGAACTTTTTGCAAACCTCTTTGATTTTATTACGCTTGTCGTAATTCCCTAGGCCCCTGATATTCCAGGAAAGAATCTTCATTGATGTAGTAGTTTTGATCCCCTACACTTATGGGCCTCGCCGATGATGCTAATGATGTCATAGTTTACTGAGCTTCCGAGGCTCAGCAGTCCCCTCCATCCTTTTGGGAATTTTGGCATGGGTTTCTATTTGGACTGTATCCTCATCTTTCTTTTGCTTCATTCTTCGACGAATTTCATAAAGGCTTGGACATCATCATCTTCTAGGCCGAACATCAAACCAATGGATCTGCCTACTGATCTGAGCATATCTTTATACCATTCCCTCTCCGAGTTTAACAGAACATTGGGGCCTTGGGAAGACTCGTCAAGAAGGAATGGGGAAGGGGAGAGCAAACTCGTGTAGGGATCTCCCTTGCTACTTGAAGAGGGGTAACGTCCAATGCGTCATCAAAAAATTTCGAATTAGAATCCTCCATTGGCGATTCACCCTTTCCGAGATACCTGTCGCAAATCTCTAATGCTATCTCTTTTGCTGGTTGAGGGGACTCTCCATCTCCAATTTAGGTTAAATTGTTGAAGACGCCAGCTTCCACGAAAAAGCCAGGAGAACAGGGCGACCTGTTAATGAAGGCGTGAGACGAAGAAACTCGACCATCCTCGATTCAAGTTAGATGAAAAATGTCCACTACAGAAACTGATCAAATTTTGATGTGAAAGAGAAGACATGAACACTTCGTCGACTTCAAGTGAAAGGATGCGTGCCTCCTCCCGGCACACGAGGGAAAGAATTAAATCACATGTTCCGGTGTGGGGAAGCACGTGGGAAGAACCTAAAGCGTGTGGAGCGTGGGAGGGAGCCACGTCTTCCTCTAGTTGTAACCTATCTGGAGCTCGATCGATGAGGGAACAGTTGATGATGTCTCTCGAACCCTCCACAAGACATCTATGCAGATGGAGAGCTAGGTCGGATCCGAGGCATGAGCGAAACCTCAAAACAAAACAAACAAACAAACAAAAACCCTCCATCCGCATGACATCGAGCCTGTGCCAGAGCCCGAGCCTCCACCCAAACCTCCTTGAAAGGCGCCCACCAAGTCTCCTTAAAGCAAGAGGGTCGATCCAAACGAATTGTGTCTTCAACCAAGCCTCCTCCCTCCAACATCTTCTACCACGTTGCCTCTCTCCAACCTTCTTCTCGATGTTGAGCTTTGCAGGAGCATCGAATTTGTGCTCCTTCCTCTCCTTCGTCCAAGGTAGGATTTTTGGGGCTGAAACATCAAACTCTCTTCTTCCATACTTCTCCACACCTACAGGGAGGGGACCCCTCAATTGAGTTCTCATCACCCCCACTATTACTCTGCCTTCTCCGATCCAGAGATCTATTGATGTTGGTTCATTACATGCAATGCTTTAAATATCAACAATATCAGCCGATATATCCCATGATATATCTTGTATCCCACTTGTGTGATACGAAACGCACGGGTAGTGTCGATATATCCCACATGTTCGATTCGGAGAGCATTTTCAATTTTTTATCCCTTTTTTTTTTGTTGAAATTATGTTAAATCAGTGTCAAATGTTATAAATCCATTGGTTCTTCATGTTTTGCATGAAAAATCATGAAATTGGAGCTTTGATTTCAATATCCATTGGTTCTTCATGTATTCCATGTTTTTTTCCGAAATTTTCTTTAAAGCAGCTGTCAATTGAGACTAATTTTGAAGCATTTAGGAGTATTTGATGAAATGATCATCGCAAACACTCTAAATTCAAAATTTGAGTGTAGGTGGTCCGATTTGGGAAATTTTCAAAATTTCCCCAAATTGTGCAATGTTGCACTCCAAACATGAAATCAAGCATGTATGAGGGCTGATATACTGATTTGTTAAATCCTTGTCAATTTTCGAAAAATAAAAATCATTTTTAATTAAAAATTATTAAAATATTTTTGTCAAAATTTCCCTTCAACCAACTGTCAATTGAGACCAATTTCGAAGTATTTAGGAGTGTTTGATGAAATGATAATCATATACACTCTAAATGCTATGCATTCACTTTGAATATAGTTACATTAATTCAGTTAGACAGCGCATAGCTTATGACCTTATACAAAGGAAACCTATTATGTGCACTTCTTTTTTGAGATGTTATGATTCAAAAGTGTGTATTAAGGTCTTATAAAAAAAAAATTATAAAAAAAAAAAAAAAAAAAAAAAAAAAAAAAAAACAATCCCTGAAGTTTCATTAAAAAAAATAAAAATTCAACCATTTTCCCATTGTTTCCCCATGTTTCCCAAAAAGTGTGATAAATTACCCGATACAAACGATATACCCCATTCAATAACCGATATGTATTTGTATCCCAAGGATGAGAAGCTTAACACGATACCGATATTTCGAACATTGATTACAAGTGCTCCATCTTCTAATGTATAACCTTGCCGAACTGATTTCATCGCCATTGATTGTGGCCCAATTGATTTCCAGTATCTCACAAGGGCAAGATCCGAGGGCCCTAAACACCTCTTCTACCCAAAGTTCTAGCGGAATGCCCCACAACAAGTACCATACATCACTTTCTCCAAATATGGATTTGTCTTCCCATTTGTGTACCTCCAGAACAGGGCCATGCATTGCTATCACTTGGTTGACAATGGCATCTATAGAAATCAAAACCCAGAGTTCAGAGTCTCTAAGTGGTTTAAAATGCACTCGTCGGTCTTGAGCTTGCAACAAGTTTCAAACCACGTTTGGATTTTGTTGATCGATGCTTCTTTCCTTGTGATGATCAAGAGAGAATGGGAGAACCGTGACCTGATCCTCTTTAAGAGTTACAGGCTTCCGGCTTGAAGTTGACCACCGGATGTTCCCCTTCTTGTTCTTTCCACGCCCAAATCGTAGAGGCACTACTGGTTTCAAAGGGTTTTCTGGATACTTCTGACGTTTCTTGGATCTCCTTTTTTCCTACTACCGCATCCAAATAGGATTTATGAATCCATACCTATTTTTGTTTGCCTCTTGATTGGCCCCCTTTCCCTATTCTTGCCTTCTTTCATCGACATGTTTTCCCCCTTATGTTGTGTATGCGTTGCTCCCAACCCCCCTTCTGTCCCATAAGATATAGCCACTTCACCGATCTTCTCCTTCCTGAGGGGACTGTACCCACCGCCCTACCCGGACCAAAGCGGGCTCTTTGTGCGGTTATCGGCCTCCCATCGAAGATTTGCCCATGAATCTCCCTAACTACTCTTTTTAGATCTTCTTCTAATTGCATTCCTATTTATATGATTTTTTGAATTTTTTAAATTTCTTTTTGAATCTAGTTGTTTTAAGTAATTTGAACATACATTCATGTATGAGATCAACGCAATTACTCTTGCACCTTTTTTTTTGTTTATCACTTTCTTAACGCATTGTGGTTTTTTTTTAAAAATGGTTATATGCTATTCTATTAACTTTTTAGTTTAAAAATATTATCATTTTCTTTTTTACTGTTTTTGTGTTGATTTTTATTTTTTTTTCATTGTACAATGTTAATATGCTGCTCTTTGGCTTAGGGCAAGGCGTCTATCAATACTCAAATTCAAAATGCTAAACATTCTCTTAAAAATTTTCGATCTATTATTTGACGTGATCCCTCTCCCTCCAATTTGGTTTGTGAGAGGACTGATAAAGCCTATGTTGCCCATCTCCAAGCTCTTGATATTTCTGTTTTTAAGCAAAAAGCCCGCTCTTCTAATCTTAATCATAGCGATAAAAAAAAAAAAATCAAGTTCTTTTACACTATGATTAAGGCTAAGCAATCGTCTTCTAGAATTTAAGAAATTTCTGATTCGAATGATTATCTTTGTTTTGAACAACTTGAGATTAAAGATGCTCTTGTTGATCATTTTTTGTAAAATTCTTGCTCCTAGTCCTTCCTCTTTGGAGGTTGACCTTAGCTCTATGGCTAATCTTTGAAAAATATCTAATGAACAAAGTGTCATCTATTACAGGCCAGTTTCCAAGATGAAATTGAAGGAGCTATTATGCTGGCTATCTTAAATAAGGCTCCTGGGCCTGACAATTTTAATGCTCATTTTTTATAACGTGTACCAGCCAATCATAGGAGCTAATGTCTGCAAAGCTATATCTAGTTTCTTCTTGTCTACTTCTCTTCTAAATCAAGTTAAGAATACCTTCATTGCTCTCATCCCTAAAACTAATAAAATTGAAAGCATTGATAATCTTTAGACCCAAATCCTTAACTAATGAGCTTTATAAGATTATTGCTAGAATCATTGTGGGCAGATGAAATCCATTACACCTCAAATCATAAGTCAATCTCAATCTGCCTTTATCCCGAGAAGGATAACTCAAATAATATCCTTCTTAACCATGACTTAGTCCATACAATCCACCTATATTTTGGGTCCGCAAGGATGTGCATTCAGGTTAATTTATTTGAAGCCTTTGATAGTGTTAGTTGGGATTTTCTCAAGTCTCTCAGAGATCTTAATTTTCCTAATCAATGAATTAAATGTATTGAAGCTTGCATTGTTTATCCTTCCTTCCCTACTATTGTTAATGAGAAGCTTCTGGGTTTCTAAGAGTAATAGAGACCTGCGTCAAGGGGACCCTTTATCCCATTTTTTCTCTATTGTTATGGAAATGTTTTCAGCTTTATTTATCAAATGCCATAACAATGGTTTTATTAGATCCCCTTTTTCTAAAGATGAGGTGACTATATCTCATCTCCTTTTGGCATATGATTTAATGATTTTTTTCTAATGCTAGTGCCTTTTTTTTATAATGGAACTAATGCTGACCCTATCACTGCCATGAATCTTAAAGGGTTGCTTAATAATTTGAGTCTCCACTCGGGTTTGCATATTAGCTTAGATAAGAGTGAAATCAATGTTTCTGGTTCCTACAACTGCAAGGATGTTCTCTCTTCTATTCTCTCTATAAGAATGGGTGAACTTCCAATCAAATATTTAGGTCTCCCCCTTCTTCTGGTAGGCTTCATTTGAGAGAATGCCACCCTATTATTGAGAAATTGAATAAGAGATTGGGAGGTTGGAAGATGGCTCTCCTTTCTTTTTCTGGGCATCTTAAGCTTATCAAGTCCATCATATCTAGCTTGCACCTTTTTTTGGAGTAATGCTTTTTTACTACCCAAATGTTGCCTGGTTCTTATTGAAAAGCACATGAGGCAATTCCTGAGGGGAGGCTCCAAAGTCCACTCTGTGGGATGGAAGGATGTGTTAGTCCAAAGAAGATGGTGGTCTTGGAATTATTTCTCTCGAGTTCTCTAGTCAGGCTTGTCTTTTAAAGCAATTCGAGAAGATCCTTACTAGAGACCAAAGCCTGTGGGAATCCTAATTCCTAGGTCTAAGCAAAATATATTCGAGAAGATCCATCTGGGCCCTAAAAATCCCTTTAAATGCTTCTTGGGCTCAGAGAAGTATTCTCTCAGTCCACCCTCTTGCCTTTGCAAATACTAAGTTTCTTATTGGGTATGGTGATTCTACCAACTTTTGGTATGATCCCTGGTTAGAAAATGGCAACCTTGCTACCCAATTTGGTAGGAGGGTGGTCTACTGTCTTGACATTCGGACAACACCAAAGTTAGTGCTTTCATTCAAAATGGAATTTGGAATATGCCTCATTCTTCTTCGAGGGATCTTGCTCAGATCATAAATGAAATTAAAGAAATCAACATTTATCAATACGATGATGAGATAATATGGAAACCCGATATTGTTGGCGGTATGACCTACTTTGGTTTAGAGGTCACATCCCGAAACATTCATTTTCTGCTTGGTTTTCCTCTCGTGGGAGGTTAATGACTAAAGATAGTTTTCCCACTTTGGTATTATGTCTTCCAGTCTTAATTGCTCTTTTTGGTTCTACAGTTTTGAATCATAAGAGCATTTGTTCTTTAAATGCAATTATATTTGTTGGATTTGGAAATGTCTGCATATTAAGCTTAATATAGGCAATCCAATTCATATTAATAGTTTTTATGTTGTTACCTTTCTTATTAATTCTATGCCATCTAGCTCCAGTTGTGCTATTATAGCTAAGCTTTATTTTCTTGCACTTGTGTGGCACGTTCGAAGAGAAATAAACTCCTGTATTTATCTCAGAAAGAAGTTGGTAAGGAAATTCTACTTAAGCTCATTGTTGAGGATATTAAGAGGTATTTTATTTTTGAGGGCTAGTAGTGATTTGCCCACTACTATTGCTTCTCATTGGGATCTTCCCCCTACTATCTCTCATATTACCAAAACAAGTGATATTGCACTTTCCTCTTCTTATCATTCTAGGAGTTGGTACCTTTGTGGTGCTCTATCTAATTCTAGGATTGGCATTCTTTATTTTTCCCCTCCCTTAAAGCATGCTAGGGTAATGTTTCAGAGGCTAGAGGGGAGGACATAACTAGTTCTATTCTGTCTTTTATTTCTCTTGGCTTGATGAGACTTTCTAAGGCTAATATTTCAAGTGTTCAAGTTGAACTTGAAGTGCCCGGTTCTGATATTATGAAGATCGTCTTAACTCCTTCGAACTCCCTTTGGAAGTTGCATTTAAAAGCTAGAGTTGCCAACAATTTGTTGTCCAGAGCTTAAGCCTCTCTCCCTCACCTCTCCATCATGCAAGAAGATTGTTGCTAATCTTGCGAGTATCCTTATGTTGGGCCCCGTACGCAGTTTGTGTTGTTAGCTACTACTCATGCCTTTATATAGGTTTCCTCCCTGCCCCAGGGTGGTGTTTTTCTTTCTTTTCTTTTTTCCCTTAACCAAGAAGTGGATGTCTTTCCTTGGCCCAAGGTATGGGCCTTTTTTTGTTTTGTTTTTTTTCCCTTTTTCCCTTTTTTTCTTCTCCTTTCCTTTTTCTTGTGTTGAGGGCTTCGGCTTCCTCGTTCTTTGTATTCTTGGGCTTTTGCCCTTAGTTACTCTAGGTTGTATTTTTTTTCTCGCTTTTCGGCATGCATCTTAATAAAAATTTCAGTTCTCTAAAAATAAGTAAACAAAAAATAATAATAAATAAATAAATATTCAGATTCTTAAGATCCCTAGGATCCCCATGCAGATACAATCAAATCCCTAAGAAATTGTAAATTGATGGCTAAGATTATACCTAAAATTCTTGTCCACAGGAAATCCGAAGACAACCTTCCAACATGGGAAAACTCTCCTTGATCTATCTTAGAAAAGAGGTGAGTAGAGAAACGCATCATCTGCTGAGTAGGGTTGGGCATGAATACCTAAAGCCGCCTAATGATGGGCCCACAGCCCTACACGAGAGAGAGAGAGAGAGAGAGAGAGAGAGAGAGAGAGAGGATTGTCCCTCTTCTTCTCCTCTTCTTCACTTCTTTTTCTCTCTTTAGACATCCCAAGGGGTGGGGACGTCCAATGCTCTCTCTCTACTGGGATAGGATCTATTTATGAGGAGATGAGGCTTCGAATGAACACCAGTTATGGTGCATATCACCCCTACATACTTTAGAATGACCTACACCACCAAACGTTTATACGTCTGCCTTATACATGCACCAAAACTGATCAAATCCTTCTGCTCAACATGGCCACCATCCTTAACCAATTCCCATGCTGGTCTAAGAAATGAATCACCATTTCTTGACCATTGAATCTCTCCCATCAAATGCGATTAACACAGTTTACTAGTAAAAAACAAAAGATAGGAATAGATAAAATCAATTGATCAAACATATAAAACATTTAAAAATAGTTGCATCTAAGTAAAATAAAATAAATAAATAAAAAGTGGCAGCTTTTGAGTTAGCAGTTCTTCCTTAATGTTATGAGTTATTAAGTTACTTATGAGCAAGGTGTACCAAATCGATTACGTATCGGTCGTAATAGCCGATATGTGGCGGTAACGGTCGAGTCCGTTACGTGATACGGAGGTCGAAATGGTGACCCCCCAGGTTTTTTGCTTGGATCGGCCGTCATGGGGGCCATAACGCCCCATTTACTGCCCCATAATGGTCAGGGCGTAACGGTCATAAACCGTTAGTTTTTTTTCGTCTTTTTAAGTTGCGATTTTCTCATTTTTTTTTGGCATTTTTCTCTTCCAAATTATTTCCTAAACTATTTTACTGCAAATTTTGACCACTCTTAACTTGAATTTCAAGATCAAAACAAGTTATTTTAATGTTTTATTGAACCGAAGCTCCGTGGGCCATTTTCTAAAAAATCTTCAAAAATAGGTATTCCTACCTTACTCTTTTTATTGAATCTCTATTGTTATGGTTGAATATGATGCATTATTCAAAGTAGAACATATGAATGTATATTTTACAGATTATGCAACTGATTTTCTCTTCTTCTTTTTTGGAATATTTTCAGTCAATTTTTAAAAATTAGCAAACACTTACACATGGGAGATATTTTGATATTAAATCTATTCTAATATATCAATCATTAGTATCAGATAGTTAGAAAATTAAATCTATAAGTTTTGCAATCAATTCCAGGTTGTCAGGTTCATATATTCATCAAACCACCCGTTACAACTTTCTCACCAAAGAGTGGACCGTTACACCACCATAAACACGTTCAAAATTATAAATGAATGCATATTTGAAATATTTAAAATTTTCTACATTTAATAGATTTTTTTTTTGGATTTTCTTAAAGAGCGAGCGAGAGAGAGAGAGAGAGAGAGAGAGAGAGAGAGAGAATTTCTGACTATTACAAAGGGCGTATCGGCCGTTACGGCCCGTAACCATATCGGTAACGGTGGGCATCGTTACAGCAATGGTACGGTACACCTCGCTTATGAATCTTTATGTGGCATTTTATAATGTTATCTTCTCTAATGATTGTTGGTTACATTTTAAACCCTTTATTTTGATATGCACCTAAATATCAAAAAAATGATGAAATTTGTACCCAACTGAAAAATGTTATTAAGAGGTTGGGACCAAACATCAATCAACAAGTCAATGCCATCAACGAGGTTAACCAATGTTTATAATTAGAATTTCAAATACATTTTTTTAACTCATTATTTTATCCTTCACAGGTGGAGACGTGCACTTAGGATGCATAGCTTTAGAGATCCACTTGCATTGGTTTAGAACTTTTTTTTTCTGAGGTAAAGAACTTTTTGTTAAAGGCACAGAGATACGCAAAAAACAAACAGCCCTGCTTTCACATACCAAACATATGGTCAGAGGCCTTAATAGAACTTACCCAAGAAGATACTCTTCATTATCACGAAGACATCTTGATCTAACTCACTCTTATCTTGGAAAGAGCAATGTTTCACTGACTCTACATTCTTCATAAACAAAAGGTATCCACTGGGATGCCAGTGATCTTTTTTGCAAGTTGTCAATTATGAGCACCCTATTCTTACCCACTAACCAAGCAAAAGCTGCCACCTTTTTTTTTTTTTTTTTTTTGGGGGGGGGGCATATGACCAAACAAAGGACATATGAGCGCACGTCCCACCTGAAGGATTTGCAACCAATAAGCTATAGGAGCAAACAGAAAACCAGTCAGACGCTTGACATGCAGGAGCCTCATTAAGAGCCTTATGAATTCCGCCGCCTCATCATCCGAAAGATTCTTCCTACAAGGGGGACCTTAAACCACAATGCCACTAGAAAAGGAGCACTACACCACAAAAATGTTCCGGTTCAGGGCAAGGTTGGCAATCAACGGGAACTCCTAGAGAGTATGCTCACTATTCCATAAATCATGCCAAAACATAATCCTCTTTCCATCACTGCACGAGAACCCAACCCCCCTCTTTAAAACTGCCTACCACTCTGCCAACCACCTTCCACATCCTAGGAGCCCTATAAGAAGATGATTCCTTCACCAACCAACCCTCTACATGAACACTATATTTACTTGCAATCACCTCCCTCTACATCCTCCCTTCTTATCCTCGCTCCCCCTTCCCGGTATGGCTTGCACACCTCGCCCGCCTAAGAAGTTGGAATTATTTCTTCACTTTGGTACCTTGCCATAGAAAATCACGCTTCGGCCTTTCCAACCATACCAACAACACCAATGGGCATTTGAAAAGGGCCATGTAATATATCAAAAGAAGTGACAATGCAGCTTTAATCAGCGTGAACCTCAACTTATGTTTTTGGAAACTTATAAACTGATATAAGTTATTTGTTATCTAGGCATCTAGCTAGTGGACCAATTATGGAGAAAGTGCACCTAATCTCAAGAGGTTGCCACAAAAATTCTAAGCTAGAGATCATCCTTTGCTAGTTGTGTGAGGAATTGGAGAACTTTCTCCCTCATCCATTCAAAGCAACAAAATAGGATAAAGGCACTAAGTTGGAGAAGTTGTTATTCCTTTACTACAACATCAAGCTAAGGTTAAGAAATATGAAGAAGGTAAGAAAGTAAAATAACACCGGAACACAATACTGTCCAATAAATTTGGATTACAACGTTGCTAAATATTACCACTTTTGTCATGATTGGAAGTGGACAAAGGAAGAAAGACGAGGAGGTAGCTGACAGGGAGGAACAAGAGAAAATGGATCTCAAAGAAACAACTCAGCTTTAAAATCGTCCAAAGTCGATTGTTGAAAATGATAACAAAATGGTAGTGGGTGTTTTAAATATCGACGATATCGGCCGATATATCCCACGATATATCTTGTATACCACCTATGCAATACAGAATGCACAGGTACCATCGATATATCCCACATGTTCGATCCAGTGAGCATTTTCAATTTCTGATCCTTTTTTTTTTTGTTGAAATTACGTTAAATTAGTGTCAAATGGTTATAACTAATTTCGAAATATTTACGAGTGTTTGATGGAATGATCATCACATACACTCTAAATGTTATGTATTCAATTTGAATATAGTTGCATTAGTTCAGTTAGACAATGCATGGCTTAAGAACCTATACAAAGGAAACCTATTATATGCACTTGTTTTTTGAGATGTTATGATTTAAAAGTGTGTATAAGGTCTTTTTTAACAATCCTGAAGTTTCATTGAAAAATTCAACCATTTTCTCAATGTTTCCCAAAAAGTGCGATAAATTACCCGATACAAATAATATATTCCGTGCGATAACCGATATATATCTATATCCCAAGGATGCGATACGTAACGCGATACCGATATTTCAAACACTGACAGCCACGTATTCAAAAATAGTTACCTAACAACTGTTACAACCATTAAATGGCCATTACGGAAAAAAAATAAAATAAAAAATGGACCGTAATGGGCGTTACGGGGCTGATGGGGAGGGGGGCCTTAACATCCATTATGGGTGCCATAATAACTATCATAGCCCATACTGTAACAGTAGTTATGGTAGCCGTAATGGCCACCGTTATTGTTATTTAATACCTTGGCAGTAGCCCGACTAAGTTTGACGACTGTAGCATTAATAGACAATGCCTATGGCAAAGATCATCATAGTAGTGGTGGTGGTGATGGTGGTGGTGAGAGTGGCTAGCACCTATCCTTATCCACATAATGACACCAAATCCCTCCATGCCACCTCTTGGAAAGAGCCCAATTACAATGACCAGCCATGGAGACGATGGTGGCGATGATGAGGTCCCTGATTATCAAGATTATCGTGATGATGGCAGTAGTGGTGGTTAGAGGGTGCATGCTTATGATGACGAGCCTGTGCCTCCCTCTTAGATGATGTAGTCTCCATGGCCAAACTAGCCGACCCTATATCCATATGGTTAATACGGGGATATTAGTAGCAAGTAGCAACCACCACCAAAACCGCCATCCGGTGCTGACAGATATGATTACTTGTTCAGCCATCCTCCTCAATTTTGTCACATGGTTATAGTCAATGCAATACAACGACCCAAAAGATGATGACGATGCTAAGGTTCCTCGACAATCCTTCTACTATTGACAAGGTAAGAATGCTTGGAGATCCAGACACATGCTAGCGTATAATTTATATGCTTTTCAATATTCTAAACCTTAGTAATAGCATATGGTAGTACTCTTTCCTATAATCTATGCCTAATGCCTAATTCCGTAGTATAGTCTAAATTTTTCTTTATATATCATGACATGAACTGATGAACATGATAGTCGAATGATTGATAGATGTTGATAATATCATATATGTACCAATTTATGACATAAGCTGATCCCAATTGGTTGGGATAAGGCATAGATGACGATGATATTAATTTGTGACATGCACTAAAATTATAGCTCAAAGCCTCAGCATCACAGCTTACAACCGGCCATCCCACTAGACAGCATTCTTACCAAAGAATGGTCCGATACACAGTGGAATAAAGTTTAAAACACACACACACAAAGACAGATTCTTATAAATATATCAATTTTCCCTTTTAGCTTTTTCAAATATTTTTCCAAATCTTTTTGGCTTAAAAATTTTCGATCAACATGGTCCAATATAGGCCCAATACCTATCAGGGACACGGACCCAATATGCCCACCAATACTAACATTCAGAACCATGTTGCGCACTTGACCCAAGAACATTGAGCAAAATGGAAGACGCTACTATTTGTAAGGAAATTGGGAACTATTGAAGGTGAATCATGTCCAAGAGGGCAAGGAATCAAAGGCGTGCTCCATATTTGGAAATAGCCCACCAAGAATGGCGTATACAAGTTGCATGAAAAGGCACCACATGAGAAGTACCCTCCTAATGCTGCAACTCGAGGACGAGTTCTTTTTGGAGATTGGTGAAATTAATATTAGCAGACCCATCATCCCACATGTGGCCACACTTGACCACTCTCGGGGCCCCACAAGATCACATGTGTGGACCACTTGACAGCACATGAGGGAGAAGGTGATGCTCTGTTGCTTGTTACATCTAGAACACCTTTACTTCAAGACTAATGTTTAGTGCGGATTTGTATTTCAAGTAGGGGCATTTAAGTAAATTTCATTTGCATAAGGGTTATCTTTGTTCTTAGGCTATAAATCCACTTTCTAGCCATGTGACTCCTGGCTTATTATAAGATGAAAAATGTCCGTTGTTTCGAGAGAAAAGCATGTTGCTTTTCATTGGGATGTATTGCCAGATCTATCCTCTAATTTCTTCATTCTTCATTTTTCTTTTTCTTTTTTATTTTTTTTGAAAGATTTCATTCTTCTATTTTTATAGGTAACAAAAATGTAATCGAACTCTTCGTTGAATTATTTTATAAATTCCATCGAATCTGGAAAGTTCAAGAGCTTTTGCGACTTTTGAGACTTCGGATTTGAAGCAATCTGGCATTCCAGTTGCGTTAGTAATCTTGGTTCTGCTGCTATTGAGGGAAGGGCAGGATTAGGGAAGATAAAGGGTGTTTCATGTGGTGTATGTGTTCCACTACACCAAGCGCGGTTGCATGTGGTGGAGGCCCCGCTCTTAGGGATGCACTTAGTGTCTTCAATAGCAAGTTCAATGGGGAAGTCATAGTGAACAGAGATTCATCCGATGTCATTGAATGGCAACAAAAGTTGTTTTTAGAGTAGTGGGAGCTGGTTTTATTTTCAAAGATATTTCCCACTAGGCTAAACATTTCGTTTACTCATGTTCTCAGAAAGGCTAATTCCATTGCCAAGTATTGGCTAAGGAGGGTGCAGGACAACCAGCTCTTTGTATTGGGAACTCATTTGCCCTAGCTTTATGCTTTTGGTTTAGTGAAATTATCATTACTTCTCAGAAAGAAGGGTTCCAACCTATTTTGTGGCAACTACAAGACAGATTGCTCTTTGAATTTCTACGTAAACTTGAAAAAAAAAAGAAAAAAAAAAAAACGTACATATCGAGAAGTGATGCACTCAGTAGTAGAAATACAACTAGACATGCAAATCCATTTACCTGGCCGAGCATTGCAGCTTCTGCTTCTATGCCACCAACTCCCCAGCCAGCAACGCCCAGCCCATCTATCATAGTAGTGTGTGAATCAGTGCCAACAACACTGTCAGGGTAAAGTATGCCACCAGTATTAAACACGACACGGCCAAGATACTCTAGGTTCACCTGGAAATCAACCAACCAAAACTCATTTTTTTCCAACACATCCATAAAAAAAAAATGAAATACCAGTCTGAACATCAAGCTCATACAGCTTTCAATGTACAATTCTTATTACCTGGTGAACAATCCCAGACCCTGGAGGAACAACAAGCATGTTACGGAATGCACTGGATCCCCACTTCAGAAAACCAAATCTTTCTTGGTTGCGACGGAACTCATGCTCCATGTTTGCCTGCACTGCATTTTCTGATCTTGCCACATCAACCTGAACTGAGTGATCAATAACAAGATCCACAGGCACCTGCATGCATGGCATTATAGTATCATATTAAAGCCGATAGAAAAAAATATGCCTAGAAATTTTTGAATGACGGAAGAGGCAAATATATTGAACAAAATATCATCTTCCACTTTCTATACATAAAATACTGTGTTATTACCTTTTAATGCCACATATCAAAAAATCAGCCATTCCCCAAAATGGAGTTCCAATTCAAAACAGTAACCACAAAGTCTGTTTTCAGTTGTGTAAGAATAGAATTTTCCAAGTGGCAACTCAAAAATCCATCCAAAGTCATTTCTTCAAGTTGTTACCTGCAGACTGCTCAATTAAATGACGAATCCAGTGTGATCAGCTGCATATCATTGGATTATGATTAAATGCTATGCTTCTTCCCCTACAGGTCACCCTTTCTCTTAACTTGCTTGAATGGGTACAGATATGCAGCAATTCTGGCAGAGGTCATTTTCACATATGTAAATTGTCTAAGGTTTTGAGTGTTCTTCAACAGTTTATAAACTTCGGGGGCACTCTTACTGTAGCTCGTCATGATACATACCCACCATGGAGCCAGTTGTAGCTTTTGATCTTTGATATTCTTTCCTCGATCCAACTCTCCCTTGCAGTCAGCCCCCACCATTGCATCTCATATCAAATTCGTATGCCCTGAAGGTGGATCAGATTGGCTTGGCAGGCATCCCAGGTAATCAGATAAGATTGGTTCCATTTTTGCTCATGGTGGTCACAGATGCATTCATCATGATGGACAAATTGCAGATGATATCCCCCATGGAAGGTGAAAGTGAATCCTTGAGAGGAGCAGGATAAGAGCGGTGTCTTCTCAGTCGAGTCATTTTACAAAATGCTATCGAATCAAATGGGAGTGGGCCTCATGCTAATTCAGTTGTTGCCCTCATATGGATGTTTCTGGGCTCTCCTCGGGTGGTGGCTTTTGAAAGGTTGGTTGGGAGGAATAAGGTTCTCAGTATCGACCATCCGAGAAGTAGCAGTATGATCATCCCCACCACTTGCATCCTGTGTCTTGGAGGTTAAGAGAGTGGACCATATATTCCTCCATTGCATCTTCTCTCTTAAAGATTTGGTGTTGGTCCTAACCCTATTTGGTATAGCTTGGGTGATGATAGAAAAGGATTCAAGATCACTTGCAAGCTTGGTTGGGTGGGACCAATGGTAGGGCTGGCAATATGCTGGGCCTGGGCCAGGCAAAATCAATAATTTGAATAGGCCCAGCCCGATAAACCCAGGCCAACAAGTTCAAAATCTAGGCCCAAGACCCATCCATTGCCAGGCTTAACCAAGGGCAGAAAGAGGAGCCTTGTGGCACTTATCTTTGCTCACCAGTTTCTGGTCGCTTTGAAGGAGAGGAATAACACAACTTTGGTAACAAGCCCAAACCAAACGAAGTTGTTTTTCAAATTACTAAGAATAGAACAGTGAGTTGGGTGCTGGCCTGCTGGGGCAAAAAGAATTTCCATGGTGTTAATAGGGAGTCAACTGGTGCTGGATGAGGCTTTATCTTGATTTTGTATTTTCATATGATTCATCATTGTCGGTTTTCTTGTTTGGTCACACTGGCCCTCTTGTTTCCTTTTGCTTTTAATAAAAGTTATCATTACCATTCCTATATATATATATATATATATATATATATATATATATGGGAAAAGGTTCTATACGGTCAAGCTCATGGGAACTCCCCATGAGGTCGAGCTGTGTGGGCCCCACCATGATGTATGTCGAACATCTACCCCATCAGTCGGATGCACCATTCCATAGTGGGCCTAGGGCTTAGAAATCAAGTCAATCTGTGACTTGTGTGGACCACACCACATACAAAAGTTGAGAGGAGTTACCCTCCATTAAAACATTCATAATCATTGTTTGGGCCCACCGAGATGTGGTTCACAAATCCAGCCCATCCATTATGTGTGTCCCACTTGGATGAGGGGTCAGACCAAGTTTCATATGCATCCAAATTTCAAGTGGGCCCCACCAAGTTCTTTTATATGTTTTAGGCATGTCTTCACATGATTTTAGATGGTATGGCCCACCTGAGTTCCGTATACGGCTGATTTTTGGGATATCCCATAATTTAAAGGGGACCCATCAAATGCACGGTGTTGATGTTCGACATGCATCACGTTGGGGCCCACACAGCTCGACCTCCCATGAGGTCGACCACATAGAACCATCTCTCTCTCTCTCTCTCTCTCTCTCTCTCTCTCTCTCTCTCTCTCTCTCTCTCTCTCTCTCTCTCTCTCTATATATATATATATATATATATATATATATATATAGGGAAATGGTTCGTGCGGTCGACCTCATGGGAACTCCCCATGAGGTCGAGCTGTTTTAATGGGAGTGTAACCCCTCTCAACTGTTATATGCGGTGTGGCCAACACAAGTCATGGATTGACTTGATTTTGAAGCCCGTGGCCCACCAAGGAATGGTGCATCTGACTGATGCGGTAGATGTTCGACACGCATTACATTGGGGCCCCACACAGCTCGACCTCATGGGAAGTTCCCATGAGGTCGACCTCATAGAACCATTTCCCATATATATATATACTCCTCTAAAAGCCATTAAAAAATCACTCCTCTAAAAAGCCATGGTTAAAACAAAACTTATATGAACTTATCCAGAAAGTTAAATTTGGTATTAAGAAGTTGAATCAAATGGGATAGTTATTAACCAGAACCAATTCAGCCATATATTTGCTACAGTTTTATGAATGAACTCACAGTTTGTTTTCTCGTGTTCTAGGCCTGCGATGGGTTCAGTTTCAAAGTGCAATACTCATACTTTGTTGAGTTATTCCACTTGGGTTTCTTCATTGGAGTGATTAATTTATTCAATTGTATGCCTTTGGGGTTCCGACAAAGCACTGGTCGAAGGAGAGGTCACATGAATGTTCGTAATATCAATGCCATTACATGTATCATTGGCTGGGGATACAAAAACATGTATCGATATCACCATTTTTTTTCTTTGAGAGATGAATTTTATTAAAAGCGCACAAAAATGCGAAAGAATACAACCCAACTCTACAACTCTAAGATAGAGGAGAGATTAACAGAACTAACTGCCTTTTCATAAGATGCCTCGCCCAAAATATTGAATTTTAGTTCCCTAATGACTTCCTCATGCAAAGAGCTCCTATTAATTAAACAACACTTATTACGATCCCCCCAAATTGACCAAAATCTGTCAACATAATCAACCTCCACACTACTTTTCCCCCATTTTCCCACCCCTCCTCCATACCAAGCCCATAAAAGATCCGAAACAGACTTTGGCATCACCCAAGCTATATGATAAGTATCCAAGAAGTGGTCCCACACCTTTCAAGCAAATGCACAGTGAATGATGAGCTGAACAATCGACTCCACATCTACCATACACATTAGGCATATATTGGGTAGGACGAGACCTTCTTTGCAAGTTATCAATGGTCGGCACTCTCTTTCTTCCCACTAGCCAAATGTACGCCGCCACCCTTGAGGGAGCTCCATAAGACCATAAATGATACAGAAATAAATGAACGTGAGGCGCACCATATATCATTTTGTAGAGAGAGCAAACATTTAAAAAAAAAAAAAAAAAAAAAAAAAAAAAAAAAAAAAAACCGACCTAAACTCTGGACATGCTAAAGCATTGAATCTTCTTGTCAATATTGCAAATACCCGGAAATGTATCATTGACTGAGGGAAACATTGGGTTATCTTGGGGGAAATGGTGGAATTTCTCAATGAAACTTGAGAGATGCTACAATACACATATTTGCATATTTAGGAATCAAATTATTGCAAAAAAGACACATACATAATAAGTTTCCCTTGAATGGGGACCTAAAAGTATGTAACATTGACTCAAGGAAACATTGGGGAAATATGGGGGAAATGGTGGAATTTTTCAATGATATTTCAGGAGATGCTAAAATACACATATTTGCATATTTAAGAATAAAAGAATAGCAAAAAAGACTCATATTTGCATATTTATGAATCAAATAATAAGTTTTCCTTTAACAAGGGCCTAAAAGCATATATTGGTGACTCAGGGAAACATTGAGGAAACATGAGAAAAAAGGTGGATCCATCCATCCATCCAACCAACCATCCATCCATGCATGCACATACATACATAATACAAACACACATACATAATCCATCCATCCATCAACTCATCCATCCAAGCATCCATACATGCATGCATGCATACAATGACACATATATACATACATGCGTGATCCATCCATCCATGCATGCATACATACACACATATATACATACATGCGTGATCCATCCATCCATCCATGCATGCATACACACATATATACATACATGCGTGATCCATCCATCCATGCATGCATACATACACACATATATACATACACTCATCCATCCATCCATCCATCCAATCATCCATCCATGCATACATATATATATATATACAAACATGCATTTCACCATACAACCATGCACCCATAAAAAAAAAAGTTGAAATGGAAATTTTTTTAATAAATAGAATTTTGAAGATATCGATACGTTAGCAATACACTGGCAATAATATCGTCGATACATTGGCATTACAAGCAACACCTAGAATTTACGCAGTTGAAGACATTGGCGATATCGATACATTAGCAATACTTAGCGAAATATCGCCGATAGTTGGAATTTTTTTATACTATGACGATACCAATAATATCATTGCAACTTGAAGCAATACATGCGGCTCACCCATTGGTTGGTAGGCAACAATTGACAAGGATCGGGTTAAGGTGATGTAGCACAGCCGACCGACGGGAGGATCTATCCAAGCGTAGGCACCGCCAAGCTAAGCACGAGAACCACACACAACGTAGAAAGAGACAATCTAGAATTTTTTTTTCAATGCAAATGTGCCTTCAAACTACTCATGCTAGGCCCTTATATAAGCTTTGAAACGTACATATGAGGAAGACTCATTATCATTGACAGCCAATGACTTGTTGCAAATATGGAAAAGAAATAAAAGAGATAAGAATACATTTAAGAATATTTAACTAATGGATTATTGCATAGTTAGGTGATTGATTTTGCTAGCTAGCTACCTAAATAGGAGGCATAGATCTCCTTATTGATGGATCAATTGTTGGGCTTGGGCTTAATGGGCAGCTCACCCATTGGTTGGTAGGCAACAATTGACAAGGATCGGGTTAAGGTGATGTAGCACAGCCGACCGACGGGAGGATCTATCCAAGCGTAGGCACCGCCAAGCTAAGCACGAGAACCACACACAACGTAGAAAGAGACGATCTAGAATTTTGTTTTCAATGCAAATGTGCCTGCAAACTACTCATGCTAGGCCCTTATATAAGCTTTGAAACGTACATATGAGGAAGACTCATTATCATTGACAGCCAATGACTTGTTGCAAATATGGAAAAGAAATAAAAGAGATAAGAATACATTTAAGAATATTTAACTAATGGATTATTGCATAGTTAGGTGATTGATTTTGCTAGATAGCTACCTAAAGAGGAGGCTTAGATCTCCTTATTGATGGATCAATTGTTGGGCTTGGGCTTAATGGGCCTGGGTTTGGCCCATGGATCGTCGGCCCAATTCTACTTGCATTAGTCCTCCCTGGCTCGAAAGAAATCAACTCCGACGAGTTAATGGTCTGATATTGCTCGTAGAGGTCAGGATTCAAGCGCTGGAAGTTTGTAGTTGTGATCAATATAGCATCGAAGAGAGGTCGTCATTGCCAATGGACGAGAAACTTTTGATAACCGCCTTGGCGCGTATAGACAATCCGGTCGTCAAAAACATCAACAATCATGTCTGTAAGTTGCAAAATGGTTGATGACTTGTTCTTCAAAAACGAGGCCCGATACGAGGCGGAGGCTCGAGAGCTAGATAGGAGGTTGAGCGAGTTGATGGAGGTTTGGGGGACAAATGTCAATCCAACCTGTAGGTATGGAAAGGAGCCAACAACATCATGCAACGCGTGTCTAGTTCGTGTTAGCTTCGATGTGACGATTGATATGTCATCTTCGGGTACATTACACGTGGCCTTTGTGGGGCCAGCTTTTCTACCCTCGAGCATGTGCCATCTTAGCACGCTTGAATTTCTTTGTTGAAGAAACGTGCACAGAGTTCATAGCCTCATCCTAGCATGTGTGATGACTCCCTTTTTATTAGTCAAGGGTATGAGTCTCCCACCTACTTTGCTCCAATGCACCCGATTGAGGAGATCAAGATGGTTGGGAAAGGATTGGAGCTCCTTGCCCCTCAGATCCCCCGTTGCTAGCGACCAAGAGAAGACAACGAGCCCCTTCAGCTTATGGGGATGAATAGCTCGGGTCTGAAGCAGCTATAGCCAAGAACTTTAAGGTGCAAAAGGCAAGTGCAGTGCATAATCATGAGATGGTGGTTGTTGTCCAAGAAGGAAGGATATGTGGGTTCCAATAAGTGTTGGACGTCACCCCCCTACAAGTGGCTACTAGCAGTGTTTGAAATATCGGTATCGCGTTATGTATCGCATCCTTGGGATACATATATGTATCGGTTATCGCACGAGATATATTGTTTGCATCGGATAATTTTTCTCACTTTTTGGGAAACATGGGGAAACATTGGGGAAATGGTTTAATTTTTCAATGAAGTTTTAGAGATTGTTAAAAAAGACCTTAATACACACTTTTAAATCATAACATCTCAAAAAAGAAGTGCACATAATAGGTTTCCTTTGTATAGGGCCCTAAGCTATGCATTATCTGATTGAACTAATGCAACTATATTCAAATAGAATGTATAACATCTAGAGTGTATGTGATGATCATTTCATCAAAAACTCCTAAATACTTTGAAATTAGTCTAAATTGGTAGCTGGTTGAAGGGAAATTCCAAATATATATATATATATATATATATATATATGGGAAAAGGTACTATGCGCTCGACCTCATGATAAGCTCCCATGAGGTCGAGCTGTGTGGGCCCTACCGTGATGCGTGTCGACCATCAACACCGTGCATTTGATGGGTCCCCTTTAAATTATGGGATATCCCAAAAATCAGCCATATACGGAACTCAGGTGGGCCATACCATGTAAAATCATGTGAAGACATGCCAAAAACATATAAAAGCACTTGGTGGGGCCCACCTGAGTTTTGAATGCTGCTGAAACTTGGTCTAAACCTTCATCCAAGTGGGACACACATAATGGATGGGCAAGATTTGCAAACCACATCTCGGTGGGCCCAAAAAATGATTATGAATGTTTTAATGGTGCACGGCCCCTCTCAACTTTTGTATGTGGTGTGGCCCACACAAGTCACGGATTGACTTGATTTTTGAGACCTAGGCCCACGATGGAATGGTGCATCTGACTGATGGGGTAGATGTTCGAAACGCATCATGATGAGGCCCACACAGCTCGACCTCATGGGATGTTCCCATCAGCTCGAGCGCATAGTACCTTTTCCCTATATATATATATATATATATATATATATATATATATATATATATATATATATAATAATTTTTATTTTTCGAAAATTGACAAGAACTTAACGAATGAGTAGATCCGCCCTCATACAGGCTTGATTTCATGTTTAGAGTGCAACATTGCAAGCAATTTGGGAGAAATTTGTGAAATTTCCAATTTTCCCCAAATCGGACTACCTACACTCAAATTTCAAAATTAGAGTGTATGTTATAATCATTTCATCAAATACTCCTAAATACTTCGAAATTAGGCTCAATTGATGGCTGGTTGAAGGAATTTTTGGAAAAAAAAAAAAAAAAAAACATTGAGAACATGAAGAACTAATGGATATTGAAATCAAAGCTCCAACTCCATGATTTTTCATGCAAAACATGAGGAACCAATCGATTTATAACCATTTGACACTAATTTAACATAATTGCAACAAAAAACAAAAAAAAAAAAAAAAAAAAAGGATCAGAAATTGAAAATGCTCACCGAACATGTGGGATAACTCGGCACTACCTATGTGTTTCATATCACAAAGGTGGGATACAAGATATATCGTGGGATATATCGGCCAATATCGTCGATATTTAAAACATTGGCTACTAGGCGTCACATGGAGTTGGGGGCCATCACTAGCCATTTTGGTCGACAATGTCATATGCTTGATGGCGAAGAGGTGGGTCATTCTCGATCGCTAGGGGAATGAGGTGGATCAAAGACGCGATGCGCCAAGTCGGCAAGTTGGCAGGAGTCATTTTCGACAACTGTGAAGATGACTTCATTGTGCTCTTCTAGTTTATCCAAGAGCGAGACAACCAAAAGATCCAGCCATGACACTTGAAGGGAAGACGTAATGCTCTCCTAAAGGTTATAGAATGCTGGGAAGACTTGCATCTATCATAAACTATGACTCTGGCAATCTAACTAGGAAAGCCAAGAAGGGTAGAAGGAGAAGATCAGTTCCTCAATGAAGTTGCTACATTGGAATGTGAAGCGTTCGGGCTACCAGAGGAAAAGAAGGTAGATCAAAGATGTTTGTCACAAATCGAAGGCTTAAGTTCATTGCGCTCTGGGAGACAAAGCTCTCAACCTTTGATTAGAAGTGTTGGACTCTGTGTGGGCAATTAGTTTTAAAGATTAGATGGCTTTGGATGCTATTGGCTCAACGAAGAGGATTCTGGTAGCCTGGGATTCCTCAATTTGGGCTAAGGAGGAATGATGGACGGAGCCTTCTCGGTAATGGTGGTGCTAGTTAGAATTCGGATGGATGTTTACAACAGTGGACCAAACCAGGAGTCGAGGAGGCAGGAACTAGTTTGAGGGGCAGTTAGTTTTAAGGATTTGAAGGCTTTGGGGATTTTGGTAGTTTAGGATTCCTCGGTTTGGGCTAAAGGAGGATTGGTGGAGTCGAGACTCGATAATGGTGGTGTTAAAGGGCCCGTTGTCAGAAATCAAATGGATGTTTATAGGAGCATACGGGCCAAAGCAAGTGTCGAGGACGCAGGAACTGGTCTGAGTTGAACTCTATACATGGCAAATCAAACCTCCTTTGGGGGGGGGGGGGGGGGGGGGGGGGGGGGGGGGGCCTATTTTGTTGTTATAAGATTTTCCTATGAGAGGTCCAACAATGGAACATTAACCGCAACATGAAGGACTTCTCGAGCTGGGTTGGAAGACATGAGATAGCAGACCTTCCCTTGGGTGGAGTCAATTTTACTTGTTGGACCAATGGGCAAGAAAGGGTCGTCATGTCCCAGTTAGATTTCTAATGCTACCTGGATGGATGGAAATTTTTCCATTGGTGACTACAAGGGTTGCCCAGACCGGTTTCCGACCGCTACCCAATTCTTCTAGAGGTAGAGGATACTTGTCAAAGCCCTTCATATTCGTACTCATGTGGCTTGAAGTGAAGGGCTTCTTAAAGTTGGTGGGAGGCTGGTGGGAGTCTTTTGAAGTTGAAGGCTTCGCAAGCTTTAGGCTAAGTCAGAAACTCAAGACTTTAAAGGAAAAAATCAAGGTGTGGAGGGAAGCCTTGGGAGATAGGGAGGCTGAAATGGAAAATGTCCTTGGAGGAATCTAGGTTATTGATGTCAAGGTGGAAGAGACAAAGTTGACGAAGGAGGAAAAGTCCCCAAGGGTGAAGCGCCCGTTTATACCCCAAATCTCCAAACCCATTTACCTAAAAGCGCTAGATTTAGCTTTCTAAACCCTGCTCCCCCTAGTTCCAGCGGTTTACATACCTCCTCCCATTTCATTAGGTGGAATTTATGACCATCCCCCGCCCCTTTCCACAAGAATACCCGCCTTAGCTTTTCCATTTTTGCCAAAACCGATTTCGGGCATTTGAATAACAACATGAAATATACTAGGAGGTTAGACATTGTTGCTTTTGTGAGCGTAATTCTTCCACCCATGGAAAGATATCTTGTGTTCCATTTAGATAGGATCCTCTCAAAACGCTCGATCACCCTGTCCCACATGCTTCGCTAGTCTTCCAATGCATAATGGGAGCCCAAGATAAGAGGTCAGAAAAGAGCCCTCTGTTGAGTGTCAAATATTGCATATTTCCCCCTGCTTATATCTTGGTTTTATGAACATGATAATGCTTAATGGGTATATTTGATACATGTTTGTATTGCGAGGTTAGTCTGAGAGCTTGAATTGAAAAGAATGCTAAAAGCATGGATTTGATGCTCAAGAATCACCAGGGCAAGGGATGGATCTTACGAGACCAAGATTGAAGATTTCAAGGGCCGAAGATTCAAAGAAACCAAGTGGATGAGGGAGGAAGTCGAAAGTGCAAAGTGTAGAAATTCAGAAAAACTGAACTTCACTGTCGATGACATCGAACACCTTTCGATGACATCAAAGTATGTGTTCGATGACATCAAAGACAGATCGATTGCATCAAGAATTACATGAAAATCAAGTTTTCTTGTTGGACTAGACTAATTGGGCGCATTTCTCGATGACATCGACGACCCGTTCGATTGATCGAAGGCAGTTCGATGACATCGAAATTCTTGGAGATTTTTGAAGAAACTCGGTGGAACACTCTGGACACTTTTTTGATTAATCGAACACCTTTCGCTGCCATTGAATATCTGTTCGATGGCATCGAAGGAAGTTCGATGGCATTGAAGATTTACGCAGTGCGAAAAGGCGCGACTTCCAAATTCGATTCAACTTGGGATTTTACCTTCGATCCCATCGAAGGCTGTTCGATGACATCGAAGGCGTTACGCAGAGTGCGTAAATTTAAAGCGGTTTCCAAAGATGGTCCGGGAAAGCTTATAAATATGGGTTCTTTAAGGAGTTCTACAGAAAAATTAGGGTTCAAGGAGCAAAGCAAAATGGTGGAGCAGCCTGTTAAGAGTTTTTCTTTTTCCTTAATTTATTTTTAATGTTTTGTTTAAGGGTTTTAGTCTTAATCATGTCCATGGTTAACTAAACTTTTTAGTTAGAGCTAAGAGGTGAAGCTTATAGTTTGTTTGAATGTTTATCTTACATTGATTCAAATTTATGTTGAACTTCATTGATTTCTAGTTTGATTAAAGGAATATTTTCAATTTTTTATGGTTTAATGTGACTCCAATTACAGTAGATGCTGTGAGAGCTTTGAATATCTTCTTACTTGTTTTAACTTGTGAGATCTGTAAAATTCATGATTTACCATTGTCTCATGGGCATGGTGGACGGTTGAATTCCCTTCCGATCAACACAATGGTTCTTCATGTGGGAACTAATTCAATGAGAAGTTCAAATTTGTTTTAATTATTCCATCTTCCAACTGGATAGGATAAGACTTCAATTCCAGTTGTGTTTATTGAATCAAGTGAGGTAGCATCCTAACAGCTGCAAGTGGAGCCTTGGTGCTCTAGTTCCTCTGTTAATTGATAATTCTTTCACAATTATTCTCAATTATTCCAAATTTTAGTTTAGTTCCGATTCTAGTTCTAGTTTTAATTATATTTCAAAACACGTACAAGTTTAGTCCCTGTGGATTCGACCTCGGTCTCGCCGAGTTATTACTACATCGCGACCCTACACTTGGGGTTTTGAACACCCTCCCTGCATCCAAATAATGCTGCATAACTCCAATCTCCTCTTTCGATACCCCCACCCCCAAAATTTCGGTTTTACTAATGTTTACCTTCATACCTGAGACCACCTCAAAACAAACAATTATCGACAAGAGATTCTTCACTTTTAAATCATCCTACTTGCAAAACAAAAGTGTGTCATCCACATATTGAAGGAGCATAATCTGGAATTCGGAATTATCTACCCCAAAGCCCTCTGTCAAGCCAATTTGCGCTCCTCTTTCTATTAACTTGTTGAAAGCTTCCATTACTGACACAAAAAGATATGGAGACAGCGGATCACCTTAACGAAGCCCTCTTGAAGCTGAGAAGAAACCATTTGGCAACCCATTGACCAACACAGAGAATTTAGCCGACATTACGCTTTTTTTTTATCCAATATCGCCATCTATTCCCGCATCCCAACCTGCCCAACATATAATCCAGAAATTCTCAGTCAACGTGATCATATGCCTTCTTTATATCTAACTTACAAGTATACCTTTCTCCCCTCTTCTATTACAAGAATCAATACATTCGTTTGCCAATAAAGAATTGTCCAAAATTTGTCTTCCATCCACAAATGCCCCTTGCAAAGCCGAAATAACTTGTTCCAACACCACGAAATATAGGAGCCGGCATTTTAGCCAAAATCTAATATGGACCACCTATCAAGCTAATGGGACAAAAATCTCTAAGGCTATATCAGCTCCTTCCTTTTTGGGAATTACAGCTATAAAGGTAGCCCCTAATTCCGAAGCTATTGTACCATTCTCATAAAGTTCATTCAGAAAGCTTACCACATCCTTTTTAACTAGATTCCAAAATTTTTGGTAGAACGCTATCGGGAATCCATCCGGACCTGGGGCTTTATCACTTCCTAACTCTACCATTGCTTTCTTGCTCTCTTCTTCCAAGACTGCTTGTTCCAAAGATTTTGCCGCTTTTGCCAACATTGAATCGAACTGTAAGTTATCTAGCACTGGTCTTTCGCCATTCATCTTTCGACAATAGCCCTTTATAAAAACTAACTATTGAAGCACAAACCTTTTACTTGCCCTCTACCCTTTCCCCATCCACCAGGCTTTAATCTTATTGGTTCTCGCTCTAGCACTAGGTATTGCGTGGAAGAACTTGGTGTTTTTGTCGCCTTTCTTCAACCAAGTTGTTCTCAATCTTTGCCTCCATTTGATTTCTTCCTCCTCCCACAGCCTCGCATTATATTTTGCATTGTAGATCTCACGCCATCCTCTTTCTTCCTCCAACAATTAGTCTGCCTCTTCTTTTAAGTCCAATCTTTGAATTTCTTGCAAAAACTTTGACGTTTCCTCCTCTTGCCCTTGATGTTTTCCTTTTTCCACTCACAAATTTTCTTTTACAACAACTTCTGAAATAACGTAAAACCTGCTCTGCCATGAATTGAGAAGGAAGACCACCATTCAACCACCCTATCCGCAAAACCTTCTACTTCTAGCTAGGACAACTTGAATCCAAAAGGCCATGGTACCCAATCCTCCTCGTCCAACTCTAATAATACTGAGCAATGATCAGAAATTGGTTTAGGTAGACCTCTTTGATGAATCATCAAGAATTTATCAACCCACTCTGGTGAAATGACAAACTTGTTTAGTTTAGATTTGATTGGGTTAGCTTGGCAGCTTGCCCATTCTGATGGGGACATCTCGCGCACACGCACGCCCCACCTACGCACGTACGCAAGGAGGAGGGCCCCACCATCGATCTGGATCGATGACGACGTCCAGGGAGGGCCTCCTAGTTAGAGAATTGTGTTTTGGTTCCTTGGAGTGGACCCGATCGTCATGTGGATCCCACTATTGAATCTCATGATCGTGGGCTACTACTCTAGATGATCTAGTACTTTGAGTTTTTGTTATTAGGAATATCATGGATGGTTTAGATTGTTTTGATTAGTTGTTATTTTTGTTACTTCGTCTCTAAGTAATAGGGTGCGCACATGGCGCAGCTTTTGAGGTATAGGTTATTCTTATAAATAGGCAACCCCTTGTAGGTTTTTTCCAATGAAGATGATTAATAAAATTCTATGTTTTCCTGCTTCTCTAATTCTTTGAGTTGTGAAAATCTAAGTGGGTGTGAATCTCTCCCTTCTTCAAAGGGCTAACCACCGTGGTGCGAAGCCACACCCATCCCGATTCGCCCCCACCTCCTACCCTCTATATTCATCATCTCTCACAGCCATCCACTCTTCAAATCCACCTTTATTTTGCAGTCAATCCTTCTCTACAACAGATTTCCAGAATCAAGCCCTGCAGGAGGGCTGAAGCTTCGGCGGAGCACCCTGCTCAAACCAGTCATCCGATTGCCCTGAAACTTGGTGTGTGGATGGCTCATCCCTGGCTGACCAACCCCCAGTTGGCCCTTTTTGGGTTCGTGGGCCCCACACACGTGCGGGCAGCAGTCCACGCACGTGTGTCAAGCCAACCTGTTGTCCACACATGTGGACTGATTACAGGTTCTCTCTCCCCTCCCTTTCACTCCTCTATCAACTTATTTCCCTAACCCTAACCCTAGATTATCCTAAATCCCAAGTTCTATTCCCCTTTTACAACCCTAGGGCTTCCCGAATTGAAACATGTGAATTCCTTGGATTGGGGAAATAATCCTTTGCATGTGTGGATGAATCTACTCTCCTTTAATCATTGTTTAGTCTATAATTTTAATTGATCCAGCCCTAGTATGTGTAGGCTTCGACCTTTGTAGATCCCCCTTGTTAAATGGTTGACTTTATGTGGGATGTGGAAGTTTTGTGAATGTTTATAAATTAGTATGATCTAAAGTCTGAAATCTTGCATATCATATTTAATTTCCATGTCCTGCATCAAATTTGGTATCAGAGCTTAGGTTTTTCATAGGGGATTGCATTACATGTTTAGGGTTTGGTCTACTCACGTTTAATTTGCGTTAAATCTCATCATATAGGGCTGTTTAGGACCCATCATTCACATTAGGGGCTGCTAAATTTTCTGGTGTTAGAAAATCCCCAAATTTCTTGGCTGAATTTTCTGTTGACAGACTCTTTGGGCTGTTAGGTTGCTAGAATTTTAGTAGCATTGTGTAGTTTCCCTCATATAGAGTCCAATAGGATCATTTAGTCCCATTTAGGTGCATATAGTTGTGTTAGAGAGGGTCTTTGAGTTGAGTGAGTAGTTGTATGCCCACACGTACTGGTCGTGGTTTTGGCTTGCACCCTACACTAAACATGGAGCAATTGCAAGAATCGATGAACAATATAACCCGGCAGTTTGAGTCTTTGGGTAAGCGCTTGGAACAACATATTGACCAACGCTTTGAACAGCTTAATGCGCGCGTTACCCAATTAGAAACTTCCGCCCGGCAAACACCACAATTGGGGAAGATGCCCAATCTCGGGCAGGTGGTCAGGAGGATAGACCAAGGAATGGAGGTGGTCGAGGAATTGGTTATGGGCGCGTACCTGTGCACCCACGCTGCGAGGGACATCATGATCATTATGACCCAGATGCGCAATTCCTCAAGGGAGTTAGAGTAGAGGCCCCTATGTTTGATGGTCACTTGGACCCTAAGGCTTTTGTAAATTGGTTGGCGGATATGGACCACTATTTTGAGTGATATGACATGTCGAATGCTCGTCGAGTCCAATTCGCCAAGATGAAGCTTGTGGGCCAAGCAAAGAGGTCTTGGGCTATTGTAGAGCGAAAGAAAAAAAGGTCGAGGGAGCACCCAATAGTCCATTAGGGAGAAATGAAAGAAACTCCTAAGGAAAAATACCTCCATTTCTCTTATCACTTGAGGTTGGTTGAGGAATGGCAGTCTCTTCGACAAGGTTCCATGGGTGTTGCTGAATACATTGAGAAGTTCGAAGAGTACTTGACCCGATGTGAAGTTGATGAGGACCCCGTACTCACTCTTGCTCGATTTAAGACGGGCCTCCGCTCTGACATTAGGAGAGAGTTGCTCGCCAAGGACAGACACTCTTAAACAGATGTATCAAGTAGTGTTAGAGGTCAAGCAATACCTCAAAGCATCTGTGGGAAGGCAGTTTGAGTTTCGTGATTCTAGCGCTAAGGTCAACCCTTCTGGGGCTAAGCCCAGCACTGGATATCAACACAAGCCTTCCAATGGTTCTCAATTTAGGCCCAGGGATGATAAGGGTAAAGAGGTTGTCAGGTCTAGTTCGCGCAAAAGTGAGGCAACTAAGTGTTTTAGATGTCAAGGGTTTGGTCACTTTGCCCACCAGTGTGGAACGAAAGAGGGCACCAAGGTGTTCCTTATTGATGGGCAAGTAGAAGTAATGCTCCCAGAAAGTGACGACGAAGGCGAAGAATATGAGCTAGCAGAAACCCCTAGTGATGAGGAAGAGGGAGCGCAAGAGTCTGCGACCGTCGCAGTTGTGCGTTGCGCCTTTGCTCAAGCCAAGAATACTGATGACTAGTGCCGCAACACGATCTTTTATACTTGCGCAAAATGTGGTGAAAAAGTTATAAGATGAACGTGGATAGTGGTAGTTGTGCCAATGTGGCATTAACTAGCATTGTGAGCCGTTTGGGCTTGAAGCTTGAAGCTTGAAGCCAATCCTCAACCATATAGAGTGTCTTGGGTTAATGAAACTTTCATTCCAGTCTCGTACCGTTGTCTTGTCCCTATTCAGTTTGGATCATATAAAGACACTTTGGTGTGATGTTGTTCCCATGAATGTTGGCCATATTATTCTGAGTAGGCCTTGGCTCTATGACAGGGATGTCACCATATTTGGTCGTTCGAATGTGTGTACAATCTGGTTGGTTTAAGGGCAAGAAAGTCAAGCTAAACCCACTTCCGCCCAAGAACACGACTGGAAAGGAGTTCACCACACAGAGTGGTGTGAACAGCTCAAAAGAATTGAAGGAATCGAAGTCCAAGTCTAAGTCTCTCCATATTCTAAATGTCAAGGTCTTTGAGCAAGAGACTGAGTCGGACTCAGTAGTGTACGCCCTTGTGGCTAGGGAGAATGCACCAGAGGCTAGCGTAGAGTTACCCACTGAGGCCATTTTGGTAGTGGATGAGTTCCATGATGTCTTTCCTAAAGATCTACCAGATGAGCTTCCCCCCTATGAGGGATATACAGCATGCCATTGATTTAGTCCTTGGGGCGACTCTACCAAACCTCCATTATTACAGAATGAACACAAAGGAGCATGCAGAGTTGAAGAGACAGATTGATGAGCTCCTAGAAAAGGGTCATTCGAGAAAGCATGAGCTCGTGTGCTGTGCCCGCCCTTCTTACACCTAAGGATGGCACATGGAGGATGTGTGTTGATAGTAGGGCCATCAACAAAATCACAGTCAAGTATTGGTTTCCCATACCGCGTCTTGATGACAAGTTAGTATGATGGCCAATGCTACTATCTTCTCAAAATTGACCTCAAAAGTGGTAATCACCAAATCCGTGTATGCCCTAGTGATGAGTGGAAGACGGCCTTCAAGACGAAGGATGGGCTATACAAGTGGCTAGTCATGCCTTTTGGGCTGACTAATGCCCCAAGTACTTTCATGCGTGTGATGACCCAAGTGTTGAGACCGTTCATAGGGAAGTTCCTGGTCGTCTACTTTGATGATATCCTGATTTATAGCATGACCAAGGAACAACACCTCAACCATTTGAGGCAAGTTTGTGGGATCCTTAGAGCCAAGAAATTGTACGCCAACCTAAAGAAGTGTGCTTTTATGTCTAGTAGTGTTATCTTCTTAGGTTTTGTTGTGTCAACTGAGGGTGTATCGGCGGATCCCGAGAAGGTCAAAGCTATTGTCAATTGGCCTGAACCCCGCAATATTCACGAGGTTTGCAGCTTTAATAGCTTGGCCACCTTCTATAGGCGGTTCATTCGAGGCTTTAGTTCCATTATGGCTCCCAACACGGATTACATTAAAAAGGGAGAGTTTCAATGGACGAAGGCAACCTCGAAAGCCTTCAAGGAGAGAAAGGTGAGGATGACCGAAGCTTCAATTATGTGACTTCCGGATTTTTCGAAAGTTTTTGAAGTCGTATGAGACGCGTCAGGAGTCGGCATAGGAGGAGTACTTAGTCAAGAAGGGCACCCTGTCGCCTTTTTTAGTGAGAAACTGAATGAGGCGAAGCAAAAATATTCCACCTATGACAAAGAATTCTATGCAGTAGTGCAATCACTGCGCCACTGGCATCATTATCTATTGCCGCAAGAATTCGTCTTATTCTCAGATCACGAGGCCTTGACATATCTAAACTCTCAGAATAAATTAAACCCTAGGCACGCCAAGTGGGTCCAATCCCTTCAAGAGTACACTTTTGTGCTTAAGCACAAGGCCGGTGTAGATAATAAGCCTGCTAACGCGTTGAGTCGTCGAGTCGCGTTATTCAATTCCATGAGTGTCGAAGTCACGGGCCTCGAACGTGTCAAGGAGGATTATTCTGAGTGCTCAGATTTTGGAGTTGTGCACGCGTCGTTGTTAGGGAGTCCATCAGGGGCTAGCAGTGAGTACTTGATTTTAGACGGATATTTGTTTAGGAGCGATCACTTATGCATAGCGCGCACCTCCCTCCGCGATTTTCTTGTATGGGAGTTACATTCAGGAGGGGTCGCGGGTCATTTTGGTCGAGACAAGACCATTGCCCTAGTAGAGGATAGGTTCTATTGGTCAAGTCTCAAGCGAGACGTGGCCAAAATTATAGGGCAATGTTGTACTTGTCAACTGCAAAAGCAGAAAAAAACAAAATACGGGACTATACACACCTTTGCCAGTTCCATTCATCCCTTGGCAGGACATCAGTATAGACTTCGTGCTTGGGCTCCCCAAGACTATTCGAAAACATGATTCCATATTTGTTGTTGTGGACCGTTTTTCTAAAATGGCCCACTTCATTCCTTGTCCTAAGACCTCTGATGTATCTCATGTTGCCAAGCTATTCTTTAGTGAAGTCGTCAAACTTCACGGGTTACCAAAAACCATAATGTCTGACCGTGATGTGCGATCCATGAGTTATTTTTGGAAGACACTATGGCATATGATGAATACTAGGCTCCAATTTTCTTCTGCCTACCACCCTCAGACCGATGGTCAGACTGAGGTGGTCAATAGGAGCCTAGGGAGCACACGAGGACGTGGGACACCGTACTACCTATAGTCGAGTTTGCATTTAATAGTTCTGTCAATAGGTCCACAGGTTTAAGTCCTTTTGAAGTCGTTACTGGTTATAAACCTAGGAAGCCTATTGATCTTGTCCTTATGTCACTGTCCCATAGGTCATCGGAGTCTACAAAGTCTTTTGCGCATCACGTTCATTTATTGTATCAAGAAATCAAGCGAAAGACCACTAGTAATGAACATTACAAACTTTCTGCAGACCAGCATAAACGTTTCAAGGAATTCAATGTAGGGGACTCTGTGATGGTTCGCATCAGGCCAAAGCAGTACCCTCAGGGAGCCGTTCGTAAATTACACGCGCGTAGCATTAGACCATTCAAAATTATACAACGAAACGGTCTAAATGCGTATGTGGTAGATTTTCCACCTTTCATGGGAATTAGTTCCGCATTCAATGTGGAGGATCTAGTTGCTATTCAGGGGACCCCTGAGACATTGTTCAGCCTTTCGCCTAACCATCCTGATTCCCCAGACCTTTCCTTTAATCCATGACCTCTCCCCGACCCTTCTTCCCAGCCTCTACCTCCCATACCTACCCTTCCCACACCCGGAGAGGAGAGAGATGATATTCTAGACCATCAAATAGTATCAACATCGGACGGCGGGTTTCAAAAGTACCTGGTTAAGTGGAAGTCACGCCTAGCTTTAGATAGTTTGTGGCTCACTAAGGAGCTTCAATGAGTTGATCTTGATATTTTGGAGTGGTTTAGGAGTTTTGTTTCGCCAGTGGCGAAATCTTCGGAACCGAGGAGAGTTGATGGGGACATCTCGCGCGCACGCACGCCCCCCAACGCATGTACACGAGGAGGGCCCCACCATCGATCTGGATCGATGACGACGTCCAGGGAGGGCCTCCTAATTAAAGGACCGTTTTGGTTCCTTGGAGTGGACCCGATCGTCATATGAATCCCACCATTGAATCTCATGATCGTGGCCCACTACTTTAGATGATCTAGTAATTTGAGTTTTGCTTATTATTGTTATTAAGAATATCATGGACGGTTTAGATTGCTTTGATTAGTTGTTATTTTTGTTACTTCATCTCTAAGTAATAGAGTATGCACATGGCGCGGCTTTTGGCTTATAAATAGGCAACCACTTGTAGGTTTTTTTCAATGAAAATGATTAATAAAATTCTGCGTTTTCCTGCTTATCTAATTCTGAGTTGTGGAAATCTAATTGGGTGTGAATCCCTCCCTTCTTCGAATGGCTAACTACCATGGTGCGAAGCCACACCCATCCTGATTCGCCCCCAACTCCTACCCTTTATATTCATCATCTCTCACAGCCATCCACTCTTCAAATCCACCTTTATTTTGCAGTCAATCCTTCTCTACAGCAAATTTCCAGAATCAAGCCCAGCAGGAAGGCCGAAGCTTCGGCAGAGTACCGTGCTCAAACCCGTCATCCGATTGCCCTGAAACTTGGTGTGTGGATGGCCCATCCCTGGCTGACCAACCCCCAGTTGGCCCTTTTTGGGTTCGTGGGCCCCATACACGTGTGGGAAACAATCCACACACGTGCGTCAGGCCAGCCTGCTGTACATACTTGTGGACTGATTACAAGTTTTCTCTCTCCTCTCTTTCACTCCTCGATTACCTTATTTCCTTAACCTTAACCCTAGATTGTCCTAAATCCCAAGTTTTATTCCCCTTTTACAACCCTAGGGCTTCCCGAATTGAAACATGTGAATTCCTTGGATTGGGGAAATAATCTTTTGCATGTGTGGATGAATCTACTCTCCTTTGATCATTGTTTGGTCTATAATTTTAATTGATTCAGCCCTAGCATGTGTAGGCTTGAACCCTTGTAGATCCCCCTTGTTAAATGCTTGACTTTATGTGGGATGTGGAAGTTTTGTGAATGTTTCTAAATTAGTATAATCTAAAGTTTGAAATCTTGCATTTCATATTTAATTTCCATGTCCTGCATCACATTTGACCATATGAATTCAACTACTCCCATAGGAAGATCCAACAGCTCATTCCTAAGGATCCAATCTGAAAAGTTTTTCATACTACTAGTAATTCGTCCTCCATTCGATCTTTCATCCAAAAATCATACCACATTGAAATCACCTCCCACGCACCATTGTAGTCCCCATTTGCTTCTTCCCAGATCTAGCTCTTCCCATAATTCATCTCGTAATTTTGGTTTGCATGGCCCATAAACAGCTGAGATCATCCACCTGAAACTGGATGAAGTGTCTTTAAGCACTATTGAAACAGAAAATTTTCCTTTCCAGCTATCTTCTTTGCTCCATATCGCAGAGTTCCATGCCACTAGGATGCCTCCCGTTGCCCGTTGCATCTAGAGCTTCCCATCCTTTCTGATGCCCCCATCATAATGAATTGATGACCCCCAAATTTATCCCTTGTAGATTGGTTTCCTAAAAAGTTGTTATCTAAACTTTGAATTTCTTGCACATATCCTTCATATGTCCATGCTTCTATGAACATCCCAGGTCCCTGATGTTCTAGCTCATAATCTTCATCTACAAATGACCGTTCCCTAGTGGCCCTCGTCTCTGCTTCTCTTCACTGCGATTTCAACATTCTGATTGTTGCTTGTTGCTTGTTGAGGTCACTGTTTCTCCAATGTCATCTTAGATGTCATTCTAAACTAGCTGTCTTGCCCTTTCCTCTACATATTGGAATAAGGCAACGTAATCCTCTAGTATGTCTCCTAAAGTTACCCCCCTCTAGATGTGCAATCTCCATTTTCACCAATTTTATCCTTTTCATACCTTGAGCCATGGAAATCCCCCCCTTCTAGGGTTGTCGCTTCTCAAGACCCTCAGTAATACCCATACTTGTTTCTGAGGCCCTCATCTCCATCTCCGCCGAGACCGAGTGCCAATCGATAGCCAGTGTAGTCATGATTTTTGAATAGTCCAGCCCTTTTCCTTTGGAAGCAAACCAAATTATGGGTTGTCCGTGCCTCTATCTATCCATTCCACTCTTTCAATCTGTGAACTATGTAAACCGTACCTGTTGTGGACCATTGTAGAAGAATTTTCGTCTTTATCGACAAAGGGAACCAGTTGGGTACCTTCAGGATTGTGTTGTTCTTCCAGAATTCATGGTTGGGATTCATAGTCTTCCTCCCTGTCCATCGTTACAATGAGCGCTCCGATCCGATCTTCTTCCTCATCACCATTTGTCGTAGGTTCGTGTGCTGGAAAGGTTCTGTTAGGAGGCAGGGGAGGGATAGACATCAGACTTAGAAGACCTGGATCGACATTTCTTTGCCGTTGCCCTTCCTCTGTCGTCGAGGAGAACCTCTGTTTCTGTCAACTGAAGCTTCAAGAGCTTGGTGAGAATCAATAAGTAAGATGGTAGGGTTCGCACACATGTCGTGACTTAAATCAAGTTGGACACGTGCTTCATGCTCACAAGGGTTGCACGCGTCGAGCGCTCGAGTTTCTTTATCGCTACTCAAACTGCTTTTTAAAAAAGGTCAACTAACCTTGCCATTAAATCTCTTGCCACGCGTCGCAAAGGGATGCGACTCTTCGCCACATGTCACGCTCTCCTCTCGAGAGCCTACAGCAACTTTTTCGCAACCAATGGGAGCTTGACGGCCCTTCTCATCCTCTTTCCATGTTTCGCGGGAGCATGGCGAAATTGCTCCTTCAATTTTCCTCTTGACCGTCATTGCCGACAGTCGTTCCTGTTCAATCTTCTCTTCCGTTTGGTTATTGAGTTCCTGGAGTACCGAGATCTCTATCTTTGCATTCTCCACACTCAGAAAGATGTCTTAAGGAGAAGGATGTAACTTTTTCTTCATTATTTTCAATCTAGCAAATCTGAGTTCTTCGTTGTTATCCGTCCTGCTATGATCTCCATTAGAATCCAACGCAAGCTCCGATTTCCTTAAAAATATCATTGACACAGAACTCTAGTGGTATATTCCAAAATCGATACCAATATGTTCTTCCCAACCAAAGATTAACCATTCCTCCCATCTCTAAATATCTTTGACAATAACTCCCTTAGTTATCTTGCAGACTTTAAAGATCTCTTCGGCATGTTGTTGGCTTCCCAAGGCGATGAGCATTACATCTTTTTTCAATCTCTTGGCAACAATGTCTTCCTCTTCTATTCCTTTGCAGATTCGTGTCAGCCATTCCACTGGATCTATTTCCATTATCACCTCTCTACTATAATAGCGAAGCAAAACTCGAAAGTTTTCAACGAATCCTCAAAGCACCTTTTTTGTGAATTCTAACTTCGAGGCCGCCTTCCGTAGCCACCCTCGAAATCCACTTCTCTCCCAAGTTTGATTTTTCCTCCATATCTTTCTCCTTTGTTTCAAGATCATTCAGCACTGCTTGCTTGAAGGATTTTCCGTTTAATCCCATTGGTTCATAGCGTACTTTAGGACCCTCCTCCTATACCCCTTTCTCTGGATACGATGCCTTCTCCATTGTATTGGTTGTGGCTTCCCTGAAAGATCCCCAAATTTTTCTTCTTTGTTTTTCCTTTTAGGCCCGTATCTCGCCCTCTACACTTTTTCTTCCGCCTAAACTTTCCCCATTCAAAGCTCTGAACTACCTTCCTTACCACCTCTTCTGAACTTATACGTACAAAGGCAAAGCCTTTATTGTTGTCTGAAGCTCTCTCGTGGGATTATGACCTCCATATAACCATACCAACATCTTCACGTACCCTTTTGAAATTGATCGGCATCTACCATTTCGAAAAGCTCTCTGTGAACAAGGTTGGATACTCAGATAATGGTATTCCCCCTTTTCTTCCTACACCCCGATTTACCGACTTTCTTTGGTAACCGTTGTCCAATTTCCCGTGTTCTCCATCACTTCCTTCCCATTTATTTTCTCCCGCCACTTCATCTTTTCTTAAGGGCTCGAATATGGCATTCCATGCATTTGAGTGTTCAAAAGCTAGCGAAATGGAAGGGTCGACACCTATCCTTGGGGGTCGGATAACTCTAATTAAAGCAGCCTTATCCAATTTGTCGTTGTACTACATCCCTCTACAAATTTCCAAAGTCTACGGCAGAATCGAATAAGACATGATTTCTTGTGGCAAGGTATGCAAGATAAAACGAAATTACATTTCTTAAATTAGGGCAAGATTTGCAAACCGTGCGGAGGGAGGAGCAGGGATTAAGGATTTGAAGAGGCTGAATCTTGCTCTGTTGGGTAAATGGTTGTGGAGGTTTGGGGAGGAATAAGGATACATTTAGAGATCTGATAGCTTACAAATATTGGTGCCAAACTACCAACAAGGTGGGGTGGTGGATCTAGAATAAAGCGCAAATTCTTGAAGTGGATGGGCATCTCAATCAGAAAAGGAGATAAGGTTCATTTTTAGGAAGATATCTAGGCCAACAAGTCTCCGCTACAAGCAGTTTTTCCAAGCTAGCATGCCCATCTTTGGAGAACAACATTTCAATCTCTCATTGCCATTCTTTTAGCGATGACGTAGTCGCGTGGTCCCCTCGCCGTAAAAATCTTCAGGATGAAGAGGTAGCAGATTTTTCCCTTTTTTTTTTTCTTTTCTTCTTGATTTTTTCCTTCTTCTTCCTTTTTTTTCAAGCTTGAACTTTATTAAAAGGGAACCAAAGGCAACCACTAAACAAAAGAAAACAAAGAAGAAAAAAAAAAAAACAATAACAAAAACTACAAAAGACAACTATATAACTTGAGACAAAGGGGAAAATAGAAACAAAAAAACAAAAGAAACAAAAGAAACGGAAACTAAAACCTAACCAACTATACAACTTGAGACAATACAGAAACCCAAGGCTAACTATAACAAGCCACACCTTTACAAATCGAGAAGGGAATATACAATACTACGTTTAGAAAATTGACAAAGCAATCAGTCTACCACATCATGAAGGATCAAATCCACTAACCTAGAAGAAGAAAAATAAAGACCACATAAGTAGCGGATTTTCCTCTCTCCAAATAACCCAGAGAGTCACCAAAACAGTTTGACATCAAACAACTCTGAAGTCTTTTCTGACGCACCTCCATGCCAAGCAAATAGCAAGCCAACAACTAAACTATGCATAACTCGATTAGGACATCTGAGCACCATACTAAAGGAGGAAGGCTAAGCCAGTCTCCTTATAGCTAGACAACCATTACATGGGGCCCAATTGGCCCAATTCACATTCCTAACCATGTTAAAGACCCCATGTGCATGTTCGCACATCTTTGAAGACCTCACACTGAGAAGATGCACGTGGGCTGCATATAAGAACTTGATGGATATATCAGACCATTGCATTGGGTGGACACGATGATCGGACCATTGGATCATCATCGGACATTTTGATCGTGGACGCCCATGGGCTACGAAATAGTTTAGTTGTTTAGATTGCTTACATGCTTCGTTATTTTTTGCATACCTTATATTTGTGTTGAGATTATGGAGTTAGGAACAACTTTTAATTTATTAAGAGTCTTTATGTTGAGAATCTTATCTAAGAACGTCTTTTTGTAAAAGGTCTTTTCTGAGACTATAAAAGAGAGATGGGTGTGTGAAGCCCTAATGGCATAATTTTGATAAAAAAAAAAAAAACTATGTTTTCTCTTCTTCATGTGATTTGAAGAATACTCCATATGATTTGGAGCTTGGGTGTGATATGATTCCATTCCCCATTCAACGAAGGTGTGAGGCTTTCATCTATCATCTTCCTCCTCTCTTCATTTCTATCCAAAAGAGGAATTTTATCAAAAACAAAAAAAAACTTCATCTCTCTTCTTCTCTTCCTATCCAAGACCCCATCTAAATCATCTATTTCTTCAACTTTTCAGCATTCAACTTCAACCCCAACCGAAATCAACCATTGAGGACCCAAAAACCCTAAGCCAACGACCCACACGTGCGAGCTCCTAGGCTGACCACATGGACAACCGCTCAATCCTTTGTTTTTTCCTTGCTTCCCCCATCAAAACCTCTTAATTCCTCATCCATAAGCCTACCCTAAACCCTAGATCCCCAATTTGCTATTTTTCCCAATTTCTAAAAACCACAATTCCAAAATCCTCAATTTTCATAAACCCTAATTTTCCAATTTTCATATTTTCCCCTTCCTAACCCCAATCATAAAACCTACAAATTTGTCCCTTAAGTGTGGAACGTGCCTATGCTAAATTGGAAGTTTTATCATTTCATCGGTATATGATTTCTCAGCATGCAGGCATGTGATTTAGGTTAAATCATATTTTATTTCCGATTGTTTACTCTTAATTACTTGGTGGGACAGCATCTTTTGTTAATCGAATTACTTTATAGACTCTTTCATAATCTCCACGTTGCATGCTAGCATTAAATCATGTGTCCTGCATCAAATTTGGTATCAAAGCCATAGGTTTAGCATAGGATTTTTGTGTTGCACTTAGGTTACAGTCACATGTAGGATAGAACTTACATCTAGGGTTATTAGAGCATACATTACATATAGAATCTTAGGATCATATTGCAAATTTTTGTTTCTAGTTTGGAGTGTCCCATTGCTGAATTTTCAGCTAGCGTTTTCCACTTGTACCATTGCTGAATTTTCAGCGTAATAATCTCAGGTTGTCACCTTACCGAATTTTCAGTTCGTAATTTTCATATTACACTCTTGCTGAATTTTCAGCTTGGTACTCTCGGATTGCCATTCTGCTGAATTTTCAGGGTAGTATTTCAAGTTAACAGCTTGTTGAATTTTCAGATTAATGTCTCTAGTGTGTCCAATTTGATCTCTAGGTTCATTTTGTTTTTGTCATAACATTACCCTAGGATCTAGGTTTTCCCCTGAGAGTTATCTTGTGTATGCCCACTCATTCTGGAAGTGGTTTTGGCCTACATCCCAATATGAATCTAGAACAAATTGCCGAGGCCCTTAACGCTATCAACAACCGTCTGACGGCTATTAAAGCACACAATAGGACCACTACAACTCAATTGACCGTGACCAATGCGCGTGTCAATCAGCTTGAAGCCTCCCTTCAAGCGAACCCCAACACTGGAGAAGATGTCCAAGCACAAGTCGGGGATCAAATTGAAGGAGTTAAGACTGTGCCATTTGCAATTGTTAGCCGCGCCTTAAGCCAAATTGTAGAAAGTGATGAAAATGATGATTGGCGCATGAATTCAATTTTTCACACTTATGCCAAGTGTCGTGCCAAAAAATGCAAGGTGAGCATTCATAGTGGCGGTTGCATTAATGTGGTCTTTGCTAGCACCGTGGGCCGCTTAGGCATACTAGTCGTTCCTCACCCTCAGCCCTATCAAGTCTCATGGGTTGATGCGTCTTCGATTCCGGTTTCTCAGCGGTCCCATTCCCATCCAGTTTGGTTCTTATCCAAACACATTGTGGTGTGATGTTTTGCCTATAGATATAGGCCACATCATTTTGGGCAGACCTTGGTTGTATGATAGGGACGCAACACTATTCGATCACTTGAATACGTGTTCGTTTATGTAGGAAGGCAAGAGGATTTTCTTGAAGCCTCTCCCGCCCAAAAGCACCCCGAAAAAGGAGTACGTCAAGAAACGTGGTCCTGAAGATGTGACGAAACTCCAACTTGAGTCCCCTCCCACTCTCATTTGGGGCATTCATAAGTGTGGAGCTGCAGAGAAGCTAGAGATATTTCGAGATTTCTTTAAAGCCTCTTTCAGGTATCCCGCAGTGCAATACAAGAGGAGAACAAAAGAAGGGAATTTCAAGTTTCAGACTGGGCCTGTTGCGCTGCACCCATTCCGCGGTGACGCAACAGGCAGACTTCATATGTATTTCAGGATTTGGCAACGCTCTTCCGCAAGATCCGAAATTTCCCACGAGATTATATTTCATGATTCCATCTTAAACATATCAGTGAAGAGCAAGGGGTCTTCGAACCCACATAACTCTATCATTGCGACGGATGTTGAGCAAGTGGAGGTGCTGCCGGAATCATCATTCGAACTATTTTATTTTATTTCACTAAATACACTTTGTTTGGAATCAAGGAAAATATGAAGATGTAATTGGAACTCAGAATTAATAAAATTAATGATGATGATTGTTCTTCTGTCTTTCATTTATTATTATCGAATGTAGATATTCTGACCAATCGTGATACCTCATTTCTTGTTGAAACATTTGTCTTTCTTGGGTTGCTTCTCTACACAATGGCTTTTTGTGCTTCTTTGAGGCCCAACCCCCGCTTAGTCACTGGCCTTCCTTCATTGTCCTTTCACTTGGAAAGTGTGGTCCTCTATCTTGGTTAGATTTCACTACTTGGGTTATGATGCATGACACGTGATTTAATGCTAGCATGCAACGTGGAGATTATGAAAGAGTCCATAAAGTAATTCAATTAACAAAATATGCTAACCCACCAAATAATTAAGAGTAAACAATATGAAATTTTTTTTAAAAAAAAAAAAAAAATACATAAATCACGTGCCTGCATACTAAGAAATCACATAAATCGATTAAAACTAGGCCCGATGGAAGGATAGAACTTCCAATTTAGCATAGGCACGTTCCATACTCAAGGGTTAGATTTGTAGGTTTTATGATTAGGGTTAGGAAAGGAAAATTTTGAAATTTGGAAAATTAGGGTTCATGGAAATTGAGGATTTTGGAATTAGGGTTTTTAGAAATTTGAAAATAAAAATAAAAAATTGGGGATATAGGGTTTAGGATAGGGTTATGGATGGAGAATCAAGGGGTTTTGATGGGGGAAGCACAGGAAAATCAAATGATTGAGTGGTTGTCCATACGGTCAGCCTAGGAACCCGCACGTATGAGTCGTCGGCTAAGGTTTTTTGGTCCTCAATGGTTGATTTTGGTTGAGGTTGAAGTTGGATGATGAAAAGTTGAAGAACTCACTTGCCACATGGGCATACATCGTCAAATCAGTTTTAGTCTTTCTTTCAGACTCTTTGGCATTAGCTATAGGAAGAGAGGCATTCTACATATCCGGACCATCCATCTCACAAACCAAGCTTTTGGACACTTAATGTTCGTTGCGTTGTCACGCAACTCAGTTCTGTTACGCGATCGCTCAACGGGATCATCAATTCATCATTTTTCATTCTTCCCTTCATTATTTTGTGCTCCAACAAACAACGACCAAGATAAGGAGTCTTCCACGCACAGAGAAGGTCGGATCCCTTCAAGGAGCCTCAACATGTCCAAAAAATATTCCAACTCGAGGTCAGACAAAGATCTCCTGTGAGGAGAGCACCACACCCCAAAACCTTCGTAAGAAAAACAATTTGCAATTGACAAGGATGGATTAGATATAACTAGCTAGTTTGGGGACGAGAGATTAAAGAGGGCCTATTAGAGATCCACTGACCCAACCAGAACAGGATCTGCCTCCCATCTCCAACACCAAAAGAGAATCCTTCCAGCATTAGAGGCTTAAGGACAAAGATGGCCTTGGAGATAGTCGAGGCTCTAAAGAGGGAAGAGGGCTTAGAGAACCATCGTCCCACTTCAGTGCCATATTTGCAAGCGATGATCTCTCTCCAACATTTACTAGCCTCTAGCCCAAAGCGTCGAACCATTTACCCAAGAAGGCATAGTTAACATATGCCAAAACCCGAATACCAGCGGCCCCTTACAAGAAAGAGTTTGTGAGGCTCCTGGAACATCTTCGAAATTGTCTCCCTGTATTGGGGGAGCAAGACAATGGTGTGGCTTAAGGACAAATCAGGACACTCGCTCCTATGATCTGCTTCGATCTCCTTTGAGGGCACCAATACACCCAAATGTCTTTCATATGATCCTAAAAATTGCGGCTTTTGTCTAGCTAAAGGGGAGAAAGAAAATTTTGACCATAGATAACCTCTAGAAAAGGTCCATGGTGATACTTAACGCTTGTTTGATGTGCTTAGCAAATGCATTATCGATTAATCACTTCCTTATCCATTGCCCCTTTGCTTATGAGGTGTGGGGGTGCTTCCTTGGTGCGTTTAACATGTCGTGGGTGATGCCAGCTTTGATTGGAGATCTTCATTTGGCTTGGCATGATGTGGGGCTCGGCAAAGGAAGGAAAGCTATCTGGAAGTTGGTCATAATGGCAATCTTATGGGCATTGTGGAGGGAACGAAATGGTAGATGCTTTCAGGATGTAAGCCTCCCAATCATGGAGGTCGTCTATAAGGCAAGGGGCTTTGAAGGGAGTGGGTGTCTTGTTTAAAAGTTATTGGGAGTTGTTAACCTTTGTGATCTTCCTGAGGGAGTCACTTTCGTCTAGATTTGGTGGGTTGCGGTCGACATCACCAGATCATGTAAGAAAATCCCTAAAACCTTTTTTTCCCTTCGAAGATAATTATTTTGGAAGGAAACCATATTTCCACCAAGGATGATGGGGATTTGGGTTGGGATTTGCCAAAAGAAAGATTTTCAGGAGAGATTTTTGGGAATGTTGTGATTTCCAGCGAGAATTTGGGATGGATTGCGTCATTGCGGTCTCTCGGCCATCTTTAACGGAGAAGTGAGTCAAAAGACTCTCGAAACTCTCTCTTAGTCTCTTGAGTAGAGTTAGGGAGCAGATTAGTTGTTACACGGATAACAACTTAGTGGGTGTTAACCTTACAGTGTGGGGCCCATCTTGATGAATGTGTTTCATATCCACGCCTCTTTAATCAGAGTCGATCTCCCAAAGATAGATAACGGCTCTTCCAAATAGATAACCTTCTATCCACTTTCTCAATAAATTTGTCCCATAACATTTTTGGAGACTTCCGGACGCAAAGAGGCATTCTGAGGTATGTAAATGGAAAAGAACCTTTTTTGCACCCAAATAATAAAGCAAACTTATCTGATTCCTCTTCCTCCATTCTGATACCCAGCATTTCACCCTTTTTTTAAAATTAATGTTGTCCCGAAATTGTTTCAAAACATACTACAATTTTCCGAAGATTATTGACAATCATTTCATTAGCATCACAAAAAATGAGGGTGTCGTCGACATATTGAAGATGAGTAATGGTTAAACGATGTTGTAACCTGGAAACCACTTATCAAACCCACCACCTCTCCTTGCTGCATCATTTTGCTAAAGGCTTCCCTCCCCTGGAAGATTTGAAGAATCCCTTAGGCAAACCATTTACTAATACCAAGAAATACGCAAATTGAACACAAGATCACATCCAACCCCTCCATTTTTCCCCACATCCAAACCTTAGCAAGCATATAGTCAAGAAAATCCCAATCGACATGATCATACATACGTCTTTTGTAAGTCCAACTTACAAACCAACCCACTCCGCCCATCTCGATATCTTGAGTGAATGCATTCATTTGCAATGAGAACACTGTCGAGAATCTATCTTCCCATCACAAAAGCTCCTTAATATTCCGATATCACTTTTGATAACACCCCACGAAATCTTGTAGCAAGCACCTTAGCTAAAATTTTATACAAACCTCCAATTAAACTTATGGGTGGAAAATCTTTCATTTCTTCTGCACCTTCAAGTTTTGGGATAAGAGCGATAAAAGAGGCTCCCAAATTTTTAGAAATGATACCTCGCACATTAGAATTCATGAAAAAAAAAAAAAAAAATCCATAACATCTCCTTTCACCGTTTGCCAAAACTTCTGAAAAAACAAAATAGGAAAACCATTGGGACCTAGAGCCTTCTCACCACATATAGAACCCATGGCCGCTGACACTTCTTCTTTAGAGAAAGGATGTTCAAGTCATGCCGCCTCTTCAAGAAAGAAGAGAACACCAACTTATCTAACCGCGGCCAATTCCACTGCTCTTTCAATAATAGCGTTTTATGGAAGGAAACGATCGATGAGCAAACCTCCTCTTTTGCCGTAATTCTTTGACTGTTAACTATTATGCTGCAAATTTTGTTAACCCAACCTCTTACACTAGCCATATGGTGAAAAAAATTGTGCTTTTATCACCCTCTTTAATCCATAATGCCCGAGATCGCTGCCTCCACTTGATTTCTTCTTCCTTTAACCATTCAAAATATTTATTTTTAAAGCTTCTGCCGTCAATTGACCAGACTCCTCAAGTGTATCAGTATCATTAATCTCCTGCAAAACAAGTTTAAACTTTGAATCACGAGCTCCAAGAATATCTTTCTTCCAGGTATTAATCTTCTCTTTCAACAACTCAAGTTTTTTGCTTAATCAAAAACCGGCATATCCTTCCACCTTGAAAGAAGTCCAATCCACAACCAGTTGTGAAAAACCTTCAATCTATAACCAAGCAGCTTCAAATCAAAAAGGTTTAGGTCCCCAATTCTCCGATGCTACTTCCAATAAGATAGGACGATGATCAGAAACAGATTTCGGTAACCCTTTCGGACTAGCAAGAGGGAATTTATCAATCCAATCTACAGACGCCATAAATCTATCTAACCGGGACATTACTGGGTTTTGTCAACCATTTGACCAGGTGAACTTCGCTCCCCCCAAAGGCATATCTACCAGACATTGAGAATCCATCCAATAAGATAGAACGATGATCAGAAATAGATTTCAGTAACCCTTTCGGACTAGTAAGAGGGAATTTATCAATCCAATCTACAGACACCAGAAATCTATCTAACCGGGACATTACTGGGTTTTGTCACCCATTTGACCAGGTGAACTTGGCTCCCCCAAAGGCATATCCACCAGACATTGAGAATCCATCCAATCTGCAAAATCTTACATACTACAAGTAATCCTTCCCCCTCTTGACTTCTCATGCAAAAATTTGACGACATTAAAATCACCTCCGACCACCCACGGCTCATGCCATTTCTGATGAACATCTGAAAGCTCCTTCCATAGAAATTCACACTCACCAATAGAACAAGGACCAAAAAAAAAAAAACACCTAAGAAATCGTAAAGAAATATCACGTAACAGTACCGAAACTGAAAAATTCCCAACCTTTTCATCTTCCTTTGTCCATTTCACAAAATTCCAAGCCAGAAGAATACCACTAGCAAAGCCAATAGCATCAAGAGACACCCATCGTTTATTTGACGCCCCCCATATAGAAGTTATAATACTTATGCCAATCAACTGTAATTTTGTTTCTTGAATTGTAAGAATCTCAACCTTGTTCTTTCTACAAGTTTACGTATCTGAGCTCTTTTAGCCAAACATCCTATACCTCTAATATTCCAAGATAATACAATCATTAGTTAACCATTCTACCCCATCAAGCCCTCTTGCAACCACCCACCTTATTTGACATATCATACTGAATAGAACATTTTAAACTTAGTAGTTCTCGTCATCCTCTAGGGGTCTTTTTGTTTTTTACTACTTGGTCTTCTTGCTGATGGAACAAGCCTGTGTTTGACGAATTGTAGAAGCGCATACGCGTCTTCATCATTTGCCCCAAAAGAAAGCCCTATAAAACCTCCATCACATCCTTCGACCATCTCAATTGATCAGTTGTTAAAGAGCAATCACCCATATAAGTAAATTGTTCTTTCTGAAACTGTGTTCCTTGAAGACGACATGTCCGGAAAACTAATCTGGTATTGAAGAGGACTAAAGAGGAGCGATTGAAATCGCATCATCCAATAGATTTCCCTCTTGTAACAACAAAAGAGCTCAATTAACTTCAACCACATACTTCGGATCTTCTTTGTTCTGAGTTTCTACTAATATCGTGCCTATGACGAAGTTTTCCGGTTCTGCTCCCGCAAGGAGATAATGGTGTGAAGGTAGAAAATCGCCAAACATATACCTAAGAAATAGCTTCCGGGTTTTGATCCTGCAAGGAGATAATGGTGTGAAGGCAAAAAATCGTCAGATGTATACCTAAGAAACGGCTTCCATGTGAAAGCCTTAAAGACACGAACGGAGTGAACCATATCTCTCACACGTGGAGGATGTGAGTGTGTAAAGAAACTGAACAGTTACTAAGCCAGATGTCTCGGCGATTTTAATTCCCATTGAATTAATAAAATAAAAGGGACATGTTGACACCCGAAAGAAATGCTTCGAACGAATTCGAATTTAAAATGGAATTTAATTCGTCGGATTTCAAAAAACCATTAAAACTAGTAAATGTGATGAAGGACATGAAAATTAAATATGATATGCAAGATCTCAGGCTTTAGATTATACTAATTCGGAAACGATCACATAAAATTCCACATCCCACACAAAAGTTCAAACATTCAAGCAAGGGGAATCTGTGCGGGTCAAGGCCTACACAGGCTAGGACTAGATCAGTAAAATTATGGACCAAACGATACTCAAGGGGGAGTAAAAATCATTCGTACATGCACAACAATTAGTCCCTAATCCAAGGGATTCACCAATTCCAATTCAGAGAACCCGAAGGTAAGAAAAAGGGGCAAATAAATTGAAAGTAATGCAATTTATGGTTAGGGTTAAGGAGAATAGGTATGAGAGGAGTACAATAGGCGAAAATCTGAACCTGGAGATAGTCCCCGCGCGCGGACAGCGGGTCAGGCCTATCGCACGTGCGCAAGGGTCTGGCCACACGTGAGAGGGGGCGCCGAACGCGGAAAGCGCCTCCTTAGCTCTGGTCAGTCAGGGAAGGGCTTCAAAACCCCCCAAGTTTCGTGTCGATCGGATGCGCGATCTATGCGTTGTGCTCCGCCAAAGTTTCAGCCCTCTTGCAAGGCCAAAATCTGGAATTCTGCTGTAAAGAGGAAAACTATTGCAATAAAGGACAGATTTGAAGCGCGGATGGTGGTAGGAGATGAGAAATAGATATGGTAGAGGATGGGGGCGAATCGGGATCGATTTGACTTCGCACTACGATAGTTAGCCCTTCGATGAAGGGAAGGCTTCGCACCCAATTGGATTTCCACAACTCGAGAACTCAGAGTAGAAAAATGCAGAATTTTTATTAAGCTTCAATGATTTAAAAAACCTACAAAAGGTGCCTATTTATAGGAAAACCCTGTACCCCAAAACTCGCGCCATGTGCGCAACCTATTACTTGGTAATGAAGTAAACAAAAATAAAAACTAATCAAAAAAATCTAAACCGTCCATGATACTCTAAATAACATTAATAAGCAAAACCTAAAATATGAGATTAATCAGACTAGTGGGCCACGATCATAAGATCTCATGACGGGCTTTACTTGACTACCGAACCCACTCCAACGAACCAAAACTCCGTCTTCTACCTAGGGGGGCCCTCCTTGGACGTCGTCATCAATCCAGATCGACGACGGGGTCCTTGCGTAAGTGTTAGGGGCGGCGACGTGCATGTATGTGTGCGTGCATGATGTCCTCATCAACTCTCCTCGGCTGCGAAGATTTTTCCACTGGCGAAACAAAACTCCTGAACCTCTCCAAGATGTCAGGATCAAGTCTCTGAAGCTCCTCCTCAGTGAGCCATGTGCTGTCTGAAACTGGGGCGTGACTTCCATTTAACCAGGTACTTCTGAAACCCACCGTCCGACGTTGAAACTATTTGATGGTCCAGAATATCTTTTATTTCCTCTCTGGGTGTGTGAAGGTTAGGTATGGGAGGTAGAGGTTGGGAAGAAAAGTCGGGAAGAGGCCATGTATCAAGGAAAAGATCTAAGGAATCAGGATAGGTGGGCGAAGGGCCAGACAAAGTATCAGGGGTCCCTTGGAAAACAACTAAATCCTCCACATTAAATGTGGAACTAATTCCCATGGAAGGTGGAAGATCTACCACATACGCATTGAGACCGTTTCGTTTTAATTTTGAAGGGTCCAGCGTTACGCGCGTGTAATTTACGAACAGCCCTCTGAGGATACCGCTCGAGCCTAATGCGGACCATCACAGAGTCCCCTACATTGAATTCCTTGAAACATTTATGTTGGTCTGCAGAAAATTTGTAATGTTCATTACTAGTAGTGATCTTTCGCCTGATTTCTTGATGCAATGAATGGATGTGATGCGCAAAAGACTCTGCAGACTCTGATGGCCTATGGGACAATGACATAGGGACAAGATCAATAGGTTTCCTAGGCTTGTAACCAGCAACGACTTCAAAAGGACTTAGACCTGTGGAACTATTGACAAAACTATCGAATGCAAACTCGACTATGGGTAGTACAGCGTCCCATGTCCTGGTATGCTCCCTCGCTAAACATCTGAGCAAACTCCCTAGGCTCCTATTAACCACCTCAGTCTGACCATCGGTTTGAGGGTGGTAGGCAGAAGAAAATTGGAGCCTAGTATTCATCATATGCCATAGTGTCTTCCAAAAGTAACTCATGAATCACACGTCACGGTCAGACACTATGGTTTTTGATAACCCATGCAGTTTGACGACCTCACTAAAGAACAGCTTGGCAACATGAGCTGCATCGGAGGTCTTAGAACAAAGAATGAAGTAGGCCATTTTAGAAAAACGGTCTACGACAACAAATATGGAATCGTGTTTCTGAATAGTCATGGGAAGTCCAAGCACGAAGTCCATACTGATGTCTTGCCAAGGGATGAATGGGACTGGAAAAGGTGTGTATAATCATGTATTTTGTTTCTTTTGCTTTGTCAGTTGACAAGTACGACATTGCCCTATAATTTTGGCCACGTCTCGCTTGAGGCTTGGCCAATGAAACCTATCCTCCACTAGGGCAATGGTCTTGTCTAGACCGAAATGACCCGCGACCCCTCCTGAATGTAACTCCCAGACAAGAAAATCGTGGAGGGAGGTGCATGGTATGCACAAGTGGTCACTCCTAAACAAATATCCATCCAAAATCAAATACTCACTGCTAGCTCCTGACGGACTCTCTAACAACGATGCGTATACGACTCCAAAATCTAGACACTCAGAATAATCTTCTTTAATGTGCTCGAGGCCCGTAACTTCGACCCTCATGAAGTTGAGTAATGCGACTCGACGACTCAACACGTCGACAGGCTTATTCTCTATGTCGGCCTTGTGCTTAAGCACAAAAGTGTACTCTTGAAGGAATTGAACCCACTTGGCATGCCTAGGGTTTAATTTCTTTTGAGAGTTCAAATATCTCAAGGCGTCATGATCTGAGAATAATACAAATTCTTGTGGCAATAGGTAATGACGCCAATAGCGCAGTGATTGCACTACCGCATATAATTCCTTGTCAAAGGTGGAATATCTTTGTTTCGCCTCATTCAGTTTCTCACTAAAAAAGGCGACAGGGTGCCCTTCCTGACTAAGTACTCCTCCTATGCCGACTCCTGACACGTCACATGCGACTTCAAAAGCTTTTAAAAAATCTAGAAGTCGCGTGACTAGAGCTTTGGTCATCTTGACCTTTATCTCCTTGAAGGCCTTCGAGGCTGCCTTTGTCCATTGAAACTCTCCATTTTTTATGCAATCCTTGATGGGAGCCATAATGGAACTGCCACCCCGAATGAACTGTCTATAGAAGGTGGCTAAGTCATGAAAGCTGTGCACCTCATGAATGTTGCGGGGTTCAGGCCAATTGACGATGGCCTTGACCTTCTCGGGATCCGCCGATACGCCCTCTGCTGACACAATAAAACCTAAAAAGATTACACTACTAGACAAAAACGCACACTTCTTTAGGTTAGCGTACAACTTCTCGGCCCTAAGGATCCCACAAACCTGCCTCAAGTAGTTGAGGTGTTGCTCCTTGGTCATGCTATAAATCAAGATATCATCAAAGTACACGACCAAGAACTTCCCCATGAAGGGCCTCAAGACTTGGGTCATCACACGCATGAAAGTGCTTAGGGCGTTAGTTAACCCAAAAGGCATAACTAGCCACTCGTATAGCCCATCCTTTGTCTTAAAGGCCGTCTTCCACTCATCACCAAGGCATACACAGATTTGATGATAACCACTTTTGAGGTCAATTTTTAAGAAGATAGTAGCATTAGCCATCATATCCAACAGGTCGTCAAGACGCGGTATGGGAAACCGATACTTAGGTGTCAACATGTCATCAGATCCAACTGTGATTTTGTTGATGGCCTTACTATCAACACACATCCTCCATGTGTCATCCTTCTTAGGTGTAAGAAGGGCGGGCACGACACACGGGCTCATGCTCTCTCGAATGAAACCCTTCTCTAGGAGCTCGTCAATCTGCCTCTTCAACTCAGCGTGCTCCTTTGGGTTCATTCTGTAATGCGGGAGGTTTGGTAGAGTCGCCCCAGGGATTAAATCAATGGCATGCTATATATCCCTCATAGGGGGAAGCTCATTCGGTAGATCATCAGGAAAGACATCACGAAACTCATGCACTACCTGAATGACCTCGATGGGTAACTCTACACTAGCCTCTGGTACACTCTCCCTAGCCACAAGGGCATATACCATCGAGTCCGCCTCCGTTTCTCGCTCAAAGTCTTTGGCATTCAGAATATGAAAAGGTTTGGACTTGGACTTTGACTCCTTCAATTCTTTTGAGCCGTTCACACCACTCTGTGTGGTGGACTCCTTTCCAGTAGTGTTCTTGGTTGGCAGTGGATTTAGCTTGACCTTCTTGCCCTCGAACCAAAATGTACACACATTTGAACGACCAAATATGGTAACATCCCTGTCATAGAGCCATGGTCTACCCAGAATAATATGGCCAACATCCATGGGAACAACATCACACCATAGTGTCTTTATATGACCCAAACTGGATCAGACCAAGACAACGGTGCGAGACTGAAATGGAAATTTCATCAACCAAGGAGACTCTATAGGGTTGAGGATGGGCTTCCAGCTTTTAGCCCGAACAGCTCACAATGCTAGTCGATGCCACGTTGGCACAACTACCACTATCCACGATCATCTTACAGCTCTTTTCTCCAAACTTCGCGTAAGTATAGAAGATCGTGTTACAATGTCAATCGTCAATATTCTTGGCTTGAGCAAAGGCGCAACGCACAACTGCGAGGGTTGCAGACTCTTGCGCCCCCTCTTCATCATCACTAGGGTTTCTACTGGCTCATATTCTTCCTCCTCACCATCACTCTCTGGGGGCACTACTTCTACTTGCCCATCAATAAGGAATACTTTGGTACCCTCCCTCGTGCCGCACTGGTGGGCAAAGTGACCAAACCCCTGACACTTAAAACACCTAGTTGCTCCACTTCCAAGTGAGCTGGACCCGACAATTTCTTTACCCTTGGGCCTGGGTTGAAAACTGTTGGAAGGTTTGTTCTGGTACCCAGTGTTAGGTTTAGCCCCAGAGGGGGTGGCCTTAGCACTAGAATCGCGAAAGTCAAATCGCCTTCCCACAGATGCCTTGAGGTATTGCTCGACGTCTAACACTACTTGATATAACTGCTCAATAGTGTATATCTTTGGCGAGCAATTCTCTCCTAATGTCAGGACGAAGGCCCGTTTTAAAACGAGCAAGGGTGAGTACGGGGTCCTCATCAACCTCGCAGCGGGTCAAGTACTCTTCGAACTTCTCAATGTAGTCAGCAACACTCATGGAACCCTGTCAAAGAGACTGCCACTCCTCAATCAACCGCAAGTGATAAGAGAAAGGGAGGTACTTCTCTTTAAGTATTTCTTTCATTTCTCCCCAATGAACTATTGGGAGTTCCCTCGCTCTTTCTTTCTTTCGCTCTACCGTCGCTCAAAACCTCTTTGCTTGGCCCGCAAGCTTCATCTTGGCAAACTGGACTCGTCGAGCATCCAACATGTCATACAAATCAAAATAGTAGTCCATATCCGCCAACCAATCTAAAAAGGCTTTAGGGTCCAAGTAGCCATCAAACGTAGGGGCATCTACTCTAACTCCCTTGAGTTGCGCGTCTGGGTCATATTGGTCATGATGTCCCTTGCGGGGTGGGTGCACAGGTGCGCGCCCATGACCAACTCCTTGGCCACCTTCATTCCTTGGTCTAACCTCCTGACCACTTGCCTCAGATTGGACATCTTCCCCAATGGTGGGGTTTGCCCCGAGGGAGGCCTCTAGTTGGGTAACGCGATCATTAAATTGGTCAAGGCGTTGATCTATGCGTTGTTCCAAGTGCTTACTCAAATAATCAACCTGCTGGGTTAACTTGTTCACTGATTTTGGCAGTTGTTCCATGTTTAGTGTAGGGTGCAAACCAAAACCACGACCCATACGTGTGGGCATACAACTGCTAACTCCACCTAAGGACTTTCTACTACGACTATATGCAATTAAATGGGACTAAATGATCCTATGAGACTCTATATGAGGGAAACTACACAATGCTACTAAAATCCAGCAATATAGTTGTCAAAATAAGGAAATAATAGAAAGTTACAGCAATGCGAATTGCTAGCTTCCCGATAACAGAAAGTTCAGCAACTAATATCAGTAACTACGGACTTCTAAACAGCAATATATGATGAAACTGGATGCATGGACTTAAACAAACTACCCTAAACATGTAATGCATTCCCCTATAAGAACCCTAGGCTCTGATACCAAATTTGATGCAGGACATGAAAATTAAATATGATATGCAAGATCTTAGGCTTTAGATTATACTAATTCAGAAACAATCACATAAAATTCCACATCCCACACAAAAGTTCAAACATTCAAGCAAGGGGAATCTGTGCGGGTCCAGGCCTACACAGGCTAGGGCTGGATCAGTAAAATTATGGACCAAACGATACTCAAAGGGGAGTAATAATCAGCCACACATGCACAGCAATCAGTCCCTAATCCAACGGATTCACCAATTCCAATTCAGAGAACCCTAAGGTAAGAAAAATGAAAAAATAAATTGAAAGTAATGCAATCTAGGGTTAGGGTTAGGGAGAATAAGTATGAGAGGAGTAAAATAGGCGAAAATCTGAACCTCGAGATAGTTCCCGTGCGCGGACAGTGGGTCAGGCCTGTCGCACGTGCGCAAGGATCTACCCGCACGTGCAAGGGGGTGCCGAACACGGAAAGCGGCTCCTTGGCTCTGGTCGGCCAGGGGAGGGCTCCAAAACCCCCAAGTTTCGTGTCGATCAGATGCGCGGTCTGTGCGTGGTGCTTCGTCGAAGTTTCAGACCTCCTGCAGGGCCGGAATCTGGAATTCTGCTGTAAAGAGGAAAACTGTTGCAATAAAAGACAGATTTGAAGCGCGAATAGTGGTAGGAGATGAGAAATAGAGATGGTAGAGGATGGGGGCGAATCGGGATCGATGTGGCTTCGCACCACGGTAGTTAGCCCTTCGATGAAGGGCGGGCTTCGCACCCAATTGGATTTCCACAACTCGAGAACTCAAAGGAGTAGAAAAACGCAGAGTTTTTATTAAACTTCAATGAGAAAAAAACCTACAAGGGGTGCCTATTTATAGGAAAACCCTATAACCTAAAACTCGCGCTATGTGCGCAACCTATTACTTGGCGATGAAGTAAACAAAAATAAAAACTAATCAAAGAAATCTAAACTGTCCATGATACTCTAAATAACATTAATAAGCAAAACCTAAAATATGAGATTAATCAGACTAGTGAGTCACGATCATGAGATCCCATGATGGGCTTAACTTGACTACCGGGCCCACTCCAACGAACCAAAACTCCGTCTTCTAGCAAGGAGGCCCTCCCTGGACGTCGCCATCAATCCAGATCGACGGTGGGGTCCTCCTTGCATACGTGCGTTGGGGGGGCGGCGTGCGTGTGCGTGTGCGCATGATGTCCCCATCAAAATGCTAGGTTATTAACCTTCCATGTGTCCCAAAGCTGGTTCAAAACCTTCGATACCTTCCTTCTTCCAGGTACAAATGTAGCTTTGGTCGAAGCTTCGACATCCGACGCCAAATCATAAGTATGGTTCAGAGCTGAGGATGGAACAAAAAATGCTCCCACTACCATGTATTTATTTGTTGTCCCCATCTCAGCTGATCGTGATTCACCAACCACATCTCTACCACCATTATGAGGACACATGTCCATCCTAGAGTCTGGTACTTTGCTGCAGAAAAAAAGTTGTGTTGTTGCATCTTTCCCATCATGGTGATCGCCTTTAGTCTCCACTTTTGACTCCCTTCTCCTCCATATTTCTCCCCATCGAAAGAGTCTCCCCCACTGATCCTCCCTTTGAATTAAGGGAGCTAAATAAGCATCTCCAACAACAATTTGCAACAAAGCCAAATCCCGCACACACCGTCTCTTCCTTACAGTCGAGCAACGCTAATTTCAAAACCATTCTCCGTAGCATCATCAATTACCACCATCTCTCCAAGGCATGAACCAATTGCAATAAAAACCTCACGAGAGCATAATTCAAAAGGAATCCCCCATACCAGAAACCAAACTTCCTCCATACGAAAAGGGGTTGATTCACACCATCGTAAAATTCTTTTAACGAGTCCATCAGAAAAAATGGCACCTGTCAGCAACATACGGTCAATATTTATCTCTGACTTAAATGAAACACATACTAATGAAGAGCCAAAAGTGATTATAATGAAATTTTCAACTGCTATCTCGCAATCTACCTCTAATCATATCATAAGTTGTGATAAAGTTGCCTCTTCTGAAGTTTCAACGACTAGCGAATTTTGAATAGAAGTAAAAGATTTCCCAACCACCTCTTCTCGGATGTGCACAACTTGTGAAGTTCCAACACCTTCTCTCCAAATCCATTTTATCTCTTCTTCCCCAAACCCACCTCCGAGAAGCCTTTGTTTCCGTTGTTGTTGTCTTGCCAACCTATCCTTCTGAATCACCACGAGCACCAACTAAAACGTCACTAAAAGATCTTCATTTTATCCCTGACATTTTTTCCATTTTCCATAGTCAGATCCAATATTAGGAACAATATACGTCTCTCCCACCAGTGATATCTAACTCTTCATATCCTCGCCTGAGGAAGCTACAGGTTCTCTCCCTGTATGGCCTTCCATCTCTCTAATATCTACTTGATCCTGCACCAGACCAATATGCATTTCCCTTCTCTTAATATTCCATCCTGATGATTTCTTATGTCATTCCCTATTTTTCACATCAGGTCCAAAACGTGTTCTCTGGACCTGAAGTTTTCTACCCCAAAACCTTCATCGTTCAACATAGCAACTGCTTTTGTCACCTGCTACTCTGATTGCATGCGAACAAAAGCGAATCCCCTTGGTTTTATTGTTTTCCAATCTTTGGGAATAATCACTTCCGAAACCACACCAGCCCTTCCAAAAACTCTAGAAAAATTCACTAGCAACCAACCCATTGAAAATCATGTAACAAAGATTGTTGGCAATTCTGATAACGTTAAATGCCCATGATTACACCATCGAACTTCCATCCACTCTTTCTTCACAACCTATCTCTCCATTAATGATTCTTAAATATTGTTTTTTCGTTTTAGGTTATGTAAACTAAGAATTGTATAATTGGAAAGGAAGAACCTAAACCTAATGGGATAGGCTTTTAACAAAGGTGGGGATTTTTTTTGTATATGTCTTTACAAACCTAGGAGGTTCCGTGGGATGTTTTTACAAAAAGTTGGGGACTTTTTGTCCAATTACAATAGTATAACGAAGGACCTTAACACCTAGAAACATGAAGCACAGCAGGAACAACAACCAGTTACCCTCAACAAGGAGAGGGCATTAGGTTTTGGGGTTGTGCCTTGAAAAATCAGTGTTTATACTCTTAGACTTTGCTTATTAAGGATAGACAGGTTAAAGAAGAAAAGAAAAAAATTCATCTTCTAAAGTGGGAGAAGGTGTGCAAGCCTTATGAGGAGGGGGAGAGCAAGTTTAAGGAGGTTGGAGGCTATGAATTCAGCCTTTCTAGGTAAATGGCTTTGACAATTTAACGCAGAAGATGACATCTTGTGGAGGAAGGTGCTAGTAAGCAAGTATGGTGTCAAGGAGGAAGGGTGGTGTCTTTCTATAGGGCTTCAGTATTGTGGAAGTCGATTATAAGTTTGGGGACCCAATTCAAGGAGGGGATTGGATTCTCTATAGGAGACGGTTTGACGATTTGTTTCTGGGAAGATGTTTGGACAGATGGAGTCTGCTTCGTGTCGATTTTCCAAGCCTAGCTAGGCCATACCGAGAATCGACTGCTCAATTTCAGGTAGTGTAGTGATGTTGCTTCCTCCTTGTGGGAGGAATCTATTATAAGAGGAAAAAGAATAATCCACTTGTTTGTTGGAGCATCTTCAAGGTATTCGACCTTCATCAAGTGTTAGGGATTTGTTGGTTTGGATTAAAGGAAAAAAGGGTCTGTTTTTAGTTACCCTCGTCAGGTGTTAGGGATTCATTGGTTTGGATCAAAGAAAAGAGCGATTTGGTTTTCAGTTAGCTCCTTCTACAAGATGATCATTAGGTTTACCTTCAGATAAGCATAATGGCTACTCATGTTTGGTGAAACCCTAAACCCTTTTATTAATGAAACCCTAGACCCTAAACCCTTTTCTTAATTAAACCCTAGACCCTAAACCCTTCTATTAATGAAACCCTAGACCCTAAACCCTTTTGTTAATGAAACCCTGGACCCTAAACCCAAAACTTATTTTTCTTCTTTTTGCAAAATAAAAATGTGGTTACTCAATGAGTCGATATGATAGATCTGTGCACAAGTGATCCTCATGGTGGGGCACACATATTAATGTCACATTATTTCATATCACATTGTTATGTACAGTATTACTATCATTTCATATATAACCCTCTTGATCTTCGTAGTAACTCAATCTAAAGTATACAAGGAATGTACAGTATTGGCATCACATTTATCACATGCAAGTAATTTATATATGAGAAATCTTATTAAAATAAAACAAACACATAACAAATTGCTTAGTTTGTCACATGGACTCCTAAAATTCAACAGCAATATATAGTACTTCTCTCCAAGCTTCCTTTGAAGCTCACATCAGAACCTGAAAATCATTATAATAACTTGCTGAATCATGTTTCCTCCATTACCTGAGTACCATGCCATTCATAAAGAATAAACATTCAGTTTCTCAAAAATTCACAATTCTAATGAAAAAGAAACCATAAACCGCTTGGGATGATAAATCAGAAAATTAAATTTTTACCCTGCAGACTTGTAGAGAGAGAGCTGAAACAGAGTTGACAATTTTAATGGCTTTCCTTTATTCCCAGGATTGGGATGTATATACGTGTGCACATACATGCGTCTGAGTGCATGTTGTATGCACGTATCAAAGTCTGCACCATGTAAATGAATGAACCAAAAGTAAGCTGAAAATACCACTTACCAATGGGTTAATCTTATTTGAATCGCCCCCAAGCTTGTTCATCGCGTCACGCATGCAAGCAAGATCGACCACAGCGGGAACACCAGTAAAATCCTGATAATGGAAAATAAAGGCACTCCCAATAATCCGGCAAAAAAAATAATAATAATAAGAACTAAAAATAAAACAATTGAAGAATCTGTACGCAAATCATTCTCAATCATCACCTGCAGAAGAACACGGGCCGGCTTGAACGGAATCTCAACCTGCTTTGGAGAAGTGCTCTCCCAATCGATGATCTTCTCGACATCTTTTGCCGTAACTTGGAACTCATCACAGTTACGGATAGCAGATTCAAGAAGAATCTTAATGGAATAAGGAAGTTTATCTATAGCACAATCATCCAAAAACAGATCAGAAGTTCTGAATTCATAAAATCTCAAAAAAAAAAAAAAAAAAAAAAAAAAAAAAAAAAAAAAAACTCGAAAAAAAAAAAATACCAATTCTTGGATCGTTGAGAGCAGGCAAGCTGAAGTACTTCCCGAATTCACCGCCACCAGGTTTCGACAACGGCATCAAGATACTCTCGAAGGAATTACGAGTAGCTAAAATCCACAGAGAAAAGAAGAACAATCAGAAGAAGTAAAGATATCAGATCTTCCGAAAATCGGTAGAGATGTGTTGAGATACCCATGGTGGCGATCCGGCGCTCAACAACGGCAGCGGAAGATCGGACGAACGTGCGGAGTCTGAGTCGTTTGACCGGGGACCGAGAGCAGGAGTAGAAGCGAGAGAGAGGAGTGGAAGAAGGAGAAAGAGATATGCGATAAGGGTTTGTAGGAGAGAAGGGTAGGTGGGGTTTCAGAGAAAGGGAGGAGAAGAGAGGGAGAGAGAGGGCGCTTGAGTTTTTTATAAGGTGGAGAGCTGAGCTGTTTAGCAGCATGTCACTCCCTCGTACCAACCATATAGATAGAGAGTACTGTTTGGTGCGATATATTGCTATTTGGAATTATTGGAATATTTTTTATGAGAAGATCGCATGCGGGCTTACGGAAGAGAGACAAAATGCGGTAGGTGTGAAATGTGCTTCCGTCTTTCCGCTTTTTATATTCGTTTTGTATTTTATATATATATAGAGAGAGAGAGAGGGAGAGGGAGAGAGAGAGAGAGAGCTGGCTTGTGAGGAGGGAAGAGCAGGAGAGATGAATTAACAGGAAGAGAGAGAAAACTGGGTTGAGAGAGAGGAGGGGAGGAGTTCGCGCGTGCGGTGAGCGCGCGCCTCTGCTGACTGGCTTTACTCGATGTTCAGCGCGGAAGCAACCTGATAATATATATACGTGTCCCTGCACCTTTCTACAGTGAACACGTGTTTGGAGTTGTGGCGAGTGGGGCCCATGATTGGCCAGTCAGGCAAGTGTGACGTTGGGTTCCTTGCCGTGGATGGGTTACGCTTCAGTTATCTTATCAACTGATTAATTACAAATCCTTCAGTTTCAGCTGAATGTGGACCATCAGGGCTGTTTGGTTTTCACAAATCCAGCGAAATTATGAGAGTAATTCCTATGTCGCAGACTCTGTATTTATAGTCTGCACGGTCATTACAATTTTACTTCGGAAGAGCAATTTGTAGAAGGGAAATCTGCTCCACATCATGCGAAAGATGGCATGCAATGCATGCCCTTGGTGGCGATTGAAATGGAAATGGTGGTCTGGTGGTCCGTAGGACCATCATTGGTATGCCTTTCAACCGGCCGAATATATACACCCCTTTTCACGGAAACGGATTGGGTACTCCCCCTGCCACCAGCCCGGTGGCTGGTGGTCGGTGCTCTGTGGGCCCCACCATGATGTATGTGTCTCATCCATTCGGTTCATCCATTTTTACATATCATTTTAGGCTCGATCCCAAAAACTAGAGGGATATAAATCTCAGGTGGACCACACCACAGGAAAACAATAGTGATTAGATATCCACCATTAAAATCCTTCTAAGGCCCACTGTACTGTTTATTTGAAATCCAATCTGTTGATTAGATCATATAGCCCAGTTGAAGGGAAAAAACAAAAATCAGCTTGATCCAAAACTTTTATGGCCCCAGAAGGTTTTTAATGGTCGATGTTCATTCAACCCTGTTTCATGTAATGTGGTCCATTTGAGATTGGGATATACCTCATTTTTTGTCTCGTACCATAAAATGATTTGGAAAAATAGATGGATGGCATGGAGGAAACACATACATCATGGTAGGGCCCACAAAGTAGAGGGAGTAGCCAATCCATTCCCCCCTTTCACATTTTCAAACCTGTCTCCACCACGGCACGTCGTGGGAACACAAAGGCATCCCCTACCGTACAAATCTAACCTCCTATCTCTCTTCATTCTTTGCGATGATCACAATGAGAGGATGCTTGAGACATCATTGACGCCCATCATTTCTGTTGATGTAGAAATCCAGTTAGCCCCTTCAGGACATGCTTACCTGCACAAGGAATGGACAAGAAAGACCCTAGCTAAAGACCCTCCAATGCCTAAGTTAGGAAAGAGATCTGGGTCCAAACAAGTATTGAGGGTTTAGAGCTAAAGATTGTGCGTACCTTTGACCATTAGATGCACCTTATTTATATCTTTTTAAGAGAGGCGGTGGTGTAGAAAAGATCTCTCTATTTAGTAGGTGCGTATTTGGATCCGAACTAGTAGGAGGATCTTCCGAGATCCTTGGTAAAGATCTTGAGGGTCCAAGCGTGTCGCAGATATCCTCTGAAATCTTTGGAGAAGACCTCGGACGGATCTCTCTTGGGTAAGATCTAATTATTTAAAACCAGTGGAGACATACAATGAGAGGTTGAGGTGGTTTTGGCCGACCTGACCTGGAAGTGGCGTGCCGCTTTAAGCCATGCCGACTTAGGTTATGCTGACCTGGGTCACACCGACCTAGGTCGCACCGACTTGGGGTGTGCCGACCTGGGCCATGGGGACCTAAGTCACGCCGACCTGGGTCACACCGACCTAGACTGTACCGACCTGTCTCATCAGTTGAGCAGAAGGATGGGATATTCCTGACGAACTCTAGAGATCTTGGAATCGTCGGAGGTGGTGCTCTTGCGAGCATGTTCCTTGGTCACGGATTCTGAGTAGGAAGCGGGCTCTCGACAAGGCTTCTCGTGGTCGCTTGTTTGGTCTAGCGTATAAGGTTCCGACCTGACCTTCTTTTATGGGTCGATCCCTTTTTCCCCATAATAGTGAGCCCCCTACTTCCAAGTTTACGAAACAGGCTTGAGAAGTGAGTCGGACCCGGTTAGGTCGGATTGGTGTTACTTAGGGTGTTGAGTTATCATGTCATTAATGTTGAGTAAGGCGGCAGGAGCGAATATCGGGGCCTATCAGTAATCATAGTACGACACCCTTGATGTGGCGTACCACAGCTCGAGGTCACATGGGCTGTCAGGGCACCTTTTCAGCACTTTACGAGTGAAGCAGTGACGCGTGGCCTGTCCTCGGTCATGGGGTCGTGCAGCGAGTGGAAGCACGCCATGTGTCGAGACGGGAGAGACAATGAGCTGTTTCGACTACACATTGATTGTGAGCAATAAATGCTCGTATAGGTGGCTCCACTATAAAAGGGGGTGCCCTAATGTCCAACAAGGTTATTTGCCCTTTTTGCTCTCGCGTGCTCCTTCTTCCTTGGTGTCAGGTGATTCCTGACAAGCGACCTTTCAGCATTTTCTTAGGCGAGCCACTTCCTTTGGTGAGCCTTGCTTCTGCTCCCTTACCCCCCCCCCCCCCCCTCCCTTCTCTTTCTTTTTTCTTCTTCTGGTTTTCCGTCGTGATTTGGGCCCACGACCATGCCGGAAACTTCAACTTCGCGGGAGGGGACCCCTGGTCGTGATGGTGGGATGGACAACCTTTGCCCAATGTTTAATCCATGTACCGTCACCGTTGATGATGATGACCAACAGGGACTTCCCGGCATCCCTCAAGTTGCGAATCACGGAGCGGTCCTTGGCTGAAAAACCGGAGGACGTGGAGGGGGCTGCTCCAGTGGACGAAGAGGTTAGTGGGTCCTCGTTAGAGAGAAAGAGAGAGGAGAAAGGGTCGGTAGGGTCTCCGATGACAGAGTCCGACCTAGTGCGAATCAGGTCAACGTATCACGTTCCCGATTCCGTGATACTTTGAGCCCCCTCACCAGGCAAGCTCCCAACTATACCTCCAAAGGGCGAGGTGGCCATCTACAAGGTCGCCCTCCAATGTGGGTTGAGGCTCCCTCTTCAAAGGATGATGAGGCGAGTCCTCGTGTACTTGGGGTTAGCTCCTAGGCAGCTAATCCCCAACACATGGAGAGCATTGGTGGAGACATTCATTCTCTGGTCCGAGCTTGATCATCCCGAGCTGACGGTGAATGAATTTCTTCATTTGTACCAAGTGAAGTCGAACCCTTTCCATGAGGGATGGTATTACTTTGCTACCTGGAAGAAAATTGGCAGAGCTATAGTCATAGGCATCTCGACCTCGAATAAGAACTAGAAGGCTAAGTGGTTCTAGGCGTCGGGGACTGGGAGACACCAGGGCTATCCGGGCTGAGCTCTTAGGTTTCGACCTCCTTCACCCCCCAGGTCGGTATATCTGAACTGTTGTACCTTAGTTTGCTTTCTTCTATTCGTTTTTAATTGTGGTCGTCTTTGGCAGTTCTACCGAAGTACCTTGTTGGGGTGGGTGGAGAGGAGCAAGCTCGGATCACTAAGGCGAGGTTGTTAGACGCCGAGCTGAGGTGTTAAAAGAATTTGATAACGCCTCAATTGTTGCTCAAATCAGGTTTTGACTCCTTAACGGGTACATTCTTCTAGAGATTTCGATTTTTAGGTCTTCCCTTTGCTTATGTGCTTGCTGACTTCTGTTTCTTGTCGTATAGTGGTTCGGCTAAATCCTTACTCCACTCCTAGATGACGAACTCAAACGTGAGTTTTCCGGATTTCACTATCTTAATAATTTTCTATAAGTCCAACATTACCCTTTATAATAATTTTCTACAGGTTCACCACAAACCATTGTGGTCCTACACAAGGACCTACGTATACTCCCGCCGGAGGCTCATATGAAGACTATATAGGTGTCATTATACTTGTGATGGCCATCCAACTCATGTGTTACTACTAAGCTTGATCACGAGTGAACCGCGTGCAATACCTCAGGTCGTTTCCGACACCTTCCCGAGCACTCTAGTTTCTTCACATGTGCGACCGCACCTTGTACAAGCGTCCCATCTTTCTGTGCGTGTGCGTGTCATGTGCCTCCAACTCTTTCATAAACCCCTAGGAACATAAGTGTGTACTCTTGATCCTCCTTATCCCCTCCATGCGTGAGTGTGCGCATCCTGTTGACCCCAAAAACCCTTGAATGTGTGCGCGCAGGTGCTCGTGCCTTTATGCACACATTATCCAACCTCACATGTGTGTGCATACCCTCGAGAGCGAAAGTGTGACCCCCCATGCATACCCACGAGAACGAGAGCGCGACCCCTGATCACATAGGTACAAACCCCATCCCCATGCACTCTTGAATGCGTCGGTGTCGTATGACGAACCTGAGACCCCATGTTTATGAAGAACCCTTAAAAAGGAGTGGAGGCAGGCCTCTACTCACCTACTATAAGTGGGTTTGGAGCCCAAGCCCAAGTCCTTAGGCCTTTACAACATTTTTCACTTATTCTCTCTTTTACCTCACACTTCCGCTCCCTCTCTCTCCTTATTCCATCTCACCCAATGCATGCCACCTCACACACTCATGCATACCACACACTTTATCCTTGTGACACCCTATCCCTCACCTCTTTTCTAGCCAATGTATGTTGAACAACACATCCCAATCACCCTCCCTTAGGTTGGTTAGCTACACCCCCCCCCCCCCCCCCCCCCCCATAGTTCGTTCTCTAACTAAAAAAATCCCAAAACCCTAGGTTAGTTACTAAAAATTCCAGCAAGGGAGAGAGAAGAGAAGAAATAAAGAAGAGAAAGAAAAAGAAAAGAGACGGAAGAGAAGAAATAAAGAAAGAAGAGAAACGAAAAGGAAAAGAAAAAAGAAAGAAGAGAAAACAGAGAGAAAAAAAAGGAAACGAGAAAAGAAAGAGGAGAGAGGAGGACCAGATCCGACCTGTCTCATCGCACCTGTAACAGCCCGAATTTTTGCCAACCTGGAATTAGACGTCCTTAGGCAATGGGTCGATCCTAACGCCTTATCAACTTGTCAAAACTCAGTCCCAAAGGCTAAAATCGCTTGTGAACCCATTTCTTTCACAAATCCCATCCTTCACCACCTTGCTTTTCAATCTTTCTAAGTACTTTCATCCTAGACACTAACTTAAACTAGCTAAGTAGTATAACTTAGATCACTTTATATACAAACTACAAAGGCCCAGGTACCACCTCAGATAGAAATCACCCAGGACTAAATCCTTTAAAAATTAGGCGAGGATTAGCCAGTGTTAAACTAGAGTGCCTGTAAAATTAGCACCAATCACTTTAAATACGATCTGTAAGACCCAAAACTTGTAGAATCATTGACGCTAGGGTACCCTAAAATCTAGGATCAATCTCATTACCCGTCTGCTCTCGGGAGCATCTCGAAACTCCGTATCAGATCTGGACCGCACGTCGGAAGTCCGATTAACACAAAGTTAAGGAATTAGGACCGCCTTGCTGGGCTTGACAACCATCTCAGAAATCAAATCCAGACAGTGTCCTCGGCTGTTCGCTTGAGTCCGGAGCGAGAGAGTGTGAAAACATTTGTTTTCTTTACAAAATAAATATCTTGAATAGTAATCTGGCACATGTTGCTTGCGGATCAGTTTTAAGCAACCAGACCGTCAGAATCAGACCAAATTACACCCTCGGATCGGGAGAAATTTCATACACATTTACATGTACTCAGAATCTCAGATCGAGATCCGCTGACCGTTGAACTGAAACTGGTCCGCCACGCGTGATCTGGAATCCCGACCGAAACAAAAACTTAACTAAATGTAAATCCGGTGTTAGTGAGCTTAAGTCCGACCTTTGGCTTAAGGAGGCCCGCCAGAAGTCCTCCGTTGAGCTGAAACTGACCCGCTTTGGTTGTAACCTAAGTATACTTTGACCTGGAGTCTATTTCGGTTAGTTTTTAGGCTATATAAGGACCTTAAACCCTCTCTCATGGCAGCCATACGAATTTGAGAGAAACCCTAGAGAGAGAAGAGAGAAAAGAGAGAGAAAGTGTAGGAGCAGTGGGAGAATCTCCCTGCCACTCTTCCCTGCTGCTATACGTGTTTAACCGCCTCGTTCTAATCGCTTTCCCGGCGATTCCGACTCCGTTTCTAGGTAAGAAACCCTAACCCTAGACTGATTTGGGGTTTTGATAGTTGTAGGTTATGAAATAGCTAACCTATTTCGTTCTATAGGTTGCCAAACTGCCGTATACAAAGGCTTAGCAGTTATATCGACTCCATTACGATTCTACGACAAAAGGTGCGGACTTTAGGTGTATAGGTTATGGTTTTCAACGCTTTCAATGTTAGATAATGATAGATTCATGATCTGCATGCAATTGCACATGTACAAAGTGCTTTCTGTTTTCTGTTTCGATTAAAGATGTAGATTATGGAATTTTACATATTCTAGGTATTTGTAGAAAATACCGTATACGTATAAATTTTGAAAATGTGTTTGACATGATTATTTGTTGTATGAATATATGATATATGGATAAAATACTTATTTGGCGAAAGGATTCGCCCAAATACATGTTTTACTAATATACACTATGTATGTAGAAATATTGTATTGTAAAAAGTACCGTATACATATATATTTTAGAGATGTGGTTGCCATGATTATTTGTTGTATCAATATATTATATATGCGTAAAATACTTGCTTGGCGAAAGGATAGCCCTAATACATGTTTTGCTAACATACACCATGTATGTTGTAATAGTGTATTCTAAGTATTTGTGAAAATGGCTGAATGAGTATAGAATTCTCATTCGTGCTCGCCATGACTAATTGTCATGGATATATGGTTGTTGTATTGGCGATACCCCTTTGACGAAAGGATTTGCCCTGAATCAAGCCACGGCCACTATACGCTATATATGTTGAAATGTGTAGCCCAAGTGTTTGTGAAAATGGTCAAATGAATATGGAACTTGGATTCCTACTTTCCATGACTATCCGTCGTGGGTGTACGCGTGTTATGATTGGGGCAACTCCCTAGTGAAAGGATTTGGCCTAATACTTATGTGAACAACATATGTCATGCATGTTGATGTATGTAGTCTAAGTGTTTATTGATATGTTTGAATGAGTAGTAGTTAGTAAATTGTAATGTATAAGGGTGTTGAGATATGATTCTCAACTCCTTTAACTATGTGTATGATTTCCTTGGATAGCTGTGTGATTAGGAATTGAATATGTACAAACTCATGCTTGTGTTGTGCTTCATAACATGCTCAACTGATTGTATGATTTTATCTATGTAATGCATATGGTTAAATTCATGTTTACGTTATATGATCCGTCATGGGTGATGGGGGAGTGGTGTAACGATTCCGTGCAACAGCCCTGACAGCCCTAAACGGATAATACCAGACCTTGATTGTATGAGTTGAATTTTGATTCACTACTGCTTTATCTATCTGCAATTGATTGTGTTTGGGGCTATGATTATAGTCCAGACAATCGGTACCAGAATTGAATTCGTGGCTGTGATTCATTTGCCATGTGAGATGTGTTCGACGAACTCGAGTCGTACTTCAGTTGGCGATAGTGGTTGGCCACACGAAGTGCTTATGCGCTTCATATCGTTCAACTTGTTGTGCGCTTGAGCTAGCCGAGCTCGTCAAGTAACCCGATCTGTCTAATGTATGTTCACTATGTTTGGTCACCACTGCTTGAACCTAGGGTACCAAACTTACCAGTGAAATCCCTTTTAACCATGGTACCTCGATCCGCTAAGACTCATGAGCCGGGCATGGTGGTATGGGACACCGTGGTCGAGCTGTCGGCCTACGCTGGGGTGTTTTGACAAGAAAACAAATGTGTTTGATTTGGGGAATTGATCTTATTCAAACATAACAAAAGAGTATTCAGAACAATCATCATATTTTATTAATATTGGGTTCATTTACATCCTCTATACATCCCTTGATTCTAAAATAAATCACATAAAAAAGAACAAATTATTTTTAGCAAAGCTTATTATTTGTCCAATCCTGAATTTGGCAGCCTTTCGGCGTATGTTTTAGTCATCTCCCAATACTTAGGAGGAATAGCTGAATAGATCATCTGATCTTCATGGAAACAGAAATTTCGGCAGCACTCCGACGCTATTTTGGTCATCTCCCAATACTTAGGAGGAATTCCTGAATAGATCATTTGATCTTTTCTTTTAGAGAAGTAATTTCTCCTACAAGCCGATCAGCTGACTATTTGCGCGGTCCGCGCAACCAATCTCGTAGTTGCGCGATCCGCGCAACTAATGTACATGTTGCGCGGTCCGCGCAACTGAACATGGCTCTGCTCTCTCTACCTTCAGTTACTCTATTTCAATCTCTCCAAAAATCTCTCCCCCTGTATGAGAAGGGAGTGGGGTATTTATAGACCTTTCACACGTGTCAGAGATCTTCATTGATTGCGCGATCCGCGTAATGACTCTCTTCGTTGCGCGACCGACGCTACTGCTTTCTTCATTACGCGACCGGCGCAACTGCTTTCTTTGTTGCGCGATCCGCGCAACTGCCTTCCTTGTTGCGCGACCAGCGCAATCTGTAATTTTGGCTTCTTCAACCGCGCAACCTTCCTTTTTGGTTGCGCGATCCGCGCAACCTGTCTTTCTTTATTATTTGTTTCCTTTCCTCTTCATGATGATAATTTTTTATGCTCCAACAGATGCCCCCTTGATCCGTTCTTCGTTCTCTTGAATCGACGAACCAGGATCAACACACGATATTCTTTGACTTTCCGTTCAACTAGTTGCGCGAATCGCGCAACCAAGGCCCGAGGACCGTACTCGGTCCTTTTCCTATAAATAGTGAAATCTGCTCATTTTCTTCATTCTGAAACTTCTGCAGCGGAGCTCTGGCAAAAATTTTCTTCCGCACAACTGACTATTGTTGCGCGACCCGCGCAACGAATCTTTCGTCACGCAAGGCTTTTAAGTCGTTACGCTGCCCGCGCAGCTACCAAACGTATTGCGCGACTCGCGCAATCCCCAAACTTGTTGCGCGACCCGCGTACCTCTCAATCTAGTTATGCGACCCGCGCAATCGACATCTTGACAGATTTTCTTCAATTTAACTAACCTTCTTCGTCATGGCTCGTACTAAGAGAACTTTTACCGTCATTGATCCGCCTTCCAGTCAACCATCTCATCAAGAACTACCAAATACCGACGCTTATCATGCTACAACTCCCCGGGCAACTGAATCGCCGTCTTCTCCTGCTCAGCCTTCGTCCAAGCGGTTCAAAGCAACTGTTAGGCGTCCCGCCTATATAAAAGAGCCCGTACTACCCACCTTCGACTTCACTTCACGGATCAAGTCATTATCATCCCCCGTTCATAGGGCTATCGCCATGGGTGACCTGACAATGCCTCTAAGACATGGTCGTGATTATGATTGGGACGAATGGTTGAAGACTACTGCACACTATCATACGGATAGTCAGAGACCACCCAGTAGAGAAGATATCCCTCCTCCCTCTAAGCCTAAGAAGCATCGCCGAAACAAGGCTTAGGAATTTCAAGAGAAGATCAAGGAGCATAACCGAAAGAAACTTAACGATTCCTGGGAATCAGTACGGGAAATACAGGGTGTCATCAAATTTGACAACCCATATAGACGAGGCATTATCTCCCTTCCTCTTAGCATGCACCGCCACCACTCCATGCTGATCTGTGAGCCCAGAGATTACTTATCCGTAGAAAGGTTGGCCTATACAAAATCTTGGTCTTTTAAAGAACCCAGATAATTAGAAGGAATCTTACAGCCGCCAAGACCAAGACAGCAAATAGGTGATATTCACTCCACGGTTTTTCTCGTTCCTTCTTACGATGTCCATAGTTTATATCCGTCCCACTTTTATGAGACCCTTAAGCAGCGCTTCAGCTACCGTCCCCAACTTTGGAATCCAGAAGAATTCAGGACCAGAGGCCTTCTGACTCCTCGAAATTATTATTCCGAGTGGGCCACCGCAGTCTTAACAAAGCATGGCAAGATTTTATCGGATATCGGCGTCTTTCTTGCGATAGAAGCAACATCGCATCCTTTTTGCAAAGAATCTTCTATTTTGAAAGCATTCCTCAACTATTGGTGCCCTTCTACCAATTCTTTTCATTTCCCTGAAGGTGAAATGAGTATTACGCTATGGGACATCTTCAGAATCACAGGTTTACCAATCACTGGCCAATTCTTTGATGAGTTCGTCCCTACCAATGAAGAATTCGCATTCCTTTCATCTCCCGATCGCATCCCTTCCATCTCAGAATCAACCATCGAACTCTTCAAAGAGATGTCGAAATTTCCAAACATCCATAAGATTCATCCCATGCAATGGTTGGCGCACTTCAGTTGAGCTCTGAAGTAATTCTCTCCTTCTTTAACCCCCTTTTATCACAACCTTAATATACATATTCATAACCTTAACCTCATTTGTTTACCTTTCTAGATTTAATGGCAATCATTCGCGAGAGCTCGAACGCCTTAGGAAAGGCATAAGAGGTCGTGCCGAATATTCCGTTCATGGGGAACTTGCGGCTTTTATCGCATATTGGCTGAGCGTGGTGGTCCTTCCTAGTTCTAAATCAGCAGATGTTATTCGTCCTTTGGTGTTCGTAGTCGCAGGTGCCATGGCTGAAGGAATGAAGTTTTCTCTGGCTCCGCCCGTCCTTTGTTCAATCTATAGAGGTTTTGGAGAAATAGCATGCCACGTAAAAAGTCCTTCCGTTGGCTCTGCTTCGACTTACATGCCATGGCATTACTTTCTGGGTTAGCTTGATGTCTACTTTCCCTGGACTTTCGAAGTTCCAGAAAAGGCCTATGTCCACCCCTCCAAAGTTCCTCTCCACTTTTTCCAGAAAAGGTCCATGGCCAAAAGATCTTACGACTGGGCCAAGGATGCCGTTTCTTCTGATACTAAGATAAACTATTTCCACTTTGGTCTTCCTTGTTATATTGTGGATACTGAAAAGGCGGATACTGACTCACTCTCTTCAGTAGAGAGGGGATTTTTTATATCCATCAGATCGTGCAGTCTACCCTCGAGAGAAGGAACCGAATTCTGGAGAGAACCATATTATCCAAGTCGCTTTGCACGTCAATTTGGTTTTGACCAGGTAATACCAGAAGACTGTGGACTGGTTACCCGGAGAATGCGTAGTTATGGAACTGGTCCATTCAATTGGGCAATGATCTGGAAACAATTATTGGGCCGAGCTAATTCTTCCTTCATCATCCCAGGATGTGATCGTACCCCTAGAGCATCATACAATCACATGAGATGGTGGGTACACCAATCGTATCTAGTCCGAAAAAGTCTTCCAGTGTCGCAACCGGTCTGGCTTCCTCCCCCTGAGCTCAAAGGTCGCACTTTCGAAGCGGGGATCGGTTTCATTGCAGAGACCAGTCATGCCCCTTCAGGTAGTCGTCGTATCATGATTTCGATAGATGAGCCCATTCGTGAGATAAAACCCGACAACACTCTTAAAGGATGGACAGCATACGGTGACACTTGCGAATTTGAGCAAATTCCCTTACATCGACTGCATAGGGAAGAAGTTGCAACAGAGTCTCCTGTTCAACCAGAGATTAATGTTGGTCCACCCAACCAACCTTCTCCTTCTACCCTTTCTCACCCACAACCGGTTTCTTCTCCAATGACGAGATCCCGTACACGTGCTCAAGCTTCTCCACAAGGAGAGAATACTGCTACCACTGCTCCAGCTCAAGTTATTGCGAACCCACCGGGAAACTCCCAACATTTTCTCTCTAAAGACAAACAAGTCGTTATTGAGAATTCTAGTACAGAAGATACCGTTGGCGAAGATTCGGCTTCTTCATCTGAGGACACCACCTCTGACGAGAGTGAGGTAGGAGAGGAGAATCAAGAAAATATGTACGAAGAAGGAGAAGTGAACATCAGCGATGAGGATGATACAATTGCAGAACATATCCCTGCTAATGAAGAACGCCTTCCTTCAACTTCTGAAGTTGTTCCTTCGAATATCTGTCCTGCGGCGAGGGAAGGAGAAGAACCTATTGACCATGGTACATATAGACGCTCGCCTTATAAGAGAATATTACTACCATTTTTACTCTTGTTTCTTCTTTTCTATTTCATCTCATACGTTTTGTTTCAGATGATCATGCCACAAACGCAGAGTCGCCTAGGGCTTCTTCCCTGAACCTGCCCCCTGCCGCACCATCAGTCTCTCCAAGATTCTCCATATCTCCGCGATTGGTGGCGCGTGAAATCGTTTTTTTTAGAGAAGCAAACTGACTCGCTCATCCCTACTACTGTTGCTACGAGTGTCGAAAACAGGGCTCCATCTTTTGCAGATATGATAGCGCCCGATCCTCTTCTTTCCAAAGATACACAACCACTTGCCGCTTCGACACCAGCAGAAAGTATATTCCTTTTCTTGTTCATAATTTTCTATTCGCCTGTGTATAAAACCTTTATTATAACTTTTTACATTTCATTCCTTGATAGGGAATTTACCTCAAAGTGGTGCAACTAGCTCTGGCTCTATTGGCACTTCGTTGAATGCGTCATCATTTGAGAAGATCTCTGCACATAGACTAGCTCTGATCAAGAATTCGATACTGGCTATTGTCGAAATATTTAAGGATCCTGATCAATGGTGTGATTTAACTGCTGCTTTGGATGTCTTGAACAGTGCCTCTCGTATGACTAAAGTTGATGTTTCCTCCGTGCGTGATGCCCTCTTGAGATTCCATAACTCAATAGCTGCCATGTCATCAGCCGCAACCATGACTATTTCTCCCGAAATTCTGGAATATAGAAGACAGCTTGCACTTTCCAAGGAGAGAGTTTCTCAACTTGCCCCTCTCATTTCTTGCCATGATCAGGAACAATTGTCTTTACAAAACCAACTGAAGACTTTTGTCAATGACGAAGCATCTGTTCAGGATCGCATTACTGTCCTGAAGCAAGAAATTTCACAATTAGAGAGGCAGAGTTCGGAGATAAAGTTAAACATCGAAAGAGTCCAGGAGAAGATAGACTGCAGCTGCCACTCTATGTATTCCGAGAGATCTGAACTGGCAAAGAATGAAGAGCTAATCATTTCCTTGGAGGAAAAGCTAGCTGGTGCTCTAGATCCCGCTCGGATGATCTCTAATGCTCGATTGGAGCATGCTGCTGCTCAAGTTAGTCTCTAAGATAATTTACAACAATACTTGGCAGCATTAGGTATTACTGGAGAGCTGTAAAACATTTAATCTTTGATGTATTTTGTTACTACTTATGTTTCCAGAATCACAAGTAATTTTATGGTATTTTGATGATGATGATGCTGTCTAATTTATGTCGCATTCTGATTGATGCATTTTACGTTGTATCATGCTTATAGATATATCTATCCTTTTATGCTTTGTTAGTAAGGAGTTTCTAGATGCCTTATTTTGATTGGCGGTGCTAAGTTTTAGTTTGGTTAGCCACACACAGTTTAAGCTCATGAGTAGTGGAGCGCGCGCACACACACAGTTTAAGCTCTTGAGTAGTGGAGCACTTGTTGGTCTTATGTGATGGTCTCTGTAACTCTCTAGAGTTCTCTTGGACTTTTCACTGCCTTAAGCCCATGGCCACGGTCCATCAGAGGGGCCCATTGACTCTACCGGGCGGTGAACTGTTGGTTTTACGCACAGGGTTGGCCACGGTAACTCTCTAGAGTTCGCAGGGCTCGCAAGGTTACCTTTGGGCACCAAATCTAGGGTCATCAGTCCATCAAAGAGTAGGCTTAATCCCTTCCTCACGAGTTACTACTGAAATCAAACCCTAGATCTGGAGGGTCCTATGCACGGTTGGCCTATCTAAAGCTCACACTGCAGTCCTTGTTTTCTTCGTCTGCAAGGTCGAGCCCATTCATGGGAGGGCATTTTCTTCCGTCCCCGTGACGCTGCCGGAAAGCTATACAGACGGCATAGGGGTTACGCAAGACTAGCCATTCTACGACTTATGGCCTTTTAGGCTTTTAGTCGTTGGCTTCATCGGCTGCCCGCATGGGTATGTACGATGGCCTTCACGGGCTTTTTAAGGCCACTGGCTCCTCATCGCTGCCTGAATGGCGATCTTGATAGGTCTTATGTGTAGCTAACCCTTTTTAAGCTTGATCCTTTTAGAGCTTCTGACCCTTTCTTTTAAAGCTTGATCCTCTTTTTTTAGGATTTGGCTCTTTTTTTGGATTCGCTCTTCTTTGGATTTGGCTAGACTGCCTTAAAATGCTTGAGCAGATAGTAATAAATGTGATCATCACCACTCCCCTTCTCTCTGACTGAGATTGATATATCATCCCTCTGCTAATATCCTTAAAGGCGTCCATCCGTGTTGTTTGCAATATATCAGCTTGGCGATGTTTATCAATTTCAATAGAGAGTCAGAATTCCGCGGAGCGCTTATGGCGATGTTTTGATATGGATATATAGTCTTGACATGCTTGCGAACTGCTTCTTTATTCATTTGATGATACATCTTCTTGCCCCCTTTTGATGTAGAAACATTATGCTGATAATGTTCTGGATCAAAATCCATAACTTCTTCAAGGACGATATCTTTTGATAAAGCGAGCATTGACTGGTATGCCGATACCTTGCCCGTCTTGATTTACAACTCTGTATGCCCCGTTGGAGTACACGTCCTTTATTATGTATGGCCCATCCCATTTAGGCTCGAATTTGCCCCCTGTTCGCCGGGTGACCAATATAGGTCTTTTCAATATTAGCACCGTATCTCCCTTTTTGAAAGAGCGGTATTTAACTCGTTTATCGAAAGCAGATGATATTCTTGCTTGATATGACTGCAATCGCTGCTGAGCTGCCAGGCATTTTTCATCGAGTAAATCTAACTCCTTCAGTCTTATTTTTGCATTTTCATCATCTGTCATGGACTGATGTACTGCCATTCTGAGCGAAGCTACTTGTATTTCAATTGGGATGACTGCCTCTACACCGTATACCAATGAGTACGGTGTTACTCCCGTTGCTGTCCGCTGAGTGGTTCTGTATGCCCATAAGGCTTCTTGCAACTTTTCGTCCCAATCACGTTTATTCCATGTCACTGTTTTCTTCAATATTTTGACTATCGTTTTGTTAAACGCTTCTGCCAACCCATTTGCTGGTGGATAATAAGGTGTTGAGAACGAATGTTGAATGCCGAATTTTTGACATAGCTTTTCCATACCTCTGTTTTTGAAAGGAGTGCCATTATCTGTAACTATTTTCTTTGGAATACCATGGCGATATATTATGGCGTGCTTGATGAAATTGACCACGTCCTTCTCCTTAACATTGCGTAGAGCAACTGCTTCAGCCCATTTGGAAAAATAATCGGTTGCTGCCAGAATATACTGCTTTCCTTTGGACGAAAGTGGGTTTATAGGACCAATTATGTCAAGCCCCCAAGCGGAGAATGGCCAAGAGGCTATAGATTGATGCAGATCTTCTGGAGGAACATGTATGACATCTCCATGGATTTGACATTCATGACACTGTTTCGCATAATCTACCGCGTCCTTGAACATGGTGGGCCAAAAATAACTCATTCGATGTATTCTGTGAAATAGATTTCGGCCAGCCTGATGTGCTCCACATTCACCGGAGTGTATTTCTCGCAATGTTTGGCTTGCTTCTGGCTTGTCTAGGCAACGTAGCAACATTCCATTATGAGATTTTCTATATAATATCTCGCTACATATGATAAATCTACCTGACCGTTGTTTAATCTGCTGCTTCTGTACTTGATCTTCTGACAAGATGTTATACTTGAGATAATCGATGAAAGGTTGACGCCAATCATTTGTCGTTATTTCCAAGCATGATACAAGAAGCGCATCGGCGTTTTCTTCAATGAGCTCCGAGGATGGCAGAAATCTTCTTTCCTCTATAGTTACTTGGAGAGGACTTCAGTTTGAGCAGGACAGGGCCGCTGCCAGGCTAGCCAAAGCATCTGCTTTTGCATTTTTTGAGCGAGGTACATGCTTGATTTCTACATGACAAAATTGTTCTAGCAATTTCTGCGCTTTTCGACAATAGGGTAACAATTCCTGTTTTCTTACCTCGAATTCTGTTGTCAACTGATTGATAATCAATTTAGAATCTCCAAAGATGTGCAACATTTTTATCTCCATCTGTTGAGCTATTTCCATTCCAATAATAAGGGCTTTATATTCGGCTTCATTATTTGTGCATGCAATGCCCAATGCAAAGGAGTAAGGTAATAAATCACCGTGGGGGGTAATGAATATCACTCCTGCCCCCGCTCCTGCCGTTCGTGCAGCGCCGTCAAAATACATCTGCCATGGGCTTTGCGATTCAGTTAGCATCACTTGTTCATCTGGCAAGTCGTCATTGATGGTCTCGTTCCCTGCTACAGGGCGTGCTGCAAGAAAATCCGCCACTGCTTGTCCCTTTACTGCTTTCGCCGATTCGTATATAATAGTATATTCTGAGAGCAACAACATCCATTTGGCCAATCTTCCCGACAATAGTGGCCTTGTCATCAAAAACTTTATCGGATCTGCTCTTGAGATCAAAGTTATGTCATGGGAAAGACAGTAATGCCTCAGCTTTTGTACCGCGAATATTAGTGCTAAACACTCCTTTTCGATTGGAGAATAATTGCATTCTGCCCCCACTAGTGTTCAGCTTAGATAATAAAGAGCAGTCTCTTTTCCTTCTTCATTTACCTGGGCCAATAAAGCACCCAAAGAATTCTCAGCTGCAGATATGTATAAGATAAGCGGCTTACCTTTTATTGGAGCTGTTAATACTGGCGGTTGTCTCAACAGTTCCTTTATCGAATCGAACGCATTCTGACAGGCTTGATCCCATACAAACTTTGTATCTTTCTTCATGAGATGGGAGAATGGCTGGCATCTTCCTGCTAAATTCGAAATAAAGCGGCGGATGTATGCCAGTTTTCCTTGTAAACTTTTTAATTCCTTCAGTGTTGTAGGTGCCGGCATATTTTGGATGGCTTTAACTTTCTCGGGATCGATTTCAATACCCCTATGCCGTATGACAAAGCCAAGAAATTTGCCTGAAGACACCCCAAATGCGCATTTAGTCGGGTTCATCTTTAGTTCTTTCTTCCTCAATCGACGAAAAACTGACATTAAATGTTCGCGGTGTTTCTGATGATCTTCTGACCTGACTACCAAGTCATCAACATAACATTCTACATGTTTATGCATCATATCTTGGAATATATTTTGCATCGCTCTCTGATATGTTGCCCCGACATTTTTGAGACCAAATGGCATAACCTTATAACAATAAATTTCGAGCGGCGTTCTGAATGCTGTTGCCTCCTCATCTTCGGGTGCCATTCTAATCTGATTATATCCTGCATAGCCATCCATAAAAGACATAATGACATACTAAGTCGTACTATTAATTAACAATTCTGTAATTGGGAGAGGGAAATCATCTTTCGGACAGGCTTCGTTCAGATCCCTGAAGTCGATGCACACTCTGATTTGTCCATTTTTCTTTTTCACAGGGACAATATTCGATATCCACTTGGGATATTTGACTTCTCTGATGAACCCGACTTTTATCAGCTTACTGACTTCTTCTTCAATTGATGGAATCAAATCCGGATGGAATCGTCTTTGTGTTTGTTTAACTGGCCTTTTCTCTTTGAAGATATTTAACCGGTGCATTGCTACGGAGGGTTCTAGGCCTGACATCTCTGCATAGGTCCAAGCGAAGACATCTTTATTTTCTTTGAGGAGTTGGATATATTTCTTAGCTTCTTGTTCGGAAAGACCAATACTAATAAATGTATTCCGTGGCTTTTCTTCTGTGCCCAGATTTATCTCTCGTAGACGGTCAATTGTTGGTTGCCCCCCGTCTTCCATTTGCTTAGCCGTGCCGGTATCCCCTTCAAATGGCTGACCACGTCGTAAGTTACCTTTGCCTTTTCACTTTTCTCTTCATTCTCATCGTTATTTTTCGGTTTTTGAACGGTTTCTTTCCTTATAATCTTTGCCCTTTGCTTCACAGGGCTTGCTGTTTTCTTTCCCGATCGCAAGGTAGTAACTGCCACTTTCTTTGTCATCTTTTCGCCCCTTTTTCTTTCTACCTCTCGAGCTTTCTCTCGAATCGCGAGCATGTTTACTGCCACCCTTGTGTTCTTTTCTTTTCCTTCGCCAGTTATTATTTCACCCTTGTCTATCATCCGCTGTATTATACATTTCAACGTATAGCAATTCTCCGTCGGATGTCCTACCAGACGATGATAGCGGCAGAAATCTCTCTCCCTGGTCTTTGTCACATCTTCGGGGCGCTTGGGTTCTGGCAATTCTATTGTGCCGACTTTCAATAGCTGTTTCATCATAGGAACTACATCTTCCTTCTCAAAACCAAACCCCTCATGAGAATCCAGCATTCGGAGTCTCTTTCCACTGTATTTATGTCTTGATTGATTCCATCCTTCTCTTCGATCTGCCCTTTTATCTCTTGAATCCCTGGTATCTCTTTTTTTTTTTTTTTTTATCATGTTCGACAGTATTCACATTCGTCCTGGCAGGCATTCTTCTAACAGTCTCACGGTGGAATGCTGGTATTTTACGAGTCATCAACTCTAAAGCATGAGCTTTAGTGGCCAAGTCGCGGAACGTTTTGATATCGGCACTGGTGAGTCCAAACGCAATTCCTGTATCCATAGAATTCAGACACATTTTGACCTGTTCCTTTTCTTCTGACAACTGCCTACATGAGGCTCCTAATGTCTTCCATCTGTCTATGAACTTTTGGACTGGTTCTCCTTCCCTCTGCCGTATGGAGGCCAACTCTGTAATACTAACGTCACGCTCAGAAGAGAAGAATTTTGACATAAAGGCATCCTGCATTTCTTCCCATGTATGCATCGATCCAGGAGCCAAGCTGGAATACCACCGAAAAGCTTTGTGCGTTAATGACGACCCGAACAATCTCAGGCAATACTGCGGTATTGTAGAAAAATTCCCCATGCTGGTAATGAAATGCATCAGGTGTTCCTCCGGCGATCCTTCCCCATTAAACTTCTAAAAATCTGGATGTTTAAAATTGGCTGGGAATGGAATATCTTCCACTTCTCTTGGATATGGCGTTCGATATCTGAAACGGCCAGTGTTTTCACGTTCTCTTTCTATTCTCACTGTTTCTTCGACGACTTGTCTTATGTCATCTTGTGTTATGGTTCTTGCGACTGGAACAGACTCTCGAGATCCTATCCCTTGCGGATGAGAGCCTTCGGGCCGATTTTCTCGTCCATTCATCGTATTCGTCATTGGCGGGGCAGCTATCTGGGCCATGTTGTGTGCAAGAGTTGTCAGGGCTTCTCTGAGGTGTCGACACTCTTCCATCAATACTCTCTGTGCTTCTGTCATCTCATTAATACGATCTTCTGTAGTTGATGCGTTGCCTTGTCCTGTCTCAGTCACATATACTGTAGCCTCTCCACTCTTTGACGAGGCCGTAATTGGAGTAGAATGAGAAGATGCCGACGTAAGAGGACTCAGGAAGAGGGGAGAAGGTGGAGTTCCTTTTGACATCTCTATATTTCTGGTATTATCAGCTGATTGAAGTGATATAGACATCCATGAACTTGTCTTTGGAGATGTCGATATTGAGGAACCTGTCATTACCGTTTTGCCTTTCTGTTCTTTCGTCCATTTAACCTTTGGGGCGATTAAAGCTGGGAAGTCGCGCAACGCTGACCGTGGAACTACCCGTTCAGGATATATTTTGGGAGGGGCAAGCTCAGGATGCTTCCTAGCTACATTGCGCGTTATTGGCCCTCGAACTCTCGGCACGGGCAGATTTATTCGGGCATTTCTTGCATTCCACGCTCTTGTCTTACGGGATACTATGGCAGTCCAATCCTTAGTACTGTCCAACGGTTGAGGTGAAGCAGATACGACTCCAGCCATCACTTGAGTTATATTGCTCTTGGTTGCGGGAAACGGAGTCATGCACACGGGAGTTTGATCCGGCGTATACTCTATCACGAACCCAGTTGTAGTAAAGCAAAAGTTTACTTCTCTTGCAGGAATTGTCATTGATTGTAACTTTGCAGTTGAATTAATGTACCTTCAGTTATAAAACATATCTATAGTTAGTTTTCTGGAGGATAGAAGGATCTATCTTAGAGATGAAGGGGAGGATGTTCCCACTGAGAGTCACCATTTTGGCGTCAAAAAGACGCCAAACCATGGTGATTATTTTTCAATCATCTTAATGTTGATGTTAAAATAAGATAAGAAAGATCCCCAGCAGAGTCGCCATTTTGTTTTGACAAGAAAACAAATGTGTTTGATTTGGGGAATTGATCTTATTCAAACATAACAAAAGAGTATTCAGAACAATCATCATATTTTATTAATATTGGGTTCATTTACATCCTCTATACATCCCTTGATTCTAAAATAAATCACATAAAAAAGAACAAATTATTTTTAGCAAAGCTTATTATTTGTCCAATCCTGAATTTGGCAGCCTTTTGGCGTATGTTTTAGTCATCTCCCAATACTTAGGAGGAATCACTGAATAGATCATCTGATCTTCTTGGAAACAGAAATTTCGGCAGCACTCCGACGCTATTTTGGTCATCTCCCAATACTTAGGAGGAATTCCTGAATAGATCATTTGACCTTTTCTTTTAGAGAAGTAATTTCTCCTACAAGCCGATCAGCTGACTATTTGCGCGGTCCGTGCAACCAATCTCGTAGTTGCTTGATCCGCGCAACTAATGTACATGTTGCGCGGTCCGCACAACTGAACATGGCTCTGCTCTCTCTACCTTCAGTTACTCTATTTCAGTCTCTCCAAAAATCTCTCCCCCTGTATGAGAAGGGAGTGGGGTATTTATAGACCTTTCACACGTGTCAGAGATCTTCATTGATTGCGCGATCCGCGTAACGACTCTCTTCGTTGCGCGACCGGTGCTACTGCTTTCTTCATTACGCGACCGGCGCAACTGCTTTCTTTGTTGTGCGATCCGCGCAACTGCCTTCCTTGTTGCGCGACCAGCGCAATCTGTAATTTTGGCTTCTTCAACCGCGCAACCTTCCTTTTTGGTTGCGCGATCCGCGCAACCTGTCTTTCTTTATTATTTGTTTCCTTTCCTCTTCATGATGATAATTTTTTATGCTCCAACATGGGGTCACGTGCCTCCCCGTAGTGACCAGTGAGCAACCAGACTCGTGAGCCGATTATGGTGGTATGGGACACTATATTTGTGCTGTCGGCCTACATTGATAAGGTGATGGGGGAGTGGTGCAACGATTCCGTGTAATAGCCCTGACACCCCTTTGTAGTGACCTCGAGCATACTCTGAATTGCGATGAGACGACGAGTTTTACCGCAGTATATAGAGTATGAACTAGGCCTGTATCTGTATAGTGATGAACCGTTAAAAGGGTGATGGGGGAGTGGTGTAACGATTCTGTGTAACAGCCCTTGCAGCAACCTAGAAAACACACCATCGTCTGAGATTAACTATGATTGACGACCCTAGAATGGATCATGTTTGGGAATGATACAAGGGAGGTACCTTAGTTTCCCAATACTGCTGTTTGAAATGGACTAATAATAACTTGGTAATCATGCTCATCATGCATTGCATGTGCCTGGAAGATGTGGAGCACTGAGGGATGAAAGCATGCCGCGAACGAAGAGGGTGTCGCATGAGGGAGTATGTCGGTGAGGGCATACATCATGACTGCATTCATACTTGCATTAATAAGAGTAGTTAGGAGTGTTTGATTTTACTGCTTGACTGAATTGATAACATGTTAACCTATGCTTTATTGTTCTACTGAGTTGATCACTCACTCCCACGTTACGGGACGGTGTTGTACACACCAACCAGATTTGTTGAGTTTTAGGTGATGGCGATGCTCATGAAGCAAAGCCGGACTACTATGATGTGGAGGAGGAGTTCTCCTACTCGTAGCTCTCTGACAGGTTTATGAAGACCTGTTATTGTATTGACGGGGCTATGATACTTGGGATAGAAGACATTACACTTACACATTTGGTATATTTTAGAAATGTACTTGAAATTTATTAACCTTGTAATGTTATCACACTCTGGAGACTCACCACAATTTTTATATATTTTATATATCTATCACAATCTTCCGCTTGCTAATTCACTATCTCTAGAGTATGATATTCTGTTTTGGTTTAATCTCACTCATGTTCAATGCACTAATACAGACAACATTCAATCATCATTATCTATGTTGCATAAGTGATGTTCTGGGAACTTGGGTGTTAAGTTATGCTCGACCCCCAATTTTTTGGGATGTTACAGCACCCCTGTTACACCTCCACGCCTCGCACACCAACCCTCGCCCCCGAACCTGTGAGTACACCCCCCTACACATTTCCTTCTCTCTCTTTCTCCCTAATCTTGAGGCAGGACCCACAACAGGATGGGACACGTTGTGTAGATAGTGTGCGACATGTTAATTGATGCCTTAAATTTGTAAATTAATAGGTATGTCGATGATAGGTTCGATGCCATCGAGCAAACTTCAATGCCATTGAAGTATTGCTCGATGCCATCGTAAAAATCTGGATTTTCTCATGTTAGTTGTTGGACACACTAGGTATCTTTCTTAATGCCATCGAAGGCTGTTTGATGACATCGAAGGCTTGCTCGATGCCATCGGTAAAATCTAGAAAATTCATATTTAGTAGCTAGAACGTTTGGTCTTTAGTTCGATGCCATCGAAGTCTCATCGAAGGTGTCATCGAACGATTGCACAGAAAATACGTAGAATTGCGTTAAGTGTGGGATTTCTTTCATATTCCAATTGTGATTCTCCTAGAGGCTATAAATATGGGTGTAATTGGGATTATGACATACATTAAGAGCTTTCTAATTCGTACATAGGGTTTTAAGGGCTTGTAAGGGGAGATTCAAGGCTTGTTCGAATCAGGTATTCTCTTTATCACTTGTAATTTATGATTACATAGTGATTAATGTTACTATGTGTCGTGGTTTTTTTCCTGAAAGGGTTTTTCCATGTTAAATTCAGAGTCTTTGTGATTAAGCTTGACTGTTGCTATTGGAGTACTTTGCTTGATTTATCTCTGTGTGCTTCCGCGATCCCCCAACAAGTGGTATCAGAGCAAAACGTTGGGACGCAATTTGAATATGAAAGTAGAGTATCAATGGCAGTAAATCCTAAGTTTGATGTTGAAAAGTGTTTTGGGAAAAATAACTTTGAGCTATGGAAGGTCAAGATGATCAGCATTTTAGTTTAACAATGATTGGATGATGCATTCCTTAAGAAGTGGCCGAAATCTACAACTGATGATGAATGGAACAAAACTGATAAGAAAACGAGAACCTATATCTAGTTGTGCCTAATGGATGAGGTCATCTACAATGTTATGAGAGAGAAAATTAAACCAAATTTATGGGCAAAGTTAAAAGATATCTATGCGAAGAAATCACTTGAAAGTCGCTTATACTTGAAGCTTTAGTTGTTCAACATGAAAATGGCAGGGGAGGTGATGTTGAGGCCCACATTAGCAACTTTAACAAAATGATTTGCAAATTGCTGGATGTAGAGGAAACGATAAAGGATGAAGATCAGGCATGTATCCTGTCGAATTCTCTCTCGGCTTTGTATGAGTCATTCAAAGACTTTCTATGCACTAGTAGATTGAGCCTTAGCGTCGATACCATTATCTTATCCCTTCAAGACTAGGCGATAAGAAAGAAAAGTGGTGACACGGGCGCCTTTACCGATGCATTGATTACGAGGAGGTAGAATTCTAAGCAAGATAGTGGATCTTCTCGATCAAGATCCAAGGGCAAGGGCAAGGGCAAAAGAAAGTTAAAGTGTTTAAACTGTGGGATGTTTGGGCACATGAAGAAGGATTATACAAATCCTAAGGCAATAAAAGAGAATTCAGAGGCTTCTTCTAGAAAAGCCAACACTGTCAAATCCGGTAAAGGTAGGAGTGGAGGTGATGTGTTGTCTACATCCATGGTCGGGCACTTATATGATGATCATAGGGACGAGTAAATTTTGGATACGAGGCCATCATATCACATGACTCCTTATCGGAATTAGTTCACCAGTTATAGAGAGTGAGATAGTGGCCAGGTATTTATGGGAAATGATAAGGCCTATAATGTTGTAGGTGTTAGATTGTTCCGCATCAAGATGTTTGATGGCATGGAGCGTACCTTGATCGAGGTGAGACACATTCCAGATATGAGGAATAGTTTGGTATCTCTTGGTGTAATCGAGACACTTTGGTGCAGATTCACCGGTTTCAATGGAGTCCTTAAAGTTTCAAAAGGGCACTCATTGTTATGAAAGCACAGAGAAGCAGGAACCTTTACAGGTTGATCAGGAGCAGTTTATCAGGTGGAGCTGCAATGGCTGTAGCAGATTCCATGTCGGCACGTATGTGATATGCACGTCTGGGCCACATGAGCGAGTGGGGCATGAATGTACTCTTTAATCATTGTTTAATTGCAGTTTTTAAAAGTTTTGATTTATATATATGTGAGCATTATATATATAGTAAACAATCCAAGTTATCTTTTAAATCTAGTAAACATGTATGTAAGGGTGTTCCTGATTATGTTCATTCTAATGTATGGGGGCCGACACCCGTGCTTTCCGCTGGAGGGCCATTATGGTCTATCACATTCATTGATGATTACTCCAGGAAAGTGTGGGTTTGTTTTGTGAAAAATAAATCTTAGGTTTTTATTAACTTCAAGTAATGGAAGGCAATGGTTGAAAAATAGTAAGGGTGAAAGGTGAAGGTTTTAAGAACAGATAACGATGGAGAATTTACTTCAACAGAATTTAATTAATACTATAAGAATGAAGGGATCGTAAGACACAACACAATACATCACACACTAGAGCAAAACGGTGTAACTGAGCGGATGAATCAGACTCTCTTGAGAGGGCCCGATGCATGATTAGTAATGTTACGTTGGGCAAAGAATTGTGAACTGAGGCCATTAATACAGCTTATTACTTGGTGAATCGGTCCCCTTCTACGGATGGTAATTATAAATTTTTAGAGGAAGTATGGAGTGGTCAGCCGGTATACTACTGTAACGTCTCAGATTTTTGACAACTTGGGAGTTGGACGTCCTTGGGCATTACTTTTGATTTCCCGACTGAAGTGCATGTCTGTGTGTGTACTCACATGTATTTGGGACCAAAAATAGTGATCTTGGATCCATAAAAACTGCTTGACCAAATTAATTTGAGAATTTGCGGGAACGTAGACAGCAAGATTTAGTTGAACCAAGAGGGACTCGGTTGCATCGAGCAAACTAGGACAACAATGTTCAGTTGCACCAAGTAAACATCGAGCAACCAAGTAAATCTAGACAGCTAGGTTCAGTTGCACCGAGTAAATCTGGACAGTAGGGTTCGATGGAACTGAGTAGTCCTATACAACAATGTACAACTATGTACAAAATTGACAGTTTCAGTATATTGACATCAAAATTACGTATCTCCTTCAATATAACTCCGATTGAGGTGATTCAAAATCCAAATTGAATATTGATAAGTCTAGTTTCATAAAAAAATAAGTAAATAATAAAATTAAAACTCAAAGGAGGTTAATTTTAGGTTGATTTAGAGCTGTATTGAAAGTCATTAGTTTCAGGTATCTAGTACTTCCAGAATTTTTAGAATTTTTTCTAGAACTATAAATGGAATGAAATTTGGTGGGGATAAAGTAGACTTCATGATGAACTACCATAACAATTATAAAAATAATATAGTAAATAAAACTACCAAAAACATTACCGGCAATAGACCTATTGAAACTGAAAATTTTTGCAACTTCATATTGCCGATGGACCACACATATCTTTTTTATCTTAGAGTTTTTGTATTCAGTGTCTTCTAAGGAATTTCTTCTAATTATGCTAGAAATCACCCTATATGATTAAATTAGAAATTTTTTATTTTTAATATATTTACTAATTTGGGTAGTTTCTAGCATAATTAAATTAGAGTTCTCGATTAGGGTGATTAGAACCGAATCATCGTTTACGCTAATTACTAATAGGCTGCGATATGAACTTAACTAATCCAAATTCTATTTTCTATGCACAAGAAATCTTGCTATCCAATTCATTTTAGAAATGCTCCGATTTTCCAAACAAGCTATAGACCACTCATTAGTCACTACTAAAACTGAGACTATATAAAGACGTTCATCTCTGCGGGCATGACGTCCATCGTGAAACATCGAGCCGAGATCGTTTCTTGAATCGCTCAACTTGGATTCTAAAGGTCAGTGCATGAGACATGCAAATATTCCTAAAATTAATCAAGAACTTAAGTTGATTGTCTATGTCCGGTCTTTGTGAAAGTACCCTGGTTTGTCAATTAGCGTGAATGTTGAGTCGGATAGACGAAGGAGCCTCATAGGAAGATTGATCAAGCGTCTGCCTCAACTGGATGTGTGCCCGAACTCGTCACAGGTAAATCTTGGCCTTACATCCCATGTCCCAAAACCTCAGGCAATTAAAACCCTGAAAATTGAATAGAACACCCTAAGGTTCTTGGGTAGAAAACTTTTTTAAACTTCAAGAAAATCTTTAAGTTTTCTACCTTTGTTGATTTATCGACAAGTGGTTCGATGAAATCGAACCTTGTTATCGATGTCCTCGAAGCTCACTCGATATTATCGAAATGTGGACATAAGATGTCCAACAACCATAAAGATCTCTGGACTGAATTATCGATGTATCGATAGACGGTTTGATATCATCGAAATTTGAATCTCGAGTCCATCGAGTAGACTCGATAAAATTGACATTAGGTCAGTTGTGTCCAAAGTATTGCTAAGGCAAATCATGTAATCCTCGATATATCGAAGAGCTCCTCAATATCCTCAGAATTCAAATCTCGATGATATCGGAAGACCTTCGATGATATCGAATTGGGACACAAATCTATCCAGCAAGTTTTCAGGTTATTTTTTCTTGGATCGAGGGTCACTCGATAAAATTGATATTCAAATATCGATCATATCGAGGCATGGTTGATGCCATCGAAAGTGGACATAATCTGTCTAGCAAGCTTATAGGAAAATTCCTTGGAATTATCGATGAATCGACACTGTCCTTGATATTATCGATATTCAAATTCCAATGATATCGAGTGATGCTCGATCATATCATATACCTGAAATATTTCAAAGGCAAGTGCTCTCACATTTTCAAATGTCGAGGAATCGAACCTCGTGTCGATGATATCGGAGTTCGAAATCCGATGACATTGACGGACGTTCGATTTCCTCGACCAGTTGGAAAAATATTTAAAAAGCGTTTGACAGTTGAGTTCGTGTCATCGAGCTGCTAGTCGATGTCATCGAGAGTATACGCTCGATGATATCGACCCTGCTCGATAATATCGAACTCTGTAAAAAATGTGACCATTTTATATCCGTTGAAACCTTTTGCCTATTTAATGAGAGCTTGCCCATTTAATGAGAGCTTGCCCTTAGTTATTTGTAAAGAAAATAGAGAGTGCTTTTGAGTGTTTAAACCCATATCATATACCCAAAGCCTTTTCTCTCATGGGAGTTCATCCTCCAATCCACTCTCATCATTGACATTCAATAGAGTGAATTGGGGAATGAACTTCCGCATTCAAGGATCCTGCAGCTACCATCTCAATGGCAAATCATTAAGCTAGGATTCTTTGAATGCATATATGATTGGAATCACTCTGTCTCCTTTATAGGAAAACATTTAATAGAGTAGGATTCCATTATAACATTGACCCAACCCGTCGCCTTATATTGGTACATCATCTGAGTTGCGGTTCAAGGGAGCTGAAGATTCTTCATCATCAAGGAGGAGATCTTCGACAACGCGCTGAATGGGGCTCATCTACTTATCTGTAAGTCATTAGAGTCCAGAGGACCCTTGTGATCATTCCTTATGTAGGATTGGGTCTAAGGTGTTTCTCACCCCTTGCAAGTCCTCATAGGAGGCCTCCGGCGGGAGTGTACATGGTGGGTGCTTTGTGTTGACCCTTGCTCAATGGGGAGCATAAACTAGTGGTTCCTTGTGTGGATCCTTGGCCTGTGTGGCCTAAAAGTCGGGTGTTGTGTGTTGACCCTTGCTCATGGGAGCATAAACTTGTTTCGTGTAGACACGTTGTGTCAGCCTAAGTGTAGGTTGTATTGGTTAGAGGTGAACCTGATTTAAAACCTCCGGTATGAGGTGAACCTGTTTGAAACCTCCGTTAGTGAGATCTGGTACACTCAAGGGTTGAGTGCGTCCGCCTGAAGTGGAGTAGACAAGTAGTCGAACCACTATAAAAATAACTGTGTTTGAGATTGTTATTTTCTTTTATTGCTTGTGTGATTTCCCTAAATACTTTTATATTTGATTATTTGAGATCACACCTCACACATAGTCATGTCCATCATAAACTATGCTCTGCATCTTGTTTATCTTTTGAATAGTATTATGACTGGATCCTCTACTTGGCTTGGAAGCCATTAGAGTTATTTCGAAGTAATCATGATACATGTATATTCTCTTAGGATACGATTAATAGGAGTTTAAAATATCATAAAATATTAAAAAGTCCTATTCACCCCCCTTTAGGACATATTGGCGTATTCCCACTTCAACTAAAGCGGTCATTACCGTAATTTCACTTTGCCCAAGTTGTTGCTTTCAGGCCGTTAGATCACTACCAAATTTAGGGAAATAATTGAGAGTAATGTCCTACGTAAATCTATATAGTTGCGGGCCCGATCGATGGTCAGTGACCGTCGAACTAACTTATGATCATGCCTGTTGATCGGCGTATCCAAATAGTGGGCCGATTGTGTCCATGCATAGATCATTACTAGGGCCAACTATCCTAGGGTGAGTGTTGACCCTTATGCCCTATAGTGTCCCCCAAAGGTTAGAAACACCCAAAGGCATTAGGGTCATTTACATTACATTTGACACTATAAATACCTATTTATTTCACTCCCCCTCTCCCCATATGAATTTGCCCTAGTAAATGAGAGAAAGAGAGGAGGAGAGGAAGAGAGATAGAGGAGGAAAATGAGAGTGAGAGAGAGAAATGAGTTCTTGGTGTTACTTTAATCGGATTTCTCTCGACGAAAACCCTCAGAGCTAGCGTTTCTTCCACCAAATCCACTTTCACTCATGATCGGAGGTAAGATTTGGATCCCACCTTCCCATTCAAGCTTCTTAGTGATGAATTCCATGTATCTTACATAGATTCTTCTATTTGATTTAGGAATCGGTGTTTTCCCTTAAAACCCTAACCCTAGGGTTTGTTCAGGTTAAGATTTGGGGTCCCGACAATTAATTAGGAGCTGTTCATATTATTGTAGAAGCCTTATTTAGGCATGACCCCATGTGAATTCGTTGTATGCCAATTTTGGGTCCCGACTCATTAAATCGAGTTAGAGTTTGCTCGAACTAAATTAGGTAGAACCCTTAACCCTTAATTAAAATCTAATTAGACTAGAATTCACGATACTAACAATGAAATTGTCGATGAATTAGGATTTGAAGCATTTTCCCAAAATTTCAAGCACTAAGGCCGCATCCAAGTCGAGGATTTTGATTCTAAGGTGAAAATCTACCCTCAAGCTTTTACATGGCATTTTAGAATAACTAAATGTATCGTTTGTTATTTGGTTGATAAAATGCTCGATGAAATGCTTGAATAATATGAAAATCTTAATATTAGAATTCTTCGATGTCGAATGCTTATAATTGTTAATATGATTGAATTGTATTGCTGTGGTGGATCGAGCTTTACAAATTATTTAAATATGCAGATAGCCCGCTTTAGGAAGGCTATCCCAGGCTTATACGGCCAACCAAAGTTGAACACGAACGATCGACATAGTTGGAGCTACACAGGATGCTTTACACCCAATGTCGGTTTGCCCGGGATCCTCTATAGTCGATCGCATCAGTCTAATGCAAGCTCGATCATTTTTGTGATTGGTGATTGTATAACATTCAATAGAATCTGAGATACCACCATTACCATTGATTTAATCTACCCATAAACATTAGTGCATTACGATCCCATAAAGACTCATGAGTCAAGCATGGCGGTATGGGACACCGTGCTCAAGCTGTCAGCTATGCTAAGGTGAAGAGCCTCCTCATAATGACCATTGAGCACTGATAGAAGTGATAGAATGTTGTTCAAATGGCTTTCGTTAAATTACCCAGCCGATAGTTCCATGATAGAGCATCGTTCGAACGACCGGACATGAATGAAATTGGGTGACAAGCCATTTTCCTCTGTATTCATTTGGTTTTGAGTGACAAGCCCGCACCTTTGAATTGATTGTTCATGCTTAGCATTGGGTATCGACCCGTACCATGTTGATGCCTTAATTTGGATTGAGGAGTCGCCATGTGCCGTAACGAGTATCGTAATCTGGATAATGACTCGTGATATAATAACAGTATCCTAGCTTCACCAACCTGTTGTATAAACTGGGTGTCACACCCCAGATTCGATGACGAGAACTCACAAGAATCCCTAAAGCCAATTTCAGCGCCGACAGCCTCCGTAGTACCCCATTCTTGGCTCCTAGCACCCATTCACCAGGTTCCGATCTTGGGATCCTACAAGGAGGATTTCTATAACATAAGTCCAATCCATAAAAGCATACCCAAGATCATAACATAGTAACCACAGATAATAACTATAAGAATAGCATTACAAAATCCACTAAGAATGTAAACTTTTACAAGATACAAGACGTAAAGGGAAATACAAGGTCTATATAAACGAAACTCCAAAAGGATCAGTGGCACGCTCCAGCTCCTGCTCCGCTCTCAGGCCTAGAATCACTTGTACGCATCAATCGTGCATAAGCTTATAGAAAGCTTAGAGGGCGGTGTAAGTGTGTGTAATACCAGTGCCGGGAAAGCAATATTAGAAAATACGGAATGTGTCATGAACCATGAATATCATCAATGCCACTGGCCATACCGAGGCTATGCTATACCAAGCATGAATGTAGTAAGCCATCACAAGGCTATGCGATGTAACATATGCGTACTGGGTGTCATACCAAGGCGATGCACAAGAGGCCTACATAGGCAATGCCATATGCAAAGTGCAAATGCGATCATGCCAGTCCTCATATCTAGTCCACATATCCATACAGTTCCACTCTAGGGAAACCACCGGGGTTAAATACACTGCCAGCCGACTGCCGCTCTCCTAGCCGCACAGTCTAACGAGCGTAAGAGACCTCACTACCTGCCTGTGGACAGCCAATCACCAGCAAGGCTCGACGGTAACGGACCCATTCACGAGCTGGTCAAACTCAGCCTTGCTATTGCCCCCTCACTCAGGCGGGTAAAGCCACATCCCATCTCAACCGACCACGCTACAGTGGGAGTCGTGTCCTAATGGTATAAGGCACTCGGGCGCTCATGTTTTTCACTCGGTCTCGGCGTTGAGGCGTCTCCTGGTACCATGAAGGTTTAGGGGCTTTCACCCAAGGACATCCTAAGTGTCCTAAATGCTCAAGTAACATTTCTAGTGTCCAAATCTAGCCATCCACGATATACCTATGGAGGCTATGACCCTGATGAAGCAATGACGAATATCCATGTGCTATGCAATGCCAGATGCATGAATCACACAATCAGCCATGCATCAATCCCGAGCATCCAATGTGCTCAAGAGGGGCAACTCTATCCCTTAGGGAATACCATAATATCCTACCTAATGGCATAACTATGACCAATCATAATCTCAACCAAACACACACATGATGCATATGGGAATGAGTCATGAAGATAAATAAGTATGCCATGCGATGATGTTGTACTCTCCTCCTAACCAAGTAGGGTCTAGGTACTTAGACAATTTTTCATAAGGAATACAACCTCTAGTGGGGGCCCAATAGCCTGGGATAGCCCTCGAGATTAGATAGATAATGGCATGGGCCTAAATAATAAGAATGGGCCTAACAATGGTTTATGGTGGACCTTTAACCACCCATAGAAGTAAGAATGGGCCTAACAAGGGCCTAGAGGGGTACACCAATGTGGGCATTCAACCACCATTGTCCCATGAAGGGGGCCCAAATATAATCTACCAAGGATTAAGGTCCGTGGCCCGAGCATCACCATAAGAAAGAGATGGGCAGATATGTACATATAGATACATCACATGTTGGGCCTCAATAAAGTGGCCCAAGGCTACACACAATTCATGCATCTAATAGGGGCAATATATAGCCCAATCCACATGCAATAATATGAGCCCATAAGGAAGGTTAGGGCCCAAACATAAGGGCCACCAAATCCATATATTGTGGTGGGCCTAGTGGGCAGCCCATTACTCCAACACATGGGCGAGAATCATATTCAAGATAAGTAAGTTGGGCCTACAACCTAGCCCAAGAATTTAGTTGATTTGGTGTGTGAGGCTCATATCCTAGCCTGTACTGTTCCGTAGGCTTCCGTGGTTCTCCCGGTCAAATTCCGGTGACCCGCGACGCGTAGATAGCATTTACGCGTAACCCTGGGTCGTATCCCGTATTCTAGAGTTGGCTCGAGGTGAGACTTGTACCGTTGCGACCACGCTGTCGCGGCGTCTTACGCACTGAGGCGATACCCAGGCCAGGAGTATGGGCCCACGTTCAGTTCGAGAAAAATGTCGCACATTTGCAAACCCAAGAGAAAATGTCCCATCAATCACATTAAATGTCAAGTACTCTATTCCATCCCCAAGTACAACCACCCTCCCTAAAGTTAACTCTCTCTCTCCACCCATCAAGTACACCCATCATTCACTCACCTATCGCTCCCCATCACCCATCCCTCTCTTTCTCCTTACAACCCCCTCTCTCTCTCTTTCTCAAACCCATCTCCCAAGCAACCCCACAATGAGAGTAAACATCCAAGGAAGCGAAGCTTTCTGTGGCCCACTCCCTACCACCCAATCCAACCCTTCAAAGCCGATCTCAACCATTAGATCGACCCCCTTGGAGCTCTAAAGCCTTTAGGCAGAAGGAGGAAGGAAGGAATTTGAGGTGGGTGATTTTATGAATTTTCAACCATTGATTATTGTGTATTTGAGGGCCCATTTATGGTGGGACCCATCTTGATGTACGCCTTGTATCAATGAGGAACCCATAGTGGCGGGGTCCCTCCCATCTCTCTCTCTCTCTCTCTCTCTCTCTCTCTCTCTCCCTTTCTGTGATGGACTGTAGCCCACCTAAACCAGACCGTTGGATCATGAGGCCGACCTTGCTGCTGGATTTCGGCAGGTCCTGGATGAATGAAAACACAGATATCAGCTTGGTACAAGCTAGTGGGCCACACGTGTGGACCCACCAGATGTACGTATTTCATCCATTTCACCCACCGTCAAGTCCTTGGATGGTGGGGACCCCATTAGTGTTTTATCTATGCCATTCATCCTGATTACGTGGGACCCACCTTTCATGTATGTGTTTCATACACGCCGTCCGTGGATCCCATCCACGTGGCCCACCCTCACGTGATGTGTGGTTTTGATCCACACTGTCTAAATCGTGGGACCACCATGATATGTGTATCATCCATGCTGTCCGTCCGTTTTGGACGCGTGGAACCTAGCTATGATGTATGGGTTTAATCCATACCGTCCACCCTTTTTACAGCATGTGGGGCCCACCCCACACATGCTGCACGTGTGGGGGTGGGGCCCACCTTGCACATGTATTGAATCCATACCGTCCAACCATTATAGAGACTGTTTTATGGCATTGAGGATGAGATAGATCTAAGTTTCAAGTGGGATCCACCACGTGTACGTGGGGCCTACCATGATGTGTTCTATCCACCGTCCATTGACGGTGGACCCACTTGATGTACCTCCATCCACATCGTCTAGGACTGGAATGGTGGGTAGGGCCAGCTCTGATGTGTGTATTATATACACACCGCCCATCTGTGGGGCCCGCATGGGATGTATCTGTTTTGTCCACGCTGGCCATTCAGCAGGGACGTGGGTCCCACATGATATATGTTTTTATCTATCCCATTCATCCACAGGACGTGGACCCCGCCTGATGCATGTGTTGTATCCACCATCCATATTCCTGGACGGTGGGGTCTGCTGTGATATATGTATGGTACCCACCTGCCATGTGTGAGGGGCCAGCCATGATATATGTGCTTTATATTCGCACCGTCCAGTGGCCTGGACGGTGGGGACCACCACGATGTATGGGCTTTATAACCACGCCGTCTACCCATTTTTAGGCCCACCTGCTGTATGAGGGCCCACCTGATGTATGTAAGGCCCATGAGCGAGGCCCATCGTTATGGCCCACCTTGATATATGTATTTTATTTACACACCGTCCATTTGGACGGTGCTGTATGGGCCGACCATGATGTATGTGCTTTGCAGCAACGTCGTCCATCTATTTTGTGAGACAGTAGGCCCTTTGATGCATGCGTTCTATACCCAACCGTCCATTTGTTTTGTCGTGGGATGGGTGGGGCCCACTTTGAGGTATGTGTTGTATGCACCGCCCATCCACATGGGGCCGGTAGTGATGTATGAGTCTTATCCACACCGTCCAACACTCTGGACGGGTAGGGCCCACCTTGAGATGTGTTGTATATTCACACCGTCCATCCACGTGGCCCCCACGTGATGTACGTGTTTGATCCAAGCGGCTTGATGTGATATATATTTGGCCCATGTGATGAGGCCCATTATGATATATATTTGGTCCATGTGATGTGGCCCATGGTGATGTGTATTAGTCCCATGTGATGGGGCCCGATGTGTTGTATATGAGGCCCATATGATGAGGCCTGATGTGATGTATAAGGCCCATGTGATGCGGCCCACTTGATGTATGAGACCCCTGTGTAAGGCCCATTTAGATTGTAGGTGGCCCATTGTGATTATATGTGGCCCATTGTGATTGTATGGGGTCCGTTGTGATGTAATTATGGCCATTGATGAGGCCCTTGAGCGAGGCCATTGATGTGATGTATATGTGGCCCTTGAACGAGGCCCATTGTGATGTATATTAAGCCCTTGCATGAAGCTATGGGCCCACTATATGTTTGGCTCTATGTGGGCCACTCCTTGGGAGCAATGTTGGTTAAATGTCCACATTGATGGGCAATGATTGTTAAATGTCCTCATTGTGACCTTTCCTTAGGCCCTTTAATAGGCCGATTATCGATGTCGTTATCGATACCGATTATGAGTATGTGACAGCATAACATCATGATATATACCCATACGCATCATCTGCATGTTTGTTATGAGATGTGGATCCATTGCATATGTCATAGGGCAGGTTGTTCATGGGACTCTTTGACAGGCAGAGTTGTCCCCATATGAGCGCACGGTATGCGCATGATTTGATGCATGATTGGACTGTGTGACTCATGCATCTCGCATTGTGTGATTATGATTACTGTACACCATAGCGACATTAGGGCCGTAGCCTCATAGGCATATCGTGGATGACCAGATGGGACACTAAAAATTTGTTCTACATAGGATGCTATAGATATCCCTAGGTAAAATTCCCTAAACCCTCTTGGTTCCAGAGGTTACTCCAACATCTAAACTGAGTGGATGCATGAGCGTATGAGGGCTGTATACTGTTAAGCCGCGTCTCCCACTGTGTTGTGGTCGGTTGGAAGGGGGTGCAACCTTACCTGCCAGAGAGGAGTGGGCAAAGCTAAGATGAATTTGACCAGCTTGAGGAATGGGTCCGCTATCAATGAGCCGGGCCCGATATTGGTAGGCGGATAGTGAGGTCTCTTCCACTCACCTTGTTACGTGCGATGGGGCGGCAATCTGGTTTGGAGTGTACTAGACCCTGGCGATGATCCCAGAGATGTATGGTATTGATATGCGGACTTATTGAGCAGGAGTTGCATACTCATTCATTCACTATCCACTCAGGCTGGTGGTGCGCAATTGATTGTTGTATACCTTCGTAATAGCTAGGATTTCGGTTGGGGCGCACGACTAACCTGAGATCAAGAGCCTACCACATTGAGTCTGGCTATCCAAATTTAGGTATGGAACTAGTTTGGATAGAAGTCTCTTGTGATGGACCCCCTAGCCTGCGATATTATGTACTATCATCCTGACTTCACTCTAGCTTGGTCATTTCATTCGCATTGCATATTGCATTGCATCCACAGTATATGATTTTTTTACTCATTACGATCTGCATTGCGTACTCTGATATTGTATGACTCGTGGACTTACCAGTATGTTTCCGCTTACTCTGATATCATATGATTCATGATCTTGACAGTATTTCTGACATTGTATGATTATGGAATTGTATTGAATACTTGGCACTTATCTTGTACACACACTTACACCACCCTCTAAGCTTTCTATAATCTCACGCAAGATAGATGCGTGCAGGTGGTGTTAGGTCGCAGCAACGTTGAGCTTGTAGCTGTGGCTATCTTCTGGAGCTTTGATTTTAATATATGTATTTCTTTTTCAGCATTGTATTTAAATGTTTATATTAGTGGATATGTGATGATGATGTTGCCTTTGTGATATGGGTATACCTGTGGTTATGCTTCTTACAAGATAAACGTACGTTGGAAAATCCTCCTTGTAGGATCCCAGGATCGGAACCTGGTGTATGGGAGCTGGGGGCCGAGAATGGGGTACTACGGAGGTTGTCGGCACCGGATTCGACGATCGAAAATTTTGTGAGCCCGGTTTTCTAGTTTGGGGCATGACATGGTGGGCAACCAAGGGCCCAACCACTTATACATTCCAGCCCACTAGCCCAACACAATATCATGGAGAATACTGTAAGTGCTATAATTTATATCCCTGTTTGTTGTCAAATTTGTGGTGCCAAAATCACTGTTATATATAACTTGCATATGTGAAGCTCTCTCAAAGATCAACATTCATGAACAAGCAAAGCTCACAACAAGCAAAGCTCACAAGTACAAAGATCAACCTTGACTGCAAGAACTGCTCACAAGACATAACTCAAGCTGCAAGACTTCAAGAAGAGTAAAAGGCAGTTCGTAAAGAACTCAAGACACTTTCAAGATTGAGCTACATCAATATTTCAAGATTGAACTACATCAAGACTTCAAGGCTCATACTTCAAGGTCACTAGTTCCTAATGTTTCAATGTCCTTACTTCATGGTTGAGGTTTGACTGACCTTAGGTTGACCTTAAAAGTAGGTCACTTTGGATACATAAGTCGGATGTTTATTTTACTTGAGTTTGGTCTGTTCTTCGACTAGTCCTAGGCCTTCTTTGACTAGTCCTAGATTTGCTTCGACCAGTCTAAGAAATTCCTCGATCAGTCGTGAGTTTGTTACAAAAATCGGATAATTTCTGTTAGGCTTCGACTAGTCCAGGAGTCTGTTCGACCAGTCGAAGGAACAGTGTCGACTGCATCTTCGACCAGTCGAAAGTCTTCGACTCAAAGTCCAGCGATGAATTTTAAGTTCTTCGACCAGTCGAAGGAGACCTTCGACCAGTCGTAGAATGGTCAAAGCTTATCGCGCCTGATTTTTCAAATATCTGTTATTGCTTCGACTAGTCGAAGAGCTCTCTAGACCAGTCGAAGACGCGATCTGTTCACCTATAAATAGAGCACGAATCTCAGAAGAATTCATTGAATTAATTAATCCATTCAAGCCAATCTTCGTCAAACTTCTGAGAGATAATTCTGTGCTCCATCTAAGCTAAGTGTGCTTATTTAATATTCTCTTTCTTTAGCTTTATTTAATTGATTTTGTTTCTGCTATTCCAATCTAATTTGATAAGAGGAATTGTTATTCCCTTTCATTGGAATCAAAATCAATTAAGACAAGCCCTATTTGGTTTAATTTAAAATCTATGAGAACTAGAACCATTGTAATTGAGTACTGGACATTGAACTTGGACATTCAATCATCTACTCTGACTTGGTTCTATCGGGCTGCTACAACGAAGGAGATAATCAGGTATTTTACATTTAATTGTAAATTCCTTTCTGTTTTGGTTTCTTTCAAGATTTGCCAGAAAAATCTTGTTGTATTAGTTATCTGAGGAGAGCCAGGAAAACTCAGAAGTGGGGTTTTTTAATTGTGTAAGCCCACAAACAAAGACACAATTGTAAAGGTTTTGGGTGAACCTGTGAAAACCTATTTTGTTAGTGAACGCTAATATCCCCTGTGTGAGGATATTAAGAGTGGAGTAGCATTCTGTGTGGCTGTTGTTTAACAGTTAGTGAACACACAGGCGAACCACTATGATCCCTTGTATTGTGGTTGAATGATTTATACTTCTAATCTTTAATTATTCATTTGTGGGATGTATGTATGGTGGTGAATGTTGTAATCATTTAATTCAAGCATTGTGGGAATTTTGTAATAGTTTAGAATTTATTTTCTGTTATTCCTTTATCAGCTTGATATTCAATTTCCTTTAAAGACTGTTCCAGCAAGGTTGCCCTGCCATTTTTATGGTGTATGGCTGTCCCTAGAACAATAAATTTGTGATTACAATTTATTTCAGTTCAGGTTGTGTTTATTTCTGTATTCCTCTTTGGTTTGAGATTTGATACAAAGATCTTTCTAAAAATAAGGTTGTCCTACCATAAACTCTGGTTTTTGGTGTAAGGTTGTCCTTAGAACAACATTTGTACCAACCTCTCAAGATCTAAATTTTGAGGTTGTTTTACTTTCCTGCATTGTGATTTATTTTGGCTATCATATTCTTTTTAATTCCGCTGTTATAAGTTTTATTTGGCATTGTCCTATTCACCCCCCCTCTAGGACATATAGCTAGGCCTTTTCAAATACAACCCAAGAATCCACTGGGCTTATTTAGAAAGTTCCAGCCCATTTGGGCCTATAAGGAGTCTAAAAATCTGGTTACATATAAGTGCCCATATAGCCCAACCAAAGTGGGCCTCAATGATGCATTAACTAAGCACAAAATTAAGGGAGTAAAGGCATGAATTATCCCTACAAAATCCTCACAATATGGTGGGTCCCACACCCTTAAACTCCAGGCACAAAACAATGTATATTTATAGACACTTTGCTGGATTTTTAGTCCACCAGCCATTCTGGGCCTGCTGGAGCCCAATAAAAATAAACTCTGGTTGGGACATAAGTCCAGATGGTCCAACACCAAGTACAAAGGGTCCCACCACATAGGGAGCATATATAACACACATAAATTAGGTGGGTCATACTGCTGGACCGGAAGTCCAGCAGCAGCCGATCATTGGGCGTCCCACATAGGGGGTGGGCGGTCCATGGGCTTGGACGCCCAGCCCACTCCAAAGCTCAAAGTGGGCCACACCTTGGACGTTCCACACCAAGGTGGGCCACGTCCAAGTAGGCCATTAGATGGATGAACACGGATGAAATACTACATCATGGTGGGCCTCACAAGGGTGGGACGACCGGCCTTGCTGGACGTCAACCACTTGGGAGTCCAGCAGGTGGTTGGTCTAGCCACTTGCCCCAAAATTACAATGGCCCAATTGGCCTAAATTCAAGCTAGATGTGAAATAACAGTGAAAACCGCTTAAGTTGAAGTAGGAATATGCCAATATGTCCTAGAGGGGGTGAATAGGACTTTTTAAGGTTTTATGTTTGTTAAAAATCCTATTAGTCTAATCCTGAGTAGATAGGCATGAAAAGCATCAGGATATCGTCAGAGTAACTCAAATGGCTTCCAAGCCAAATTGAGGATCCAATCACAAAACTATTTAAATGATAAACATGAAATGATTTATAGTTAATGATGGATGTGACTGTGTGTGAAGTGTGAGCAATTATGAAGACAGTTAATGAAATCACACAAGTAATCAAAGATAATGAACAATCACAAACAAAGCCATTTTTATAGTGGTTCGACTACTTGTCTACTCCACTCCCGGCAGACGCACTCAACCCTTAAGTGTGCCGGATTTCACTAAGGAGTTTTCACAGTGGTTCACCTTAAACCTAAGGTTTTAAATCAGGTTCACGTTCAACTTTTACAACCTACTCCTAGGCTGACTGTTTATGCACCCTAAGCAAGGGTCAACACATAGCACCCGGTTTTAGGTACACTGGCCAAGGATCCACACAAGGAACCTCTGTTTATGCTCCCTGAGCAAGGGTTAACACAACGCACCCGGTTTTAGGCACATTGGCCAAGGATCCACACAAGGAACCTAACTGTTTATGCTTTCTACAGAGTAAGGGTCAACACAACGCACCCACCACGTACACTCCCGTCGAAGGCCTCCTACGAGGGCTTGAAAGGGTGAGAAACACCTTAGACCCAATCCTAAAAAGAAATTATCACAAGTGTCCTCTGGACTCTAATAACTTACAAATAAGTGGATGAGTCCCATTCAACACGTTGTCGAAGATCTCCTCCTTTGTTGATGAAGAATCTTTTGCTTCCTTGATCCGCAACACAGATGATGTACCAATACAAGGCTTCGAGTTAGGTTAAGGTGAAGACGGAATCCTACCCTACAAAATGTTTTCCTATAAGGAAGATAGAGTGATTCCAATCATCTATGCATTCAAGGCATCCCAGCTTAATGATTTGCCATTAAGGTAGTAGCTGAAGGATCCTTGAATGCGAAAGTTCATTCCCTAATCCACTCTATTGAATATCAATGATGAGGGTGGATTGGAGGATGAACTTCCCTGAGAGAAAGGGCTTTGGGTATATGATCTATGGTAAAACACTCAAAAGCACTCTCTTCTTTCTCTACCAGCAATAATAGACAAGTCCTCTTTATATAGGCAAAAGGTTCCAACGGATATAAAATGGTCAAATTTATGACGAAGTTCGATATCATTGAGCGGGATCGATATCATCGAGCGTATACTCTCGATAGCATCGACGGTCCGCTCGATGATATAAACTCAAATGTCATATGCTTTTGAAACTTATTGCTAGCTGGTCGAGGGAATCGAAACACGTGTCCATATCATCGGATTTCGAACTCCGATTTCATTGATGTGAGGTTCGATTCCTCGACATTTGAAAATGAGAGAGACTTGCTTTGAAATATTTCAGGTTTATAAGAATGATTGAGGGACCTTCGATATCATCGGAATTTGAATTTCGATGATATCGATAGCTGTGTCGAGGCATCGATAAATTCAAGGGATTTTCGTTTAAGCTTGCTGGATAGTTTCTGTCCCTGTTTGATGTCATCGAAAAGGTACCGATATCATCAATATTTGAATATTGATTCTACCGAGTGACCCTCGATCATAGATAAACTATCCTAAAATATTTTGTTAGAAATCTTCGTGCCCATGACCGATATCATCTATAGCCTTCTGATGTCATCGAGATTTGAACTTTGATGGTATTGAGGATTGCGTCGATATATCGATGCACATATGATATTCTTAATTGAAAACAGGGGCACCGGAGATCTGCCTGTCGATATTATCGAGTCACCTTCGATGGACTCTAGATTCAAATATCGATGATATCGATAGGTATATCGATACATCAATAAATCCGTCTAGAGATATATGTGGTTGCTGGACACTTTTGTCCTCATTCCGATGGAATCAATATGTCATCGAGGACATCGACAGTGCAGGTCAATCATATCGAGATGTGTATCGATAAAATCGAAAAAGTAAGAAAACTTAGAGATTTTCTGATTTTGAAAAGGTTTTCTTAACTTAAAAATCCTATGATGTTCTAATTTGTTTTAAGGGTTTTATTTACCTGGTGTTTTGGGACATGGGATGTGAGGCTTAGATTTACCTGTGGCGAGCCTGCACACATCCGGTTGAGGCTGACGCTTTGAATTGATCTTCCTATGAGGCTCTGCAGTCTAGCTGACTCAACACTCACGCTAATTGACAAACCAGAGTACTTTCAATCTCCCCCTTTGTCAATTACGTGACAAAATACCAAAACACCCTAGACCAGCTTCTATACTGACATCCTAAATTGTGTGTACATACACTTTACACAATTTTATAATTCAATCTAGTGGGCACACACATAAACATTCAGAAGGATTCAGAAGCTGCTCCCCCTATCTGCAAACTCCCCTTATCTTGGTGCAGTTGCTCCCCCTAACACCTGCAACACCATTCATAGACATATATACAATTTTCCTTTCGGGGTGTTTGAATTGTTCTCCCCCTTTTTGTCAGTCATTGAAAAAGATAAATACAACAGTTGATATTGACTGAAGTTTGAAGCTTTAGGGAGAGAACCACCATTCAAAAGCATACATTTATAAAAGATAGATGTATAATGATCAAAACAGTTTAACGAAACATCATTTTTAGAACTATGTATTCATAGCAGATCAAATAGAGCAGTGACATACGCAGAGATAAGAATGATCAAACCATCACATGCATTTTACATATCATAAACTAAATAAACTGGAGGATCTTAAAGCATAAGTATGGCATTAAATATGTGAATTATACCCAGCCATATTCAGAATATCCAAAAACATATCTATACTGCCCAAGATTGGCAGAAGATCAACAGTTATCCCAACAACATTACCAAGCCCATTTATGGGCACCCAGAAGTAACCATCAGTAGCAAACCCACTCATGGGCACATACAACATATAAAAAAAAATGTCAGATTGTGCAGATTAGAGAGTTATCACATACACCCATGAGAGCGTAGAACATCCAAAAAGATACTAATGTTCATACGCGGAAATAAGAGTGAGGTGTATGTGATAGCATTCAAAGACCAGCACTATGAAGCAGAGTAGGATGACGCCATGTCATCTCGACGGTAAGTCATAGATCAACCAATTGTTGTACAATCTGCTGCATTCTGTGGACTAGCCATTCCAAGACGGTAAGTCGCTCATTCATCGATTCCCCGAACTGGGAGACATCCCGCTGAATCGCTCCAATCCGATCCTGATGGAGCTTAAATCGTTTAGCATGCCTGAGAATTGATGTCGACGGTGCTTGATAGGACGCAGAAGGTTCATAACCAGCCACCTCAGCTCCTTTACCGGGAGCATCACCTTCACCTCCTGCTCCTTCTTCTTGTATGCCTTCTTCTGGATCCTCGGGATACTTATGGAACTTCAAGTCCATCCTTCGAATGTTGTTCTTATTGAAGACATGGAGAGAAAGTTCTGGATCACTGGTCATTGGGAAGCCGATGACATTGCATACGATGTTTATGATCGAGGGATAGGGTAGGTGAAGATCCCTGGATGTATGAATGACGTAAACCAACTGATGTACAATCAGAGTTGGGAGGCATATTTTTATCCCGGTGGCTATTGCATACACTATCATGGTCATGAATCCTGTGAGATCGGATCGATTGGTACTTCTTGGATAGATGTTTATGGTGAAGATACCGTGCAACACTCGAAATCGTGGCTCCATGTACCTAGATTTCAACGCATTTCCTTGATACCAAGGGATGTCTCTACCATGACATAGGTACTTAGTAACCATGGACCAGATTTCAACATCTTTGAGGTCCATTTTAGGGAGACCTTCAGGTGCCATTGTCAGCCCGAGGATGTTTTCCATTGTAACAGGAGTGATCAGTAAATCATCACCATCAAGAGGAAGGAGGATCAGACATGGGTGAGTGACACACGACCAGGAAGTTGCGTGTTCGTTCGAGTTGACTTGGACCACCGAAATCTAGGACGGGCAACAAGTCGATTGCAGCAAACAGGGATTCCAGATGTATGATTTTAAACAATCCCTGTCTACCTTCTTGTCGTGAATGAGCTACCTACCCATGTATTTTGCTGGACGTGGAGTTAAGTTAACCGAAGGAGGCGCCGGTGTTTCTGACTGGGACCCACCACGTGAAGTTTGTCGAGATCTCTGACGAGTGGGGGTCCCTCGTTCGGGAGCTCTTGCCTTTTCTTTTGAGGCAAGGGTCTTTCGTCGAGAGGCTCTGGATGACTCCCTAGGACCCGACACCGTTTCTTTGTACTTACCCATAAAGACAAATTTGGGAAGAACGGACAAAATTCCTCTTTTAAAGAAACTAAAAATACCCGACCAAAAAGCAAGATAAACTCTAGAATGGAAGGAATGGAAGGATAATACCAGTTCTCGAGGAGCTTCCGGGACCCACGATGTACCTCCGGCTGAGGGGATGAGCAGGAAAAAAATTGGAATGCCCTTTTCCGAAAATAATTTTTTTTCCGTTCAACTGCCTTTTATCGGGCTGTAATCTTTGATATCATCGACCAATGTGTCGATAATATCGATGTAACTCCCCTGATGTTATCGAGACCGTCTTCGATATCATTCTCGATCATATGGCTCTTCATATTCCAATGAGGCGTCGATGATATCAACCCTTGATCGATTAATCGAGAATGACATATCGAAGGACACATTGAAGATAAATAATTTTTATTTTTCCACACTTCCATAACCTTATGTATAGAATAGAATATCTTTTAAATCAGTATACACATCAAAATTTCGTACAATCATTGTACAACCTAAAAATTATAAACATTAGGATGTTTATATGTACAAAAAGATTGAGCTGAGGAACCTCAGATATATCATTAAGAGCTTAGCAAAATTGCATCATTCAGTAAATATCCAGATCTTGATGCATGACCTGGTCTTGTCCTTTCATGCTTAACATTTCAGGGTATAGAGTGAGTTATCAGACAATTCAACTTTTCTTTCACTACCCGTTTTGAGACAGAATTCTTCACTGTGGTAGATTTAGTTTTCATGTTTATCTTACCCACTTGATCCACTGACTCCATTATTCTGACATTATTCTAGGTGGTGATGGATGAGTATTTCTTTTAACCAGTCTCTTAGGTGGACTTTTGACATTATGTATTTCTATGATCGGTTTGAATTTACCAATATGATTTTGACCAGAGTAATGTGGAGTCCTTTTAGGTGTCAAGCACTCAAACTTATAATGGCCCAAATCACCGCACAAATGACAAACTGGAGTTGTTCTCATATTACTACCTGAAGCAGCCGATTTTTCAGTTAATAGTGCTACATTTCCAGTTCTTATTTTAGTTTTATCATACCCTAGGTCACTCTTGTCTTTTCCTCTTCTACCCATCCCTCACAAATTTTCTAGCTTATCACCACTTTGGGAAAATTTATAGTTTATTTCAGCAAGTTTTCTAGTTTTCTCTAAATCAAAATGGAGTGTGTGATTCTCATTATGGATATGCTCATTTTCATCTTTTAATAATTCAACTTGTTTAGTAAGCTTTGATGATTCTGTTTTTAGGGATAGGTTGCTTCTTTCCAACTTATCATTATCTGAATGATATTACTGTAAGTCATTGATTAGATGTGTATTAATTTCCAAGGTTTTGTCTAGATCTCTCTGCAGCAATTCCTTTTTGCTTTCAGACATTTCAAGTCTTTTAAGGATGTGGATGCTATGAATATAGAGTTGATTGTAAGCATCCTGTAGTTTATCCTGTTTCTCTTCTTCCTCCTCTGTTTCCTCATTATCAGATGGAAATGATTTAGTGGCTTGTGGTTCCTTCTCATTTTCAGTTTCAATGGGAATGATTGGAGTGGTGGAGGCCATAAGAATTTTCAAGGATTTCTGGTCACCATCGCTCTCTGAGTCACTAGATTCTGAGTTTGACTCTTTTGTATCATCCCATTTGGCAGCCATTGCCTTGCCCTTAGTTTTTCTGTTTGGGCATTCAGTAAACAGATGTCCATACTTCTGGACAGGCATAACGTTGTGGTTCTTTGGTCTTTTTATCAAATTTGCCTGTAGAAGGTCTGTTGTCCATCTTTCTTCCTTTAAATGGACGGCCACGATTTTTCTGAAATTTTTTTTGAACAGTTGAGCCAACAGAGCCACTTCCTCATCTTCATCTTCTTTTTTACTTCCACTGTCCTCATTTGTTGTTTTCTTTGAAGTTTTTAGAACAGTAGTTTTAGATTTTTGGGTTTGTTTGAAGTGTAGTTCAAAAGTTTGTAGGGAACCTACCAGTTCTTCTACTTTCATTTCGTCTATGTTCCTACACTCTTCAATAGTTGTAACTTTGGGATTAAACTGTTCCGACAGTGATCTAAGTATTTTCCTACAGATTTTTGGAACCGGAATTTTTTCTCCCAATCTACCCATGGTGTTGCAAATGATATTCAACTTTGTGAAGAACTCCATGAATGTCTCATGCTCTTCCATTCTGAGACTTTTGAACTGTGAGGTCAGTAGTTGTAGTTTGGACTACTTCACAGTGCTTGTGCCTTCATGGGTTGTTTCTAATAGATCTCATACTTCTTTGGATGTCCCACACATACTTATTTGATTGAATATATCTTGGGACACGGCACAGTAGATGACGTTCATAGCTTTAGCTTCAGCAGTCTGTTTTTCTTTATTGAACGTCGTCCACTTCTCTTTGGGTTTGGGTTTTGTGATGGTTGTGTCATTATCAGGTACAATTTGTTCAGATGGTGGCACATATCTACTTTCGACTATATCCCAAACATCATTATCCAAAGATCTCAGAAAGTAGTGTATCCGAACCTTCCAGTATGCGTAATTTGAACCATCAAATACTAGAGGCCTAGTGACTGATGAGCCCTTTCCTTTGGCCATATTCCAACTTCAGTCAAGATCACTCTCTAGACGGTGAAGCCCTTAAACAGAGACCCGCTCTGATACCAATTGAAATAGCGGTGAAGACCGCTTAAGTTGAAGTAGGAATATGCCAATATGTCCTAGAAGGGGGTGAATAGGACTTTTTAAGGTTTTATGTTTGTTAAAAATCCTATTAATCTAATCCTGAGTAGATAGGTATGAAAAGCATCAAGAGATCATCAGAGTAACTCAAATGGCTTCCAAGCCAAATTGAAGATCCAATCACAAAACTATTTAAATGATAAACATGAAATGATTTATAGTTAATAATGGATGTGACTGTGTGTGAAGTGTGAGCAGTTATGAAGACAGTTAATGAAATCACACAAGTAATCAAAGATAATGAACAATCATAAACACAGTCATTTTTATAGTGGTTCGACTACTTGTCTACTCCAGTCCCGGCAGACGCACTCAACCCTTGAGTGTGCCAGATTTCACTAAGAAGGTTTCACAGCAGTTCACCTTAAAACTAAGGTTTTAAATCAGGTTCACCTTCAACCTTTACAACCCACTCCTAGGCTGAATGTTTATGCTCCTTGAGCAAGGGTCAACACATAACACCCTGTTTTAGGCACACTGGCCAAGGATCCACACAAGGAACCTCTGTTTATGCTCCCTGAGCAAGGGTCAAAACAACACACCCGATTTTAGGCACACTAGCCAAGGATCCACACAAGGAACCTAACTGTTTATGCTCTCCACAGAGCAAGGGTCAACACAACGTACCCACCACGTACACTCCCGCCGGAGGCCTCCTACGAGGGCTTGAAAGGGTGAGAAACACCTTAGACCTAATCCTAAAAAGGAATGATCACAAGTGTCCTCTGGACTCTAATAACTTACAAATAAGTGGATGAGTCCCATTCAGCACGTTGTCGAAGATCTCCTCATTTGTTAATGAAGAATTTTCTGCCTCCTTGATCCGCAACACAGATGATGTACCAAGATAAGGCTTTGGGTTGGGTCAAGGTGAAGATGGAATCCTGCTCTACAAAATGTTTTCCTATAAGGAAGATAGAGTGATTCCGATCATCTATGCATTCAAGGCATCCCATCTTAATGATTTGCCATTAAGGTAGTAGCTGAAGGATCCTTGAATGCGGAAGTTCATTCCCCAATCCACTCTATTGAATATCAATGATGAGGGTGGATTGGAGGATGAACTTCCCTAAGAGAAAGGCCTTTGGGTATATGATCTAAGGTAAAACACTCAAAAACACTCTCTTCTTTCTCTACCAGCAATAATAAATAAGTCCTCTTTATATAGGCAAAGGGTTCCAACGGATATAAAACGATCACATTTATGACAGAGTTCGATATCATTGAGCGGGATCGATATCATCGAGCGTATACTCTCGATAGCATCGACGGTCCGCTCGATGACACAAACTCAAATGTCATAAGCTTTTGAAACCTATTACCAGCTGGTTGAGGGAATCGAAACACGTGTCGATGTCATCGGATTTCGAACTCCGATTTCATCGATGTGAGGTTCGATTCCTCGACATTTGAAAATGAGAGACACTTGCTTTGAAATATTTCAGGTTTATAAGAATGATCGAGGGACGTTCGATATCATCGGAATGTGAATGTCAATGATATCGTTAGCTGTGTCGAGGCATCGATAAATCCAAGGGATTTTTGTTTAAGCTTGCTGGACAGTTTCTGTCCCTGTTCGATGCCATCGAAACCGTACCGATATCATCGATATTTGAATATCGATTCTACCGAGTGACCCTCGATCATAGATAAACTATCCTGAAATATTTTGCTGAAAATCTTCGTGCTCATGACCGATATCATCGAGAGCCTTCCAATGTCATCGAGATTTGAAGTTCGATGGTATCGAGGAGGGCTTCAATATATCGATGTACATATGATGTTCTTAAGTGAAAATAGGGGCACCGAGATCTGCCTGTCGATATTATCGAGTCACCTTCGATGGACTCGAGATTCAAATATCAATGATATCGATACATCGATAAATCCGTCCATAGATATATGTGGTTGCTGGACACTTTTGTCCTCATTCTGATGGAACCGATTTATCATCGAGGACATCGACAGCGCAGGTCGATCATATCGAGATGTGTATCGATAAAATCGAAAAAGCAAGAAAACTTAGAGATTTTTTGATTTTGAAAAAGTTTTCTTAACTTAAAAACCCTATGATGTTCTAATTTATTTTAAGGGTTTTATTTACCTGGTGTTTTGGGACATGGGATGTGAGGCTTAGATTTACCTGTGGTGAGCTTGCACATATCCAGTTGATGGAGATGCTTTGAATTGATCTTCCTATGAGGCTCTGTAGTCTAGCTGACTCAACACTCACGCTAATTGACAAACCAGGGCACTTTCAAGGTGGGTCCCAGCAAGGGTGGGCCACCATAGGAATAAATTCCAAAATTTATAACACATGTTAACCATTTTAAAAGAATATGTGCAGCAATACATCTAAAAATCTGCTGGTGCAGAAAATACTGTTGTCCCCATGTTTGACACCACATGGGGTGGGCCTAAGCTTGTCCAAACCTCTGAAAACTAGGTGGGAAGGTTGGTCCCACATATGGACAGCAAGTGGGATCCACTGGGGTGGCCCACTTGCTCCAAAAATCAAGGTGAAAGTGCTCATTTCTAACATGCAATGTTGCTGAACTGTCCAGAAATTTTTAGACAGTTGGCCTACTTTGGCCCATACCATGGACCTCAATCTTGGGGGAAATGATGTGGGCCCCATTCCACATCAAAATGGGGTCTACACTCTAGAAAATCTCTAAAGAAATTTGAGAAAAAGAGGCATATAAATTATCCCAAACATTAGCTCAAAATCATGTTCCAGATGGGCTTGAAATCTGGACAGCAACATATGTTGTCCATATTTCGGTCCATACAAATTATCCATAGGATTTTCTACCCTGATCCATCAAGTGGGGTCTACCTAGATGGGTCATCAACATTTCATATCTATTAGTACACCAAAAGCCTCAAGAAAAACCATGGTTGGAGGCCACCCAAGCCATGCATGTCATGGTGGGCGTGGACATCCAACTAGGTGGGCTTGGACGTCCCATCTCCTTGATGAATCTGAGATGTTGCTGACCATCTCAGTGGGCCACAATATCTCCAACAACAATGGAAAGAAAATAGAGAGAAAGGGAGAGAAAGGAAGAGAGATCCGACCATTGGTGGAAGTTTCCACTACTAATGAACCTTCCACCTTCAATCCACACCGTGCAATTCATTTATAGCATACACGCAAGTTACGTTCAATTGAAAAGAAGTGTTGAGGCAGGGATACCATCCCTACCACTGCATGGAAAGGTCTAAATGACTTATGATAGGTTAAATTTAAGAGAAATGCCTCATGGTGGGTCAATGGAGAATGACCCACCATGAAAGATGAAATGCATGCATCTAGGCTCATGGCCTTGATCCTAGGAGTCATGTAGGACCTCCACCATGGATTGGTAGGTCCTACATGCTTCCATTCATGTGAAAAAGAGAAGGAAAGAAGGAGGAGAGAAGGATCTTGATGGAGCACCCACCTCCAAGTAAAGCTTCAAAACTCCAAGACTATCACCTATGCTTCAAGGGAAGATGTTTAGATGGTGGAGATGGAGGTTAGAAGGTTGGATTGAGGGGGAGATAGGGAGAAGAGTTGCTAGAATAAGGGAGAGGTTGGGACTCTCTAGCACTAGAAGAGAGAAATGAGAGAATGAGAGGGAGAGAGGGAGGTATATCAATGTAATCATGAGTTTTTGGCTAGGGAAGAGTAATACAATGATAGCACATGGGGGGGGGGGGGGGGGGGGGGGGGGGGGGGGGGGGGGGGGGCCCGTGATGGCTTTCTAGATAAGGTAGCCTACTACCTAGGCTAGGGGTAAGGTAGGCTTTCTAAAAAAGGGAGCTAGGTGGGGCCCATTCTAGAAAAAAATATGCAAGGCTAGCTAAGTGGGTCCCACCATATGATGAAAGGGCAATAAAAGCTTGGATGATAAGTCAAGATGTACACGTCGGAATTACGCATGAGACGCGGCGTTGCAACCGTGGCACCGATGTGGTCGCAATGGCATAGGTTTCAAGTTGATCCGGGCCGGGTCTACGTGACCGGACTTAATGATGACCGCAAATGGAATCCACAAGTCACGGGTCACTGGGATTTGACCGGTAGGACTGCGGGACTTAAATGAACGAAATGGATACTCGAGTAGGGTCTTACATCTCTCCCTACCAACAAAGAAATTTCATCCTCAAAATTACCAAAACCAGAACAACGAAAATGCACAAACATTATCATCATCATAATATATATATATATATATATATATATATATATATATATATATATATATCAATCAATCAACTATCACAAGAGAAGGTAATACATAAAGCAATACAAGCAATCAATCAACAAACAAATGGGGATAACACTCTCGAATCTTCGCTTCGCGCTCCCAAGATGCCTCTACCTACGAATGATGACCTCACTGAACCTTCACCAGGGGAATGACCTTGGTCTTGAGAACCCGCTCCTTTTGATCAAGGATACGAATAGACTGCTCAATGTAAGAAGCATCCTCACGGACCTCAAGGGGCTGCCAATCAATCACTGAAACAATGTCTGACCCACACTTCCACAACATCGATACACGGAATACATCGTGGATCCCAGACAACTTTGAAGGTATGACAAGCCTGTAGGCCACGACGCCCACACTCCCGATAATCTCACAAGGTCTAATGAATCTCGGGGTAAGTTTGCCCTTCGCTCTAAACCGAACCACGCCTTTCATAGGCGAGACCTTGAGATATACCATGTCCTCAACTGCAAAGTCGAGGGGTCGACGTCGACGATCAGTAAAACTCTTCTACCGGGTCTGAGCTGTGCGCATCCTCTGCATGATAATATCAACAATCTCTGACATCTGCTGCACAAGTTCGGGACCTACGAGATGATGCTCTCCAACCTCGGTCCAACAACTAGGAGATCTGCATGGTCTGCCATACAGTGCCTCAAAAGGAGTCATGCCAGTGGTCGCCTGATAACTGTTGTTGTACACGAACTCGGCTAGGCGCAAGTGCTCATCCCAGCTACCTGCGAAGTCGATCACGCAAGCTCTAAGCATATCCTCAAGGATCTGGTTGACCCTTTCGGTTTGCCCGTCCATCTGTGGATGATAAACGGTGCTGAGCTGTAAGGTAGACCTCATCGCCTGCTGAAAGCTCCTCGAAAACTGAGACGTGAATCTGAGGTCTCAGTCAGAAACGATCGAAACTGGAATGCCGTGTAGTCTTACTATCTCCTCAATGAATACCTTCGTAAGCCGATCCAATGTCCAGGTCGCACGCATCAGAATAAAATGTACCGACTTCGTCAGATGATCGACGACAACCCAGATGGCATCGTGACCGCACTGAGTCCTCAACAAGCCCATGATGAAATCAGTCGACACGTGCTCCCACTTCCACAGTGGAACGCTCCACGACTGCAAAGGACTAGGGGGGTCTCTAGTGGTCGGCCTTGACACACTGGCAAGTGTCACACTTGGCCACAGAATTAGCAATCTGGCTCTTCATCCTCAACCAGAAGTACTACGTCCTCATATCTCTGTACATCTTCGTGGAGCCCAGGTGGATCGTAATTCTCGATCGGTGTGCCTCGGTCATTAGATCTCTACGCAACTCTGGCACGTCCGGAACACTCGATCGACCTTTGTAGCAAAGTCCACCATTGGAACCAATTTGCCAGTCTGACTGCTCCACGGATACTACCTCTACTCGGTACCCTTGTAACGACTCGTTCGTCTACTGAGCCTCGATCACCCTTGCCACCAGAGAGGGTTGAATCGATAAGCTTGAAAGCTGAATAATAGAAGAATGCAGACCGAACTCAAAGTCGAACTCCGATACATCCTCAAGCATCATCCATTCACGAACCATCATCTGTACCACTAGGCCTCGTGGCTAATGGCTGAGCATGTCTGCCACCACGTTCGCCTTGCTTGGGTGGTACTGGAGGACAAAATCATAATCCTTCAACAGCTCCATCCATCGCCTCTGTCACATATTCAGCTCCGACTGCGAAAATAGATACTTCAAGCTCTTATGATTCGAGAAAAGCTCGAACCTAACCCCATAGAGATAATGCCTCTACACCTTCAGTGCGAAGACAACTTCTACTAGCTCCAGATCATGCGTGGGGTAGTTAAGCTCATGGACCTTGAGCTGGCGCGAGGCATACACCACAGGCTTCCCATGTTGCATCAGAACAGTACCCAAACCAACTCTGGAGGCATTGGTGAAAACAACAAAACCATCACTCCCATCGAGAAGAGTGAGGACAGGAGTGGACGTGAGGCGATCCTTCAGCTCCATAAATGCCTCCTCATAGGAGTCACTCTAGACGAACTCGGCTCCCTTCCGCGTCAACCAGGTCAGTGGTGTTACAATACGGGAAAAACCCTCGATGAATCGTCAATAATAACCCGCAAGACCAAGGAAGTTGTGGACATCGGACGTGTTCGTGGGCTGACCTCACTGACGCACTGCATCAATCTTCGAGGGGTCCGCAGCGACACCCTCCCTCGTTACAACATGACTGAGGAACTTCACCTCCTCGTGCTAGAACTCACACTTCTCCAGCTTCGCACATAGCTGCTGGGCACGGAGGGTCTCAAGCACAATCTGTAAATGCATCTCAAGGTTCTCCCGGGTCCTCAAATACACCAGAATATCAAAAATGAACACTACAACAAACTGGTCGAGGTAGGGCCGGAAGACCTCGTTTATCAGCTGCATGAACACGGCGGGCGCATTGGTCAGCCCAAAAAACATGACCAGAAACTCGAAGTGACCGTAGTGCGTCCGGAAAGCTGTCTTCGGAATGTCCTCCTCTCGGACCCGAATCTGATGATAATCGGAGCACAAGTCAATCTTGGAAAAGAACTGAGCACCTTGCAGCTGGTCAAACAAATCATCAATCCTCGAGAGCAGGTATCTGTTCTTAATAGTGACCTTGTTGAGCTCACGATAATCCACGCAGAGCCTCAACGAGCCATCCTTCTTCTTCACGAATAATACCGGGGCTCCTTACGGCAAACTGCTAGGATGAATAAAACCCAACTCTCAGAGCTCATCCAACTGATCCTGCAGTTCCCTCAACTCCATTGGTGCCATCCGGTCGAGGCCTTTGAAATAGGCACAACACTGGGCACTAGATCAATCTGAAACTCTATCTGCCGACGCAGCGGCAAACCTAGGATCTCCTGAAACACATCCGGGAACTCGCAAACTATTGGCAGCTGCTCAAAACACCCTGTCACTGACTCCTCAACAACACAAGCTAACAAGCTCGACAACGGCTCTCCTTTGGACTCGGCAATGAACTGAAATATTGGCAAGATAGGAATATGAAACATGACTATCCTCACGGCATAGTACAAGATAACATGGTACTCGGCAAGCCAGTCCATACTCAGGATGACATCATACTCGACCATCGACAACTGTTGAGGCATGGAAATAATGAAGAAAGATTGAAAAGGAGAAGATCAAAAGGGAGTTGAAGGAATGAGGAAGAAAGAAGTAAATTAAGTATCATGTATAGTAGTTGCGCGGGTCGCGTAACCAGTAATTGGTTGCGCGGATCACGCAACAACTTCATTCATTATACGGGGCCGCGCAATGGATTTCCTTCGTTGCACGGACCGCACAGTTGACTTCCCCGTTACACGGATCGTGCAACCAAGATCAGAGGTAGATTGTTACGGACAGTTAGATCTGATGCAAGGTAGGCCCCATGGCACAAATATCGAGGGTTTACACGTGTGGAGGCCTATAAATACCCCACTCCCCCTCTCATTTGGGAGATAGAAGAATTTTGGAAGAGGAGCAGAGCTCTGAAGGAATACTGAAGGTGAGAAGGGGAAGCAGTTATTGGTTGCGCGGGTCGCGCAACTAGGTCATTACATGGTCAGTTACAAAAAGGGCCAAAGTGCTGCCGAAATCGTCCAGTTTAATCTTCGTCACTCCAAGCTCTCTTTTTGCACAAAGGATAAGCTCAAAAGGAGAAAAAATAGAATGATTAAATTATCACAACATTCCTCTTAAGGAGATGACCGAAGCACAAGTCGAAATGCTGCCGAATTCGAGATTCGACATTCGAACTTTATCGATTTCAATTCGTGCATTTCAAATGATCTATTTTAGAATGAAGGGATATTAGAGGATGTAAATGAATTCGACACTATTAATACAATGATTGTTTTGTATATTCTTTCTTTGTTATGTTCTAATAAGATAATTCCCCCCAAATCGAATGCATTTGTTTCTTGTTCGAAACAAAATGACGACTCTACTAGGGAACTTTGTTTATCTTATCCGATATTAACATTGAGAGTATTATAAAACTTTCGTTATAGTTTGGTGTCTTTCGATGCCAAAATGACAACTCTCAGTGGGAACATCCTCCCCTTCATCTCTAAGATAGATTATTTGATTCTTCAAGTACTAACTATAATTTAATTCTATGTTTTATATTTGAAGGGACCAAACTGCAAATTACGACCAATGACAATTTCTGCAAGGAAGCTGAACTTCTATTTCACTGCGACCGGATTGGTGGTGGAGTATGTGCCAAACCAACCTCCGAAACACAGGGCTCAGCCTCCTACAAGCAAAAACAACTCAACTCGAGCAATAGCTGGAGTTGTATCTACTTTGCCTCAAGCACCGGAAGGTGATAAAGACTGGACTGTTCTGATGTCTCGCATGATGAGAGCACAAAATACAAGAAGCCTCAGAATGAATCCGCTTTCACCAAGAGTTAAAGGACCAATAACATGTAATGGTGCTAGGAGGAATCCTGAACTCGCCCCTCCTGCGATATATCCTGGGTGAACAGTTTCGCAATTAACGTCACGTGACTTCCTGGCTTTGGTTGCCCCAAGAGTCAGATGGACAAAAGAGAAAAAAGGTAAGGTATTACTAGTAAGTTCACCGGTGTATGTATTGCCCCAATCAATCAATGACAATGGGAGCACAGAGAAGTCGAATGAAACTCCATCTTTTTCTCTCTTCGTAAGTTCTATTACGTCGACATATTCCCATCCCACTCCGACTACAGCTTCATTAAAGAGCGGAGAAGCCACAGTACATATGGCCGGAACGAACTAGGAAAATATGCCAACTACGGAGGATCGTATGAATGAAATGGCAGAAGTGCAGAGAGCATTAATGGAAGAGTGCAGAAATCTCAGAGAAGCCTTAGCCACTCTCGCACACAATATAGCCCAGATAGCGGCTCCCCCGATGATGGGCACAATAAATGGGCAAGAAAACCAACTCGAAGGCTTTCAACCAATGGGGGTAGGATCAATGGGGTCTGTCCCAGCAGCGAGAACTATGACACAAGATGAGGTGAGACAAGTCGTCGAGGAAGCTGTCAGAGTAGAGAGGGAGTGTGAGAATACTGGCCGTTTCAGATACGAACGCCATATCCAAGAGACGTAGAAGACATCCTGTTCCCAGCCAACTTCAAACATCCAGATTTTCAGAAGTTTAATGGAGAAGGGTTGCCGGAGGAGCATTTAATGCACTTTATTACTAATGGAGAATTTTTCTACAATACCGCAGTATTGCTTGCGATTGTTTGGATCATCTCTGACAAACGAAGCATTCCAATGGTATTCCAACCTGGCCCCAGGGTCGATACGCACTTGGGAACAAATGCAGGACACCTTCATGTCCAACTTCTTCTCTTCAGAGTGTGATGTCAGTATTACATAATTGGCTTCTGTACGACAGAGAGAGGGGGAACCGGTAGAGAAGTTTATAGATAGATGAAAGACATTGGGAGCCTTGTGTAGGTAGCTGCCGGAAGAAAAGGAACAGGTTAAAAGTGTCTGAACTCCTTGGAGACGGGAATCGCGTTCGGACTCATCAGTGTTGATATCAGGACTTTCCGTGACCTAGCCACTAAAGCTCATGCTTTAGAGTTGATGACTCGGAAGATGCCAGTGTTTCACTATGAGACAGCTAGGAGAGGACCTAGAAGGATGGCCGCAAATACCATTGATCGTGAAAAGAGAAGCCAAGATGCAAGAGACTTGAGAGATAGAAGGTCGGAACGGAAAGAAGAATCAAACCAGCCAAGGAATAGATACAGTGGAAAAAGGCCTAGAATGCTCAATTCTCATGAAGGGTTTGCATTTGATAGGGAAGACGTTGTCCCTATGATGAACTAATTGCTAAAAGCCGGTACGATAGAATTACCAACACCCAAGCTCCTTGAAGACTTTGTAAGAACAAGAGAGAGATTTTTGCCGCTATCATCGCCTGGTGGGACATCCGAAAAAAAATTGTTATACGTTGAAATGTATAATACAACGAATGATAGACAAAGGTGAAATAGTGGTCGGAAAAGAAAGAGAAAGGGATGCAACAACAATAGTGAATATGCTGACAATCCGGGAAAAGACCCAAGAAAAGAAAGAAAGAAGACCGTACGACGACAAAAAAGGTAGTGGTGATTACGCTACGATCAGGAAAAAAGATAACAAGCCCTATAAAGCAAAAAATAGGAATTATAAGAAAGGAAGTTGTTGAAAGACAGAACGATAATGATAAGAAAGAAGAGAAGAACGAGACAACAAAAGTAACTTACGATGTGGTAAGTCATTTGAAGGGCATATCGGCTCGATTAAGCGTCTACGATGCGCTTAAGTTGTCAGAGGAATTTCGACATAGCTTGGTTCAAGCGTTGTCCAATCATGATGTCAGAGAAACCCTGCTGGCAGAGATGGAACACAAAGAATATAAAGAGCAAGAAGACTGCCTGCCAGTCTTTTCCTTCTCCGATGATGATTTGATCTGTGATGCAGGGCATAACAGGCTGCTAATGATAGAAGGCCATATCCGTGGCAAAAAGGTTAAACGGATTATGCTTGATAATGGGTTTGCAGTAAACCTCTTACCACTCTCAATGTTGAGTAATCTGGTTTATCGTCGTTCTGATATAAGCCCTAGTGGAATGATGATACAGCGCTTCGATCAAGATGGACAACATGCACTCGGTAAAATTACAGTGACGTTGAAGATAGGAGAGCTAACTACTGATGTCGTGTGTCACATTATAAATGCAGTGACGACATACAATCTTCTCCTAGGAAGGCCATGGATACATCAGTACGGCATTGTATCATCTACTCTGCATCAATGCTTCAAATACTGTAAAGATGGAGTACAATATAAAGTAATGGTTGATGCGACGCCCTATATAGAAGCTGAGGCCTTCTTTGCAGATGGCCGTTATTATAAGGGGTTCGCTAAAGAAGAAAGAAAAAGTCATGAAAACAAAGTCCTGAAGGACATTCAAGTAAAGGTGATAAAATAAGAAACAGAAAAAGCAGAATCATCCAGAGCTGCAGAAATAAAGAGAAAAAAAATTCTATTTTGTGTTGAAACATCTGAGACAGTCAGGGCAGCCGCCGTTAACTCTGTTATCACCTGAACAGTTGAAAATTTTACAGTCCAATTATACAGTGCCATTGCCATATGCTGAAAGAAATAAGCCATTTTTGGCTATTCCAGGAAGGTTTCAGGTCAGGGCCAGTGCAAAGTACCTGGAACCAATAGAATTCTACGCCCCAGCAGAAGCAAAGATATGGGAAGAGGCCAAGAACAATGTGTATTGCGGTAAGCTGACTCCGCAAGATCTTAAAAAATATAGCACGACAAGCAAGAAAATCATGAAAAATATGAGTTTTGATTATGATGATCCCACCGGTCTAAATCATGGGAAAGAAATTCAGATTCCTATTTGGGTTGGTCAGAGAAAATGAGAAAAATTTCAAGGATTGGGAGCTGAATCATCGGTGAACATGGTTACAACTGAGCAGTTATCAAAAGAAGATCCTAAAATAGTCGAGTATCCTGAAATGGCCCCAAAGCAAATGGAAGACGGGGGGCAGCCAACGACAGACAGTTTACGAGAAGTAAACTTGGGTACAGAAGAAGAGCCAAGGAACACATTCATCAGTACCGGTCTTTCTGACTAAGAGGCCGAGAAATATGTTCAGCTTTTTAAGGAAAATAGAGACGTCTTCGCTTGGACATATGCAGAGATGCCGAGGCTAGAGTCGTCAGTAGTAATGTATTGGTTGAATATTTCTAAGGAGAAAAGGCCGATTAAACAGGCGCAAAGGCGATTTCATCCGGACTTGGTTCCCCTGATAGAAGAAGAAGTGAACAAGTTGATAAAAGTTGGGTTTATCAGGGAGGTCAAATATCCCAAGTGGATATTGAACATTGTCCCAGTGAAAAAGAAAAATGGACAAGTCAGAGTGTGCGTTGACTTCAGGGATTTGAATGAAGCCTGTCCAAAAGATGATTTTTCTCTCCCAATAACCGAATTGCTGATTGACAGTACGACTCAGTATGCTATCATGTCCTTCATGGATGGCTATGCGGTTTATAATTAAATTAGAATGGCACCTGAAGATGAAGAAGCAACAGTGTTTAGAACTTTGCTCGTGATTTATTGTTATAAAGTTATGCCATTTGGTCTCAAAAAGTCTGGGGCGACATATCAGAGGGCAATGCAAAATATCTTCCAAGACATGAGCACAAACATGTTGAGTGTTATGTTGATGACTTGGTGGTCAGGTCAAGTAATCATCAGGAGCATCGTGAACACTTGGCATTGGTCTTCCTTCAACTCAGAAAGAAACAGCTGAAAATGAATCCAGCTAAATGTGCATTTACCCCGTCTTTAGAAAAATTCCTTGGTTTTGTTATCATGCACAGGGGCATTAAGATCGATTCAGGGAAAGTTAAAGCCATTCAAAATATGCCACACCGAAGACATTAAAAGAATTGAAAAGTTTGTAAGGAAAGCTGGCGTACCAGGGAGATGTCAGCCGTTTTCTCATTTGATGAAGAAAGGCACAGAGTTTGTATGGGACCAAGCCTGTCAGAATGTATTCAATTCGATAAAGGAATTGCTGAAACAGCCACCGGTATTGATAGCTTCAATAAAATGGAAGCCACTTATTTTGTACATATTTGCAGCCGAAAGTAGAACTCTGATGGGCGTGGAATGCAACTATTCTCTAATCGAGAAAGAATGTCTGGCGTTGATATTCGCGGTGCAGAAATTGAGACATTATTGTCTCTCCCATGACATAACTTTGATCTTAAGAGCAGACCCGATAAAGTTTTTGATGACAAGACCGATGTTATCTGGGAGATTGGCCAAATGGATGCTGTTACTTTCGGAATATACTATTACGTATGAGCCAACAAAGGCTGTAAAGGGGCAAGTAGTGGCGGACTTCCTTACAGCACACCCGTAACAGAGTGCGAGATTATTAGTGATGATTTTCTCGATGAACAGGTTATGTCGGCCGAGTCGCAAAGCTCATGGCAGATGTATTATGATGGTGCTTCTCGAGCATCAAGAGCGAGGGTAAGAGTTATTTTCATCACACCTCAGGGTGACTTGTTACCTTACTCCTTCACATTGGGAACCGCATGTACAAATAATGAAGCTGAATATAAAGCTCTCATCATCAGAATGGAAATTGCTTAAGAAATGAAGATAAAGACGCTGCATATTTTCGGGTTTTTTAAGTTGATCATAAATCAATTGACGACTGAATTCGAGATAAGAAAGCAAGAGCTCTTGCCATACTGCCGAAAAACACAACAGTTATTAGAGCAGTTCTGTCATGTCAAAATCAAGCATATACCGTGGTTTGAAAATGCAAAAGCAGATGCTTTGGCCAGCCTCGCAGCGGCTCTGTCCTGCCCAAATTGAAGCCCTCTCTAGGTGGCTATAGAAGAAAGGAGATTTTTACCATCTTCAGAAGTCATTGATGAAATGGTTGAGCACTTCCTATATCACGTTTACAGATAACAACAGGTGATTGACGTCAGCCTTTCATAGATTATCTTAAATATGATATCTTGTCAGAAGACTCAGCGCAGAGACAACAAATCAAGCAAAGATCGAGCAGATTCATCATATGTAGTGAAGTACTGTATAGAAAATCTTACAATGGGATGCTACTACGTTGCCTAGATGAATGAGAAGCAGGCTAGCGTTGTGAGAGGCGCACTCTAGAGAATATGAGGGACACCAAGCTGACCAAAATTTAAATGGGGTATTATTGGCCTACCATGTTCAAAGATGCTATAGATTATACGAAGTGGTGTCACGAATGTCAGATTCACGGAGACGTTATACACATTCCTCCAGAAGACCTGCATTAGTCGGTCACCTGTTGGCCTTTCTCTACTTGGGGACTTGACGTTATTGGTCTTATAAATCCGCCTTCGTCCAAAGGAAAATAGTATATTTTGGTAGCGACAAATTATTTCTCCAAATGGACAGAAACGATTGCACTGCGCAGTGTCAAAGAGAAAGATGTGGTCAATTTCATCCGACACGCAATAATATACTGCCATGGTGTTCCGAAGAAAATTGTCATAGATAATGACACTCCTTTCAAAAACAGAGGCATGGAAAAGCTATGTCAGAAATTCCGCATTCATTATTCGTTTTCAACACCTTACTATCCACCGGCCAATGGATTAGTAGAGACATTCAATAAAATGATAGTTAATATACTGAAGAAAATAGTGACAAAAAACAAGCGTGATTGGGACGAAATGTTGCAAGAAGCATTGTGGGCATACAGAACTACCCACCAGACAGCAACAAGAGCAACACCATATTCATTGGTTTATGGTGTAGAAGCGGTGATCTCAATTTAAATACAAGTAGCGTCACTCAGAGTGGCAGTACATATAAACAGTTGAATATAGTGCGGAATGGGAAATACATATATCAATAATCAAAGCTCTAGAAGATAGCTGCACGCTCCAAACTCAATGCTGCTACGACCTAACGCCACCTGCACGCATCTATCATGCATAAGCTTATAGAAAGCTTAGAGGGTGGTGAACGTGTGTGCGCAACGAAAGTGCCAAGTATTCAATACAATGTCATAAATCATACAATGTACTGGTAAGTTCATGAGTCATACGATAACAGAGTAAGCAGAAATACTGACAAGTCCATGAATCATACAATACTCAGAATATACAAAAATACTAACAAGTCCATGAGTTATACAATATTAGAGTATGTAGAAATACTAACAAGTCCATGAGTTATACAATATCAGAGTATGCAATGCAGATCGACTATGCAATGCAGAGTCGTGGTAAACCAAATGCCATGTGCTGGGGATGCAATGCAATATAAGGTGCGAAAGAAATGACTAAGCTAGGGCGTGAAGTCGGGATGATAGTACATGTATCACAGGCTATGGGGTCTATCATAAGGGACTTCTATCTAAACCAGTCCCATACCTAAATTTAGATATCTAGACCCAATGTGGTCAACTCTTGATCTCAGGTTAGTCGCGCGCCCAACCGAAATCCTAGCCATTGCGAAGGTACCCATATCAAATTAGTTGTGTACCACCAGTCTGAGTGGATAGTGAATGAATGAATGAATGAGTAAAATGCTAAGTATGCAACTCCTGCTCAATAAGTCCACATATCAGTACCGTACTTCTCTGAGATCATCACCAGGGTCTAGTACACTCTACGTCACCTGCTGCCCCATCAAGCGCACAACTGGGTAAGTGGAAGAGACCTCACTATCCACTTACCAATATCGGCCTGGCTCGTGATAGAGGACCGATCTATGAGCTGGTTAGACTCAGCCTAACATTGCCTACTCCCTCGTGCGAGTAAGGCCATACCCAAATCCAACCGACCACGACACAGTGGGAGACGCGACCTACTGGTATACGGCCCTCATGCGCTCATGTATTTCCACTCGGTCTAGACGTTGGAGCATCCTCTGGTACCAAGAGGGTTTAGGGACTTTCAATGAGAGTCGCCATTTTGACGTCTATACAGATGCCAAAAAGTGATAAATGTTCTCTGAATATTTTCTAAGTTATCATTGAAAAAGAATCCCCAGCAAAGTCGCCATTTTATTTCGATAAGAAAACAAATGCATTTTGATTTGGGGGATTTATTCAATGATAACAAAGAATTTGATGACAGAACAATGATCACATTTATTCTGAGTTCATTTACATCCTTGGATTCCCTTAATTCTGAAAACAGAGTACAATAAATTAAAGCAATGAATGAAATAGAAGACAGTCTTGTAAGTGCTATATTTTATATCCCTGTTTGTTGTCAAATTTGTGGTGCCAAAATCACTGCTATATATCTTGCATAAGTGAAGCTCTCTCAAAGATCAATATTCATGTATAAGCTAAGGTCATAACAAGCTAAGCTCACAAGTACAAAGATCAAACTTGAATGCAAGAACTACTCGCAAGACATGACTCAAGCTGCAAGACTTTAAGAAGAATATAAGGCAGTTCATAAAGAACTCAAGACATGTACAAAGCAGTTCATAAAGAATTCAAGACACTTTCAAGATTGAGCTACATTAAGACTTCAAGGCTCATACTTTAAGGTTACTAGTTCCTAATATTTCAATGTCCTTACTTCATGGTTGAGGTTTGACTGACCTTAGGTTGACCTTATAAGTAGGTCACTTTGGATACATAAATCAAATATTTATTTTACATAAGTTTGGTCAGTTCTTCGACTAGTCCTAAGCCTTCTTCGACTAGTCCTAGAGTTGCTTCGACCAGTCTAAGAAATTCCTTGATAAGTCGTAAGGTTGTTACAAAAATCGGATATTTTCTATTAGGCTTCGACTAGTCCAGGGATTTCTTCGACCGGTCGTAGGAACAGTGTCGACTGGTTCTTCGACCGGTCGTAATTCTTCGACACAAAGTCCAGCGATAAATTCACAAGGTCTTCGACCAGTCGAAGGAGACCTTCGACCAGTCGAAGGTGACTTACGACCAGTCGAAGGAGGCCTTCGACCAGTCGTAGAACGGTCAAAGCTTATCGCGCCCGATTTTTTTTTCAAATTTGTTATTTCTTCGACTAGTCGAAGGGCACCTTAGACCAGTCAAAGATGCGATCTGCTCACCTATAAATAGAGCACGAATCTCAGAAGAAATCATCGAATTAATTAATCCATTCAAGCCAATCTTCGTCGAACTTCTGAGAGATATTTCTGTGCTCCATCTAAGCTAAGTGTGCTTATTTAATATTCTCTTTCTTTAGCTTTATTTAATTGATTTTGTTTCTGCTATTCCAATCTAATTTGATAAGAGGAATCGCTATTCCCTTTCTTTGGAATCAAAATCAATTAAGGCAAGCCCTACTTGGTTTAATTTAAAATCTATTAGAATTAGAACCATTGTAATTGAGTACTGGACATTGAACTTGGACATTCAATCATCTACTCTGACTTGGTTCTACCGGGCTGCTACAACGAAGGAGATAATCAGGTATTTTACATTTAATTGTAAATTCCTTTCTATTTTGGTTTAGTTCATGATTTGCCAGAAAAATCTTGTTGTATTGGTTATCTGAGGAGAGCCAGGAAAACTCAGAAGAGGGGTTTTTTTTTATTGTGTAAGCCCACAGACAAAGACACAATTGTAAAGGTTTTTGGTGAACCTGGGAAAACCTATTTTGTTAGTGAACACTAATATCCCCTGTGTGAGGATATTAGGAGTGGAGTAGCATTTTGTGTGGCTGTTGTTTAACAGTTGGTGAACACACAGGCGAACCACTATAATCCCTAGTGTTATGGTTGAATGATTTACATTTCTAATCTTTAATTATTCTTTTGTGGGATGTATGAATGTGGTGAATGTTGTAATCATTTAATTCAAGCTTTGTGAGAATTTTGTAATAGTTTAGAATTTATTTTCTGCTATTTCTTTATCAGCTTGAATTTAAAGTTGTTCCAGCAAGGTTGCCCTGCCATTTTTATGGTGTATGGCTGTCCCTAGAACAATACATTTGTAATTACAATTTATTTCAATTCAGTTTGTATTTATTTCTTTATTCCTCTTTGGTTCGAGATTTGATACAAAGATCTTTCTAAAAATAAGGTTGTCCTACCATAAACTCTGGTTTTTGGTGAAAGGTTGTCCTTAGAACAACATTTGTATCAACCTCTCAAGATCTAAATTTTGAGGTTGTTTCACTTTCCTGCATTGTGATTTACTTTGGCTATCATTTTCTTTTAATTCCGTTGTTATAAGTTTTTATTTGGCATTGTCCTATTCACCTCCCCTCTAGGACATATAGCTAGGCCTTTTCAAGTCTGATAGCAATTTCGGCAGCATTTCGATGTTTTTTGATCACATCTCTAGGGGAGATGGGTTGTACGGGCTTGAAACCCTTGATCTGACCGTTGAGATCAATTCCAATCATCTTTCTGTTCACTCTTCCTTAATCTGACCGTTGAGATCAGTTCCGATCATCTTTTCGTTCATTCTTCCTTGATCTGATCGTTGAGATCAATTCTGATCATCTTTCCGTTCATTCTTCCTTAATCTGACCGTTGAGATCAGTTCTGATCATCTTTTGAAATATGGAACGGTGATCCCTTGAAATGTGGAGCGGTCCCTTGAAATGTGGAGGCCATCTGTCTAAGGGTAGGAGTGCACAGGCCTAGATAGGGAATGTAGAGTACATGGATCTTACTTTGGGGAACATGGAGTGCATGGAGCTTACTCCAGGACAAAAACCATGCATCAGGGCAAGTCTCCTCACAAGGTGGCGCATGGAGTATCCGTTAAGACAACATAAGGCTTGTCTCAGGACAAATTACATAACAAGTGGCGCATGGAATTTCCTTTAAGACAACATAAGGCTTGTCTTAGGACAAGCTCCTCTTGATGTGGCGCATGGAGTATCCGTTAAGACAGCATAAGGCTTGCCTTAGGACAAGCTCCACACAAAGTGGCGCATGGAATTTCCTTTACAAAAGTGATTGCAAAAGACTTCTTCTGTAAACTATATCAGTTAGGACAACATAAGCCTGACGTCTGGACAAAATTCTAAGAGAAGTGGCGCATGGAATTTCCTTTGTAGAAATGGTTGCGCGGTTCGCCCAATGTCTTTTTTGCAAACGTGGTTGCGCGGTTCGCGCAACTGCTTTTCTGTTGTGTGGTTCGCACAACGGCTTTTCTTACAGAAGTTGTTGTGCTTGCAGAAGTTGTTGTGCAGATGGTAGAAGCCTTTCTACCTTGCAAAAGTGGTTGCGCGGATGGTAAAAGCCTTTCTCCAATTACGCGACCCGCGCAACACCTTCTCCAGTTGCGCGACCTGCGCAACTGGCTTCTCTCTCTCTCTCTCTCTTACCTTCCATCATGTCTTCTAACCTCCCAACTGACCAACCCACCAAATGTGGCATGGAGAGGGGTATTTATAGGCCTCTCTCTCTTACATAGTGGTGTTCACCACCACTTATCCCTCCATATAATGTCCAACCTCCTCTCTGAAACAATGGTGTCCACTAAGCTCTCCTTTAAATGGTGGTGTACAACCATTCTTCATTAAAATGACACCTGTGCACCCCTTTTTACCAAAATACCCTCTTCACCTCTTTTTACCAAAATACCCAAAATACCCCTAGATATTGATTTTTACCAAAATACCCAAAATACCCCCGGATACTGATTTTGACCAAAATATCCAAAATACCCCGGATATTAATTTTTATCAAAATACCGAAAATACCCCGGATACTGATTTTTACCAAAATACCCTCGGATACTGATTTTTACCAAAATATGCAGTGAATGACCCTGGGAAAGATCTGCACCATAGAATTCTCTGACCAATGTAATGGAATATTTTTTGTGCCTCAACAGATGCCCCCTCGATCATTCTTTGATTGATTCTTGAAATCAAATGGAGGATCGATCTTCCTCCGACCAAAGAACTGAATGAACCGCAACTGAAGGATGACTGGATGATCATGCTTGCGTGGAAGACTTGAATGATCATACTTGACCAGAAGACTTGAATGATTATGCTCGAATGGAAGATTTGAATGATCGTGCTCGAATGAAAGATTTGAATGATCGCACTCAAACAGAAGATTTGAATGATTGCGCTCGAATGGAAGACTTGAACGCGCTTGAATGGAAGATTTGAATGATCGCACTCGAATGGAAGACTTGAACGCGCTCGAATGGAAGATTTGAATGATCGCGCTCAAACGGAAGATTTAAATGCCCCCTGCTAGCAGCGTCAAGCGAATGCTTAACTAGAGATGATAAAATTCTCTTTTCATCGAAACCCGTCACTACAATAGCTGTGGCGACTTCGTCTTTGAATATCTTGGTCAAAGAACTATCTTTCAATGTTGTTGCTGCTGTAATGGTCTCTTTGATCAACTCTGGCGACTCTTTCCTTAAACTCTGTGTCTAGGGAGTTGTCCTTTAATGCTGCTCCTACCGCAACAACTTTTCGATTGTTTCCTTTATTCATGATCTGCATAACCTAAGCTTTCGAATGATAGTCTTTCCTGCCAAATTGATCGAAATTAGTATCACAATACATTGTAATTTTAGCTTCATGAAGCATTGATAATTTTTTGAAATATATTAAAAACTTCTCTTTTTAAGCTGATTATGATATTTGCAATATGATAATGATTTAATCATTTCATCTTTGCGCTTGTCATCGTGCTTCGCATTGCATTTGTTGCATTCTTTGCTCATTATATCACGCTTTTAGGAATGTCATCTTCAGCTCCAAAGATTCATCCGCTAAGTCTTTTATTGAGTCTTTTCTGGTTTGTGCTTCTTGGCATTTCTTCATAGATTTTTCCTTGGATTTTTGCTGATTCTGAAAAATAAACAAGACTTCTTTCAATTTCCATTTAATAACTTTCTAAAGGACATAGAAGTTACTGATGATGATTTTGTTTGTTCTTTGTCTCCATCAGATCTGGTACTTGGAGTCTTGCGATATCATTACTCATAATTCTCGGCATATGAATTTCTCCACCGTGCATAAGAGATTATTAGAAAGTCCAAGGCATAGATTACTTTGAAGACATAGATCCTGCCCCCTTTCCAGGTTAACTTTGCATAAAGATTTCTTCAGAAGATAATATTTCTGAAGTGAAGGCTGCTGATACCCCTGAAGGATGGATAATCTTTACTGCTCCTTTTGAAGAATCTCGATCCTTGTCAGAAGAATACGTATATTGCAATTGAAGGCTAGTAGTTGATCTTGAAGACTTGAACTTTTGAGTAGCTAATTGCCAATATTTTTGAAGGCATTTGCTGTTGTTGTAATTTGAACCTGATTCAAAAGAAACGCATTTTTGCATGTTGTTTACTAAATATTTAAAATTTTCATTAGGCAATTGCATATTTGAGCATATCTAAAGTGAAATATGTATCTGCAGCATTTTGAATGCTACACTTATGTTTTTTGAGCAGTGGTGCTAGTGTACTTTTGACTGACCATACTTTGAATGGACAAGATTGAACTGAACTTGACTAAACTGGACACAACTTGACTGGATAAGACTTGGGCTTAAAGAGAAATTATAGTTTACTGCCGATTTCGGGCTGGGCTCAAAGAACAAATATAGTTTATTGCCGATTTCGGGCTCTTTAAGTCATTAAAGCTTTGTATGTAGACCTGCTCAAGCGTTCGCTACTGTCATATATAAACGATGATGATAGGTCTTATACGTAGTTGGCTGCATAGGGCTTGGCTAGGCTGCCTTAAATGATAAGCTACCATTGCTATCGTCAACTTTATATGTGGTTGGCTATATAGCTTTGTTCCACTGTAAAAAATGGTGAATCAATAATTGATATTTCGCCGCTGCTAATAATGTTCTGAGAGTACTCATATTATGTTTAAAATAGTGTATCAGCTTGGCAATTGGCAACGATAGCAATTTCGATATGATAATCTTCTATGGGTGATTGATGATGATAGTGATAGTTGATAATTTGGGCGATAACCATCGATACTTAACGAATTTGATGAAAATCATCGGCATTTGGCAATATAATTATCGGCGCTTGAACAACAATCATTGACGCTGTGCTTAATCTTAATATGCTTGATATGCTTTGCTTGAAAATTTGGGCCCTTTTTATTCATTCACATAAAAAGGAATACATGACTCTGTCTTTTGTGGTCGTTTCATCTTTCTACTTGTCATGCCCCCTTTTGATTGGGAAGTATTATTTTGATAATCTTCGTAATCAAATTCATGATGTCGCTATCTTTAACAAGTATGCTGATGCCACATCACCTCATACCGATCTTTCGAGATTAGTATTGCCCCCAGTCTTGAACTAATCAGGCGTGTGTACTCTTATTGCTTTTTGCACATAAGCATGATGAACCATCGAGAGATTATTAATGTTTCGGAATCGCCATTCTTCTCTTGCTGTCATATTCTTCCATTACAATTTCTCCCCTATTAATCATCTTTTGTAGCTTTTTCCTGAGGGCATTACAATTTTTTGTATGATGTCCAAATGTGCACTGATAATGACAATAATCCATTCCTTTTGTATTCTCAATTTCTTTGAGATGTCTTAGCTGAGGTAATTCATTACTCTTCGTAGTTAACAATTGTTTCAGTATAGGAAGTATGTCTTTTCTTGCGAATGAATACTTCATATGGTCTTTATTTTATCTAGACCTTTTATATATCATTGTAACCGCACGACCATTTCTATCTTCTTCATTGCTGTCTCTTTCAATATACTGATAATCTTCTGTATTTTCTTCTTTCCAAGTGATGTGGGCTGATGTTGTCTGAGAAGCAAACACTCTTCCAATCATCTTTTCAAGAGCATAGGCCTCCGTAGCAAGATCACAAAAGGTTTTCCAATCTTTACTAATTAGGTTGCGTGCCAATTCTGGTCTCTTGCCTTTTAGACATAGTTTTACTTGTTCTGATTCCTACAGAGGATGTCGACATGGTGCCCCCAAGTCCTTCCATTTGCTGATGAATTCTTCTACTGGTTCATTTTCTTCTTAGCGAATAAAGGCCAGCTCGGCTAAACTAACTTCTTTATCAAAAAAGAAAAAAATTGACATAAAAGCATCCTGCATCTGTTCCCAAGTATAAATAAGTCCTGAGATTAAACCTGAAAACCATTTGAAAGTTCTTCCTGTCAGAGAAGATCCAAATAATCGCAGACAATATTGAGAAACCCTAGAGAAATCTCCCATCTTTGTTATGAAATGCATCATATGCTCTTCTGATGATCCGTTCCCATTAAATTTTTGAAAATCTGGATGTTTGAAATTGGCAGGAAATGGTATTTCTTCTATTTCATGAGGATACGGTGTTTGGTATCGAAACCTTTTATTCTGACTTCGTTCATTCTCTAGATAAATAGATTCGATAACCATCTGCCGAATTTCATCTTGCGTCATATTCTGAGTAATATTAGGCATCAGCTCTTGAAATCTAACCGCTTGCGGTTGTGGCCTTTCTACTTGTTGTTCAATGTTGTTCACGGCAGTCACTATCGGAATATTAGGGACTTCTTCAGCCACATGCTCATTTAGCGGAAACTGATCAGGCTAATTAATATTTGTCGACGAGCTTTCCGTTTCTTTATACTTCGATTGTTTTGATATTGAAGAAGAAAGCGAGCGCCGCACTGCTGACGCTGTTAAAGAAGATGAACTATTATTTGATTTGAAACCAGCGTACTGTTGCTTCGAAGGACTAGCTGATTCAAATCGTGGCATTCTTAATGCATGAGTTTGCTTGAAATCTTTTGCGAGAGGTGCTCTGAGTGAACATTCACTGGTTATGGTCACCTTCCCTTTATTTTTCTGAACTAGTAATGATTCTGTGGAAGATGTCTTTACGGTTATAGTTGATGGTATCGAAAGACCTTTTTGAGTGACGGGCCTTTCTCTTTTTCTCAAATGAGATGATTGTATAGTCGAAGCAGGATTGTGTCTCACGACACTTCGCATAATCAACCCAGTACTTGGCGAGATGATGCTTCTTGCGAAAGTAGATTGAACTTTTCGTCTTTTGGATGTTACTATCCTCCATCCTCCATCATCTTGTTGAGCTACTGACAAAACAGAGATCATTCCGTCCATTACATGAAATTCCCTACTCTTGATAACAACAGACTTTGCTTCCTCTGACGCTTTCTACTTACCTGGAGATAAAATATAAAATCGCAATTAGCATCTAAGTGATAAAACATTTTATCTCAGAGATGAAGGGGAAAATGTTCCCACTGAGAGTCGCCATTTTGGCGTCTATACAGACGCCAAAAAGTGATAAATGTTCTCTGAATATTTTCTAAGTGATCATTGAAAAAGAATCCCCAGCAGAGTTGCCATTTTTCTTCGACAAGAAAACAAATGCGTTTTGATTTGGGGGATTTATTCAATGATAACAAAGAATTTGATGAGAGAACAATGATCACATTTATTCTGAGTTCATTTACATCCTCGGATTCCCTTGATTCTGAAAATAGAGTACAATCAATTAAAGCAATGAATGAAATAGAAGACAGTCCGATAGCAATTTCGGCAGCATTTCGACGCTTTTTAATCACATCTCTAGGGGAGATGGGTTGTACGGGCTTGAAACCCTTGATCTGACTATTGAGATCAATCCCAATCATCTTTCTATTCACTCTTCCTTAATCTGACCGTTGAGATCAATTCCGATCATCTTTTCGTTCATTCTTCCTTGATCTGACCGTTGAGATCAATTCCGATCATCTTTCTGTTCATTTTTCCTTAATCTGACCATTGAGATCAGTTCCGATCATCTTTCCGTTCATTCTTCCTTAATCTGACCATTGAGGTCAGTTCCGATAAGCTTTCCGTTCATTCTTCCTTGATCTGACTATTGAGATCAATTCCGATAATCTTTCTGTTCATTCTTCCTTAATCTGACCGCTGAGATCAGTTCCGATCATCTTTCCGTTCATTCTTCCTTAATCTGACCATTGAGATCAGTTTCGATCATCTTTTGAAATATGGAGCGGTGATCCCTTGAAATGTAGAGCGGTCCCTTGAAATGTGGAGGCCATCTGTCTGAGGGTAGGAGTGCACAGGCCTATATAGGGAATGTAGAGTGCATGGATCTTACTTTGGGGAACATGGAGTGCATGGAGCTTACTCCAGGACAAAAACCATGCATCAGGGCAAGTCTCCTCACAAGGTGACGCATGAAGTATCCGTTAAGACAACATAAGGCTTGTCTCAGGACAAATTACATAACAAGTGGCGATAGAGTTTCCTTTAAGACAACATAAGGTTTGTCTTAGGACAAGCTCCTCTTGATATGACGCATGGAGTATCCGTTAAGACAACATAAGGCTTGCCTTAAGACAAGCTCCACACAAAGTGGAGCATGAAATTTCCTTTGCAAAAGTGATTGCAAAAGACTTCTTCTGTAAACTATATCTGTTAAGACAACATAAGCTTGACGTCTGGACAAAATTCTAAGAGAAGTGGAGCATGGAATTTACTTTGTAGAAATGGTTGCGTGGTTTGCCCAATGTCTTTTCTGCAAACTTGGTTGCGCGGTTCGCGTAATGGACTTCTCTGTTGCGTGGTTCTCGCAACGGCTTTTCTGTTGCGTGGTCTGCGCAACGGCTTTTCTTGCAGATGTTGTTGTACAGATGGTAGAAGCCTTTCTGCCTTGCAAAAGTGGTTGCGCGGATGGTAAAAGTCTTTCTCCAATTGCGCGACCCGCGCAACTGGCCTCTCTCTCTCTCTCTCTTACCTTCCATCATGCCTTCAAACCTCCCAACTAACCAACCCACCAAATGTGGCATGGAGAGGGGTATTTATAGGCCTCTCTCTCTTACGTAGTGGTGTTCACCACCACTTATCCCTTCACATAATGTCTAACCTCCTCTCTTAAACAATGGTGTCCACTAAGCTCTCCTTTAAATGGTGGTGTACAACCATTCTTCATTAAAATGATACCTGTGCACCCCTTTTTACCAAATACCCTCTTCACCTCTTTTTACCAAAATGCCCAAAATACCTCCGGATACTGATTTTTACTAAAATTCCCAAAGTACCCCCGGATACTAATTTTAACCAAAATACCCAAAATACCCCCGAAAACTGATTTTTATCAAAATACCCAAAATACCCCCGGATACTGATTTTTACCAAAATATCCAAAATACCCCCAGATACTGATTTTTACCAAAATTCAGAGTGAATGACCTTGGGAAAGATTTACACAATGGAATTCTCTGACCAATGTAATGGAATATTTTTTGTGCCTCAACAACCACGATCGGCTTTCACTGGTATATCACTTACCAAGATTATGAACTAAACGACATGCTTCTTCTATAACTATATGAATCCATGCGGCATGTCCCACATTAGCCTTCTAAGGTATTGATATATCATATATTCCAAGACGGGGTCCAGTGGAAGAACGAGGATCTTCCCCATACATCGAGATAGGCTCTACATAGAGGATATAGTAAATCAGGTACCACATATTCTCCCATATACGACAACAGGTAATAGTGTACTAGAGTCAAGGGTAGGCCTCACACTTGTCCCAAAGAAGTAAACGGACGGTGTGACGATATATACGTGACATTGAGGTCTTAGCAACTGGATACAAGGATAAGATATGTCTCATGGGGCGAGTCAAGTGGGTATACAACAAGTGGGCTTTCTCACTTCCTTTATCATGACAACTGAGCTTTCTTATGAGGGCCTGATACGAATATAAGGTGGCCCTTGGTAGGATCCACACATCCAGGACTACGTAGCCCTACAAACGGTCTTGCTCATCATCTAAGTGGGCCTGGGGTTTGGGTCACTAAGCTTGGACAAACACATGCATCTAGGTGGGCCACATTCCCTATGGAAGGCTCGGTACGAACACAAGATGGGCTCTAAGGCTTGGGTGGTCCTACAGGGTATGGTGGAAAGCATCATTATCAAATGGGGGTCCAACAGATTGGGATAGCCTAATCAATGGAAAGATGGGTAATATAATCATCAATAGGGGCCCAACGGTTTGGGTTAGCCCATTAAGGGGAGATGAGGATGGGACTAACAATGGGCCCTAGAGAGAGTTGCAATGTGGACATTTAACCATCATTGCTCCCAAGACATGGCCCATTTAATATCAACTAGGAACATGGATGGGCATTATAAACATCATTACATACATCCTAGTGGAATCACACATCACAATGGGCCTCATATACATCACCTTGGGCCTTACACAAGGGCTTTATATACATCGCATTGAGCCTCACTCATGGGCCTCATATAGATCACATTGGGCCTCAAATATATTACAATGGGCCGCATCACATGGACCTAATATACATTACAATGGACCGTATCACATGTGCCTCGTCACACCCCAAACTCAGATACCGAGCTCACAGAATTCCCGATCGCCGAAACTAGTGCCAACAGCCTCCGTAGTACCCCATTCTTGGCTCTAGGGTCTATATGCCAGATTTCGATCCTATGATCCTACAAGGAGGATTTTCTAACATACATTTATCTCGTAAGAAGCATAACCACAAGTTTACCCAAATCACAACGGTAACATCATCATCACATATCCACTAATATAAATAGTTGAATATAGTGCTGAAAGGGAAATACAAGGTAAATGTCAAAAGCTCCAGAAGCTCTGCCACACGCTCCTGCCTCAGCTTGATCGTGTCCTATCATCACATGCACGCATCTATCATGCATAAGCTTATAGAAAGCTTAGAGGGTGGTGTACGTGTGTGCGCAAGACAAGTGTCATGCACACAAATATCAGCGTAAACGGAATACTGCAAGGCTATAAGTCATTCAATATTAGAGTAATACAGAAACATGGCGATAAGTCCATAAGTACTATCGGCCTTATCCAGGCTATATAAATGTAGAAACATAGCGACCCAAATGCCATATGCCGCGGATGTAATGCAATATGTAGTTCCTGGCGAATCCATAATACCATCAACCTCATTCAGAATATGCAATATATGAGCATAGTAAACCAAATGCTATGTGTTAAGAATGCAATGCAATATGTGGTGCGAATGAAATGACCAAGCTAGAGCGTGAAGTCGGGATGATAGTACATAGTATCGCAAGCCGTGAGGACCATCACAAGGGACTTCTATCCAAACCAGTCCCATACCTAAATTTAGATAGCTAGACTCAATGTGGTAAACTCCTGATCTCAGGTTAGTCGCACGCCTAACCGAAATCCTGGCCATTTCGAAGGTATACATATCAAATTAGTTACGCACCACCAGCCTGAGTGGATAGTGAATGAATGAATGAATGAGTAAAATGCTGAGTATGCAACTCCTGCTCAATAAGTCCACATATCAGTACCGTACATCTCTGGGATCATCACCGGGGTCTAGTACACTCTACACCACTTGCCGCCCCATCAAGCACACAACTGGGTAAGTGGAAGAGACCTCACTATCTGCCTGCTAATATCGGGCCTGACTCTTCGATAATAGACCCATTTATGAGCTGGTCAGACTCAGCTAACATTGTCCACTCCCTTAGGGAGGTAAGGCCACACCCCCTCCCAACCAACCACGACATAATGGGAGACGCGGCCTATTGGTATACGACCCTCATACGCTCATATATATCCACTCGGTATAGACGTTGGGGTGTCCTCTGGTACCAAGAGGGTTTAGGGACTTTCACCCATTGACATCTATGACACCCGATGTAGAAAAGATTTTTGGTGTCCCATTTGGTCATCCATGATATGCCTGTGGAGGCTACAACCCTGATGTCACTTGGGCGTACGGTGGTCATATCACAAAATGCGAGATGTATGAGTTATATACCATCCAGTCATGCATTAAACTTGCACGTACCGCGTGCTTATTTGGGGCAACTCCGCCTATCAGGGAGTCCCATAAACAACCTGCCCAATGGCATATGCAATGGTCAACCGCCTCTCATATCAAACATGTAGATGATGCGTATGGGCATGTAACATGATGCTATGCATGATTATCGAACATAATAATGATTGATTTCAGACAATCACAATGGGCCTCTCACATCGCAATGGGCCTCATCTAGTCACAACGGGTCTCATACAATCACAATGGGCCTCTCAGATCGTAATGAGCCTCATACATTCACAATAGGCCTCATACAATCGCAACACAATGGTCCTTACACATCATAATGGGCCTCATACATACACAATTGGCCTTATACCATCACAATGGGCTCACATGGTCACGATGGGCTTCATACAATCACAATGGGCCTCACACGGTTACAATGGGCCTTAGGTAATCACAATGGGCCTCACATGGTCATGATGGGCCTCATATAATCACAATGTTATGCTAACACATACTCAGTGCGTATATTAACATAGTCGTAATCGATGATCGGCCTATATATATGACGGGGTCCATAGAAGGACAACAGATTTAATCCATAATATGAGGATCGGTCCTCGACAGTGAATATACCAAATCAGATAACATGGATCCCTCCGTCTACGGTGATGTTGTACTCTCCTCATATCAAGCTTGGGCCTAGGTGGCCTACTTATATCTCTAAGGATTCAGAGCGGGCTTCTTTCGCCATACTATTATATGGCCCGCTAGATGCCTTAGGGGCCCAAATAAGTCCTAGATGGACTCCAAGATTAAAAGGAAATAATCCTACGAGCAACCAATGGGGGCCTAACGTTATGGGTTAACCCAATATGAATAGGTGGATCATGCAAACATCAATGGGGCCCAATGATTAGGGTGAACCCACTTAGAGAATGATGGGAATAGGCCTAACAAAGGCCTAAGGGAAGGTCACAATGCGGACATTTAACCATCATTGCCCATCAATGTGGACATTTAACCAACATTGCTCCCAAGGAGTGGCCCACATGGAGACTAACGTATAATGGGTCCATGACCTCACATAAGGGCTTAATACACATCATAATGGGCCTCTCATGGGCCTCAAATACATCACAATGGGCCGCATCACATGGGCCTAATACGTATCACAATGGGCCTCATATACATCGCATTGGGCCACACTCATGGGGCTCGAATACATCACACCGGGCCTCATTACACGAGCCATATATACATCATAATGGACTTCAAATACAGGCCACATGTACATCACAATGAGCCTCAAGAACAGGTCGCACATACATCACAATGAGTTTCAAATACGGGCTGCATATACATCATAATGGGCCACATCTCATGGGCCTTATATACATCGCAATGGGCCAGAACAATGGGCCTCTTATACATCAAGTGGGCCGCATCACATCGGCCGCAACAATGGGCCTCATATACATCAAGTGGGCCACATCACATGGGCCTCGTACATCAAGTGGGCTGCACCATCTACACCATTAATCTATTTTAAAGATCATCTTGGAGCATTTCCAAAAAAAGAATCATATCGACGGATCATCTGGACCACACTCCAAATAGCGGCGGAGATGATGATTGGAAGATCATCTAGACCATACCATAAATAACAGTGGAGATAATGATTTCCACCCTTAAAATTACCAAGGCCCACCATAACGTTTATTTTCCATCCAATCTGATCATAAGGTCACAAGGACTTAGATTATGAGGGAAAAACAAATATCATAATAATCCAGAACTGCTGTGGTCCCAAAAGGCTTTCAATGGTAGCCATTCAATTCTCCACTATTTTTTGCAGTGTGGTCCACCTGATATACAGATCTGCCTCATTTTTAGTCTCAAGCCTTAAGACGAGATCACTGTTTGGATGTAACACACACACACACACACACACTAAGGTGGCCCACTGTCCAAGTAATAGACGATGGATACAACACTTACATCATGTAGGGGCCTTAACACTTACTGGCGTCATCACAGCAGCTACATGCTGCTGGGGCCCATAGAACTGACGTTAACACATGAACTATATAGTTGGTGTGGGTACTCCAGCAATCCCGTCCAGCAGGTGGGTCCCACTTGGGGCCCACCACATACATACATACATACATACATATATATATATATATATATATATATATATATATATATGTTACAGCAAAAATCTGGTTCACCCTCTTTAAACCTTCGAGTACCTGCACAGGAAGAAAACAAAGGAGACCCTGGCTAGAGCAGGGGACCCTCCGATGCCAAAGTCAGGCTAGGAATCTGGGTCTTGAAGTATTGAGGGAAAGGTTTTTTTTTGCGTACCTTTTCATAGGATGGAAGTCCTTTATTTATAGATATGAGAGGATCCTATCATACGAGAATTCTTCTCCCCGTATCGTGGAGATTTTCCGCTTCCGATCTCTATCCGATCCCGTGATCTTAGGGATCGGAGATCTTTAAGCGAGACATCCGGGATGACATTTCCCTTTACACCATCTTTCCTTCATTCGGCTCAGCCGGCCCTGATTCAATAAAGTGAGTCGGCTTTAGGAGATAAAGCCTCCGGACCTCACCCAAGACATACCCAGGTTACTAGCTCGTCACCTGAGCCGACTTGACTCGTCTCGCTTTCTTCGGCGGTTTATAACCTACCCTCGGGCTTAGCGCATTGCTTCGGCGACCCGAGGCGCCAAGTCCGAGTCTTCGGACTTGCATACTTTTATCCTCAACAGTAAGCCCCCGACTCCGTGTGTCGCCTTTGACACTATGGAGTAGTAAGCTTTTGAGTCGGTTCGCAGCTAAGTCCGAGATAGTAATTAGGCATTTAATGCGTTATGGTTGTTTTTGATGGGAGATGGTCCATTTAGTGGAACCGCGTGCGCTGACAGCCGTCAAGACGATCCTCCCGCCAATGAGTGTTTGACACATAGCAAAGGCTTTATCGTCGTCAGTCGGCGTGCTCCACGTGTCAAGCGGGGGAGTCGATGCAGGCATCGAATCATTTCTTCATTAACTGCCCTTGACATCAAATCATTTCTTCATTAACTGCACCTGCCACGTGGCAATTCTATAAAAGGATGGGAGGTCCCGCATTTCAAACTCTTACTGCAACTCTTCCCGCTTTTCGTTCCCTTTAGAGCTTGATTCTCTTCTTCTTCCCTTTTCCTTTCTTGACTGTCAGCGGCTCCTTCCGCCATTTTCGCTTCCCCCTCCCTCCGGTGAGTTCTTCCCTCCCTTTTAATTATCAGTAATGGCAGCGCGAGGCTCTCACAGTCCCCGGGAGGGAACTTCCGGAGACGAAGGCGAAGAGCAACATTTTTGGAACGTTGCGGAATCGCCTTCCTTATTGGCGGAGATAACGGTTGATGCGAATGCCGCTTTCCTCTCTGAGAGAACCACCGGAGCTCCGGTAGAACGCCCTGCTTCTGCTGGTCCTTCTCGTGACGGGTCGTCCCTGATAACCCATCCAGGGAGGCCCAACCCTCCAATGGATTATGAAGAGGAATAAGAGGAGGTAGAGGAAACGTTGGTTGCCGAGGGAACTTCTAGGTTGGCTCCTGTCGGTATGTCTGCGCGGGTCGAGTCCGAAGGAGAAGAGTCGGGGGATGAACTGACCGGCCCGGTCCCCTCAGTTTTGACTGAGGCAGATTTGGATAGGATCTGAATCGGGTATAATATTTTTGATTCGGTTATCACTTATCTTCCCCGTCCGAATGATTTACCAGACCACCCTCCTGCTGGGGCGGTCGCGATCTTCCAAGTCTCGATGCAATGTGGCTTACGTCTGCCCCTTCAGCCCATTGTCTGAAGCATTTTATCTCGCATCCGGATTGCTCCTGGACAAATAGTTCTGAATGGGTGGAGGAACTTATTCGGATGCACGGTGTTGTGGGCTGAGTTAGAACAGCCACCACCGACAGTTGACGAATTCCTCCATTTATATCAAGTGCGTATAAATTCGAACTATCCCTGCTTTTATGTCTTCGCTGCATGGCGGGGCAGAGGCGGCTCCTTAATAACCGACCCTCCCACTTCCAACAAACATTGGAGAGAGCGTTGGTTTTGGGCCTGTGGTCGTTGGGAAACGGCTGAATCCGGTCTTTACGAGGCTCGTGTACCTCGGACGTTTCAGAAAGCAGGTGACTCGGCATTTCTTTTTTACACCATCTTTATTTTCATAGTGCTTTGAGGCTGACGGACTTATGTTTGGCAGATATCCCGAAGAAACGGCAGAAGCTTAGATCCAGTGCTTTAGCTCGGATCAAGGAGTTGAGAGCATTGGATCCTTCAGTTCGGTCCTGGAAGGTGCTCTTACAGCCAGAGCATCTTCATCTTGTAGGTTTAGCCTCAGCCGTCACAGGTAACTTATGATATATCTTCATATGTTCTCTAAACCTTATCTGATCTATTTTATCTTCTTTCAGATTTAGCCGAAGCTCGGCTTGTTCTTAGGACCGTTCCGGAGTCGGTCCCCGCAGAGATGACCGGAGCTCGGTCCTCCCTCAGGGTGGTTTCGAAGATAAAGGCTCCCCCACAATCGGTTCTTTTATCAGAGCCTCGGCCTGTAAAGAAACAGAGAGCGACGCAGAAAGAGAAGGAAGCCGTAGGTTCTTCTACCCCCACTGTAGTCGTGCTCTCTGACCCAGAGGAGAGGCCGGAAGTAAGGGAGACTGTAGCCGTTGAACCTCAGACGGCATCCGAATCGGGACCTGTCGCAGCGGACGTACCGAGGCTGAGAGAGGAGATGAGGGCTGCACTCACCAGAGGAGAGGCGAGCCAAGAGGAACCGTCAGCCCTTCGGACGGTAGTGTCGGGAATGATCCCCTGGGCCTTAACTCATGGGAGCGAAAAAGAGTTTGTCAGCCTCTATAACGCTCCCATGACGCAAACCGTCGGCCATGCGGCGAGGGTTCTTTTTGAACTCGCCCCTTGCTTGGTCAAGGCCTGTAAGGAATTATCCTCGACGCATAGGCTGCAGACCCTCTTGATGGAAGCAGAAGGATGATGCGAAAATGCCGAGATCCAGGTCGGTGTTCTGACTGGTGAGGCGGCCCTTGCTAGGAAGGCTGCTGAAGATGCAAAAGCTGAAGCGGCTTTCGCCAGGAGGGCTCTTGAAGATGCACAAGCCGAGGTTGCTCGAGTATTGGCTCTTCTGTCGGCGGCCGAAGAAGAGAATCGGCGGGTACTTGAAGTGCACGCTTCTTGTGAAGATACCTTGGCTCGAGCTAAGCTTGAGGCGGCAGGGCTTATCCAACAAGCTAGGATCAAGTCGTCCAAGTCTTCCTTGAGTCCAAGGAGTTCGAGGACGAGAGGGATCGCCTGTTCCAAGGCGGATACTTAGAATGTGTCAGGGATATGAAGAACACTTTCCCTGACCTTGATCTCTCGGGACTCGAGGGAGGAGGAGCCTCGGAATCCGAGAATCCTAATGCTAGTCCTGCTAACGTTGCTGCCAATGTCGCAGTGGAGGACGAGGCTGATACCTCTGAGAACGCTTCGGGAGTCGTTCTCATAGAAGGACAGTAGTTGGGCTGCACATTTTTTTTTGAGACGGCATTGTAACAGTTTTTTGAGGTTTACTTCAGCGCAAAAACATTTGGTGGACAAATGAAAAGAAGCACTTAGTTTTATTCATATAACTTGGCGTAAATCTTTCTTTGTTTGGAATCCTTGAGCTTTGAACACCGAGTTAAGGATAATAGATCTTGAGGTGCTCAGCATTCCAAGGATGAGGCAATAACTGTCCACTTAGATCTTCCAGCCGATACGTTCCTAGTCGGATGGTGCCCGAGATAATGTAGGGTCCTTCCCAGTTAGGTCCCAATGTACCCGATCTAAATTCCTTCGTATTGGGAAATACTTTTCGGAGAACCATATCACCCATTCGAAACCGCCTAACCTTAACTCGGGTATTGTAAAACCGAGCTACTTGTCGTTGCTGGGCCTCCGTACGCAGTCGTGCCACCTCCCTTCGTTCGTTCAGAAGGTCGAGTCCGAGTGCTAGGAGTTCTTCATTCTCTCATGCGTTGAATGAAGTGACTTGAGCTGAAGGTAACCCAATCTCGACGGGAGTGACAGCTTCCAAGCTGTAAGCGAGGGAGAAGGGAGTTTCTCCTGTGGCGGTTCAGGCTGTAGTTCGATATGCCCAAAGGATTTTCGGGAGTTCTTCAGCCCATGCTCCTTTGGCGCGGTCAAGCTTGGTCCGGAGATGTTGCTTGATAATCTTGTTAACCGCCTCAACCTGTCCATTTGTCTGAGGATGATGGGGTGAAGAGTACGCGTTTCTGATTCCGAGGTTGTCGTACATTTCGCGAAAGCTCATATTATCGAACTGCCTTCCATTATCTGTAATAATGGCGCGGGGTACTCCGAACCGGCAGATAATGTTTTTCCACACAAAATCGGTAATCTTCTGTTCGGTTATTTTGGCTAATGGCTCTGCCTTGGCCCATTTCGTGAAATAATCTACGGCCACCACAGCGATCTTGGTTTGACCCTTTCCCATAGGGAGTGGACCTATGATGTCGATACCCCATTGTGCAAAGGGCCAAGGGCCAGTCATAGGTATTAGTTCTTCGAGAGCTTGTCTCAGAATAACCGCGAACCTCTGACATTTGTCACATCTTTGAACGAGCCTGCGAGCGTCGTGTTGGATAGTTGGCCAATAATATCCCTGTCGTAGGACCTTATGGGCGAGGGATCGCCCTCCAGAATGGTTTCCGCAAATTCCTTCATGAATCTCACGTAACACATAGTCCGCCTCGCTGGGCTCGAGGCATCGCAGCAACGGAGCGTAGTAACCTTTTTTGTACAGGGCCCCGTTGAATATGGTGTAATGGGAGGCTCGGATCTTAATTCACCGAGATTCGGCACGGTCTTCAGGCAGCTCACTCTTGTCGAGATATTGGATGATTGGATCGATCCAGGAAGGTTTTGAGTCAATTGCATTAACGACCGAGCCAACTGATTCTAGTTCATTAACGCTTGGCCTAGCGACGTATTCGATAGGGACAGACCTGGGTATGTCATCTTCATCGGCGGAGGTGAGCTTTGCTAATAGATCGGCTTTGCCATTTTCTGTCCGAGGGATCCGAGTAACAATACAAAGTCGAAATATGTTGATCATTTCTTTGACTTTTTCCATGTACGCTCTTAATATTTCTTTCCGTGTTTGATACACGTCAGTAACCTGATTGACAACCAACTGAGAATCGCTGAAAACATTTAGATGCGTAACTCCCATGCTAGCTGCGAGTCGGAGGCCGAGTAACAGCGCTTCATATTCGGCAGTATTATTCGAAGCTTGAAATCCAAGTCGTAAGGCATATTGCATATAGGTATGATCAGGAGTTTCCAGCACTACTCCAGCCCCACTTGCCTTAGAGTTGGAAGAGCCGTTGACTTACAGTTTCCAGGGAACAGGGCCGGGAAGGGATGAGGTAGAAGCCGCGGTCGATACTTCAATGTTTTCGGTATACGCGACCGAGAGGTAGGGTGGCGGTGTTACCTCGGCAATAAAATCAGCCACAGCTTGTCCTTTGATTGCTGCTTTCGGCCTGTACTGAATGTCAAATTCACTGAGTTCAATTGCCCACTTCGTGAGTCGGCCGGAAGCCTCTGGTTTCTGTAGGACCTGGCGCAGTGGAAGATCGGTCATCAGACAATGGTATGGGCTTGGAAATACGGCCGAAGTCAGGGCGAGGAAATTATAAGAGCTAAAGCTACTTTTTCCAAGAGTGGGTATCTTGTTTCTGCCGGCAATAACGCTTTGTTGACATAATAGACCGGCAGTTACTTTCCTTCGTATTCTCATATCAGGGCCGAGCTAACCGCTGCCTCGGATACCGCTAGGTAAAGCAGTAAAGATTCTCCTGATTCGGGCTTTGATAAGAGAGGTGGGGAGCCGAGATATGATTTTAGTTATCGGAATGCCGCTTCACATTCTTCCGTCCAATCTATTGTCTGTCGACCTTTCAACTGTTTGAAGAAGGGGAGACATTTATCCGTGACTCTGGACAGGAATCGATTAAGTGTTGCCACTTGTCCAGTCAACCTTTGAATGTCTTTAACTGTTTTGGGAGATTTCATATCAAGCAAAGCTTTTATTTTCTCAGGGTTTGCTTCTATTCCCCTCTGACTAACCAAGAACCCAAGGAACTTTTCAGAACCCACCCCAAAGGCGCACTTACCCGAATTTAGCTTCATCTGAAATTTCCTCAAGATAAGGAACATTTCCTCTAAATCAGCTATATGATCGGCCGCGTGTATACTCTTAACGAGCATGTCATCAACGTATACTTCCATGGTTCGGCCTATAAGCTGAGCGAAGATTTTATTAACTAATCTTTGATAAGTTGTACCAGCATTCTTCAAACCAAATGGCATCACACGGTAACAATAAAGGCCTTTGTCAGTGACAAAGGTAGTTTTTGATTTATCTGATTGATGCATTACAATCTGGTTATAGCCTGAATATGCATCCATGAAACTAAAAAGCTCATGTCCCGCGGTACTATCCACTAATTGGTCTATCCTCGGAAGAGGAAAGCTGTCCTTCGGGCAGGCTTTATTTAAGTCGGTATAATCAATACAGACCCGCCACTTCCCGTTGGATTTTTTCACGAGCACAATATTCGCAACCCATTCTGGATAGTATATCTCCTCTATGAAGTTTGCCTGGAGGAGCTTGCTGACTTCTTCTTCAATGGTAGCGTATCGTTCGGGGCCAAGCGGTCGTCGCTTCTGTCGGATCGGTCGATAGGTTGGATCGATATTGAGTCGGTGAGTAATCACAGATGGGTCGATCCCGGGCATATCCGCATGGCTCCAAGAGAATACATCAGCGTATCTGCGGAGCAAAGCTATCAACTTTTCTTTCAAGGGAGGCCGCAAAGATGAGTCAATTTGTACTGCTTTGGATCCATCTGTTTCCACCAAGGGAACCAAGACAAGATCTTCTACTGGCTACCCTCGTTCATGACTCTCGCCCCGTGGATCCAATGATTCGATCGTTGATATGTTGATCGGAGTTTTGTCGACGGGACCTTTCACAGCTGACATGTAACAACGCCTTGCGTCTTGCTGGTCTCCTTTGACGACCCCTACTCCCGACTTAGTCAGAAATTTCAATGAAAGATGGTATGTGGATACCACGGCCTGGAGGAGACTTAAGGAAGGTCGGCCGAGTATGGCATTGTATACTGAGGGTTGGTCGACGATCAAGAATGCAACCATTACCGTCATTTGATGCGGGAAACTACCAGCAGTGAGTGGTAGCGAGATGATCCCTTCTGGTAGTACTTGTCCACCAGAAAAATCGATCAATGGGGTCTGAACCGGTCGTAACATGGATCGCTCAACCCCCATTTTGTCGAATGCCTGAGTGAATAACACGTCTGCAGATGATCCCGTGTCGACGAGTATCCGGAATACCTTTCGGTTAGCAATAGTAAGGGTGACAACTAACGCGTCATCGTGGGGGTGACAAATACTTCAGGCATATTCCTCCGTGAATGAAATGCAGTATTTTTCCCTTTTCTTTTCTTTAGTATTCCGAGTTATAATCATGAGCTCAGACTCGGGCCGAGTGAGGCTTCTTGCATGATTCTTCCGAGCATTGTTCGAATCGCCTCCACCTCGCGGACCGCCAATAATAGTCCGAATTTCCTCTATTGGCTGATTTTCGGTCCGTCGTCCCTCTGCTACCCCGGCTTTGACTACGTGTTCTTTGAGTCGGCCCTCCTTTATGAGTCGTTCGATCTCTTCCTTCAGGTGATAACAATCACTTGTGTTATATCCGTGATCGCGATGATAATGGCAATATTTGTCCTTGTTCCGCCGATTGGGATTACTTCTGAGCTTATTGGGCCAGTTGACAAAGCCTTCGCTTTTGATTTCCATCAGCACTTGCTCCTGCATTTTGTTCAGGGGGTATATGTGGAAAATCTTCGATCTGGCCGCTTTACCGACCTTCGCTCATCGCGCGCTTGATCATCTTTTCGTTTCTTTCCTCCAGTCGAGTCGGCATCTTTTTTGGCCAATTCTTTGACCAAGGATTTAGTCTCACGCATGATCCGCGTTTCTTCGGCGTTCGCATATTTATCTGACCGTGCCATAAACTCTGCTAAAGTATCGGGCGGATTTTTGTCCAGAGATGCCAGGAACGGCTTGTCTCTAACTCCTTGCATGAGCGCATTGAGTGCCATTTCTTCTGAATGTTTTCGGAACTGAAGAGATTCGAAGTTGAAACGCTTGATATAGTCTTTCAATAACTCTCCCTCCCTTTGAACCACGTTGTTCAAATGTGCAGGGGGCTTTAATTTCTTCTTTTCGCCTATGAAGTTGGTGAGAAAGGCGTCACTTAGCTCAACGAATGAGTTAATGGACCTTGGCTTCAGCTGTTTGAACCAAAGTCGAGCTACGTCGGTCAGCGTGAGAGAGAAGGCTCGACACATCACTGCATCCGAGGCATCGTGGAGCTCCATGTAGGTCCTAAAGCTTTCAATATGCTCTGTAGGGTCGGTTTTGCCGCTAAAAGGAGTGATTTGAGGTAATCTAAACCTTTCGGGCAATCGAGCTTGCATTATCTCGTCCACAAAAGGGGACGCTCTTGCCTCGGACCTGACCGGGTATATGCTCCGGCCCTGTCTCATGTCCGCCATTTTTTTCGCCATTTCTTCCCGCACTTCTCTTTTAAAGTCTTGAATGTCGGCTTTCCAAGGCTCGCCGCTTTCCGCCGTGCCTTCAACAGGAGGTCGGTTACGCCTTCTTCGATCTATCTCATGTCGAAGATCGGTCGGGGGCAAAGCGGCGTTAGCTGACTGGGCTGGAGGTGGCTCGGAAACCCCTTGGGGTTGACTCGGTTGGAGCGACTGCGGCGCGGACGGCTGGGGGTCTACCGCAATCGGGACATGTGTTGTCTCCCCTTGGGGAGGCAAAGGCGGTTGCATTTGTTAATACATTCGTTCTAGCATCTGCTTCATCACATTCACATCGGACCGGATTTCCTGAACCTCCTGGTCCAACCCTCCATTGTTACGAGCCCGCTGATTATTATTCGCTCCGGTCGTTGCTCGTTGGCGGTTGTTAGGTGGGTTCAGGGCTGCCAGATTTGGTATTGGACCCGATGGCCCTGTAACCGCGACCTCATTCAGTTCTTCTTCTTGAACCGTCCTTCTAGTCATCACCATGAGAATAAATTCCCAGTACTGGAATATAGGATGGCTTTTCGTACGGTTCCCACAGACGGCGCCAAACTGTTGCAGCAAAAATCTGGTTCACCCTCTTTAAACCTTCGAGTACCTGCACAGGAAGAAAACAAAGGAGACCTTGGCTAGAGCAGGGGACCCTCCGATGCCAAAGTCAGGCTAGGAATCTGGGTCTTGAAGTATTGAGGGAAAGGTTCTTTTTTGTGTACCTTTTCATAGGATGGAAGTCCTTTATTTATAGATATGAGAGGATCCTATCGTACGAGAATTCTTCTCCCCGTATCGTGGAGATTTCCCGCTTCCGATCTCTATCCGATCCCGTGATCTTAGGGATCGGAGATCCTTAAGCGAGACATTTGGGATGACATTTCCCTTTACACCATCTTTCCTTCATTCGGCTCAGCCGGCCCTGATTCAATAAAGTGAGTCGGCTTTAGGAGATAAAGCCTCCGAACCTCACCCGAGACATACCCAGGTTGCTAGCTCGTCACCTGAGCCGACTTGACTCGTCTCGCTTTCTTCGGCGGTTTATAACCTACCCTCGGGCTTAGCGCATTGCTTCGGCGACCCGAGGCGCCAAGTCCGAGTCTTCGAACTTGCATACTTTTATCCCCAACGATATATATATATATATATATATATATATATATATATATATATATATATATATATATATATATATATATATATATATGAACTAGCCTAGCATCTAGCGTCTTGGACGGACGAATTGGATGCAAGGCACATGCATTGAAGTAGGCCCCATCGTCCAGAGAGAGATGGACTGGATGGTGAGGAAATAACGCATATCTCATGGTGGGTCCACACGCGTGGCCACCAGAGAGAAAAATGGACGGATGGTCTGGATCACGCCTGTGATTAGACCACCTTACTGATGCCAATACATCAGCTACATAGCTGGTGTGGGGTCACGTCCAGATGAATGGACGGTTTGGATTAAATACATACATCACAGTGTGTGCCGCACAGCACAGTCCAGACAGATGGTGCAAATATAAGATATACATCATGTTGGGTCTCACAGAACTTACTGGTGTCCATGGGGCAGCAGCAGCTGCTGCGTGAGACCCACACACATGGCAGGAGATGTGGTCCACGAGAGTGTGGCCCACCCAAGCTTTGGATCAACTGATATTTGTGTTCTTACTTCACCCATGGCAACAGGATGGGGCCCAACACATGATGGTCTAAATCAAGTGGGCCACATTCTGTCACAAAAGAGAGAGAGAAAGAGAGATAGAGAGAGATCGACACATTTGAGGGACCCCGCCACTATGGGCCTCTCTTTGTTACAACACAAACATCAAGATGGGTCCCACCACAAGTGGGCCCTAAATACAAATTAAGGTCCTACGCTACGATCACCCACCAATTGGCCTTCTTCTTTAGCTCCTTGGAATGCTAATCTCCTAAGCTCCTTCTTTGATGGAGGATGATGAAGTTTGGATGGTTGGATGGTGAGATGTGGGGGTAGAAAGTGGGCCACACTTGGCTCTTTGGAATAGCTTGGACGTTGGCTCTCTTGGGTTGCTTGGGAGATGGATTTGAGAAAGAGAGGTGATGGGATGAAAAGGGATGGGTGATGGGTGATGGGTGGAGAGAGAGAGTTGACTTTAGGAATGGGAGAGGTATGGGTGTTGTAAGGGGAGTGATGGGATGTGTACTTGACTTGAGGTGATTGATTGATGTGATGGGTTGTAAGATTCTCTCGGAATTCACAATGCGCGACTTTTTTTTAGAAATAAATGCTGGCCCACAACTCTGGCCTGGGTATCGCATTGGTGCGCAAGAAGCGGCGTTGTAACTGCGGCGATGGCACGGTCAGTATGATATAAGTTTCGAGTCGAGTCAACATAGATATACAGGATGTGACTTAGGATCGCGTGCAAACACCAATTTGAGGTCGCGGGTTGCCGGAATTCGACCAGGAGGACTGCGGGAGTCCACAGAACGGTACAGTTTAGGATACGGGCCTTACATGCCTCACTCATCACAATGGGTCGCATCATATGGGCCTAATACACATCACAATGGGCCGCATCACATGGGCCTCACTCATGGGTCACATATACATCATAATGGGCCACATCTCATGGGCCTCATGTACATCACAATGGGCCCCAATACATGGGCCAGGTATACATCATATTGGACCTCCAACATGGGCCTCATGTACATCACAATGGGCCTTAAATACAGGCTGCATGCTCATTATAATGGGCCTTATACACGGGCCTCATATACGTCATAATGGGCCCCAACACATGGGCCGGGTATACATCACATTGGGGCTCAAATATGGCCTCAAATACATCACAATGGGCTGCAACCCATGGGCCAGGTATACATCTCATTGGGCCACACATATGGGCTGCACATATGGGCCTCGCCAAATGTGCCATAAATACACCACAATGTGGGGTCCACAGTGTAAGACCCGTATCCTAGTCCGTTCCATTCCATGGACTCCCGTGATCTTCCCTGTTGAATTTCGACAAACCGCGACTTATAATCAGCATTTGCGCGCGACCCTAAGTCGCATCCGGTAGATCTGAGTTGACTTGACCCGAGACCTGTACCTTAGCGACCGCGCCGTTGCCGTGTCTTGCACACCGATGCGATGCCCAGGCCAGGAGTTGTGGGCCCACGCATAGTTTGGAAAAACACCACGTATTTGAAAAGCACAGGATAATCTCTACCAAACATCACATCAATCCATCAAGCTCAAGTCAAGTACACATCCCATCACAACCCATACCCTACCCATACCTCTCTCATCTAAAGTCAACTCTTTCTCTTTCCACCCATCCCTTTCTTACACCCATCACCCATCACTCCATCCCTTTTCATCCCATCACTTCTCTCTCTCTCTCTCTCTCATTTCTCTCTTCACTCCCAAGCAATCCCAAGAGAGGAGAGACCGTCCAAGCTCTTCCATGAGAGAGCCCAGTGTGTGGCCCACTCCCTACCTCATATCTCTTAATCCAACCCTTCAATCTTCATCTCCCACCATCAAAGAGTTAGCTTAAGAGCCAAAGAGTCCAAGGTGCTAAAGAAGAAGGCCATAGGTGGGTGATCTTGGGACTTTCACCATTGATTTTCATTTGAGGGCCCACTTATGATGGGACCCATTTTGATGTCTGCATTGTAAGAAAGGGAGGGCCCATAGTAGCGGGGTCCCTCCCCTCCATCACGTTTCTCCCTCCCTCTTTTTCTCTCTCCCTTTCATTTTTATTCTGATGATGGGGTGTGTGGCCCACCAAATGGGTTCAGCCAAAATCCAAGCCATCCAGATTTTTCTGGGCATCCAGTTGGTGGAGCCCACCTTGCTGTATATTGCTGGACAAGGTCTGGATGAAGGAAACCACAAATATCAGCTTGATTTAATCAGTGGGCCACGTGTACGTGGACCCACCTGATGTGTGTGTGAAATCCACACCGTCCAGTGATCTGGACATGGGTGTGATCCACCATGATTTGTGCATTTTAGACGGTGGGTCCCACACAGCAGCTGTCACGCCCCAAACTCGGAAACCAGGCTCACAAAATTCCCGATCGCCGAATCTGGCGCTGACAGCCTCCGTAGTACCCCATTCTCGGCTCCCAGCGCCCATACGCCAGATTCCGATCCTGGGATCCTACAAGGAGGATTTTCAGCATGAATTTTTTTTTTTTTGTAATGGAGCATAACCACAAGCATAACCAAGACACAAAACAACAACACCACATATCCACTATATCAAAAACTTTTAAGTACAATGCGGGAAGGGAAATACGATAATGATATCAAAGAAAACTCCAAAAGCTCCAGAAGACTGCTGCACGCTCCGAGCTCAACGCTGCTGCAACCTAACGCCACCTGCACGCATCTATCGTGCATAAGCTTACAAAATCTTAGAGGGTGGTGAAAGTGTGTGTAAGGCAAGTGCCAAGTGTACAATATCAGAGTAATGCGGAAATATGCGGTAAGTCCATGAATGCTATCAGCTATACTAAAGCTATGTAATGCAAGGCATGAATGCTGTCGGTCATACCAAGACCATGCGATGAGAGGCCTATGTAGCCAAATGTCATATGCGAGATACAAAGCAAGCGTGTCAGTACTCATAAGTACACATATCAATACAGTTCCTCTCTGGATATCACCGGGGTCTAATACACCTCACACTGACTGCCTCCTCCCTAGCTGCACAGTCAAGCAAGTGAAAGAGACCACACTATCCGCCTGACCAGTAGTCTGCCAATACCTACCCGGCTCGTCGATAGCAGACACATTTGCGAGCTGGTCAAACTCAGCCTAGCTTATAGCCCCCTCACTCAGGCGGATAAGGCCACACCCCCTTCCAACCGACCACGACACAGTGGGAGACGCGGCCTACTGGTATTCGGCACTCGGGCGCTCGTGTATCCACTCGGTCTCGACGTTGGAGCACCTCCTGGTACCAAAAAGGTTCTGGGATTTTCACCCAAGGACATCCTAAGTGCCTACAATGCTAGAACAAAGTATTTCCGGTATCCAATACGGCCATCCACGATGTGCCTGTGGAGCCACGGCCCTGATGTCGCTAGGGCGTGCAGTGATCAAGTCACACATATGCGAGATGCATGAATCACACCGTCAAATCATGCAGCAATCCATGCGCGTACAATGCGATAATGTGGGGCACTCCGCCTCATAAGGAGTCCCCTAAGTGGTCTGCCCAATGGCGTATGCTATGCTCAGTCACTACTCATATCAAGCATACATATGATGCGTATGGGTATGAATCATGGAGCTATACTAAGCATGTTATAAAGTGGTGAACTATCAACAAATGTGGGTCTACTAATGGGCCCTAGGGAGAGTTATAATGCGGACATTAAACCAACATTATTCTACAATGTGGACGTCAAACCAACATTGCTCCCAAGGCATAGCCCGCTATAAGACATCATTACACAAACCATGGGGAAATCATACATTACAATGGACCCTAAGGACCTCCCGTTGGGCCTCGACTTATGGGCCTTGGATACATCAAGTGGGCCGCACCATATGGGCCTTATATAAATCAAGTGGGCCACATTAATGGGCCTTAGGTACATTGCAATGGGCCATATCCCATGGGCCTTTGAAACATCACAATGGGCCTCGTAACATATGCCACAAATACATTGAATGAGCCTAAACACATGGGCCATGTATACATCAAGGTGGGCCTCAACAACGGGCCACAAATACATCCAGATGAGCCTAATCACATGGGCCTTACATGTATACCAAGGTGGGCCTCAACAATGGCCACAAATACACAAGATGGCCTCACAACATGAGCCTTATATATACCAAGTGGGCCGTATACATATCAAATGGGCCACATCAATGGGCCGCACCAATGTAAGTGGTGATAAAGAATTCCACCATTAAAATTCCTAGGGCCCACCATAACATTTATTTCTCATACAATCTGTTCATAGGGTCACCAAGAACTTGGTGGCCCAAGGGTCTAATGGTAGACGTTCAATCGTCACTATACAGTGTGGTCCACATGATAACTAGATCTATCTTATTTTTTTGGCCCCAAGCCTTAATACAAGCTTGCCAAATGGTGGACTATTTGGATGCAACACAAGTATCATGGTGGGGCCCACATGAAGGCCCACCATCCCTTATAATATAAATAATATAACATATAATTTATATATAATATATATATATACAATATTATATATGATATAATATTATATATACATATATATACACATACATATATATATACATCACACACTCACACACACACACACGCATGCACCCACCCACACACGTACACACACACGTGCACACCCCACACGCCCACCGTCCCCTGGACGGTGGGTTTTGAAACAAAAACATCACAGTGGGTACCACCGTCCAGGCGGACGGTGGTAATGAACACATGCATCATTGTGGGTCCCATGTGGGGCCCACCGTAATGTTTATTTTCCATCCAACCCGCCCATAAGGTCACGCAGACCCAGATGGAGGGTGAAAACAAATTTCAGCTTGATCCAAAACTTCTGTGGACCCAAGTGGGTTTCAATGGTATATGTTCAATTCACACTGTTTCCTCTGGTGTGGGCCACCTGAGCGTTGGATCGAGCTTATTTTTGGAGGGGATCCACCTCAGGGGGTGGTCCACCTCATGGACGGTGTGAATACAAAATATACATCATGGTGGGGTCCACAACTAGGGCCAATGGGGACCACCTTTTTTGTTACGTCATGGCAGCAAGGTTCCTGCCACCTTTTTCTCAAATGTAAAAAAATTTGTTATTCTAGGTGGGACTCACATTAACCAGATCTACCCCGTCCATTGTATATGTCCCACAAAATTAAGCGTCCAAACTAAATTTAATGTGGGTCCAAGCTCCACGTGGACCCCAGCAATCATTTTCCAAAGTTTTAACGGCAAAGACCACTGTTTCCTATGGTAAGGCCCACTCGATTATCGTATCAGCCTCATCTTTTGACTCAACACCTAAAATGGGCGGGAGAATAGAATGGACGGCGTGGACCATCTATATACATCAAGGTAGCGCCTACATGAATGGCCCAACCAAGTAGCCATAAACCAAAAAAATAAAGGTGTTTTCACCTTCACGTCCAGAGACAGCAACTGCTTCATTGTCATCAGCAAGTTCTGTGAGGCTGACCATGATATATGTGTATATTTGAGCCGTCCATCTGATGGAAGCTGGGCCAGCTGCCCAGTAGTCCAGTAGCTAGATAGCTGCTGTATTGATGTCAACAGGTCGGTGGGCCTGATCATGTGGTGTGTGTTATCCCAACCATCCATTGTCAGCAGCCCAGCTATATAGCTGCTGGAATGACGTCAGCAGGAGGGTCTGACCACACCGTCCATCCCAGATCACGTAGGACCCACCTGGACTGTATATCCCATACAGGCCATCCATCCATGGAGCCTACCATTGATGAATGTGTTGTGTATCCGCATCGTCCAATCCCTGGACGGTGGGACCCACCAGGCGTGTTTTATCCTGGCCGTCCAAATTACGTGGGGCCTACCAATGATATATGTGTTTTATATCCAACTGTCCATCCATTTTGACATGGCCCACCATGATCTGGACGGTGGGCCCTATCACGATGCATGTGTTCATCCATGCAGTCCACCGTCCAGATATGGACGGTGGGACCCATTGATATATGTGTTTTATATCCCAGCCGTCCATCCCTTCCTGGACGGTGGACCTCTGTAACGCCCTGAAAATCGGGGGTCGAGTATAACTCAACTCCCGAGTTCCAACGCATCACTTATACAACATAAATAATGATGATTAAATGTTGTCTGTGTTAGAGTAATAAACATGAATGAGATTATACCAAACAATAATTCATACTCCAGATCAATTGTATAAAGGCAAGCGGAAGACTGAAACTGTATATATAATGTATGTAAAGGAACAAAAACCATCTCGATCTCCAGAGTATGAACACTAACTGAGTATCCATATACATGTATTGTTTTTGAATAAAAAAAGTCAAAATACAACTAAAGTTAGATCCTGAAACCCCCGCGATCCAGTCGGCCTAAACATAGCTGTCAGAGTACTGCATATATGAGAACTCATCCTGGTCCTCATCGTATTCCGGCTCTGCCTCCTGAATCGACGCATCCTCTATACCTGCGACAGAGTTTGGTTGGTGTGTAAAACACCGTCCCGTAACGTGGGAGTGAGTAGCTAACTCAGTGGGATAATAAAGCATAGGTTAACATGTTATCAATTCAATCAAGTAGTAATGATAAAGCAGTACAATCAAACAATTCTAACTACTCTTATTAAATGCAAGTATGAAATGACATGATGAATGCCCTTGCCAAACCACCCTAATGCGACATCATCTTACGTTCGCGGATGCATACCTTCCTCAGTGCTCCACATCTACTAGGCACATGCGGTGCGATGATGAGCATGATTACCGAGTTGTTATTAGTCCATTTCAAACAGCAGTATTGGGAAACTAAGGTACCTCCCTTGTATCATTCCCAAACATGATCCATTCTAGGGTCGTCAATCCTAGTTAATCTCATATGGTATTATGGTTCGAGAGGCATCGCGAAGGCATCGCAAAGGGCTCATCACTCGTCAACACGGATACAAATCTCACCGTATGCGGCTCAATTGCTGACCATCAGCTCGAGTACAGGTCTCACCGTACTCGGCTCAATCGCTGGCCGTCAGCTCTAATATAGGTCTCACCGTACTTGACTCAACTCATACTCTAGTTGCTGTGAAGGGCTCGTCGCCAATCACAGACCTTGGAGTATACTCGAAGACACTGCAGAGGACTCGTCGCCCGTCAGCACGAGTACAGGTCTCACCGTACTCGGCTCTCGCCGTAAGTGTCGACAGCTAGAATACAGTGTCCCATACCACCGTATTCGGCTCACAAGTTTGGTTGCTCAATGGTCACTACGGAGAGGCACGTGGCCCCAGCATAGGCCGACAGCTCGGCTACGGTGTCCCATACCACCATGTCCGGCTCATGAGTCTTAGCGGATCGAGGTACCATGGTTAACGGAATTTCCACTGGTAAGTTTGGTACCCTAGGTTCAAGCAGTAGCGACCAAACATGGTGAACACACATTTGACATATCAGGTTATTTGACGAGCCTGACAAGCTCGAGTGCACAACAAGTTGATTGATATGAAGCGCAAAAGCACTCCGTGTGGCCAACCACTATCACCAACCGAAGTACGACTTGGGTTCGTCAAACACATCCCTCGTGGCGACATAAATCTCAGCCACAATCTCAAGTCTGGTACCGAATGTCTGGACTATGGACATAGTCCCAAACTCAATCAATTCTCATCCATAGCATGTGGAGTAAAGCATGATAAACCAAGTAATACAAGCATGCTAGTAGGCATGTCATAAGGCATGTTATAAAGCATGATATAAAGCATGTTATAGAGTACTATACAAATAGGGATACAAACACATATACTTCATAAGTGAGTAGTTAGAGTAAACAACCACATGGAGGGAATCATACATGTCTCTAAGGTAGTTGAGAATTTCATCTCAGCACCTACCTAAGGCACTAACATCTAAGCATTTACTCTCACAAGCATTTACGCAAACACTTAGAGTACACTATTTCAACATACATGACGTATGTTAGTAAAATATGTATTAGGGCTATCCTTTCGCCAAGCGAGTATTTTATCCGTGTATATCATATTCATACAGCAAATAGTCATGACAATTACATCTCCAAAATCTATACATATACGGTATTTTCTAGAATACACAATTTCAACATACATAGTGTATATAAGCAAACATGTATTACGACGATTCCTTTCGCCAAATCAGTATTTTATCCATAAACTATATAATCATACAACAATTAATCATGGCAAACACATTTCCAAAATTTGTACGTATACGGTATTTCTACGTATACCTAGAGTATGTAAAATTCCATATTCTTCATCTTTAATCGAAACGGAAAACAGACAGCACTTTGTACATGTGCAATTGCATGCAGATCATGAATCTATCATTATCTAACATTAAAAGCGTTGAAAACCATAATCTATACACCTAAAGTCCGCACCTTACACTTTAGGATTGCAACGAATCAGCTAGGTTCGTTAGGCTTCCGCATCCGGCGATTTTGTAGCCTAAAGAGCGAAACCGATTAGCTATTTCATACCCTATAACCTTCACACTCTTAAACAGATCTAGGGTTAGGGTTTCTTACCTTAAAACGGAGTCGGTATCACCGGGAAAGCGGCAAGGAAGGGGTGGTGTAGCCCGTGTGGTGATTGGAAACAGTAGGAGGGAGTTTCTCCCACAACTCTGAAGCTTTCTCTCACTTTTTCTCTCTTCTTCTTAGGGTTTATCCCAAATTCGTATGGCTGCGAGAGAGGCTGCCCTAAGGTCCTTATATAGCCTTAAAACTCTCTGGAATAGACTTATGTTCAAGGTATACTTATATTATAAGTAGATCGGCGTTAATTCAGCTCAAAAGAGGGTTTCTGGTGGCCCTCCTTGAGCCAAACGTCGGACTTAACCTCTCTAACCTTGGATCTACGTGGAGTTATGGTTTCGTCTCGGTCGGATTCCCAGATCACGTGTAGCGGACCATTTTCAGTTCAACGGTCAGTGGGCCTCGATCCGAAATTTCAAGTACACGTAAATGTTTCTGAAAATTTTCCTGATCTGAGGGTGTATTTGGGTCAGATTCTGACGGTCTGGTTGCTTATAAAATGTACGCAAGCGATACGTGCCAGATCACTATTCAAGATATTTATTTTGTAAAGAAAACAGGAGTTTTCACACTCCCTCGCTCCGGACTCGAGCGAACGGCCGTGGGACACCATCTGGACTTGATTTCCGAGATGGTTGTCAAGCCCAGCGAGGCAGTCCTGATTCCTTAACTTCGTATTATTCAGACTCCCGATGTGCGGTCTAGACCTGATACGGAGTTTCAATTCGTTCCCGAGAGCAGTCGGGTAATGAATTTGATCCTAGACTTTAGGGTAACCTAGCGTAAATGATTCTACAAGTTTTGGGTCTTGCAGATCGTATTTAAAGCAATTCCAACGGATTTCATGGCTAATCTAGTTTCGCACTTAGTTAACTTTGTTAAATTTCTAAAGGATTTAATCCTAAGTGATTTCTGGTCGAGGTGGTACTTGAGCCATTGTACGAAAATTTACGGGTCGTTACAACCCCGCTTTGATGTATGTGTTTTATACACTCCGTCCATCTGTCTTAGACGTGGGGTCCACCCCACATGTGTGACACGTGTGTGTAGGTGGGACCCACCTTGATGTATCTATTCTATACCCACACCCATCCATCTGGACGGGTGGTGTGGGACGCACCATGATGTATGTTTTTCTCCTCGCCGTCCATCTGCCTGTTGTGTGGGCCAGCCATGATATATGTGGTTTATATCCACGCCATCCATCTAGGTGGGGCCTGCTACGATACATGTGTTTTATCTATCCCGTCCGGCCGTCCACAGGGGGGCTCACCTTATATATTTGCATTTCATCCAGTCTGTCCATCTGCTGACCTCAGCAGGGCTGGGACGTTGATGGGCTGACCAACCAGCAGTGGCTCACTAGCTTGCTGTTTGTATTGAATCCACACTAGTCATCAGTTGGTGAGGGCCCATTGGTGATATGTGAGGCCCACCCTATGTATGTATTTTATCCAGACTGTTCATCCAATTTTCCATATCGTTTTAGGCCATGGGCCTGGAAATGAGTCTGATCTAAAGCTCCTTTGATCCCCACCATAGGAAGCAGTGGGGGTGATGTCCAACACTGAATTTTCCTAGACCAACTGTGATGTTGTGTAACATCCCAAAAAATCGAGGTTCGAGTAGTAACTCAACTCTCGAGTTTCCAGAACATCATTTATGCAACATAGATAATGATAATTAAATGTCGACTGTATTAGAGTAGTGAACATGAGTGAGATTAAGCCAAACAACATATCATACTCCAGAGACAGTTAAATTTGCAAGCGGAAGACTGTGATAGATAAATAAAATATATAAACTAAGATGAGTCTCCAGAGTGTGATAACATTACCAGGTTAAATAATTACAAGTACAATCCTAAAATATACCAAATGTATAAGGTCCTCTAGTCAATATCCCAGAAAGCCCCACCGATCAGGACACGGCTCACTGGAAGCCGTCAGAAGACAACCAATACAAGCAGGCATCTTAGTCATTGCAGAGGTCCGGCTCCACCTCAGAAGTAGCGTCGCCATCTGAAATCAGACAATGTCTGGTGGGTGTTTGAAACACCATCCCGTAACGTGGGAGTGAGTACTAACTCAATGGAATAATAAAGCATAGGTTAACATGTTATCAATATAGTCAAGCAGTAATGATAAAGCAGTAAAATCAAACACTACTAACTACTCTTATTAATGCAAGTATGGATGCAGGTATGATGGATGCCCTCACCACACCCTCCCTCGTGTAACACCATCTCACGTTCGCGGCATGCTTTCATCCCTCAGTGCTCCACATCTTCCAGGCACATGCAATGCATGATGAGCATGATTACCGAGTTTTTAATTAGTCCATTTCAAACAGCAGGATTGGGAAACTAAGGTACCTCCCTTGTATCATTCCCAAACATGATCCATTCTAGGGTCGTCAGTCCTAGTTAATATCAGATGACGGTGTGTTTTCTAGGTCACTGCAAAGGCCGCACAAAGGTTAACGATTCATCACAATACAGAAACAGGCCTAGTTCATACTCTATATACCGCGGTAAACCCTAAGGCTCACTGCGATTTCAGAGTATGCTCGAGGTCACTACAAAGGGCTGTCAGGGCTGTTACGCACAAAGGTTGCACCGCTCCCCCATCACCTTATCAATGTAGGCCGACAGCACGAATATAGTGTCCCATACCACCATAATCGGCTCACGAGTCTGGTTGGTCACTGGTCACTACGGGGAGGCACGTGGCCCCAGCGTAGGCCGACAGCTTGACCACGGTGTCCCATACCACTATGCCCGGCTCATAAGTCTTAGCGGATCGAGGTACCATGGTTAAAAGGGATTCCACTGGTAAGTTTGGTACCCTAGGTTCAAGCAGAGGCGTCCAAACATGGTGAACATACATAAGACAGATCGGGTTGCCTGACGAGCTCGGCTAGCTCGAGCGTACAACAAGTTGAACGACATGAAGTGCATAAGCACTTCACGTGGCCAACCACTATCGCCAATCGAAGTACGACTCAAGTTCGTCGAACACATCTCACATGGCAAATGAATCACAGCCACGAATTCAATTCTGGTACCGATTGTCTGGATTATAATCATAGCCCCAAACACAATCAATTTCAAATTGTAAAGCAGTAATGGATCAAGGTTCAAATCATACAATCAAAGTCTGATATTATCCGTTCAGGGCTGCCAGGGCTGTTGCACACATTCGTTGCTCCACTCCCCCATCACCCATGACGGATCATACAACGTAAACATGAATTTAACATATGCATTACATAGATAAAATCATAAAAGCAGTTGAGCATGTTATGAAGCACAACACAAGCATGAGTTTGTACATATTCAATTCCTAATCACACAGCTATCCAAGGAAATCATACACATATTTAAAGGAGTTGAGAATCATATCTCAACACCCTTAATGTCACGCCCCGAACTCGGAGACCGGGCTCACAAAATTCCCGATCGCCGAATCCGGCGCCGACAGCTTTCGTAGTACCCCATTCTCGGCTCCCGTCACCCATATACCAGGTTCCGATCCTGGGATGCTACAAGGAGGATTTCTGATAATCCATTTGATTCGTAATGAGCATAACCAAGCATAACCCACGAACAATAACCATAAGAACACCATCACAAAATCCACTATGAACAAAAACTTTGAATACAGTGCGTAGAAAGGGAAATACAAGATAGTGCAAATAACAAAAACTCCAAAAGCTCGGCGGCACGCTCCAACTGCGGTGAGACTACAGCTGCGTCCTAGCGTCACCTGTACGCATCAATCGTGCATATGCTTATAGAAAGCTTAGAGGGCGGTGTAAGTGTGTGCGAACGTGCTCAGAATGCAATGCCTGAGTAATGCGAAATCATGCTGATGAGTACGTAAATGCAACCAGCCGTACCAAGGCTATATAGTACAAGATATGAATGCAATCGGCCATACCAAGACCATGCGATGCAAAATGCAGCTCAAGTATGTCAATCCTCATCCAAATCCTCATGTCAATACAGTTCTCAGTCTGGATAATCACCGGGGGTTTAGTACACTCCAAATGGCACTGTCTCTCTCCAAGCAGCACAGTCCAAGTGAGCGTAAGAAACCTCACTATCCGCCTGGCCGATAGTCAGCCAATACCTATCCGGCATGTCGATAGTGAACCCATTTCTGAGCTGGTCAAACTCAGCCTAGTAATGCCCCCTGCTCTCGGGCGAGTAAGGCCACACCCCTTTCCAACTGACCACGACACAGTGGGAGACGCGGCCTCATGGTATTCAGCCCTCGTGCGCTCGTATATCCACTCGGTCTCGACGTTGGAGTCATCCTCTGGTACCATCGGGTTCAGGGACTCTCACCCAGGGACATCTATGGCGCCCCAATTGCTTAGAACAAGATTTTTCCGGTATCCAACCAGCCACCCACGATATATCTGTGGAGGCTATGGCCCTGATGTCGTTAGGGCATATCACAATCACACAGATGCAAATGCATGAACCACACTACCAATCATGCAACCATCCTGCGTGAAGCACGCGCTCATGTAGGGCAACTCCGCCTATCAGGGAGCCCGTAAACAGTTTGCCCGAAGGCATATGTTATGATCAGACACTCCTCATCTCAAGCATACATATGATGCATATGATCATGAATCATGGGATGTGCTAAACATGTTATAAAGCAATAAACTATCCTCTCAATGAAGGTGGGCCTATATGGCCTACATGAAACAGATACGGGCCTATCAGTGGCCTTAGGGAGAGTTATAATGTGGACATCGAACCAACATTACTCGTACAATGTGGACGTCAAACCAACATTGTCCCCAAGGCTCGGCTCACCTCAAATACCATTAAATAAATCCTGGTGGAATCACACATTGCAATGTGCCTTAGGTACATCCCACTGGGCCCTAAATACATCAAATGGGCCGTATCTCATAGGCCTTATATTCATCAAGTGGGCCACCTCAATGACTCTCACCAATGGGCCCTAGGTACATTGCAATGGGCCATCATCCACGGGCCTGAGAATGTATTAAAATGAGCCCAATCACATAGGCTTTATGTGAATCAAACGGGCCTAACCACATAGGCCATATACATATCAAAGTGGGCCTCAACGATAGGCCACAAATACCTCAAATGGGCCTCATAACGTGGGCCAATATATATCAGGGTAGGCCCCAACAACGGGCCCATAAACACATCAAGATGGTTTACACACATGGGCCCATATGTATCAAAGTGGGCCTCAATAATAGTCCTAAAAGTACATCAAGATGGGCCTAAGTACATGAGCCCATATACATCCAAGTGGGCCTCATGTGAAGCCCACCATAATATATATTTTCCTATCCAATCTGTTGATAATGTCACATGAGTAGGGGGCCTACCATAATATTTATTTTCCATTCACCTGTTGATGAGGTCACACAGACCTAGGGGCCCACTATAACGTTTTTAACGGTGGGTGTTCATTCAACACTGTCGCCAGTAATGTGGGCCAGCACACATCACGGTGGGGCCATACACACATCACGGTGGGGCCACCTGAGATTAGGACCTACCTCATTCTTTTGGGCTCATGCCTTAAAATGATCTGACAAAATAGATGGACGGCGTGGATGACACGCATACATCATGGTGGGGCCCACGGCAGGAGCCGTGGATCTGCCTCGACCGTCCGCACGCGGCAGGCGCAGGCGCGGCCTGCGTCCTCTGTCAGCAGCAGCAGCGTCTGCTGCTGCTGTTAAATTTTTTTTTTTTTTAATTTTTTTTGGGGCCCATCGAGATGTGATCCAGCCCACCCATTATGTGTGTCCCACCTGGCTGACGGTCCAGACCAAGTTTCAGCCACATGCAAAACTCAGGTAGGCCCCACCAAATGATTTTATACATTTAGGCATGTCTTCTCGTGATTTTAGAAGGTATGGCCCACCTGAATTCCATATATGGCTGATTTTTGGGACGGACCCCTGTTAAAAGGGGGGCCTCACGATGGACGGTGTTGATGCTCGAAACGAATCATGTGGGGCCCACGGCTGGAGCCGTGAGGCCCAGCCCATCTGTCCGCCAGCGGCCAGGAGCAGCAGCAGCGCTGCTGCTTTCTTTGTATTTATTTTTTTTTATTTTTTTTTTGTTTCTTTTTGTTTTGGGGTCCACCGAGATGTGATTCACAATCCAGCCCACCCATTATGTGTGTCCCAATTTTCTGGCCGTCTAGACCGAGCTTCAGCTGCATCCAAACTCCAGGTGGGTCCCACCAAGCACTTTTATATGTTCTGGCATGTCTTTACATGATTTTAGAGGGTATAGCCCACCCGGTGATTGGATCACCTTGCGATTTTGGCTCAACGCCTAAAATGATCTGACGTAAAGGATGAACAGTTTGGATTAAACACATACATCGAGGTGGGGCCTGCATAGGTGGCCCACCTCCAGAAGCAAATTTTTTTTTTCTTTTTTTAAAGTACACACCCATACTCGTTAAACCCATCCAGCGTCCAGGGACGCTGGACGGTATACATACAACACATGCACTGTGGTGGGTCCCACGACAAGTGGCCCATCATAATTATATATATACACACACACACACACGTGTATATGTATATACATATATATATATATATATATATATATTTATATATAAAATATATAATATAGATAATGTAAATTCAATACGGATCTCTCCTAAAATGCGGTGGGCCACACCATCCGATGGATGGAGCAAAATTAACACAATTCGGTGGGGCCCACTACATTCTAGAGAGAGAGAGAGAGAGAGAGAGAGAGAGAGAGAGAGACACGGTGAGATAGAGGAGGGACCCCGCCACTATGGGCCCTCCATTTCATACATGTATACATCAAACGGGTCCCACCACATGTGGCCCCAAAAAAATATGAGAAATGACGGTGGATCACCCACCTCTTGCACTCCTTCTTGCTCCCCTAGCTTCCTTTGCTCCTTTCCTTCGGGTTTAACGGTGGTTGATGAGATCTTGATGGTGTGGATGAGAGATGAGAGGGTGGGCCACACTTGGCCTTTGAGATTTACTTGAAAGGTTGGGACGTATGGAGCTTGGGAGTTGCTTGGGAGAGATTTGAGAAATGAATGAGAGAGAGGGAAGTGATGGGTGAAAGGTGATGGAGTGATAGCTTGTAAGAAGGGATGGGTGGAGAGAGAGGTGAAGTGATGTGAGGGTTGACTTGGGCTTGCTTGTGTAAGAGAGAGGTATGGGTTGTTGTACTTGGGTTAGGGTGACTTGACTTGTACTTGACATGAACGATTGATTGATTAATGGGACATCTCGTAGAGATTCCATCGTAGTTCGCAACGCGCGATATTTTCTTCGAATCGAACGCAGGCCGACATATTTTAACCTGGGTATCGGGTCGGTGCGCGAGTCGCGGCGTTGGAACCGCAGTGATGGCGCGGTCGCTAGGATATAAGTTTCGGTTCAAACTGACTTTGGTATGCAGGACTTGGCTTAGGATCGTGCGCAACGTTGGAAATGGGTCGAGGATTGCCGGAATTCGACCGGTAGGATCGCGGAAGCCTACGGAACGGTACGGACTAGGGTACGGGTCTTACACTTAAATATTACAATTTACTAACTACTACTCATTCAAACATTTCAACAAACACTTTAAAATACATGCATCAACATACATGACATATGTTGATCACATAGGCATTAGGTCAAATCCTTTCACTAGGGAGTTACCCCAGTCATAACACGCATACACCCACGACGGATAGTCATGGCAAGCAGGAATCCAAGTTCCATATTCATTCAGTCATTACCACAAACACTTGGGCCACACATTTTAGCATATGTAGTGTATATTGGCTGTGGCATGATTTAGGGCAAATCCTTCATCAAAGGGGGATCGCCAATACAACAATCATGAATCCATGACAATTAGTCATGGCGAGCACGAATGAAAATTCTATACTCATTCAGTCATTTTCACAAACACTTAGCATACACTATTTCAACATACATGATGTATGTTAGAAAAACATGTATTAGGGCTAACCTTTTGCCAAGCAAGTATTTTATCCATATATAGTATATTCATACAGCAAATAATCATGGCAAACACATCTCCAAAATCTATACGTATACTGTACTTTCTAGAATACACAATTTCAACATACATAGTGTATATAAGCAAAACATGTATTAGGGCGAGTCCTTTCGCCAAACAAGTAATTTATCCATATATAATATATTCATACAACAAATAAACATGTCAAACATATTTCCAAAAAATATACGTATACCGTACTTTCTACAAATACCTAGAGTATGTAGAATTCCATATTTTTCATCTTTAATCGAAACGGAAAACAGACAGCACTTTGTACATGTGCAATTGCATGCAGATCATGAATCTATCATTATCTGACATTGAAAGCGTTGAAAACCATAACCTATACACCTAAAGTCCGCACCTTTTGTCATAGAATCGAAACGGAGTTGACAGAATTGCTAAGCTTCCGTATTCGGCAGTTTGGCAACCTAGAAAGCGAAATAGGTTAGCTATTTCATAACCTACAACTACCCAAGCCCCAAATCAGATTAGGGTTAGGGTTTCTTACCTAAAAACAGGGCTGAAATCACCGGGAAAGCGATTAGAACGGATCGGTGTAGCTCGTGAAGCGGCAGGGAAGAGTGGCAGGGAGGTTCTCCCACTGCTCCCACACTTTCTCTCTCTTTTCTCCCTTCTCTCTCGAGGTTCTGTCAAATTCGTATGGCTGCAATGAGAGAGGGTTTAAGGTCCTTATATAGCCTAAAAACTCACCGAAACAGACTCCAGGTCAAAGTATACTTAGGTTATAACCAAAACGGGTCAGTTTTAGCTCAACGAAGGACTTCTGGCAGGCCTCCTTGAGCCAAAGGTCGGACTTAAGCTCACTAACACTGGATCTACGTTCTATTAAGTTTTCGTTTCGGTCGGGATTCTAGATCACGCGTGGCGGACCAGTTTCAGTTCAATGGTCAGCGGATCTCGATCGGAGATTCTGAGTACATGTAAATGTGTATGAAATTTCTCCTGATCCGAGGGTGTAATTTGGTCTGATTCTGACGGTCTGGTTGCTTAAAACTGATCCGCAAGCAACACGTGCCAGATTACTATTCAAGATATTTTATTTTGAATTAATTTCACATTTCTCACACTCTTCACTCTGAGCTCAAGCGAATAGTGCTGGGACACTATCTGGATTTGATTTCCGAGATGGTTGTCAAGCCCAGCGAGGCGGTCCTAGTTCCTTAACTTCGTGTTAATCGGACTTCCGACGTGCGGTCCAGATCCGATACGGAGTTTCGAGATGCTCCCGAGAGCAGCCGAGTAATGAGATTGATCTTAGATTTTAGGGTAACCTAGCGTCAATGATTCTACAAGTTTTGGGTCTTGCAGATCGTATTTAAAGCGATTGGTACTAATTTCACAAGCACTCTAGTTTAACACTAGCTAATTCTCGCCTAATTTCTAAAGGATTTAGTCCTGGGTGATTTCGGTCTGAGGTGGTACTTAGTCCTTTGTAGCAATGTTTAGTTTAAGTATTGTTCTTCATCACCTAAACTTTAAGATAGTGTCTAATGTGAAAGTACTTAGAAAATTTAAAGAACAAGGTGGTGAAGGGTGGGATTTGTGAAGGAAATGGGTTAAGGAGCGATTTTAGATTGTGGGATTCAGTTCTGACAAGTTAATAAGGTGTTAGGATCGACCCATCGCCTAAGGACGTCTAATCCCAGGTTGGCAAAAATCCGGGATGTTACATGTTGTTTGAAGCCCAGCTAGGGGTTTTGAGGCCACTGTTGAGGCCCACTATTTATGTGTTATATACAGACCGTCTAGTTGCTGGACGTCCAGCAGGCCCACTATGTAGATGGGCTGGATGTCCAGCCTCTGGCCCGCCTGGTTGTATGTGTTGTATAATCATGTTGTCCACCCATTGTGGGGCCCATTATGGTGTGGGGCCTTACACGTATGGTATATGTGTTATGTCTAGGCCGTCCATTCACTGGACATCCAACAGGCCCAGCACGTTGGGCAGGTTGGATGTCCAGCAAGAGGTCGTCGTTGTATGTGTTTTATCTCCACGCTGTCCATTGTTGTGGGGCCCACTATGATGTGTGGGCTCCAGCGGCCTCATCCGGGCCCACTCTATGGTGTGGGCCCAATATGAATGAAGTAGACCCATTTTACCGACCGTGGGGTGCCTTATGCAGGCCCACCATGAGGTATGTGTTATACACGCTGCCCATCCTTTTTCCAGATAGTGTAAGGGCCGTGGGCCCCATTGAGAGTTAGACCCATATCCCAAGTGGACCACACCATGATATATGTGTTTTATCTCCACCGTCCAGATTGTTGGACGGTGGGTTGCACCATGTTGCATGTGTTTTATCCAACCATCTAGTCCACTAGCGTGGACCCCACTATGATATATGTGTTTTATCTTATGCCGTCTAGCGGCTGTGGGGCCCATGTGAAGTATGTATTTCATTCATACCGTCCACTAGCAATCTGAACATTGGTGGACAGCAGTGATTAAACACCCACTGTTAAAATCTTCTGCTCCCCATTGTGATGTTTGTGGAGGGGCCCAGTAACTGGCCCATTTTTCTGGTTGGCCCATATCCAGAGGGACCCACTGTGATCTGTGTTTTACCCAGGCCGTCCATCCGTGGGCCGTCCTTTGTAATGCTGAACAGGCCCATGTAATGAGGGCCCATTATAATGTATATGAGGCTCATATGATAAGGCCCCATGTGATGTATTTGAGGCCCATTTGGTAAGGCCTGATGTGATGTGATGTGATGAGGCCCATATAATGAGGCCGAATGTGTTGTATATGAGGCCCATGAGTGAGGCCCAATGTGATGTATTTGTGGCCCATTGATGAGGCCCATGTGATATATTTGTGGCCCATTTGGAATGTGCAGGGCCCACCTTAATGTAATGTATTTATGGCCCATTGTGATGAATATTTGACCCATATGATGAGGCTCGGTGTGATGTATGTGAGGCCTATGTGATGAGGCCCATTGTGATGCATTTGAGGGCCAGGCGACAGGGCTCATTGTGATGTATATTAGGCCGGCATGAGCAGCCCATTGTGATGTATTTGTGGCCCATAGATGTGGCCCATTGGGATGTATTTGCGACCCGTGTATAGGGCCCATTGTGATGTATTTGCGACCCGTGTATAGGGCCCATTGTGATGTATTTGTGACCTGTGTATAGGGCCCATTGTGATGTATTTGTGACCTGTGTATAGGGCCCATTGTGATGTAATTGTAACCCGTGTATGAGGCCCATTGTGATGTATATATGGCCCATGTGATAAGGCCCAATGTGATGTATTTGTGGCCCATCGTGATGTATATTAGGCCCTTTGTGTGAGGCCCATTATGTTGTGTATTAGGCCCTTGTGTGAGGCCCATTGTGATGTATATTGGGCTCTTGTGAGAGGCCCTTATGTGAAGTCATGGGCCCCACTATACGTTTGGCTCTATATGGGCCACTCCTTGGGAGCAATGTTGGTTAAATGTCCACATTGATGGACAATGATGGTTAAATGTCTACATTGTGACCTTCCCTTAGGCCCTTTGTTAGGCTGATTATCGATACCGATTGTGAGTACGTGATAGTATAGCATCATGACACATGCCCATACGCATCACCTACATGCTTGATATGAGATGTGGTTAACCATTGCATATGCCATTGGGTAGGTTGTTATGGGGCTCCTTGATAGGCGGAGTTGTCCCACATGAGTGCGCGGTACGCTCAGGGTTGATGCATGACTGGATTGTTTGATTTAGGCATCTTGCATTTTGTGATATAACCACCATATGCCCTAGTGACATCAAGGTCGTAGCCTCCACAGGCATATCGTGGATGGCCAGATGGGACACCGAAAATCTTTTTCTATATAGGGTGCCATAGATATCCCTAGGTAAAAGTCCCTAAACCCTTTAGGTACCAGAGGATGCCCCAACATCTAGACCGACTGGATACATGAGCGCCCGAGTGCCGAATACCAATAGGCCGAATCTTCCACTATGTTGTGGTCGGTTGGGAGGGGGTGTAGCCTTACCTGTCCGAGGGAGTAGGTAGTGCTAGGTTGAGTCTGACTAGCTCAAAAATGGGTCCGTTATCGACGAGCCAGATAGGCATTGGTATACTGCTGGCAGACGGATAGTGAGGTCTCTTCCACTTACCCAGTTGTGCACTTGATGGGGCAGCATGTAACGTCGATGTACTAGACCCCGGTGATGATCCTAGAGATGTACGGTACTAATATGTGGACTTATTGAGCAGGAGTTGCATACTCAGCATTTTACTCATTCATTCATTCGTTCACTATCCACTCGGGCTGGTGGTGCATAACTAATTGTTATGTGTACCTTCGCAATGGCCAGAATTTCGGTTGGGACGTGCGACCAACCTGAGATCAGGAGTCTATCACATTAAGTCTAGCTATCCAAATTTAGGTATGAGACTGGTTTGGATAGAAGTCTCTTGTGATGGACCCCATAGCCTGCGATACTACGTACTATCATCCAGACTTCATACTCCAGCTTGGTCATTTCATTCGCACCGCATATTGCATTACATTCGCGGCATATGACATTTTGGGTTGCTTTGTTTCTGCATTTATATGGCCTAGATGAGGTTGACGGTATTCATGGACTCGTCAGGATTTGCATATTGCATTGCATCCTCAGTATATGATATTTGGCTTACTATGTCTCCGCATTACATAGCTGATCTACACTGCTTCCTCAGTATATGATATTGGCTTATTATGTTTTCGCGTCGCATAGCCTGGATGAGGCCGTTGATATTTATGAACTTACCAGCATGTTTTTGCATTACTCTGATATTACATACCTGACACTTACCTTGTACACATAGTTATACCACCCTCTAAGCATTCTATAAGCTTATGCACGATAGATGCGTGAAGGTGTCGTTAGGTCGTAACAGTATTGAGATTGGAGTGTGTAGCTGTCTTCTGGAGCTTTGATTTTCGATATATGTATTTCCCTTTCTGCACTGTATTCAACGGTTTATATTAGTGGATATGTGATGATGATGTTACCTTTGTGATTTGGGTAAACTTGTGGTTGTGCTTTTTACGAGATAAATGTAAGTTGGAAAATCCTCCTTGTAGGATCCCAGGATCGGTATCTGGCGTATGGGAGTTGGAATCTGAAAATGGGGTACTACGGAGGCTGTTTGCATCGGATTTGGCGATCGGGAATTCTGTGAGCCCGGTTTTTGAGTTTGGGGTGTGACACATGGGCTGGACGGCGTTGATAAAACACGTATATCACAGCGGGCCCCAAGGATGGACAACGGGTATGAAATACATACATCATGGTAGATCCCACATGTGCGTATGAAACGGATACGTCATATGAGGTCCACACATTTGGATGAAACGGATACATCAGGTGGTCCCCGCTACTGCTGGACAGCTGTCCAGTAGCGTCCACTGATGGACGGTGTGGATCAAATCCATACATTATAGTGGGTCACACTATTAGATGGATGGTGTAGATAAAACACATCACGGTGGGGTTCACATTTGTTGGACAGTGGCACGGGTACAATACATACATCATAAGGGTCACACGTCCCACGGACGGTGTAAATAAAACATACATCATGTGGGTCGTACGTCCCACGGACGGTGTGAATAAAATATACATAATGTGAGGTCCATGGATGGACGGGATGGATAAAACACATATGTTGTAGCAGCCCCACATGTAGATGGACGGCGTGATATACGACACATCATCAAGGTAGGGGTCCACATAGCCCAAATGGACGGACAGCGTGGATGTAAGCACATACATCACGGTCGGCTCCAAGTAGCACCGTCCAAATGGATGGTGTGAATATAGACACATACATCTTGGTGCTCCCCACACCACCCGTCCAAATGGACGGGTGTGGATATAGAACAAATACATCAAGGTGGGTCCCACCTGCCCACATGTGTCACACATGTGGGTGGGCCCACACCTCAAATAGACGGACGGTGTGTATATAAACACATACATCATGGTAGCCCACAGAGCTTACTGGCGTCAACCAACAGTGGGACCCATCGTTCTAACATTGGACGGTGTGGATCTAGAATTCATACATCAAGGTGGGGTTTTCATAGATGGATGACGTAGAGGATACACTACATATATCACGGTGTGTCCCAGATGAACTGTAACGCCCTGAAATTCGAGGGTCGAGTAGCAACTCAACTCTCGAGTTCCAAAACATCACTTATGCAACATAGAGAATGATGATTGAATGTTGTCTGTGTTAGTGCAATAAATATGAGTGAGATTGAAAGCCTTGAAAAACAAACATCTCAACATATACATAGAATAGCCTAAATCCTACATATCTCATATAAACTCATATGACGAAACAGACGACGCATTTTTCATGTATAATAGCACCCTTGTCAGTTATAAATCATTCACCGACATTGAAAGCCTTGAAAACCATAACCTATACACCTAAAGTCTGCACCTTACGCCGTAGAAGCGTAATAAATTTGGTAGGAATGCTAAGGCTTCTCTCACGACAGTAGAATGGCCTAAAGCACAAGTAGTGTTAGCTATTTCGCCACTTGAATCAATTGAAACCCTAAATTAGATTAGGATTAGGGTTTTCTTACCTAGAAATGAAGTCAAAATCGCCGGGAAAGCGATTAGAATGGTGTGGTTAAGCCTGTAGAGTAGCAAGGTAAAGTAGCAGGGAGATTCTCCCACTTCTCTCACACTTTCTCTCTCTCTTTTCTCTCTTCTCTTTCGTAGGGTTTCTTCAAATTTGTATGGGCTAAATGAGAGAGGGTTTAAGGTCCTTATATAGCCTAAAATTTCTCCGAAATAGACCTAAGGTCAAGGTATACTTAGGTTATAACCAAAGTGGGTCTGTTCCGTCTCAACGAAGGGCTTCTGACGGCCCCTTTTCTGCGTGCGGTCGGACTTAAGCTCACCAACCTTGGATCTAGGTGAAGTTAAGTTTTCATTCCAGGCGAATTCTCATATCGCACGTGGCGGACCAGTTTTAGTTCAACGGTCACTGAAACTCAATCGGGGATTTTAAGTACACTGCCATGTATATGAAATTTCTCCTGATCTGAGGGTGTATTTGGGTCAGATTCTGACGGTCTGATTGCTTATATCAGGCCCGCAAGTAACAAGTCTCAGATTACTATTTGAGATTTTATTTATAAAGAAAACCAAGTGTTCTCACACTCCTCGCTACGGGCTCAAGCGAATAGTCATGGAACACTATCTGGGTTTGATCTCCTAGATGGTTATCAAGCCCAGTAAGGCGGTCCTAAGTCTATAATTTCGTATTATTCGGACCTTCGATGTGCGGTCCAGATTCGATACGGAGTTTCAATGTGCTCCTGAGAGTAGCTGGGTAATGAGATTGATCCTAGATTTTAGGGTAACCTAGCGTTAATGATTCTACAAGTTTTGGGTCTTGCAGATCGTATTTAAAGTGATTAGTGCAGATTTCATGGCTAATCTAGTTTAACACTTGGTTAACTTTGTCTAATTTCTGAAGGATTTGATCCTAAGTGATTTCTGCCTGAGGTGGTACTCAGGGCATTGTACGGAATTTTCCGAGTCGTTACATGAACGGTTGGGATATAACACATATCTCATGATCAGGGAACTTGCTGACGTCAATATATCTGCTGTATATACAGCAGGAGTCCCTGATGAATGGTTGGGCTATAACACATCCCTCATGATCAGGGTCCACAGAACTTCTAATGTCAGTACCACAACTCTTCAGCTGGTGTGGCCCACATAGATGGACGATGTGAATAAAGCACATACTTCATGCGGGACCCACAGAGTTGCTGACGTCAGATACGACAGTTATCTGCTGTTGGCAGTGAAATGGCGGTGAAGATCGCTTGAGTTGAAGTCGGAATATGTCAATATGTCCTAAAGGGGGGTGAATAGGACTTTTTAAAGATTTATGAGTTATTTAAAAATCCTATCACTCTAATCCTATCATGTATGCAATTTTCAGGATTAGTCAAATGTAACTCTACTGGCTTCCAAGCATAGTAGAGGATCCAATCGCAGAACTATTCAAATGATAAGCATGAGGCAGTTATAGTCTATGATGGATATGACTGTGAAGGTGTGTGTGGTGTGATCAGATATTCAGATGAGGAAGTATTAAAGCAAATCACACAATTATCAAAATAACATTCTTAAACACAGTAATTTTATAGTGGTTCGACGATAAGTCTACTCCACTCCCGGCTGCCGCACTCAACCCTTGAGTGTACCGAATTTCACTAAGGAGGTTTCCCAGGGTTCACCTCAAACCTAAAGTTTTAAATCAGGTTCACCTTCAACCTTTACACGAAGGTTTCTACTCGGTTCACCTCTAACCTTGGAGTTTTACTAGTTCACTCCTAACCAGATGTTTATGCTCTCCATAGAGCAAGGGTCCACACAACGCACCCGGGAGTTTTACTGGTTCACTCCTAACTAGATATTTATGCTCTCCATAGAGCAAGGGTCCACACAACGCACCCAGGAGTTTTACTGGTTCACTCCTAAACAGATGTTTATACTCTCCACAGAGCAAGGGTCTACACAACGCACCCACCACGTACACTCCCGCCGGAGGCCTCCTTGAGGACTTCAAAGGGTGAGAACCACTTAAGACCCAATCCTAGAAAGGAATGATCGTAAGTGTCCTCTTGGACTCTAGATACTTACAGATAAGTTGATGAGTCCCGTTAAGCACAACGCTGAAGATCTCCTCCTCTTTGTTGACGAAGAGTCTTCTGCTTCCTTGATCCGTAACACAAAAGATATACTAAGATTACGCTTAGGGTTGGGTCAAGGTTAAGATGGAATCTTACTCTCTAAAGGTTTTCCTATAAGGAAGGTAGAGTAGTTCAATCTTATGCATTCAAGGCATCCCAGCTTAATGATTTGTCATTAAGGTAGTAGCTGAAGGATCCTTGAATACGGAAGTTCATTCCCCAATCCACTCTATTGAATATCAATGGTGAGAGTGGATTGGAGGATGAACTCCCTTGAGAGAAAGGGTATAGGGTATAAGATGTAAGTTGAAACACACAAAAGCTCTCTCTTTTCTCTCTTACAGCAATAAAAGACAAGTCCTCTATATATAAGCAAAAAGCTACAACGGATATAAAACGGTCACATTTATGACAGAGTTCGATATCATCGAGCAGGTTCCATATCATCGAGCGTATACTCTCGATAGCATCGATGGTCTGCTCGATGACTTGGACTTGATGTCATACGCTTTTGAAACTTCTTGCCAATTGGTCGATAAATCGAGACCATGGTCGATGTCATCGGATTTTGAACTCCGATTCCATCGAGGACAGGATCGATCCATCTACATTTGAAAAAATGAGAGAGACTTGACTTTGAAATATTTCAGGATATCATGATTGATCGGGGAACCATTGAGATCATCGGAATTTAAATGTCGATGATATCGAGATCAGGGTTGAGGCATCGATAATTCCTGTGGATTTTTCTTTAAGTTGTTGGACAGATTGTAACCTTGATCGATGCAATCGACCTGGTGTCGATATCATCGATATTTGAATATCGATTCTATCGAAGGGCCCCCAATCATAGTTAAGAACAACCTGAAATATCTGCTGTAAGATATGCGCACCCATGATCGATATCATCGATAGACTTCTGATGTTATTGACATTTGAATTCAGATCATATCGGAAGAGCAACGATGCTATCGAAGACTTTTAAGATTTTCTTTAAAAAACAAGGGCACCAAAAAACTGCCTGTCGATCTAATCGAACCACTCCCAATGGACTCGAGTTTGGAATATCGATGTTATTGGTAGGTGTATCGATACATCGATAATTCGTCGAGATATGTTATGAAGTTGCTGGACATATTTGTGCTTATATCGATGATATCGATATGTGTATCGATACATCGATAAATCCATCCAGATGAATATTTAGTTGCTGGACACTTTTGGTCCTCTCATCGATAATATCGTTAAAGTATCAAGGACATCGACAGAGCAGGTCGATCATATCGAGGGTGTTTCGATAAGATCGACAAGACGAGAAAATAGATAGAGATTTTTCTATTTTGAAAAAGTTTTCTTTCCACAAAAACCCTAAGATGTCTATCTTATTTTAAGGGTTTTAATCACTTGGTGTTTTGGGACATGGGATGTGAGGCTATGATTTACCTATTGTGAGCTTCCACATATCCGGTTGAGGCAGACGCTTGAAATAATCTTCCTATCAAGTTCTGTAGCCAGTCTGACTTACCATTCACGTAACTTGACAAACCAGGGCACAAGTAGGTGCACTTTCAATCTCCCCCATTGTCAATTACGTGACAAAATACCCAAAACACCCTAGAACACTTCTAGACAAACGCACCCTAAATTGTGTGTACATGTTTTTACACAATTTTACAAGTTTTCTACCCCATGTACACAATCTACAAGTATCTGCTCCCCCTTACTTCAAAAACTCCCCCTTTCTTGCAGCTGCTCCCCCTAACACTTGCATTAACATAGATAGATACACAATTTTCCGCTCGGGGTGTTTGGAATTGTTCTCCCCTTTTTGTTAGTCATTGACAAAGGTATAGCAAGTGATATTGACTGAAGAGTGAATTGCATGGGAGAACTAAGCAGATAGAGATGTATAAAGATGAAATCATTTCAAAACACACATCATTTTCAGAAGATATGAATGCAAATAGAAAAAGCAATAAAGGCATACACATTTCATATTAGAAACATTGATAAACCAGGGGAAACACGGAATCGATATATGGCATTAATGATATGAATTCTGCTCAGCCATATCCAAGCAAAAACCAAAATAACCAACTTATATTGCCATAGACAGCAGTAGTTTTAACAGTTGTAACCCGTAAGAACCCAAAACAAATGTTCAATCCAACCATGGACATATACAATTTTCGTAAAAAAAATGTACCAGATCAGTTAGTTATCACATACACTCAGATGGGCGTAGAATATTCAAAAAGATACTGATATTCATACGCAGAGATAAGAGGGAAGTGTATGTGATAGCATGCAGTGAACATCATCATGGAGCTGAGTGCGATGGACCCGTATCGTCCCATCGACAGGTCATCAGATATACCAGTTGTTGTACAGACTGCTGTACATTATGGATGACCCGCTCCAAGACTGTAAGTTGTTCTTGTACCGAGTGAACGTCCCGCTGAATTGTCCCGATCCTATCCAGCTTGTATCGTTTGGCATGTCCAGTAGATGGGGCTGGATCGGGTCTAGAGAATTCATCTCCAGCCATCTCAGTTTCCTTTCTACGAGGGTCATCAACACCTTTAGCTTCACCTCCTTGAATGCCTTCTTCTTTGTACTCATGGTACTCCATGTCCATTTTTCAAATGTTCTTTGTATTAAAGACTTGAACTGGAAGTACGGGATCAGTGGTAGATGGAAAACAAATTCTTTGGCATATTCTGCTTATGATCCATGGATATGGCAAATGCAGATCTCTGGATGTATGTATTGCATTTACCAACTGATTGACAAGAAGTGTTAGAAGGCAAACCTTTGTCCCATTCCCTATAGAGTATATTATCATGACCATAAGACTTGTGAGATCGGATCAATTTGTACTCCTTGGATACAGATTTGTAGCGAAGATCCCATGCATAACCCTAAAGCGGGGTTCCATGTACCTAGATTTTAAGGTGTTCCCCTGGTGCCAGGGAATATCTCTATTATTGCACATGTACTTGGTTATAATGGAACGGACATCAGGAAGATCGAGATCTAAGTCGGGAAGGCCTTCTGGTGCCATTTGTAGATTGAGAATGTCAGCCAGTGTGGCAGGAGTGATGAACGCATCATCACCATCCAGAGAGATCATGAACGAAGGAGGATCCGATACCGGAGAGTGACACGCTGCAAGGAAATTGCATGTTTGTTCGAGTTGACAAGGCCCTCCGAAATCTAGGACGGGCAGCCAACCGACAGCAGCGAACAAGGGTTCTAGATTGTACGGTGCTAAACAGACCTTGTCAATTCTTCTCTCATGGATCAGCTTCCTTGTGGTGTATTTCGCTGGACGTGTGGGCTGCCTAGCCGGAGGAAAAGGTGCTGGAGAAGGTGCCGGTGGATCAGACTGGGACTCCCTACGTGAGGTTTGTCTAGATCTTTGCCGAGTGGGGGTCCCACGAGCTGGTGCTCTCGCCCTTTTTCTGGAGGCAAGAACTTTTTGTCGGGTAGCTCTTGAGGATTCCCCCTATCCAGATGATATCCCTTTGTCTTTTCCCATATAGACAAAAAGAATTTGAAAGATTTGGGAAACACGACAAAAACTTGACAATATCGAGAATACCTGAAAGTGGAATTGACCTTTTGTAGTATAGAAAGGTATTACCCGATTTGTGGAAGGATTTCGGTTAGTCCGTCGTGGCTCCTAGTAATTTGGTCGAGTGGCCGAGTGGATTGAGCAAAGAAGACGATAGATAGACCAAATAAAATAACCCCTTTTTCACTTCGCAGACTTTTATCAGGCTCCATCTGTCGATCATATCAATCATTGTTTCGATGTTATCGAGAAGTTGCCGATCAATTCTCTCTAATATGTCCCCGATGTCATCCATGATTATGTGACTTTTCATATTCTAAGGAGTCGTCGATAGTATCGATTCTCTATCGATTTAATCGAAAATGTCATATCGATAGACCGATCGCCAATGAATGATTCTATATTTTCAGACGATCCTTCAAGTATGCTCTTAATATTTCTATGAAACAACAGTATACTTGGCAAAATTATGTACAATCACTGTACATAGAAAAATTATAAACATATAAAATGTTTATATACAAAAATTTGAGGTCAGGAACCTTAGATGTATCATTTAAAGCTCAGCAAAACTTGCATCATTTCAACAAATATCCAGGTCTAGATGCATGACTTGGACCTGTTCTTCTATGCTTGGATTTTCAGGGTATGTGAAGATTAGTCATAAGGCAATTTTGTTTTTCTTTTTCTATCCATTTTGAAACAGACTTCTTTATCCTGTCCTTCATCTTAGGTGGTGATAGATGAGTGTTTCTCCTAGGCGGACTCTTCACATTTTGTGTTTCTCTGATCAGTTTGAATTTACCGATGTGATTTTGTCCAGAGTTATGTGAAGTCCATCTAGGTGTTAGACATTCAACCTCATAATGACCCGTATCACCACATGAATGACAAACTCGAGAGATTCTAATATTGCTTCCTGAAGCAGCCGATGATTTAGTTGTTGGTGCTGCATTTCCTGTTTTCTTCTTAGTTTTCTCATACCCTAGGCCACTCTTGTCCTTTCCGGGCCTTCCCATCCCTAACATCCTTTCAAGCTTTTCACCACTCTAAGAAAATTTATAGTTTATTTCAGCGAATTTTCTAGATTTCTCTAAGTCATAGCGGAGTGTGTGATTTTCATTCTTGAGATGCCTATTTTCATCTTCTAACAATTCAATTAGTTTGGTAAGCTTAGATGATTCAGTTTTTAGGGATAGGTTGATTCTTTCCAACTTGTCATTATCTGCATAATAGTGCTGTAGATCATTAATTAGATGTGAATTGATCTCCAGTGTTTTATCCAGATCCGTTTGTAGTAGTACCTTCTTGTTTTCTGAGATTCCAAGTCTCTTAAGAATGTTGATGCTATGAATATAGGTTGATTGTAAGCATCTTGGAACTTATCCTTTTCTATTTCTTCTTCGTTTCCAGTTTCTTCATCATCAGATGGAAATGATTTTGTGGCTAGCTGTTCTTTCTCGTTCTCAGATTCAATGGGAATGATTGAAGTAGTGGAAACCATAAGTATTTTCAAAGATTTTTGGTCTCCATCGCTCCTTGAGTCGCTTGATTCTGAATTTGACTCTTCCGTATCATCCCACGTGGCGGCCATTGCCTTGCCCTTAGTTTTTCTATTTGGGCATTCGGTAGATAGGTGTCCATACCCGTGATAGGCATAACATTGAGGTTCTTTGGTTCTTCTACCAAATTTGCCTGCAGGGAGTTTGTTGTTCACCTTTCTTCCTCTAGAGGGAAGGCCGCGATTCTTTTGAAAGAATCTTCTGAATTTTTGTGCTAGCAGAGCCACTTCCTCATCTTCATCCTCTCTTTCACTTTCACTATCCTCTTTTAGTGTTTTTTTGGAGGTTTTTAAGATAGTTGTTTTGGATTTAGGGGTTTGAGTAAAGTGTAGTTTAAAAGTTTGTAGGGAACCTGCTAGTTCTTCTACTTTCATCTCGTCTATATTCCTACACTCATCAATTGTTGTTACTTTGGGATTAAACCGTTCCGATAGGGATCTTAGAATTTTCCTTCAAATTTTTGGTATCGGAACTTTCTCTCCCAATCCACCCATGGAGTTGCAAATGATATTTAGTTTTGCGAAGAACTCCATAAATGTCTCGTGCTCTTCCAGTTTGAGATTTTCGAACTGTGAGGTCAATAGTTGAAGTTTGGACCTCTTCATAGTGCTTGTGCCTTCATGGGTTGTTTTCAATAGATCCCATGCTTCTTTAGATGTCCCACACATGCTTATTTGATTGAAAATATCTTGGGACACGACATAGTAGATAACATTCATAGCCTTGGCTTCAGATGTTTGTCTTTCTTTGTCGAATGCTGTCCACTTTTCTTTGGGTTTGGGCTTTGTGTTGTTGTGCCACTATCAAGTACAATTTGTTCAGTAGGTGGCACATATCCACTTTCAACTATATCTCAAACGTCATGATCCAAAGATCTCAGAAAGTAGTGCATCTTAGCCTTCCAGTATGCATAATTTGAGCCGTCAAATACTGGAGGCCTGGTGACTGATGAGCCCTCTCCTTTGGCCATATTCCCAACTTCAGTCAAGATCACTCTCTAGGCGGTGAAGCCCTTAAAGAGAGACCCGCTCTGATACCAATTGAAATGGCGGTGAAGACTGCTTGAGTTGAATTCGGAATATGTCAATATGTCTTAGAGGGGGTGAATAGGACTTTTTAAAGATTTATGAGTTATTTAAAAATCCTATCACTCTAATCCTATCATGTATGCAATTTTCAGGATTACTCAAATGTAACTCTACTGGCTTCCAAGCACAGTAGAGGATCCAATCGTAGAACTATTCAAATGATAAGCATGAGGCAGTTATAGTCTATGATGGATATGACTGTGAAGGTGTGTGTGGTGTGATCAAATATTCAGATGAGGAAGTATTAAAGCAAATCACACAATTATCAAAATAACATTCTCAAACACAGTCATTTTATAGTGGTTCGACGATAAGTCTACTCCACTCTCGGCTGCCGCACTCAACCCTTGAGTGTACCGGATTTCACTAAGGAGGTTTCCCAGGGTTCACCTCAAACCTAAGGTTTTAAATCAGGTTCACCTTCAATCTTTACACGGAGGTTTCTACTCGGTTCACCTCTAAACCTGAAGTTTTACTGGTTCACTCCTAACCAGATGTTTATGCTCTCCATAGAGCAAGGGTCCACACAACGCACTCGGGAGTTTTACTGGTTCACTCCTAACCAGATGTTTATGCTCTCCAAAGAGCAAGGGTCCACACAACGCACCCGGGAGTTTTACTGGTTCACTCCTAACCAGATGTTTATGCTCTCCACAGAGCAAGGGTTCACACAACGCACCCACCACGTACACTCCCGCCGGAGGCCTCCTTGAGGACTTCAAAGGGTGAGAACCACTTAAGACCCAATTCTAGAAAGGAATGATCGTAAGTGTCCTCTTGGACTCTAGATACTTACAGATAAGTTAATGAGTCCCGTTAAGCACAACGCCGAAGATCTCCTCCTCCTTGTTGACGAAGAGTCTTCTCCTTCCTTGATCCACAACACAAAAGATATACCAAGACTAGGCTTAGGGTTAGGTCAAGGTTAAGATGGAATCCTACTCTCTAAAGGTGTAAGCCCCGTATCTTAGACCGTACCATTCCATAGGCTTCTGCGGTTCCCGGTCGAATTCCGGCAACCCGCGATCTGTTACCGGCATTTGCGCACGATCCCAAGCCGAGTCCTGCATATCTGAGTCGACTCGACCCGAGACATATACCAGTGCGACCGCGCCGTCACCGCGGTTTCGATGCCGCGACTCGCGATCCGACCCGATACCTAGGCCAGGAGATGTGGGCCAGCGTTCAGTTCGAGGAAAAACATCGCGCGTTGCAAATCCCAAGAGAATCTATCAAATCTATCACATCAATCACTTGTCAAAAGTACACCCATCACTCAACCCATTACTCTCCCCATGCCCAAGTACAAAAAGCAACCCAAAAAGTCAACATTCCCATCACCTCACCATCCCTCTTCCCATCACTCCATCACTCACATCATTTCTCTCCCTTTCTCCCTCTCTCCCTCATTCCCTTTCTTTCATTCTCTCTCTTTCATCCTCCAAGCAAGAATCGTCCATGGCTTCCATGGAGAAACTAGTTATGGCCCACCTTCCTACCACCAAATCCAATCCTTAGATCATCATCTCAACCGTTGAAAATGTCCTCTTGGAGCTCTAGAGTGCATAGGCGGAAGAAGGAATAGGCGATCACAGGTGGGTGCTTCTCTCCCTCTCTTTTTCATTTCTGTGTGATGTGGACCCATTGGATGAATGGGTTGGATCTATGCCATCCAGCCCATTAGTGGGCCCAAATGGAAGGAAAACATCAGGTAGGCCACGTTCATATGAGACCCACCTTGATGTGTGATCACGTGCATGAGGGGCCCACCACCATGATGAGTTTACCCAAGCCGTCCAGCGTCTCTGGACGCTGGACGGGCATGGTTAAAATGGAGTGTGCGTGCTATCAGGGAGTGCACTGACAAGCCAAACAAAAAGAAAAAAAAAGGAAAAGGAGGAGAGAACTTTTGGGGTGGGCCATGCATGCGGGCCCCACCTTGATGTATGTAGATGATCCACACCGTCCATTCTATTCTCCAGCCCATTTTAGGCGTTGAGCCAAAAGATGAGGCTGATTAGATAATCGAGTAGGCCTTACCATAGGAAACAGTGGTTTTTACGTTAAAACTTTGGAAAATGATTGCTAGGGTCCACGCGAAGCTTGGACCCACCTGAAATTTGGTTTGGACCCCTAATTTTGTGGGACACATACAATAGATGGGGTAGATCTGGTTAATGTGGGTCCCACCTAGGGTAACAAATATATATATATATATATATATATATATATATATATATATATATATATATATATATATATATGAGAAAAGGTGGCAGACACCTTGCTGCCATGACGTGCACAAAAAGGGTGGTCCCCATTGGCCCTAGTTGTGGACTCCACCATGATGTATATTTGATATCCACACCGTTCATCGGGTGGGCCACTCCCTGAGGTGGACCCACTCCAAAAATCAGCCGTATACGGAACTCAGGTGGGCCATACCATCTAAAATCATGTGAAGATGTGCCTAAAACATATAAAATCACTGGTGGGGCCTACCTGAAATTTGAATGCGGCTGAAACTTGGTCTGAACCCTCAGCCAAGTGGGGCACACCTCATGGGTGGGATGGATTTGTGAACCACATTTTGGTGGGCCCCACGCCCACCCCAGGTCCACGTGACCTTATAAACAGGTTGGGTGACAAATAAACAATACGGTGGGCTCCCCTGGCCACGTGACCTTTTGAATAGGTTGGCTGGCAATAAACATTACCGTGGGCCCCTGGCCCACGTAACCTTATGAATAGGTTGTTTGGCAAATAAACGTTACAGTAGGCCCTACCCTGGCCCCACAGTGATGTGTGTGCATGGTCCCACCGTGATGTGTGTTGGCCCACATTACAAGCGACAGTGTTGAATGAATACCCACCGTTAAAAATGTTACAGTGGGCCCCCTTGGTCCATGTGACCATATCAATAGGTTGGCTGGAAAATAGACATTTTGGTGGGCCCTCTATTCATGTGATCTTATCAACAGATTGGATAGGAAAATAAATATTATGACGGGCCTCACATGGGGCTCACTTTGGTAAATATGGGCCCATGTATTTAGGCCCATCTTGATATATTTTTTTGGCCCATTATTGAGGCCCACTCTGATATTTATGGGCTCATGTATTTAGGCCCATCTTGGCATGTATATAGGCCCAATGTTGAGGCCCACTTTGGTATATATATGGGCCCATGTATGTAGGCCATCATGATGTATTTGTGGTCCGTTGTTGAGGCCCACTCTGATATACATAAGGCCCACCTTGATATGAATGTAAGGCCCATGTGATTAGGCCCATCTTGATGTGGTTAGGGCCCAACCATTGAGGCCCACCTGATATACTTAAGGCCCATGTGATGGGGCCCATATTGATATGTTTAATGGCCCATCTGTGAGGCCACCTTTGATATGTTTATAGCCCATCTGTGAGGCCACCTTTGATATATTTATGGCCCATCTGTGAGGCCTGTTGTTGAGGCCCACCTTGACATATATAAGGACCATATGATGAGGCCCATTGTGATATATTTTCGGCCCATTTAGTAAGGCCCATTGTGATGTATTTGGGGCCCATGGGTTGAGGCCCATTGTGATGTATTAGGGCCCGTGGGTTAAGGCCCATTGTGATGTATTCCAGGCCTATGGTTGAGGCCCAGTGCGATGTATGTATGGCCTGTTAAGTTGTGTACGAATTCCTTGTATAGGCCACTCCTTGGGAGCAATGTTGGTTAGATGGCCACATTGTTGGGCAATGATGGTTTAATGTCCACATTGTGACCTTCCCTTAGGCCTCGTTAGGCCCATTCTCATCATTCTCTTAGTGGTTTAACCCAAATAAGTGGGCCCCATTCACCATGAACGGATGGCTCTGTGTTACCGGATTTGATATACCCACGGCCGAGGGCCGATCTTTATATTATGGTTGATCGGTTGTTCATCTATGGACCCCGCCCTGTTTATGTGCTGGTTATCGGTATCGATTGTCGATACCGATCATTGGTTCTGATTATCGTGACCGATTTACCAACTCTGATTATTGATTGATCGATTCTGATTGCCATGACCGATTGTCGACCCCGTTTGCCATGACCGATTGATCGATCGATTCTGATTATCTTGACCGATTGCCGACCCCGGTTGACGTGACCGATTATCCGATTCTGATTTTCGACCGATCCTGATTATCGTGACCGATTGCCGATTCCGATTAACGTGACTGATTTACCGACTCTGATTATTGGTCGATCGATTCTGATTGTCGTGACCGATTGCCGATCCCGATTGACGTGACCGATTTACCGACTCTAATTTTCGATCGATTCTGATTGTCGTGATCGATTACCGACTCCGATCGGTGACTGATTTACCGATTCTGATTATCAATCGATTCCGATGTCGTGACCGATCACCGATTCCGATTGACGTGACCGACCTGCCGATTTTGATTATCGAGGCCGATTCTGATTTGTCAAGGCCGATTGCATAGGCTGATTCCAATTGTCGAGGCCGAGTATCGAGGCCGATTTCGAGTGTCGATTCCAATTGTCGAGGCCGATTCCAATTGCCAAGACCGATTGTCGTGACCTATGTGATGTATATGCGACCCATAGTTGAGGCCCATTGTGACACGTATTAAGACCATAATGCATGGTCCATTTGATGTATTCAAGACCCATGTGTAGGGCCCACATGTCATATATTTAAGGCCCATGGGCAAGGCCCATTGTGATGTATTCATGGCCCAGGGGTAAGGCTCATTATGATGTATTCATGGCCTATGGGTAAGGCCCATTGTGATATGTATTAGGCCCATGAGCAGGGTCCACCTGTTGTGTATATGTGGCCTTTGAGTAAGGCCCATCGTGTTGTATATTAGGCCTTTGTGTGAGGCCGTGGGCCCATCATATGATTTGGCTCTATGTGGCCATTCCTTGGGGGCAATGTTGGTTGGATGTCCACATTGTCGAGGCCGATTGTTGATGCCGGTTATTGATACCGATTATGAGTGTGTGACAGCATAGCATCATGATACATACCCATACGCATCATCTGCATGTTTGTTATGAGATGTGATTGACCATTGCATATGCCATAGGTAGGTTGTTCATGGGGATCCCTGATAAGCGGAGTTACCCCACATGAGCGCACGGTATGCGCAGGATTGATGCATGATTGGACTGTATGACTCATGCATCTTGCATTTGTGTGACATGACCACTGTACGCCCTAGCTACATCAGGGTCGTAGCCTCCACAGGTATTTCGTGGATGGCCAGATGGGACACCGGAAATCTGTTCTACATGGGGTGCTATAGATATCCCTGGGTGAAAGTCCCTAAACCCTCTTGTTTCCAGAGGTTGCTCCAACGTCTAGACCGAGTGGATGCATGAGCTTATGAGGGCCGTATACCGTTAGGCCGCGTCTCCCACTGTGTCGCGGTCGGTTGGAAGGGGGTGCGGCCTTACCTGCCCGAGAGGAGGGGGCAATGCTAAGCTGAGTCTGACCAGCTCGAGGAATGGGTCCGCTATCGACGAGCCGGGCCCGATATTGGCAGGCGGATAGTGAGGTCTCTTCCACTCACCTTGTTGCGCGCGATGGGGCGGCAATCTGGTTTGGAGTGTAATAGACCCCGGTGATGATCCCAGAGATGAACTGTACTGATATGTGGACTTATTGAGTAGGAGTTGCATGCTCATTCATTCATTCATTCACTATCCACTCGGGCTGGTGGTGCGCAACTATTTGTTGTGTACCTTCGTTATGGCAAGGATTTCGGTTGGGGCGCGCGACTAACCTGAGGTCAGGAGTTTACCACATTGTGTATGACTATCCTAATTTAGGTATGGGACTAGTTTGGATAGAAGTCCCTTGTGGTGGATCCCGTAGCCTGCGATACTACGTACTATCATCCCGACTTCACATTCTAGCATGGTCATTCCATTAGCACCACATATTGCATATTGCATTACATCCTTGGCATATGACATTTTGAGTTGCCAGGTTTCTGTATTCCTGTGACTTGGATGAGAGTGATGGTATTCGTTAGCTCTTCCAAATTGCATATTGCATTATATCCTTGGCATCCGATATTTGATTTTTATGACTCATCATTTGCATAGCTGTCCTATATTGCGTATTCTGATATTGACTGACTTATGGACTTGTCAGTATTTCCGCTTACTCTGTTCTTGCATGATTTATGATCTTGTCAGTATTTCTGTTTACTCTGATAATTCCTGCTCTTGTCAGTATTTCTGCTTATTCTGACATTGTACGATTTATGGATTACCAGAGTTTTCGGTATAGTATGATTAAGGCATTGTATTGAATACTTGGCACTTATCTTGTGCACACACTTACACCACCCTCTAAGCTTTCTATAAGCTTGTGCACGATAGATTCGTGCAGGTAATGTTAGGTTGCAGCAGTGTTGAGCTTGGAGCATGCAGCGGTCCTCTGGAGCTTGATTTTAATTTATGTATTTCCCCTTTCAGCATTGTACTCAAATGATTATATTAGTGGATATGTGAAGATGATGTTGCCTTTGTGAATTGGGTAATCTTGTGGTTATGCTTATTACGAGTTAAATATATATTGAAAAAGAAAAAAAAATCCTCCTTGTAGGATTCCAGGATCGGAATCTGACATTTGGATGCTAGGAGCCGAGAATGGGGTACTACGGAGGCTGTCGGCACTGGATTCGGCGATTGGGATTCCTGTGAATCCGATCTCCGGGTTTGGGGGCGTGACAAAAGGTTTTCCTGTAAGGAAGGTAGAGTAGTTCCAATCTTATGCATTCAAGGCATCCCATCTTAATGATTTGCCATTAAGGTAATAGTTGAAGGATCCTTGAATGTGGAAGTTCATTCCCCAATCCACTCTATTGAATATCAATGGTGAGGGTGGATTGGAGGATGAACTCCCTCAAGAGAAAAGGCTTAGGGTATAAGATGTAAGTTGAAACACACAAAAGCTCTCTCTTTTCTCTCTTACAGCAATAAAAGACAAGTCCTCTATATATAGGCAAAAAGCTCCAACGGATATAAAATGGTCACATTTATGACAGAGTTCGATATCATCGAGCAGGTTCGATATCATCGAGCGTATACTCTCGATAGCATCGACGGTTTGCTCGATGACTCGGACTCGATGTCATACGCTTTTGAAACTTCTTGCCAATTGGTCGATGAATCGAGACCATGGTCGATGTCATCGGATTTCGAACTCCGATTCCATCGAGGACAGGATCGATCCATCGACATTTAAAAAAATGAGAGAGACTTGACTTTGAAATGTTTCAGGATATCAAGATTGATCGGGGAACCATTGAGATCATTGGAATTTGAATGTCGATGATATCGATATCAGGGTCGAGGCATCGATAATTCCAACAGATTTTTCTTTAAGCTACTGGATAGATTGTAACCTTGATCGATGCAATCGACCTGGTGTCGATATCATCGATATTTGAATATCGATTCTATCGAAGGGCCCCCGATCATAGTTAAGAACAACCTGAAATATCTGTTGTAAGATATACGCGCCCACGATCGATATCATCGATGGACTTCCGATGTTATTGACATTTAAATTCAGATCATATCGGAAGAGCATCGATGCTATCGAAGACTTTTGAGATTTTCTTTAAAAAACAGGGGTGCTGGAAAACTACCTGTCGATCTAATCGAGCCGCTCCCGATGGACTCGAGTTTTGAATATCGATGTTATCGATAGGTGTATCGATACATCGATAATTCGTCCAGATATGTTATGAAGTTGCTGGACATATTTGTGCTTATATCGATGATATCGATATGTGTATCGATACATCGATAAATCCGTCCAGATGAATATTTAGTTGCTGGACACTTTTGGTCCTCTCATCGATAATATCGTTAAGGTATCGAGGACATCGACAGAGCAGGTCGATCATATCGAGGGTGTTTCGATAAGATCGACAAGGCGAGAAAAAACATAGAGATTTTCCTATTTTGAAAAAGTTTTCTCTCCACAAAAACCCTAAGATGTCTATCTTGTTTTAAGGGTTTTAATCATCTGGTGTTTTGGGACATGGGATGTGAGGCTATGATTTACCTATTGCAAGCTTCCACATATCCAGTTGAGGCAGACGCTTGAAATAATCTTCCTATCAAGTTCTGTAGTCAGTCTGACTTACCATTCATGTAACTTGACAAACCAGGGCACAAGTAGCTACACTTTCAGGCAGCAGACGGTCGGTCTGGATGGCATGCCACCATGGTGAGGGGTCCACGCACGTGCACTGGATGGCATAAATGAAACACTTACATAATGGTGGGTCCCATGTCCATACAATGGACGACATAGGATGAAATACATGCATCGTGTGAGACCCACAGAACCTGCTAACGTCAATACATCAGCTATATAGTTGATGTAAAGTACACCAGCCAATTAGCTTCCCATCGTCCAATCCCTGGACGGTGAGGATACAACACATCCATCATGTTAGGCCCCACACACGTGGCAGGTGGGTACCTCACACACATCCCAACAGGCCCCCACAGATGTACGGTTGGGATATAACACATATCTCATGATCAGGCCTGCTGACGTCAAGTGCGGGCCCCATATCTTGCATTAAGTTGATATTTGTGTTTTTACTTCATCCAGGCCTGTCCAAATGGACAAGTAACGAGGTGGGGCCCAACACATGGACGGTCTAGATCAGGTGGGCCACATTCCATCACCAAAAGAGAGAGAGAGATCGGTGTAGTGGAGGGACCCCGCCACTATGGGCCCCTCTTTATTTACAACACATACATCAAAATGGGTCCCATCACAAGTGGGCCTTCAAATGAAAATGAATGGTGGATATCCTACAATCACCCACCAATTTTGCTCCTTCTTGGCTCCTTGGAATGCTAAGCTCCTAAGCTCTCTCTTTGATAGTGGAAGATGAGGATTGAAGGGTGGAGATGGGAGATGAGAGGGGTAGGAAGTAGGCCACACTTGGCTCTCTCATAGAAAGCTTGGACGTCCACACTCTTGGTTGCTTGGGAGTGAAGAGAGAAATGAGAGAGGAGAGAATGTGATGGGATGAAAGGGATGGTGTGTGTGATGGGTGAGAGTAAGGGATGAGTGAAGAGAGAGAGAGAGAGAGAAAGAGAGAGAGAGAGAGAGAGTTGACTTTTGGGTGAGAGAGGGATGGGTAGGGTATGGGTTGGTACTTGACTTGTGATAGGATGTGTACTTGATTGATTGATGTGATGGATGGTAGAGATTCTCTTGAGATTCGTAACGCGCGGCTTTTTCCTTGAAATATACACGGGCCCACAACACCTGGCCTGAGTATCGCATCAGTGTGCAAGACGCGGCGTTGGAACCGCAGTGACGGCGTGGTCGCAATAGTAAAAGTCTTGGGTCGAGTCAACTCGGGTTGACAGGGTGCGACTCAGTGTCACGCACAAATACCGATTACAAGTCGCGGGTTGCCAAAATTCGACGGGGAAGATCGCGGGAACCTATGGAACGGTATGGACTAGGATATGGCCTTACAGCTCTCCCCTCCTAATAAAAATTTTATCCTTGAAATTTACACTATCGCGCAACTAGACATAACTCATAAGGAAAGAAGAAACATAGAATTATATATATATCAGAAACAATATACAATCGAATAACGCTTACGAATCTCAGGCTCTTGCTCCCAAGATGCCTCATTTGCACTATATGACCCCACTGATCCTCGGATCCCGGTCAGAAACGATCAAGACTGGAATACTATGCAGCCTCACAATCTCAACGGTAGGGAGCTATATCAGAAAATCTCTAAGTTATTCGAACTCGGGAATCTAATCATTCTAAGTTCTCAACAATCATAGAGTGTAGGGTAGCTATCAGCAGATATGTGATGTTCTCCTTAGGTATTCCCAAGTTATGCTTTGATACCAACTTCTGTCACGCTCCAAACTCAGAAACCAGGCCCACAGAATTCTCGTTCACCGAAACCGGTGTCGACAGCCTCCGTGGTACCCCATTCTCGGTTCCCAGTGCCCATACGTCAGATTCTGATCCCCGGATCCTACAAGAAGGATTTTCCAACATGAATATCTTTGTAGACAAGCATAACCCAAGTTTACCCAAATCACAAAGACAACATCATCATCACATATCCACTAATATAAACAGTTGAATACAGTGTGGAAAGGGAAATACATATATCGATAATCAATGCTCCAGAAGATAGTTGTATGCTCCAAGCTCAATGCTGTTGCGACCTAACGCCACCTGCACGCATCTATCGTGCATAAGCTTCTAGAAAGCTTAAAGGGTGGTGAACGTGTGTGCGCAATGCAGGTGCCAAGTATTCAATACAATGCCATAAATCATAAAATGTCGAAAATACTGGCAAGTTCATGAGTCATACGATAACAGAGTAAGCAGAAATACTGACAAGTCCATGAGTCATACAATACTCAGAATATATAAAAATACTAACAAATCCATGAGTTATACAATATCAGAGTATGCAGAAATACTAACAAGTCCATGAGTCATACAATATAAGAGTATGTAATGTAGATCGACTATGCAATGCGGGGTCGTGGTAAACCAAATGCCATGTGCTGGGGATGCAATGCAATATGTGGTGCGAAAGAAATGACTAAGCTAAGGTGTGAAGTCGGGATGATAGTACGTGTATCATAAGCAGTGGGGTCCATCACAAGGGACTTCTATCTAAACTAGTCTCATACCTAAATTTGGATAGCTAGACCCAATGTGGTCAACTCCTGATCTCAGGTTAGTCGCGTGCCCAACCGAAATCCTGGCCATTGTGAAGGTACACATATCAAATTAGTTGTGCACCACCAGCCCGAGTGGATAGTGAATGAATGAATGAATGAGTAAAATGCTGAGTATGCAACTCCTGCTCAATATGTCCACATATTAGTACCGTACTTCTCTGAGATCATCACCGGAGTCTAGTACACTCTACGCCACCTGACGCCCCATCAAGCGCACAACTGGGTAGTGGAAGAGACCTCACTATCCGCCTACCAATATCGGCTAGGTTCGTTGATAGCGGACCCATTTATGAGCTGGTTAGACTCATCCTAACATTGCTTACTCCCTCGTACGAGTAAGGCCACACCCCATTCCAACCGACCATGACATAGTGGGAGACGTGACCTACTGGTATACGACCCTCATGCGCTTATGTATTTTCACTCGGTCTAGACGTTGGAGCATCCTCTGGTACCAAGATGGTTTAGGGACTTTCACCCAGAGACATCTATGACACCCTATATAGAAAAAGTTTTTGGGTGTCCCATCTGGCCATCCACGATATGCGTGTGGAGGCTATGGCCTTGATGTCGCTAGGGCGTATGGTGGTCATATTACAAAATGTGAGATGCATGACTCATACCATCCAGTCATGCATCAAACCTATGCGTACCACACGCTCATGTGGGGAAACTCCGTCTCTCAGGGAGTCCCATAAACAATCAGCTCAATGGCACATGTTATGCTCAATCACTCCTCATAACAAGCATACAGATGATGCCTATGGGCATGTATCATGATGTAATACTATACATGTTCTCAGTGTGTCCTACTAGACTAAGTACACTTAGCATGATTATCAGATAAGGCAGACAATAATAAACCACGATCGGCTTTCACTAGTATGTCACATACCAAAATTATGAACTAAACGACATGCTTCTTCTATAACTATAGGAATCCATGTGGCGTGTCCCACGTTAGCCTTTTAAGGTACTGATATATCATATATTCCAAGATGGGGTCCACTGGAAGGATGACGGATCTTGCCCATACATCGAGATATGCTCTACACAGAGGATATATTAAATCTAGCACCATATATTCTCCCATATACGACAAGAGGTAATGGTGTACTAGCGTCAAGGGTGGGCCTCACACTTGTCCCAAAGAAGTAAATGGATGGTGTGACGATATATATGTGACACTAAGGTCCTAGCAACTGGATACATGGATAAGATGTCTCATGGGGTGAGTCAAGGGGGTATACAACAAGTGGGCTTCCTCACTTCCTTTATCATAACAACTGGGCTTTCTTATTAGGGCCTAATACAAATATAAGGCGGCCCTTGGTAAGATCCACACATCTAGGACTACGTAACCTTACAAACCGTCCTACTCATCATCTAAGTGGGCCTCGGGTTTGGGTCACTAAGCTTGGACAAACACATGCATCTAGGTGGGTCACATTCCCTATGGAAGGCTCAGTACGAACACAAGAAGGGCTCCAAGGCTTGGGTGGTCCTACAGGGTATGGTGGAAAGCATCATTATCAAATGGGGGTCCAACGGATTGGGATAGCCTAATCAAGGGAAAGATGGGTAATATAATCATCAATGGGGCCCCAACAGTTTGGGTTAGCCCATTAAGGGGAGATGAGGATGGGCCTAACAACTGGCCCTAGAGAGAGTTACAATGTGGACATTTAACCATCATTGCTCTTGCAATGTGGACATTAAACCATCATTGCTCCCAAGACATGACCCATTTAATATCAACTAGGAACATGGATGGGCATCATAAACATCATTACATACATCCTGGTGGAATCACACATCACAATGGGCCTCATATACATCACCTTGGGCCTTACACAAGGGATTTATATACATCGCATTGAGCCTCACTCATGGGCCTCATATAGATCATATTGGGCCTCATACTTGGGCCTCAAATACATTACAATGGGCCGCATCACATGTGCCTAATACACATCACATTGGGCCGCATCACATGGACCTAATATACATCACAATGGGTCGTATCACATGTGCCTCACTCATCACAATGGGCCACATCACATGGGCCTAATACACATCACAATGGGCCGCATCACATGGGCCTAACTCATGGGTCACATATATATCATAATGGGCCACATCCCATGCGCCTCAGGTACATCACAATGGGCCCCAACACATGGGCCGAGTATACATCATATTGGGCCTCAAACAATGGGCCCTAACACAGGGCGTCAACTAGCAGTGGGACCCACTGTCCTAACATTGGATGGTGTGGATCTAGAATTCATACATCAAGGTGGGGTTTCCATAGATGGACGGCGTGGAGGATACAATATATATATCACGGTGGGTCCCAGATGAACGGTTGGGATATAATGATCAGGGAACTTGTTGACATCAATACATCAGCTGTATATATAGCAGGAGTCCCTAATGAACAGTTGGGATATAACACATCCCTTATGATCAAGGCCCACAAAACTTCTAATGTCAGTACCACATCTCTTCAGCTGGTGTAGCCCACATAGATGGACGGCGTGAATAAAGCAGATACATCATGCGGGACCCATAGAACTGCGAATGTCAGATACGGCAGCTATGTGCTGCTGGCAGCAGACGGACGGTCTGAATGGCATGCCACCATGTGAGGGGTCCACGCACGTGGGCTGGATGGCATGAATGAAACACTTACATAATGGTGGGTCCCACGTCCATACAATGGACGACGTAGGATGAAATACATGCATCATGTGGGACCCGTAGAACCTGCTGACGTCAATACATCAGCTATATAGATGATGTAAAGTACACCAGCCAATCAGCTTCCCCTGTCCAATCCCTGGACGGTGAGGATACAACACATCCATCATGGTGATCCACACACGTGGTAGGTGGGTGCCTCACATACATCCAAGCGGGCCCCCACAAATGTACGGTTGGGATATAACACATATCTCATGATCAGGCCTACTAATGTCAAGTGCGGGCCCCACATTTTGCATTAAGCTGATATTTGTGTTTTTACTTCATCCAGGCCTGTCTAAATGGATAGGAAACGAGGTGGGGCCCAACACATGGACGGTCTAAATCAAGTGGGCCACATTCCATCACCAAAATCTGTTGTCGCAAGCCTACGCATAGAATCCCACCATTCATCGGCTTCCCCTTCGAGCGCGAAAGTGGCGAGGGTTACCTTTTGCGTATCTGAACACCTCAATGGTTCCATAAGTTTCAGCATGCGTTTCAGCCAATGCTCGACTACTATGGGATCGGTCGTCCCAGAAAAAGTTGGGGGTCGTAGCTTCTAAAATCTTTCAAACACATCGGCATCATTCCCTGTAACTGGTCACGATGCTGATACGTGCGGTCTCTGATATAATGCTTCCACCGCGGCTGCCATGGTGGCCTGCTATTCTGTAACGACCCGTAAATTTTCGTACTATGGCTCGAGTACCACCTCGACCAGAAATCAATTAGGATTAAATCCTTTAGAAATGTAACAAAGTTAACTAAGTGCTAAACTCGATTAGCCATGAAATCCGTTGGAATCGCTTTAAATACGATCTGCAAGACCCAAAACTTGCAAAATCATTGACTCTAGGTTACCCTAAAGTTTAGAACCAAACTCATTTCCCGACTGCTCTCAGGAATGAATTGAAACTCCGTATCAGGTCTAGACCGCACATCGGAAGTCCGATTAACACGAAGTTAAGGAACTAGGACCGCCTCACTGGGCTTGACAACCATCTCGGAAATCAAGTCCAAACGATGTCCCACGGCCATTTGCTTGAGCCCGGAGCGAGGGAGTGTGAAAACCACTATCTTCCTTACAAAATAAATATCTTGAATAGTGATCTGGCACCACTCGCTTGCGCATCAGTATTAAGCAACCAGACTGTCAGAATCAGACCAAATTACACCCTCGGATCAGGAAAAATTTCAGGAACATTTACATGTACTTGGAATTTCGGATCGTGGCCCACTGACCGTTGAACTGAAAATGGTCCGCCACGTGTGATCTGGGAATCCGACCGAGATGAAAACGTAATCGCACGTAGATCCATGAGTTATGAGCTTAAGTCTGACGTTTGGCTCAAGGAGGGCCGCCAGAAGCCCTCTTTTGAGCTGGAACAACGCCGAAATGCTTATAGTAGATGTACCCCTTGAACAGGAGTCTATTTCGGAGAGGTTTTAGGCTATATAAGGGCCTTAGAATAGCTCCTCTCACAGCCATACGAATTTGGGATAAAACCCTAGAGAGAGAGAGAAAATGGAGAGAAAGCTTGAGATTTATGGGAGTACCTTCCTCCTACTGCTTTCGATCATCACACGGGCTGCACCGGCTCTTTCCAGACACTTTCCCGGCGATACCCACTCCGTTTTAAGGTGAGAAACCCTAACCCTAGATCTGTTTTGAGGTGTATAGGCTATAGGTTATGAACTAGCTAACCGATTTCACTCTTTAGGCTAGAAAACTCCCGAATACGGAAGCTCATCAAACCTTGCTGATCCGTTGAGATTCCAAGGAGCAAGGTGAGGACTTTAGGTGTATAGGTTACGTTTTTCAACGCTTTCAATGTCAGATAATGATAGATTCATGATCTGCATGCAATTGCACATGTACAAAGTGCTTTCCGTTTTCTGTTTCGATTAAAGTTGTAGAATATGGAATTTCACATACTCTAGGTATACGTAGAAATACCGTATACGTATTTTTTTTGGAAAAGTGTTTGACATGTTTATTTGATGTATGGTTATACGATATATGGATAAAATACTTGTTTGGCGAAAGGAATCGCCGAAATACATGTTTGCTTATAAACACTATGTATGTTGAAATTGTGTATTCTAGAAATACCGTATATGTATAAATTTTGGAAATGCAATTGTCATGATTAATTGCTGTATGATTATGATATACATGGATAAAATACTCGCTTGGCGGAAGGATAGCCCTAATACATATTTTATTAACATACGTCATGTATGTTGAAATATTGTACTCTAAGTGTTTGTGTAAATGCTTGTGAGTGTAAATGCTTAGGTGTTAGTACCGTAGGTCGGTGCTGAGATGAAATTCTCGACTACCTTAGAGACATGTAGGATTCCCTCCATGTGGTTGTTTACTCTAACCACTCACTTATGATGTATCTGTATTTGTATCCCTATTTGTATAATACTCTATAACATGCTTTACAACATGCCTTATATCATGCTTTATAACATGCCTTATGACATTCCTACTAGCATGCTTGTATTACTTTGTTTATCATGCTTTACTCCACATGCTACGGATGAGAATTGATTGAGTTTGGGACTATGTCTATAGTCCAGACATTCGGTACCAGACTTGAGGTTGTGGCTGAGATTCATGTCGCCACAAGGGATGTGTCTGACGAACCCGAGTCGTACTTCGGTTGGCGATAGTGGTTGGCCACACGGAGTGCCTTTGCGCTTCATATCGCTCAACTTGTTGTATGCTCGAGCTAGTCAGGCTCGTCAAGTAACCCGATATATCGAATGTGTGTTCACCATGTTTGGTCATTACTGTTTGAACCTAGGGTACCAAACTTACCAGTGGCAATCCCGTTAACCATGGTACCTCGATTCGCTAAGACTCATGAGCCGGACATGGTGGTATGGGACACAGTGGCCGAGCTGTCGGCTTATACTGGGGCCACGTGCCTCCCCGTAGTGACCATTGAGCAACCCAAACTCGTGAGCCGAATACGGTGGTATGGGACACTGTATTCGAGCTGTCGATACTTACGGCGAGATCCGAGTACGGTTAGACCTGTACTCGTGCTGACAGGCAACGAGTCCTCTGTAGTATCTCCGAGTATACTCCAAAGGTCTGTGATTGGTGACGAGCCCTTCATAGCAACTAGAGTATGAGTAGAGCCGAGTACGGTGAGACCTGTATTCGAGCTGACGGCCAGCGATTGAGCCGAGTACGGTGAGACCTGTACTCGAGCTGACGGTCAGCAATTGAGCCGCATACAGTGAGATCTGTATCCGTGCTGACGGGTGACGAGCCCTTTGCGATGCCTTCGCGATGCCTCTCGAACCATAATATCGTATGAGATTAACTAGGATTGACGACCCTAGAATGGATCATGTTTGGGAATGATACAAGGGAGGTACCTTAGTTTCCCAATACCGCTGTTTGAAATGGACTAATAATAACTCGATAATCATGCTCATCATCGCACCGCATGTGCCTAGTAGATGTGGAGCACTGAGGGAGGTATGCATTCGCGAACGTAAGATGATGTCGCATGAGGGTGGTTTGGCAAGGGCATAAATCATCATGTCATTTCATACTTACATTTAATAAGAGTAGTTAAACTTGTTTGATTGTACTGCTTTATCATTACTGCTTGATTGAATTGATAACATGTTAACCTATGCTTTATTGTTCCACTGAGTTAGCTACTCACTCCCACATTACGGGACGGTGTTGTACACACCAACCAGACTCTGTCACAGGTATAGACGGCGCGTCGGTTCAGGAGCCGGAGCCCGATTTCAACGAGGACCAGGATGAGTTCTCATTTATGCAGTACTCTGACGGCTTTGCTTAGGCCGACTGCATCGCGGGGATTTCAGGACTCATCTTTTAGATTGTATTTTGATTTTTGACTCAGAAACAGTACATGTATATGGGTACTCAGTTAGTGTTCATACTCTGATGTTCATAAAAATTTTGTTTCTTTACATACCTTATATATACAATTTCAGTCTTCCGCTTGCCTTTATACAATTGAACTGGAGTATGAATTACTGTTTTGGTATAATCTCACTCATATTTATTGCTCTAACTCAGACAACATTTAACCATCATTAATTATGTTGCATAAGTGATGCGTTGGAACTCGGGAGTTGAGTTCATACTCGACCCCCAAATTTTAGGGCGTTACATATTCCCTCATGAAGGCCTGCTGCTGGCCCAACAAGGCGACCATTTGCTCCCAAACGTCTGGCGTCGGAACCCTCGACTGTGCCTCAAGTGACAAGGTCCTCTCTGCATGGGTTGGGTGAGGCGTCGGGGTGGCCCGTGCCCTGGATTCCGAATCAGGTTCTTCAGATTGCACTGGGAGTGTCGGGGTGTATATGGGACTCTCTTCTCTCCCCATTTCTTCGGGGTCCTGCGGCATGACTAAAGATGCTTGCACTTGTTGGGATCGCGTCTTTGGAGGCATCGTATCCTGTAGTCCAGAAACATGATGTCAGGATGCAACATTTTATATTCATCGCACCGTAACCAGTTTTGTTATAGGAATTTCACAATCCAAAGGATCCTATGTCTCCTAGGCTTCCAAGTTAATAGTTTCTCTTTCACTAAGGAAATTTTTCTAGAGGGGACTACATTTATGGTTCTCAAATCTAGGTTCATGATAGTTAAAATAAGGCCTAAGTTCTGGTTCTATGTTTAGATAACGACGGTATACGATGTGGAGAGCCTATAATAGCTATCAGTGGACCTAGTGTCAGGGGACTATATTAAAGTGACTGTAGTTCTTCTAGTTTCTACATCAAAGCGGGGAGTAGTTGAGATTCTATTTATGTTAGGAATATTTATACATGTGCAATGATGAATTTAAGCAGGACGAGTTGTGGTAATAGCCAGATAGCATTAAATGAATATAAGAATGAAAGAAAAAGCAGGAAAATTTTAAACAAATTCAAAGCTTACTCAAGTTTAATAATCATGACAACCTTAAAATTACAGATTACTAACCTCTTATAAAATTCTGCAATGCTATCATAGATAGAAATAGTGGATAGTTAGAAAGCAGGTAGTTCATAGTTGAGTGCAGTCGAATGAGTAAATGTATATGCTTAAAAATTAATGTAATTAGTGAATTCAATACTGGGGGCCTGAATTTGGGTCTTTATGTTTCATAAATAGCCTAAGTCTATTAGAAAATCTTTCCTAAGTTTAGCTTTCTAATTTATGGGGTCACCTAGGATAATCTAAATGTAAAATGTAGAAAGTTTGTACAAACTTCTTCCCAAAGGCAAGGTTTATCTCGACTCTCTCTCTAATACCAACTTGTAACACCCTGGTTCTCATAACCCAAGGACGGTTGCTTGAGTACGAGAACCCGAGGGTTACGTCATACGTTAAGACTACCATTCATCTAATTATCAACACTATTCATAATAACAAGGTATAACCATAGTATAAACTAACCAAAAGAGTTCAACATGCGTGATTGAAAGTATAAAGTAAAGCAAGTAACACTAGATCCCACAGCAGGGGATTTTTAATTACAAATCTCAAGCAAGCCAAAACTAAAATGATGTCTAAAAGCATAAAATGAAGGCAGTAAATCCTAAGTGCTTAGTGGAGCTCCTGTGGTGCGGCTACATCATCGTACTAGCCCTCCTCTCCATACTCCTCTTCTGCCACACCTGGAGTGTCGTCATAGACACCATTTTCCTCGGTCATACCTGCGTCTATTTGGTGCAACCGCACTATTAGGTGAGTGAAAACTCAGTGGGAATTTCCCTCATAGATTCAACCACACAACATTCCAAAATAGATTAACAATTCGTATATAATTTCACAGGGCAATACAAATACCTATACAACATTTTCAGATTTCAATGAGACTAATCATGAAATTATAAATGAATGTATGGGTGTATGAATGTATGTTTAAGTCACAGATCTGGGTATGCAATCCAGCTGTCAAAATAAAAGACCGCCCGTGGTAGGTAGGCTACCTGGAAAAGGCCATGAAGGTGACTGCGCCCAAGGACGACCTCCTGGAAAAATACTCGGGTATGCCCGAGGAGGTATAAAATTCCGGAAAAAACTCATATAAAGAAAGAGCGGCCCAAAGTATGCAAATCACATGCCTGATGGTTGAACTTAAGTAATAGAACCATAACCAACCCAACAAGATGTGACTTATGAAGAACACTCGGAAGAGCTCACATGTCATGCGTGAATGTTATGCACCATGACACTTATATACATTGCTTTGATAGAATAGTAATGACCTTCAACTTTCAAATAGGAAATATTCAACTATGCATTCCATATGAACATCCATGATTTCTTTACATTCAAAGGAGGGCTCACCAAGAGTCATGTAAATTTTTAAGTGAGGTCCTATCATTCGGATTTTCTAAGAGTCCTCCTATATCCCTTAAGGACCCTTCTCATATTCAATCTTCATACTACTCACAATGTATAATGAAATAGGAGTTTGTAAAACTCAGGTTGTCTCATTAAAGTTATGTTTATGATGTAAAAATGACAAGAGGAATCTTTGTTTTATGACAAACCTATGATAGTTGTGAAAGATGGAGTTCCAATCGTCGCTTTACACTATATATAAACAAGTTCACATTTACCATACCTTAAGAACTATCCACATGATAAATGCTAACTAAATCAGAGATTAAAGAATATAGATAGTCCTGAAGGAAATATCTCACAATCCACAGATGATCTAATATGAAAGCCTCCTTTTCTCAACATAAGGGAACAATTATGAATGTGACATGGAGTTTGCAATACAATACATTATACACATAATCATAAGAAATATGGCATTAAAACAATTATTTCATGAAATTCAAGATAGTTAGGAATTAATAATCTTTTAAAATTCTATACATTAGAGATTTAATCCATATGGAAATTAGTGAAAGTAAGAAGTTATAGGGGATGCTCCTCATCTAGATTGGACGTCCCTCTTGTGGTGAGATGTGGGTGCAAGGATCCTAACATTCCAAGCAATTGTATAACTACTCTTCTAATTCCAATGATCTACTAGCTTTATGAAATTAGACTTTTACTTACTTGATTGAAAAGGTTGCACGCAAGAGTGCCTTCTAAGGGAAATTGGTTGCTGATTGTACCTGAAGTTGTCATAAACACTAGTGAGTCGGGACTGAGTCGACACAGTCGGGACCCTCAATCCCCAATGAGTTGAGTAGTTCTGAAAGTTTCACCAGTCGTGGGGTGAGATTGAAGATCTACCTATGCTTCTCATTTCTCCAACAGATGATTTAATGCAGCTAGGCACAGTTAGAGAACCGGTCAAGTTGACTCGGTACAGAGTTTGGAGTTGGTCGTTTGGGGGTCCCCAATTGATGACTAATCGAGCTCGTTTTCAAGGCTTTGTAAGCCATGAGTTAAATCAGGAACCCATTGAACCCGACACTACACAAACTCATACCCGACTGGTCGGAGCTAGTTCGACACAGTTGGAAAACTGACTGAGTCAGCCCGATATGGAGTACTGAGTCGACCCAGTTGGGTACAACGATCGGGTCAGTTTCAAACTGGGCGGATTTGGAACGCCCTTACTGGTTCCAGATTCAGCTAGGTGAGTTGCTTGCTGGGCCTAACTGAATCAAGCCCTCAGATCATGAAACATGCAAACAGTATTGTAACCTTCTGTATCTGGCAAACCAGAGCATGGTTCGCAGTGTCAGTCCCAGCACCCGGGAAGAAACCGACCACTGTCATGGTGGTAGATTGGGTCTTGCATCTTGGCATAGTGCTGGGAATGGGACTGAGTTGCTTACACACGACCGAGTGAGTTGGCAGTGGACCGACTTGGGTGAAATTTGCTAGTAACAGAGACAGATGTGCGTGGGTACCTGACCAGAGACGGCGTTTGAACGCAGAAAGGATCTGGACGTGATAAGTTAGCTCTGGAATCGTCGGGGTTCAGCTCCACAGACCCAGAATCGATTTTCAGTGTGGAGTCGGCTGGGGCTTTGAGCTGAAACAGCAGTTGAAAATTGGTTCCAACAGCTGCTTCCACTGCTATCTCTCTCTCAGACTTCTTCCTATCTCAAGATCTTACTTCTCTCCCTCTGTTCTCTATACAGCAGACGGATCGCCCAACTGACTCGGGTTGTAACTGATTATGCAATTCGTTTCAGTAGCGATTTTCCCCTCTCCCTTATTCTCTTCTTCTCTCTCTCTCTCGTTCCCTCTAAATCTCACCCCTATTCTCTATCTCTCCTCCTACCTTCTTCTATCCTTCTTTCCTAACAGAGGGCGACTCAAACCGAGTCGAGTTGCTATCGACCTAGCAACTCGCTCCAGCTGCGCCCGCTTACACTCTCCATTTTTCTCTTTCTATTTCTTTCTCTTTCTTGTCTTGGGATATGCCCTAATGCACGGCTATTTATAGCCTTACTGTTCCTGGAAATGTCTCCAGCTAATCGCAAGGAGTAGCGGGCAGTTAAACCAAGCCGGCCAAGAGAACACCACCATCAGGATTTTCTCAAGTAGCTGATCGTGTGCATGGGTCCAAGTGTCATTCATGGATGGGTTTCGGGTTTGATGGGCCACACAATGGACGCTTCGGATTTGTGAAAGGACCTGATCTCAAAAGGATGGGTTTCACTGTCAGTTTGAGGAAGACAACCGACGAAAATGGCAACTTTTAACTGAGTGGCTAATCCTAAGATCAGGGCCGTTTGGATGGTCCTGATATGACCTACAAGTAATGTGGGGTCCATTTTACGGAGCAAGGATGGCCGTAGGTTAAGATGATTTCATTACAGGTGAGAACTCATCCGCCGTTTCAAGTTCTCCCCAAAAACTCGTCCACCAGGCGCTTCACTCATAAAACCTAACCTCAACGTCTCACAATGCTCCACCGAGTCTTCTAGAAGCCAAGGAACAGTGGAGATTGAGATTTTCTATATTTGGCAATATTCCTTCAGCCTTTCGCCGGGTAGGGATCCAAATCCGGGAATCATAGGGCTGACGCGGATTTTCTCCGCGTACGTGGTGCCCGTCCGACCGTTTCCAACGGTCGGATTGGTCGGAGTATGGTGTAGGTGGATAAAAGTTCCCCGTCAACAACACCTTCGTACGTCGTTTGTTTCGTTAACAGAGGTAGATTGAGTTGGTTTCAATCGCTAATCTGGTCATGGTTGAGGTCGGTGGGACCCAGGCTATCAGATGGACGGTGTGGATTTGGCTTCTGCATTCGGAAATCGTTCATTTGTACCGTCGAATGGACGGTCCTGTGGAAATGTCGCTGGGCGGGAGGAAGATTTGAATTTCCTTTGCAAATTTCGGGAATTCATCGGGTCAACAACAGTTTGACCCGATGGAGAGACTCGTGCACGGCGTGAGTGCACAATCTGTGTACACCCACATATTAAATTTGGGTCCCAAGATCTGATCTAAGCTAATCAGCGCCGCCCATTAGTCTTGAAAGGTCATTAGACACCTAAGTCTGGGGTTTTGGTTAGTTTTGATTACTTCGGATTGAGTTTTTGAGCTGACGGTTCCTTATATAGGGCTTGTGGATTTCCCCCAGCAGAGGACCGGCCCACTTTGGTTTATGTAAGCTATTGTACTTATAGATTTATGGGGCTTTGATTATTCTCAGTCAAACTATTATTTATTTATTTATTTTTAAAGTTTAAATTTTTTACAAGAATTTGAGGGTCGTTACATAATGCATAAGGAGTCAGCTAGGAGAACAATTACTTCTAATAACTTATAATCAAGGGAGCTTTGGGGAAACATCTTACTATATCTGAAGTTGGTACAATGTGGTGATAGACTCGATCTCGATCCCCTATTACACTTGATTGGGGATTTAGCTTGCTTAACTTCTTCAAATGTTACTGCCCAAATGAATCCAATATGATTAATTCTACTTCAACTCCATAAATCACTGAGTTAATAACCTATAACTCACTTAGGATAATGACTTGTATGAGAGTTTACCTAAGGGTCTGACTCGACTATGGAGTTGGAGGATCGGATACACTCCAAGGAAGGGTCACTGAATCGGTTTGGATTGGTGTTGCTCAACTGGCGACTGAGTCAACTCGACTGGGCTGAATTGGTATCCGATCAGCCTTCCTTCTCTCCTACTCTGCTTTCTCTCTTTCTCCCTTCCTTTCTACTCTCTTTCCTACTCCTCTGCTTTTTCTTTCATTTGTTGAAGGCTCGGCCACTCACCTGACTCAGCGTGCGACTCATCTGACTCACTGATTGCCTACTAACCTGCCAGCCATCCAGCTAACTTGCCAGCTATTTCTTTGTACTCTCCTTCCTCCTCTCTTCATTCCCCACGGAGTGCCTTCAACAACTCCAACCGATCTCGACCAGCAAGTCAGGAAGGTGACTCGCTCCTCGCACCGAGTCTACCCTGATCTCTCTCTCTCTCTCTCTCTCTCTCTCTCTCTCTCTCTCTCTCTCTCTCTCTCTCTCTCTCTCTCTCTCTCTCTCTCTCTCTCTCTCTCTCTCTCTCTCTCTCTCTCTCTCTCTTTCTTTGCTATTTTTGGGAAGTTTTCCCTAAAGGTTATGCTATATAGGAGGACTTAATCGATTCTAGAGTCTTCGAGAATAACTAATCGTTGTATTAATTAGTTATAACGATTTTAATGGAGCATAATTTGTTTGGCGTTAGCTTCTAATTAGATGACATGGTTTGAATCACTTGGTAACTATGGTCTTAAGGTGCTACTAGCCATCGAATGGACGTTTCAGATTTATGTTTGGGGTCCATTCCAAGGAGATGGGTTTTTCGGTTTGGACGGGAAAGATGACAAACTCGTTCATGGCGGTTCCTAATTGATGGTCTCATATCATGATCCAAGCCTTTTGGATGGATTGGATTGGTCCACTGATCATTGTGGGACCCACCTTTTGGAGAAACACCATCAAAATCTTTGGTTGTGCGCGAGATTTTCTTGCTTCGCATGGTATTTTCGAACCAACAAGATCTCGTATGGGATCTTCTAACCAACGCTATGATAGTTTCAAGAGGCCCTATATCCTACGTTTAAGATGTTCCGGAGGAGTCCTAGAGATTCGCCAATGGTTGGGATTGCATCAACGTCAAAATGATAAGATTCTTTCCACCTCTCTTTTTTAGACTGCGGAAACCCTAAAACAAGGTTGAAACGGAGGGGTGGGATGATTTGGAATAGAAGGTTGAGATGAGCGGAGCCAGACTGTCTCAGATTGTCAGGCTGGTAGCTTAACGAACTTGATTTCTGTATTGGGAATTGAGCCGCACGCATGTGTCAATTGCGACATAGTTCGTGTGCATGCACACGGGTTTCCATGTGTGGGATGGGTTAAGGTTTGGATTAATCCTTGTGCTCTCCACGATGGACGGTTTTGATCATCCGATCGATCCTTCAAGGTGGGGCCACAGATCATCCTAAACGGACGTTGTCCATTCAGTTGCTTGTGGGCCGGAGAAAAATTCGAAAGAAGGTCGTCAGACCTTGTCGATTGGGATGACCGGCCGGTTCGGTTCGGCACGCGTGCGCACTAGCTATGTACACACCACATAAAGTGGGGTCCACAGTGGTGATTTGGCAGATCAGGTCTGTCCATCAGATTTTGTGGGTCCTATTAGGACATCCGGCCAATGATGAGGCAAATCCAAGGTTTAGGTGGGCCATAGTCAATCAATTCGAGTTATCTTGTTGGTTCTTGTTAATTCGATGGTCGGATTGACCCCGAATTTGATTTCGAGTGGTTCCTAGGGCCACTAGTATATCGTAGTTGAAATTGTATAGTTGATTTTACAATTAGGTAATTCAATTTGTGATATTCAGGGATGGATCACCCAAATATCAACTGTGAGTCCAGGGAACGGTGGATCAAGTGACTTAAGTCCCGAAACTGATTTTTCACTGCTTAGTCAGCCTAACAGGATGTTGTCTGACATTCGGATTCTTTCCGAATCTAGCCATCAACACATCTAATGGTTCATCTTGAATAACAACGGATGGTAGCTTGATATATGGGTGGGGATTGCTTTCTACAGTCGAATCTAGACTAGAATGAACGTGACTTTCACTTAAGCTAGGTTTGTATTTATACTAAGTCAGGTTACACGGTAACACTCGAGTACTAGATAGTATGGAGTGCTACAATCTACCCCCTTTAAAGTGAATTTCGTCATAAATTCAACACTCCTGCCACTACTGTGAACACGAGTAACTATTTTACAGTATTCGTAATCCTACAGTACTTTCCCTTTGAAGCATATTTGTATGTACAACTGTATACGACTAATTATCAAAATCAGGGGATGTTACAATCTACCTGTAAGACCCGTATCCTAGATTGTACCGTTCCATAGACTTCCGCGGTCTTTCCGGTCAAATTTCGGCAACCTTCGACCCTTAACCGGCGTTGCGCGCGACCTTGATTCACACGTTGTTAATCTGATTCGACTCAACCCGAGACTTGTACCATTGCGACCGCACAGTCTCTGCGGTTCCGATACCGCGACTCGCGCGCCGAGGCGATACCCTGGTCAGGAGATGTGGGCCAACGTTCGGTGCGAGGAAAACGCCGCGCATTGAGAAACCCAAGAGAATCTCTACGAGATGTCACATCAATCATCCATCAATCAATTCCATCAAGGGTCAAGTACACATCACTTTTCACCCATTTCCAAGCAACCCCAAAGTCAAAAAGTCTCTTACAAGCCCATACTTTTCTTATATCAATGGCCACAAAAGTCAAAAAGTCTCTTACACCCATCAGTCACCCCATCCATCGCTCCATCAAACATCACCCATCTCTCTCTCCCTTTTACAAACCTCTCTCTCTTTTTCAAACTTCATTCCCAAGCAAGAGAGAAAATTTCACACGTCCAAGCCTCTCCCATATCTCAAAGAGAGCCACAAGTGTGGCCCACCTTTCCTACCCCTTCATCTTCCATCTCCACCATCCAAATCTCATCTCCTCCGTTGGAATCAAAGCTTAGAGCTATGGAAGCCTTCGGTGCAAGAAGAAGCCGGTGGGTGATCTTAGATAGTTGTTTTTCATTCATTTTGTTTGATTAAGGGTCTATATATGTGGGACCCACCTTGATATATGTTTGTATGAGGGGCCCATAGTGGCGGGGTCCCTCCATCCTCACCGATGTTTCTCTCTCTCTCTCTCTCTCTTGTGTATGATGGCTTGTGGTCCACCTTGAAGCAAGAGATTATCCACCTTGTCCACCCATCTAAATGGTGTGGCCCACTTGGATGGACCCCACCATGAGGTAGGCATTGTATCCAAGCCTCTTATAAGTGGGTCCCCTTTTAAATGTGTTATCCCCACACCATCCATCATTTGGTGGCCCACCTAAACAGGGCCCACCTCAGTGCATGTGTAACGTTTAGCCGTCCAGCGTCCAGGGACGCTGAACGTTACTGGGAAAACCCAAATATTAGTTTTTTTCCAAGCTTGTAAGGTGACCCACTCATATAGGCCCCACCTGGATGTATGTATTCAATCCACGCCGTCCATTTCTTTCACAAGACCATTTTAGGCGTTGAGCCAAAAAATGGGGCCAATCTGACCTTCAGGCGGGCCATAATAGAGCAAACAGTGTATCCTCCATTGAAATTCACCCCTGTTGTTTTGATGTTCCAAAATATAGGGAATATTGGGCTCATATAGCCTGTCTTGGGCCGTGGAATCCAACGGTCGGGGAGGATTTTGCTGAAGCGGACCCCACCTGTGAAAAACCATGGGAAGTCTTTTTTTAAAAAAATAAAAAATATAAAAATATAAAAGGATGCAGCAGCGCCTGCTGCTGTCAGATGGCGCAGGCGCTGCCTGCGCTGGCTATGGCGGACGGGCGGTTTGGCAGCCACCCACGGCTCTAGCCGTGGGCCCCACCATGATTCTTATTTGTCATCTAAACCGTTTATTGGGTGGGCCACCTCCTGAGGTGGGCCCCCTCCAAAGTTCAGACCGATTTGAGTCTCAGATGGCCCACACCAAAGGAAACAGTGTGAATTGAACTATCAGCCATTGAAACACTTTTTGGGCCCACAGAAGTTTCGGATCAAGTTGAAATTTGTTTTTACCCCTCATCTAAGTCTGCGTGACCTTATGAACGGTTTGGATGGGAAGTAAACATTATGGTGGGCCCCACGTGGGACCCACAGTGATATGTATTTTATTCCACCGTCCAGGCAAACGGTGGAGCCCTCCATGATGTTGTGTTTTATCCCCACCGTCTACCCTGGATGGTGGGACCCACCCCTGTGTGTATGTGTGTGTGAGTGGGTGCATGTGTGTGTGTGCGTGTGGGGGTGTGCGTGGGTGCGTGTGTGTGTGTGTGTGTGTGTATATATATATATATATATATATATATATATATATATATATATATTATTGTATATATATTTACTATTTATATGTTACTGTATATATATGTATATATTTATATATATAATATATTATATATATACAAATATATTATATTATATTATATTAGGTATATATACCGGATGGTGGGCTTTTATGGGCCTCACCATGCACGGGTTGCATCCAATCCGTCCAACCATCTTAGAAGCACATTTCTCTGGCATGAGCTAAAGATGAGCTAGATCCATAGTTCAAGTGGACCCCACCTTGGTATGTTATGAGGCCTATCTTGATTTATCTGTGGTAGTCCATTGAGGCCCACTTTGATGTGAATGTAAGGTCCATGTTATGGGGCCCATTCGATGTATTTATGGCCGTGGTTGAGGCCCGCTTTGATATATATATAAGGCCCATGTTACGAGGCCCATTTTGATGCATTCTAAGGCCCATGGGTTATGGCCCATTGCAATGTACATAGGGCCCGTTGGTGAGGCCCATTAATGCGACCCATTTGATGAATGTAAGGCCCATGTGATACGGCCCATTTGATGTATTTAAGGCCCAATGGGATGTACCTAAGGTCCATTGCAATGTGTGATCCCAACATGGGTTATGTAATGATGTTTACGACGGGCAATGCCTTGGGAGCAATGTTGGTTTGACGTCCACATTGCAAGTATAGTGTTGGTTAAATGTCCGCATTATGACTCTCCCTAGGACCATTGATAGGCCCATGCTGGCTGTGTGTAGGTCGTCTATGTCTAGGCCCATCTGCGTTGTAAGGATAGTTCACTACTTTATGATATGTTTAGTATAGTTCCATGGTTCATGATCATATGCATCATATGTATGCTTGATATGAGAAGTGACTGATCATAGCATATGCCTTCGGACAGATTGTTTAGGGGCTCTCGGATAGGCGGTGTTGCCCCACATGAACGCACGATACGCGCAGGATTGCTGCATGACTGGATAGTGTGATTCATGCATTCGCATTGTGTGATATGGCACTGTACGCCCTAGCGACACCAGGGCTGTAGCCTCCACAGGCATATCATGGTTGGCATGATTGGATACCGAAAATCTTGTTCTACATGGGGTGCTATAGATATCCCTGGGTGAAAGTTCCTAAACCCTTATGGTACCAAGAGGTTACTCCAACGTCTAGACCGAGTGGGTGCAGGAGCGTCGATTGTCGATTACCAGACGGCTGCACTTTCCACTGTGTTGTGGTCGGTTGGAAGGGGGTGCGGCCTTACCCGCCCGAGAGGAGGGGGCAATGCTAGGCTGAGTTTAACCAGCTCGTGGAATGGGTCCGCTATCGATGAGCCGTGTCCGATATTGGCAGGCGGGTAGTGAGGTCTCTTCTACTTACCTTATTGCACGCGATGGGGCGGCAATCTGGTTTAGAGTGTACTAGACCCCGGTGATATCCCAGATTTGAGCTGTATTGATATGTGGACTTAGATGAGGGTTTGTATGCTTGACTTGCATCTTGCATCGTATAGCCTTGGTATGGCTGACATCATTCATGCCTTGCATTGCATAGCCTTGGTACGACTAACGGTATTCATAGATTCACCAGCATGTTCTGCATTACTCTGATATTTTATAATTGCATTACTACCTTGCGCACATACTTTCACCACCCTCTAATGTTTCTATAAGCTTATGCACGACCGTTGCGTGCAGGTGACGTTGGACAGCAGCAGCGCTGAGGCAGGAGCGCAGAGCTGATCATTTTGAAGCTTTTTGTCTATCATCATTATATTTCCCTTTATGCTCATTGTACTTGTAAAGTTTTTTATCATAGTGAAAATGTATGAATGAGTAGTAGTTAGTAAATTGTAATGTATAGGGGTGATGAGATATGATTCTCAACTCCTTTAACTATGTGTATGATTTCCTTGAATAACTGTGTGATTAGGAATTGATTATGTACAAACTCATGCTTGTGTTATGCTTCATAACATGCTCAACTGCCATTATGATTTTATCTATGTAATGCATATGTTTAAATTCATATTTACGTTGTATGATCCGTCGTGGGTGATGGGGGAGTGGAGCAACGAGTGCGTGCAACAGCTCTGGCAGCCCTAAACGGATAATACCAGACCTTGATTGTATGAGTTGAATCTTGATCCATTACTGCTTTATCTATTTGCAATTGATTGTGTTTGGGGCTATGACTATAGTCTAGACAATCGGTACCAGAATTGAATTCGTGGCTGTGATTCATTTGCCACGTGAGATGTATTCGACGAACTCGAGTCGTACTTCGGTTGACGATAGTGGTTGGCCACGCGAAGTGCTTATGCACTTCATGTCGTTCAACTTGTTGTGCGCTCGAGCTAGCCGAGCTCGTCAAGTAACCCGATCGGTCTTATGTATGTTCACCATGTTTGGCCGCTACTGCTTGAACCTAGGGTACCAAACTTACAAGTGAAATCCCTTTTAACCATGGTACCTCGATCCGCTAAGACTCATGAGCCGGGCATGGTGGTATGGGACACCGTGGTCGAGCTGTCGGCCTATGCTGGGGCCACGTGCCTCCCCGTAGTGACCAGTGAGAAACCAGACTCGTGAGCCGATTATGGTGGTATGAGACACTATATTCGAGCTGTCGATACTTACGGCGAGAGCCGAGTACGGTGAGACCTGTACTCGTGCTGACGGGCGACGAGTCCTCCGTAGTGTCTTCGAGTATACTCTAAGGTCTGTGATTGGCGACGAGCCCTTCACAGCAACTAGAGCATGAGTTGAGCCGAGTACGGTGAGATCTGTATTCGAGCTGACGGCCAGTGATTGAGCCGAGTACGGTGAGACCTGTACTCAAGCTGACGGTCAGCAATTGAGCCGCATACGGTGAGATCTGTATCCGTGCTGATGGGTGACGAACCCTTTGTGATGCCTTCGCTATGCCTCTCAAACCATAATATCGTATGAGATTAACTAGGATTGACGACCCTATAATGGATCATGTTTGGGAATGATACAAGGGAGGTACCTTAGTTTCCCAATACTGCTGTTTGAAATGGACTAATAATAACTCAGTAATCATGCTCATCATCGCACCGCATGTGCCTAGTAGATGTGGAGCACTGAGGGAGGTATGCGTTCGCGAATGTAAGAGGATGTCGGATGAGGGTGGTTTGGCAAGGGCATACAGCATCATGTCATTTCATACTTGCATTTAATAATAGTAGTTAAACTTATTTGATTGTACTGCTTTATCATTACTGCTTGATTGAATTGATAACATGTTAACCTATGCTTTATTGTTCCACTGAGTTGATCACTCACTCCCACGTTATGGGATGGTGTTTGCAACACCAACCAGATTTGTTGAGTTTCAGGTGTTGGCGATGCTTATGAAGCAGAGCCGAACTACTACTATGATGTTGAGGAGGAGTTCTCCTACATGTAATCTCTGACAGGTCTATAAAGACCTGGTATTATATTGACGAGGCTACGGTACTTGGGATAGGAGACATTACATTTCCTCACATTTGGCATATTTTAAAACTGTACTTGTAATTATTTAACCTGGTAATGTTATCACACTCTGGAGACTCATCATAGTTTATATATTTTATCTATCTATCACAGTCTTCCGCTTGCAAATTTAACTGTCTCTGGAGTATGATATGTTGTTTTGGCTTAATCTCACTCATGTTCAATGCATGAATACAGTCAACATTCAATCATCATTCATTTTGTTGCATAAGCGATGTACTGGAACTCGGGAGTTAAGTTTATGCTCGACCCCCGATTTTCAGGGCGTTACATACCAAGAGGTTGCTCCAACATCTAGACCGAGTGGGTGCAGGAGCGCTGATTACCGATTACCAGACGGCTGCGCTTTCCACTGTGTCGTGGTCGGTTGGAAGGGGGTACGGCCTTACCCGCCCGAGAGGAGGGGGGCAATGCTAGGCTGAGTTTGACCAGCTCGAGGAATGGGTCCGCTATCGACGAGCTGTGTCCGATATTGGTAAGCGGGTAGTGAGGTCTCTTCCACTTACCTTATTGCGCGCGATGGGGCGGCAATCTGGTTTAGAGTGTACTATACCCCAGTGATATCCAAGATTTGAGCTGTATTGATATGTGGACTTAGATGAGGGTTTGTATGCTTGACTTGCATCTTGCATCGCATAGCCTTGGTATGGTTGACATCATTCATGCCTTGCATTGCATAGCCTTGGTACGGCTAACGGTATTCATGGATTTACCAGCATGTTCTGCATTACTTTGATATTTCATAATTGCATTACTACCTTGCACACACACTTTCACCACCCTCTAAGGTTTCTATAAGCTTATACACGACCGTTGTGTGCAGGTGACGTTGGACAGCAGCAGCGCTGAGGCATGAGTGCAGAGCTGATCATTTTGAAGCTTTTTGTCTATCATCATTGTATTTCCCTTTATGCTCATTGTACTTGTAAAGTTTTTGATCATAGTGGAAATGTGATGGAGTTTTTGGTTGTTGTTTGTGGGTTATGCCTTTGGTTATGCTTATTACGAACTAATCTGATGATGAAATCCTCCTTGTAGCATTCTAGGATCGGAACCTGGAGTATGGGTGCTGGGAACCGAGAACGGGGTTCTACGGAGGCTGTCGGCGCCGGATTCGGTGATCGAAAATTTTGTGAGCCCGGTTTCTGAGTTTGGGGCGTGACAGAAGTTGTTATCAGAGCATAACTCGGGAATAACTAAGAACAACGTTACATGTCTGCTATGAGTTTAGGATGTTTGAGTCCTTAGTTCGGATAGCTTACCGATCTTTATTATCGACCCTTAACATGCATACCTTCGAGAGTTTTCAAGTTGATAGGCGCCTTCGATCTTCCTATAGGACATGACGCGCCAGAGAGTGACCCGATCGACCCCTGCACCACCACCTGAGACTCCCGCACCACCGCCTGAGACTCCCGCACTACCACCGACGATCCCCCCTCCACCACCAAAGATTCCTACTGCCCAGCATATGGATGCAGTTCCTCTACTAGAGATTCCTACTGCCCAGCCTAGGGATGCAGCTCCTCCACCAGAGACCGGTGCGGACCCGACCGTATCCGTGAGTGCTTCTCAGTTACAGCAGATGTTGCAGGCTATGACGGCCGCACTTCAGGGACAGGGCAGACACCCTGTTGTTTCACCAGAGCAGGCCGAGCAGGATCGCTCGAGTGCCCTTCTTCGAGAGTTCCGACGGCTCGATCCCCCGCGTTTCCAGGGCGAGCCAGACCCGACGGTAGCTGAGAGATGGCGTGCCAATGTGGAGAAGATATTCGAGACGATGGGATGCACGACCGAGCGGCGAGTCCGATTAGCCGTATTTCTTCTCCATGGTGAGGCTGAGCATTGGTGGGCGTCAGTCTCCCTAGCAGCAGACACTGATTTTGTGTGGATATTGGAGGATTTTGTGGATCGGTTCGACCGACAGTATTTTCCTTATCACATCCGACGACAGCGAGTGTTGGAGTTCGAGGCCTTGGTGCAGGGTGATATGACAGTGGCTCAGTATGCCGCTCGTTCTGTAGCGTTGTCTAGATTTGCACCTTACTTAGTGGACGACGAGGAACGGAGAGCCCGCCGATTCGAGGACAGTTTGCGTTACGGTCTTCGAGGCCGAGTTATTGGGCATGAGCTTCCAACTTTTGATGGAGTGGTACGGAAGGCCCAGATTTATGAGGCTGAGTGGGCCGGTTCTCAGTCCGATCGCGGTCAGAGGAGAGACCGGAAGAGGCCCGCTCCTTCCAATGATTCCCAGCAGCATCGACCACAGCAGCAGAGGCGCACAGGTTGCCCAGCCTTCCGAGCGCCAGCAACACCTCCAGCACCACCTCCGAGGCAATTTACCGGCGCCTGTTTTAGGTGCGGTGCGATGGGGCACCGTATGTGGGAGTGTCCTCGCCCCCAGCAGTAGCAATAGCCAAGAGGTCCACAGCAGCCTCCACCGCAGCAGCAGCAGAGACCTCCACCCCAACAGCAGCAGAGACCTGCACAGCAGCAGCGACACCAGCCCCCACCACTGAGGCCACCTCAGCAGCAGCATCAGCACCAGCCTCCGAGACCGCCGCAACAGAGGCAGCAGTTTCGACCGCCTCAGCGACCACAGCAGCAGCAGCAGCATGTTCAGAGGGGACAGACACCTCCCCAGTCGGCTCAGGCTAGGTTCTACGCGGCTCAGCAGGATCCGCAGTCATCTAGAGGGGTTGTCGAGGGTATGATTTTAGTCTCTGCATGCGCTGCACGTGTGTTGTTTGATTATGGTGCATCGCATTCTTTTGTGGCTGAGAGTTTCTGCCGATCGACTGGCCTACCGTTGGAATTTACTCGTGAGAGTCTGTCAGTATCGACTCCCTTGGGGAAGACTGCAATGTTGGGTCGATTTTGCTAGTCTTGCCCCGTTCTAGTCGGGGGTACCTTTTTGCCTGCCATCTATTTGCATTACCGATGTCCGAGTTCGATGTCATCCTGGGCATGGATTGGCTTGCCGAGTACCACGCCATCTTGGACTGCTTCGCGAGGACCGTCACATTCGATATACCAGGCTTGCCGCAGTTTCAGTTCATTGCAGAGTCCCGAGGAGAGCCGTTGTCTTGCTTGATGTCCTGCGCCATTGAGGAGCCTGTTGCCGCTTGTATTGATCAGCTACCGATCGTTTGCGATTTTTTTGATGTGTTTTAGGAGATTCCGGGATTACTGCCTCGCCGACTCACCGAGTTTCAGATTGATCTCGTGCCCAGTACCGCGCCTATTTCAAAGGTCCCGTATCGTATGGCACCGTTGGAGTTGCGGGAACTGCAAAAGCAGTTGGACGAGTTGCGTGAGTTGGGCTTTATCCGTCCAAGCAGTTCACCGTGGGGAGTGCCGGTACTCTTCGTGAAGAAGAAGGATCGTTGAGGCTCTACGTAGACTACCGCGAGCTCAACAAGGTTACGATCAAGAACAAGTATCCGCTCCCAATGATTGATGATTTGTTTGATTAGCTGCAGGGTGCACAGTTCTTTTCGAAGATTGACTTGCGTTCCGGCTATCATCAGATTCGGGTCCGAGAGGAGGACATTTTGAAGACGGCTTTCAGAACGCGCTACGGTCATTTTGAGTTCCAGGTCATGTCCTTCGGACTGACCAATGCGCCGGCGGTATTCATGCAGTTGATGAACGAGGTCTTCCGGCCTTATCTTGATCAGTTTATTGTAGTATTCATCGATGACATTCTGATCTATTCGAGGACCCGTGAGGAGCATGAGCAGCATCTGAAGGTTACGTTGCAGACCCTCCGCGCACACCAGCTGTATGCGAAGCTGGAGAAGTGCGAGTTCTGGCAGGAGGTGAAATTCCTCGGTCACGTGGTGACAAGGGAGGGTGTCTCAGTGGACCCCTCGAAGGTTGAGGCAATGTGTCAGTGGGGCCAGCCCACGACCGCGTCCGAGATCCGCAGTTTCCTTGGTTTGGCGGGCTACTACCGGCGTTTTATTGAGGGCTTCTCCCGTATTGCAGCCCCGCTGACCAGTTGACTCGAAAGGCTGCAGAGTTTATTTGGAGTGACGCCTGTGAGCAAGCATTTATGGAGTTGAAGGACCGTCTGACGTCCGCTCCTGTCCTCACTCTTTCCTCTGGGAGTAACGGATTTATTGTATTCACCGATGACTCGCATATTGGTTTGGGGGCTGTCCTGATGCAGTACGGGAGACCAGTGGCCTTCGCGTCTAGCCAGCTCAAGATCCATGAGCTGAACTACCACACGCATGATTTGGAGCTGGCTGCACTGAAGGTGTGGAGGCACTATCTCTATGGGGTTAGGTTCGAGCTCTTCTCCGACCACAAGAGCTTGAAGTACCTCTTCTCGCGGTCTGAGTTGAACATGAGGCAGATGCGCTGGATGGAGCTCCTGAAGGACTATGACTTTGATCTTCAGTACCACACGGGCAAGGCGAACGTGGTGGCGGATGCCCTTAACCGTCAGCCACGAGGCTTGGTGGCACATATAATGATTCAGGAGTGGCGGATGCTTGAGGATGTGGCAGTGTATGATTTTGAGTTCGGGTTGCAGTCTTCTATCGTGCAGTTATCGAGCCTGTCGATTCAACCCTCTCTTGTCGCAAGGGTGATCGAGGCTCATCAGGCTGATGAGTCGTTGCAGAGTTATATAGCGGAGGCAGCATCCTAGAGTCAGGAAGATTGGCAGATTGGTATAGATGGTGGACTTCGCTTCAGAGGCCGATTATGTGTCCCAGATATTCCTGAGTTACGCAGAGATCTTATGACCGAGGCGCATCGATCGCGATTTTCTATCCATCCTGGCTCGACGAAGATGCACCGTGATATGAGGCGACAATATTTTTGGGTAGGGATGAAGTGCCAGATCGCTAGTTTTGTGGCCGAGTGTGACATATGCCAGCGTGTCAAGGCCGATCATCGGATACCCCCTGGTCTATTGCAGCCGTTGAGTATTCCGATGTGGAAGTGTGAGCACGTGTCGACAGATTTCATTATGGGCTTGTCGAGGACTCAGCGCGGTCATGACGCCATTTGGGTTGTTGTGGATCGTCTGACAAAGTCGGCACATTTTCTCGCAATGCGTGCGACTTGGTCTATGGACCGACTTGCGAGATTATTCCTCGTGGAGGTTGTGAGACTGTATGGCGTTCCAGTCTCGATCGTTTCTGACTGAGATTCGAGGTTTCTGTCTCAGTTTTGGGGGAGCTTCCAGAGAGCGATGGGGACTGATTTACAGCTCAGCACCGCGTACCATCTGCAGACCGATGGCTAGACCGAGAGGGTCAACTAGATTCTTGAGGATATGCTTCGGGCCTGCGCGATTGATTTCGAGGGTAGCCGGGATGAGCATCTGCGATTGGCTGAGTTTGCATACAATAACAGCTATCAGGCGACCATCAGCATGGCTCCTTTTGAGGTACTATATAGCCAACCATGCAGATCACCGAGTTGTTGGATCGAGGTTGGAGAGCGCCGTCTCCTAGGTCCCGAGCTTGTGCAGGAGACGTCAGAGGCTATCGATATCATCAGGCAGAGGATGCGCACAGCTCAGAGCCTGCAGAAGAGTTTTGCTGATCGTTGGCGTCGTCCCTTAGAGTTTCATGTAGGGGACCATGTGTATCTCAAGGTCTCGTCCATGAAGGGCGTAGTTCGTTTTAGAGCGAAGGGCAAACTTGCCCCGAGATTCATAGGACCTTTTGAGATCACTAGGAGCGTTGGCGCCGTAGCCTATTGGCTTGCCTTGTCATCTCAGTTGTCTGGCATCCACAACGTTTTTCATGTCTCTATGTTGAGGAAGTGTGGGTCAGACATCGTTCCTGTTATTGATTGGCAGCCGTTAGAGGTTCGTGAGGTCGCTTCCTATATTGAGCAGCCTGTTCGTATCCTGGATCGGAAGGAGCAGGTCCTCCGGACCAAGGTCATTCCGTTGGTGAAGGTTCAGTGGGGTCACCATTCTGTTGAAGAGGCTTCGTGGGAGCGCGAGGCCGAGATTCGAGAGCGTTATCCCCATCTCTTTGATGACTGATTATGTGTTGTATTTTGTATGTCATCCTTGGTTTTATATGATGATGTTATGTTCCTTCTCCCTGATGAGTTATATCTAGTTGCGATGATTGTGTAAATTTTGAGGATGAAATTTTTATTAGGAGGGGAGAGCTGTAAGACCCGTATCCTAGATCGTACCGTTCCATAGACTTCCGTGGTCTTTCCGGTCAAATTCCGGCAACCTTCGACCCTTAACCGACGTTGCGCGCGACCTTGATTCACACGTCGTTAATCTGATTCGACTCAACCTGAGACTTGTACCATTGCGACCGCACAGTCTCTGCGGTTCCGATGCCGCGACTCGCGCGCCGAGGCGATATCCTGGTCAGGAGATGTGGGCCAACGTTCGGTGCGAGGAAAATGCCGCGCGATGCGAAACCCAAGAGAATCTCTACGAGATGTCACATCAATCATCCATCAATCAATCCCATCAAGGGTCAAGTACACATCACTTTTCACCCATTTCCAAGCAACCATAAAGTCAAAAAGTCTCTTACAAGCCCATACTTTTCTTACACAAATGGCCACAAAAGTCAAAAAGTCTCTTACACCCATCACTCACCCCATCTATCACTCCATCAAACATCACCCATCTCTCTCTCCCTTTTACAAACCTCTCTCTTTTTCAAACTTCATTCCCAAGCAAGAGAGAAAATTTCACACGTCCAAGCCTCTCCCATATCTCCAAGAGAGCCACAAGTGTGGCCCACCTTTCCTACCCCTTCATCTTCCATCTCCACCATCCAAATCTCATCTCCTCCGTTAGAATCAAAGCTTAGGAGCTACGGAAGCCTTCAGTGCAAGAAGAAGTCGGTGGGTGATCTTAGATAGTTGTTTTTCATTCATTTTGTTTGATTAAGGGTCCATATATGTGGGACCCACCTTGATGTATGTTTGTATGAGGGGCCCATAGTGGCGGGGTCCCTCCATCCTCACCGATGTTTCTCTCTCTCTCTCTCTCTCTTGTGTATGATGGCTTGTGGCCCACCTTGAAGCAAGAGATTATCCACCTTGTCCACCCATCCAAATGGTGTGGCCCACTTGGATGGACCCCACCATGAGGTAGGCATTGTATCCAAGCCTCTTATAAGTGGGGCCCCTTTTAAATGTGTTATCCCCACACCATCCATCATTTGGTGGCCCACCTAAACAGGGCCCACCTCAGTGCATGTGTAACGGCTAGCCGTCCAGCGTCTAGGGATGCTGGACGTTACTAGGAAAACCCAAATATTAGCTTTTTTCCAAGCTTGTAAGGTGACCCACTCATATAGGCTCCACCTGGATGTATGTATTCAATCCACACCGTCCATTTCTTTCACAAGACCATTTTAGGCGTTGAGCCGAAAAATGGGGCCAATCTGACCTTCAGGCGGGCCATAACAGAGCAAACAGTGTATCCTCCATTGAAATTCACCCCTGTTGTTTTGATGTTTTAAAATATAGGGAATATTGGGCTCATATAGCCTGTCTTGGGCCGTGGAATCCAACGGTCGGGGAGGATTTTGCTGAAGCGGACCCCACCTGTGAAAAACCACAGGAAGTCTTTTAAAAAAAAAATAAAAAATATAAAAATATAAAAGGATGCAGCAGCGCCTGTTGCTGTCAGATGGCGCAGGCGCTGCCTGCGCTGGGTGTGGCGGACGGGCGGTTTGGCATCCACCCACGGCTCCAGCCGTGGGCCCCACCATGATTCTTATTTGTCATCTAAACCGTTTATTGGGTGGGCCACCTCCTGAGGTGGGCCCCCTCCAAAGTTCAGACCGATCTGAGTCTCAGATGGCCCACACCAAAGGAAACAGTGTGAATTGAACTGTCAGCCATTGAAACACTTTTTGGGCCCACAGAAGTTTCGGATCAAGTTGAAATTTGTTTTTACCCCTCATTTAGGTCTGCGTGACCTTATGAACGGGTTAGATGAGAAGTAAACATTATGGTGGGCCCCACGTGGGACCCATAGTGATATGTATTTTATTCCACCGTCCAGGCGGACGGTGGAGCCCTTCATGATGTTGTGTTTTATCCCCACAGTCCACCCTGGACGGTGGGACCCACCCCTGTGTGTACGTGTGTGTGAGTGGGTGCTTGTGTGTGCGTGTGGGGGTGTGTGTGGGTGCGTGTGTGTGTGTATATATATATATATATTATTGTATATATATTTACTATTTATATATTACTGTATATATATATATGTATATATATTATTGTATATATTTATATATATATATATAATATTATATATATACAAATATATTATATTATATTAGGTAATATACCGGATGGTGGGCTTTTATGGGCCTCACCATGATGCACGGGTTGCATCCAATCCGTCCAACCATCTTAGAAGCACATTTCTCTGGCATGAGCTAAAGATGAGCTAGATCCATAGTTCAAGTGGACCCCACCTTGGTATGTTATGAGGCCCATCTTGATTTATCTGTGGTAGTCCATTGAGGCCCACTTTGATGTGGATGTAAGGCCCATGTTATGGGGCCCATTCGATGTATTTATGGCCGTGGTTGAGGCCCACTTTGATATATATATATATATATATATATATATATATATATATATATATATATATATATATATATATATATATATATATATATATATATATATATATATATATATATATATATAAGGCCCATGTTACGAGACCCATTTTGATGCATTCTAAGGCCCATGGGTTATGGCCCATTGCAATGTACATAAGGCCCGTTGTGAGGCCCATTAATGCGACCCATTTGATGAATGTAAGGCCTATGTGATACGGCCCATTTGATGTATTTAAGGCCCAATGGGATGTACCTAAGGTCCATTGCAATGTGTGATCCCAACATGGGTTATGTAATGATGTTTACGACGGGCAATGCCTTGGGAGCAATATTGGTTTGATGTTCACATTGTAAGTATAGTGTTGGTTAAATGTCCGCATTATGACTCTCCCTAGGGTCATTGTTAGGCCCGTGCTGGCTGTGTATAGGTCGTCTATGTCTAGGCCCATCTGCATTGTAAGGATAGTTCACTACTTTATGATATGTTTAGTATAGTTCCATGGTTCATGATCATACGCATCATATGTATGCTTGATATGAGAAGTGACTGATCATAGCATATGCCTTCGGACAGATTGTTTAGGGGCTCTTGGATATGCGGTGTTGCCCCACATGAGCGCACGATACGCGCAGGATTGTTGCATGACTGGATAGTGTGATTTATGCATTCGCATTGTGTGATATGGCACTGTATGCTCTAGCGACACCAGGGCTGTAGCCTCCACAGGCATATCGTGGTTGGCAGGATTGGATACCGAAAATCTTGTTCTACATGTGGTGCTATAAATATCCTTGGGTGAAAGTCCCTAAACCCTTATGGTACCATGTAACATCCCAAATTTTTGTCAACCTGGGATTAGACGTCCTTAGGCGATGGGTCGATCCTAACACCTTATTAACTTGTCAGAACTGAATCCCACAGTCTAAAATCGTTCCTTAACCCATTTTCTTCACAAATTCCACCCTTCACCACCTTTTTCTTTAAAATTTTCAAAGTACTTTCACCCTAGACACTATCTTAAACTAGCTAAGTAGTATATCTTGGATCACTTTATATACAAACTACAAAGGCCCAGGTACCACCTCAGACAGAAATCATACAGGACTATATCCTTTAGAAATTAGGCGAGAATTAGCTAGTGCTAAACTAGAGTGCCTGTAAAATTAGCACCAATCGCTTTAAATACGATCTGCAAGACCCAAAACTTGTAGAATCATTGACGCTAGGTTACCCTAAAACTTAGGATCAATCTCATTACCCGGCTGCTCACGGGATCATCTCGAAACTCCGTATCAGATCTGGACCGCACGTCGGAAGTCCGATTAATACGAAGTTAAGGACTTAGGACCGCCTCGCTGGGCTTGACAACCATCTCGAAAATCAAATCCAGATAATGTCCCAGCGCTATTCGCTTGAGCTCGGAGTGAAGAGTGTGAGAAATGTGAAATTAATTCAAAATAAAATATCTTGAATAGTAATCTGGCACCTCTCACTTGCGGATCAGTATGAAGCAACCAGACCGTCAGAATCAGACCAAATTACACCCTTGGATCAGGATAAATTTCATACACATTTACATGTACTCGGAATCTCCGATCGAGATCCGCTGACTGTTGAACTGAAACTGGTCTGCCACGCGTGATCTGGAAATTCCACTGAAACGAAAACTTAATAGAATGTAGATCCAGCGTTAGTGAGCTTAAGTCCGACCTTTGGCTCAAGGATGCCCGCCAGAAACCCTCTTTTGAGCTGAAACAATGCCGATTTGATTATAATGTAAGTATACTTTGAACATAAGTCTATTTTGGTGAATTTTTAGGCTATATAAGGACCTTAAACCCTCTCTCATGGCAGTCATACGAATTTGAGATTGAGAGAGAGAAAAGAGAGAGAAAAGAGAGAGAAAGTGTGGGAGCAGTGGGATAATCTCCCTGCCACTCTTCCCCGCCGCTATTTGGGCTCCACCGCCTGATTCTCATCGCTTTCCCGGCGTTTCCGGTATCATTTCTAGGTAAGGAACCCTAACCCTAATCTGTTTTGGGGTTTAGACAGTTGTAGGTTGTGAAATAGCTAACCTATTTCATTCTATAGGTTGCCAAACTGCCGAATATGGAAGCTTAGCAAACCTATCGACTCCGTTACGATTCTACGACAAAAGGTGCGGACTTTAGGTGTATAGGTTATAGTTTTCAACGCTTTCAATGTCAGATAATGTTAGATTCATGATCTGCATACAATTGCACATGTACAAAGTGCTGTCTGTTTTCCGTTTCGATTAAAGATGAAAAATATGGAATTCTACATACTCTAGGTATTTGTAGAAAGTACGGTATACGAATATTTTTTGGAAATGTGTTTAACATGTTTATTTGTTATATGGATATACGATATATGGATAAAATACTTATTTGGCAAAAGGATTCGCCTAAATACATGTTTTACTTATATACACTAAGTATGTTGAAATTGCGTATTCTAGAAAATACTGTATACGTATAAATTTTGGAGATGTATTTATCATGATTATTTGTTGTAGTAATATATTATACATGGATAAAATACTCGCTTGGCCAAAGGATAGCCCTAATACATGTTTTGCTAACATACACCATGTATGTTGTAATAGTGTATTCTAAGTGTTTGTGAAAATGACTGAATGAGTTGGAATTCTCATTCGAGCCCGCCATGACTAACTGTCATGGATATATGATTGTTGTATTGGTGAGACCCCTTTGACGAAAGGATTTGCCCTAAATCACGCCACGGCCAATATACACTATATATGTTAAAATGTGTGGCCCAAGTGTTTGTGGAAATGACTGAATGAATATGGAACTTGGATTCTTGTTTGCCATGACTATCCGTCGTGGGTGTATGCGTGTTATAATTGGGGCAACTCCCTAGTGAAAGGATTTGGCTTAATGCCTATGTGATCAACATATGTCATGTATGTTGATGTATGTATTCTAAAGCGTTTGTTGAAATGTATGAATGAGTAGTAGTTAGTAAATTGTAATGTATAGGGGTGATGAGATATGATTCTCAACTCCTTTAACTATGTGTATGATTTCCTTGAATAACTGTGTGATTAGGAATTGATTATGTACAAACTCATGCTTGTGTTATGCTTCATAACATGCTCAACTGCCATTATGATTTTATCTATGTAATGCATATGTTTAAATTCATATTTACGTTGTATGATCCGTCGTGGGTGATGGGGGAGTGGAGCAACGAGTGCGTGCAACAGCTCTGGCAGCCCTAAACGGATAATACCAGACCTTGATTGTATGAGTTGAATCTTGATCCATTACTGCTTTATCTATTTGCAATTGATTGTGTTTGGGGCTATGACTATAGTCTAGACAATCGGTACCAGAATTGAATTCGTGGCTGTGATTCATTTGCCACGTGAGATGTATTCGACGAACTCGAGTCATACTTCGGTTGACGATAGTGGTTGGCCACGCGAAGTGCTTATGCACTTCATGTCGTTCAACTTGTTGTGCGCTCGAGCTAGCCGAGCTCGTCAAGTAACCCGATCGGTCTTATGTATGTTCACCATGTTTGGCCGCTACTGCTTGAACCTAGGGTACCAAACTTACAAGTGAAATCCCTTTTAACCATGGTACCTCGATCCGCTAAGACTCATGAGCCGGGCATGGTGGTATGGGACACCGTGGTCGAGCTGTCGGCCTATGCTGGGGCCACGTGCCTCCCCGTAGTGACCAGTGAGAAACCAGACTCGTGAGCCGATTATGGTGGTATGAGACACTATATTCGAGCTGTCGATACTTACGGCGAGAGCCGAGTACGGTGAGACCTGTACTCGTGCTGACGGGCGACGAGTCCTCCGTAGTGTCTTCGAGTATACTCTAAGGTCTGTGATTGGCGACGAGCCCTTCACAGCAACTAGAGCATGAGTTGAGCCGAGTACGGTGAGATCTGTATTCGAGCTGACGGCCAGTGATTGAGCCGAGTACGGTGAGACCTGTACTCAAGCTGACGGTCAGCAATTGAGCCGCATACGGTGAGATCTGTATCCGTGCTGATGGGTGACGAACCCTTTGTGATGCCTTCGCTATGCCTCTCAAACCATAATATCGTATGAGATTAACTAGGATTGACGACCCTATAATGGATCATGTTTGGGAATGATACAAGGGAGGTACCTTAGTTTCCCAATACTGCTGTTTGAAATGGACTAATAATAACTCAGTAATCATGCTCATCATCGCACCGCATGTGCCTAGTAGATGTGGAGCACTGAGGGAGGTATGCGTTCGCGAATGTAAGAGGATGTCGGATGAGGGTGGTTTGGCAAGGGCATACAGCATCATGTCATTTCATACTTGCATTTAATAATAGTAGTTAAACTTATTTGATTGTACTGCTTTATCATTACTGCTTGATTGAATTGATAACATGTTAACCTATGCTTTATTGTTCCACTGAGTTGATCACTCACTCCCACGTTATGGGATGGTGTTTGCAACACCAACCAGATTTGTTGAGTTTCAGGTGTTGGCGATGCTTATGAAGCAGAGCCGAACTACTACTATGATGTTGAGGAGGAGTTCTCCTACATGTAATCTCTGACAGGTCTATAAAGACCTGGTATTATATTGACGGGGCTACGGTACTTGGGATAGGAGACATTACATTTCCTCACATTTGGCATATTTTAAAACTGTACTTGTAATTATTTAACCTGGTAATGTTATCACACTCTGGAGACTCATCATAGTTTATATATTTTATCTATCTATCACAGTCTTCCGCTTGCAAATTTAACTGTCTCTGGAGTATGATATGTTGTTTTGGCTTAATCTCACTCATGTTCAATGCATGAATACAGTCAACATTCAATCATCATTCATTTTGTTGCATAAGCGATGTACTGGAACTCGGGAGTTAAGTTTATGCTCGACCCCCGATTTTCAGGGCGTTACATACCAAGAGGTTGCTCCAACATCTAGACCGAGTGGGTGCAGGAGCGCTGATTACCGATTACCAGACGGCTGCGCTTTCCACTGTGTCGTGGTCGGTTGGAAGGGGGTACGGCCTTACCCGCCCGAGAGGAGGGGGCAATGCTAGGCTGAGTTTGACCAGCTCGAGGAATGGGTCCGCTATCGACGAGCTGTGTCCGATATTGGTAAGCGGGTAGTGAGGTCTCTTCCACTTACCTTATTGCGCGCGATGGGGCGGCAATCTGGTTTAGAGTGTACTATACCCCAATGATATCCAAGATTTGAGCTGTATTGATATGTGGACTTAGATGAGGGTTTGTATGCTTGACTTGCATCTTGCATCGCATAGCCTTGGTATGGCTGACATCATTCATGCCTTGCATTGCATAGCCTTGGTACGGCTAACGGTATTCATGGATTTACCAGCATGTTCTGCATTACTTTGATATTTCATAATTGCATTACTACCTTGCACACACACTTTCACCACCCTCTAAGGTTTCTATAAGCTTATACACGACCGTTGTGTGCAGGTGACGTTGGACAGCAGCAGCGCTGAGGCATGAGTGCAGAGCTGATCATTTTGAAGCTTTTTGTCTATCATCATTGTATTTCCCTTTATGCTCATTGTACTTGTAAAGTTTTTGATCATAGTGGAAATGTGATGGAGTTTTTGGTTGTTGTTTGTGGGTTATGCCTTTGGTTATGCTTATTACGAACTAATCTGATGATGAAATCCTCCTTGTAGCATTCCAGGATCGGAACCTGGCGTATGGGCGCTGGGAGCCGAGAATGGGGTTCTACGGAGGCTGTCGGCGCCGGATTCGGCGATCGGGAATTTTGTGAGCCCGGTTTCCGAGTTTGGGGCGTGACACTACCCCCCTTAAAGAAGAATCTCGCCCTCGAGATTCGATAGTGCACATCCAAACATCCTATGGCATTTATTAGGAATAGTAACCCATTTAGGCGACAACTAATAATAATAATAATATTATCTTTAAAAAAAAAACTTTTGTGATAGTTCCCCACTAACTAAAGTACATTACAACTTTCTATTTTTCAGTGTTCGACTAACACAAACAGATGGTTGTAGTAGGTTTGATCCCGATATGCTGATCCTCTGCATATGCAGAACATGGGAATTACTGGCATTATTTTCTAATCCTGGTAAATCTCAATCTTTTGCTTAATCAGGGCACTGAGACCATTGAGATTTGTTAGGATTTAGAATTTGGATCAAACTGCTTATACTTTGCTTAAACATGATTCCATCAATCCATGATCCCAAACATTCTAGATTATTGGGAATTATCATATAATTTTCTATTCTTGTAGTAAGAGTGCCTGAAATCTATAGGAAGCAGCTCAAATGAGCGTCATGCTTGCACTGCATACTCTGATCATCTAAACACTATACAAAAATTTCATGACCAAGATTTCTACATGAAATCTGTGTTTAAAATTGCTAAATGTAATGCCCTGAATTTCGAGGGTCGAGCAAAGCTTTACTCTCGAGATCCAGCACATCACTTATGCAATATGGATAATGATGTTTAGATTTCGCCCATATTAACGAGTTAAATATGAATGGGATTATACTAAAACAGCATATCATACTCCGGATATAATTAAATTAAGCAAGCGAAAGTCTAAAACATATATATTTAAGCATATAAGTATTTCACAACCTCCAAAGTATGAGTATGTAACCGGGCTGAATATATATACATGTATTGGTTCAAAATAAACAAAATGCAAAAAAGTAGATGTGTCCAACTAAGCCAAATATCCTTGTAGTCCCTATGCATCGCACCAGGTCTATATCGACCCGCCCAAGAGCTGAAAGTAGGAGAACTCCTCCTCCTCATCCATAAAGTCCCGCTCCGTCGCATAGACTTCACCAGCACCTACATCTAAACAAGAGTCTGGTTGGTGTTTTAAAACACCATCCGAGAGTGGGAATGAGTGGCCAACTCAATGGTATTATAAGGTAAAAATTAACATGTTATCAAGTCAATCAAGCAGTAATGATAAAGCAACATAACAATCACTTCTTAGCTACTCTTGTTAATGTAGGAATGGAGTGCAAGTAATGATGTATGCCCTCACATCAAAGCTCCCTCACAAGTGACTCCGATAACCTATTTCGAATATGACAGCACTCCTTCAAAACAGCGCAACTTCCTCGCCTTTAAAGCACATCCTAAATAATGCAATCGATGCATGGTCGTGTTAGCCGAGTACTTAATTAAGCTTATTCATACAACAGGTTTGGGAAGCTAGGGTACCTTCCTCTATATCATTGACCCAAACCAAAGGATCCATCTAGGGTCATCAATCCTAATTAAGCCATATGATAGGAAAGTTGTAGGGCATCACTCCTAATGAAAAGCAGTCGATAGACAAATTCAAAAGTTTATACTCATGGTCACTACGGGGAGACTCGTCACCGCAGCATAGGCCGACAGCACGAACACGGTGTCCCATACCACCATGCTCGACTTACGAGTCTAAGTTGCTCACTGGTCACTACGGGGAGGCTCGTCACCCCAACGTAGGCCGACAGTTCGAACACGGTGTCCCATACCACCATGCCCGGCTCATGAGTCTTAGCGGATCGTGGTACCATGGTTAAAGTGGACCTTTACATTGGTGAGAGGTACCTTAGATTTAAGCAGTAGTATCCATACATGGTAAACACACAATAGGCCAATCGTTTTGTTACGCAAGTTCGATTGGTACGGGTACACGTTGACTTAATCGACATGAAGTGCATAAGCACCCCTCGTGGCCTAACCACTGTCAACAATCGTCGTGCTACCCGGATTCATCGAATCTACCTAATGTGGGGAGACTAATTCGGCCACCCGAAGAGGGACTGTTACCGATTCCATGGGCTGTGTTGAGCCCCAATCTTACTCGGATGCAGTAAATAAACATATGTGATAATCATTTCAGCATTTGACGAACAATCCAAATAAATTCCTCATTTGAGCATTTCATTGAACACATTGATCATGTTACCAAACACTTGCATTTTATCCATGAATTGCGTAGAGGCAAATATGATTACATGAAAGAAACTATACATATGTATAAGGAAATTAAGAATCCTATCTTAATACTCGTAATAAATACAAATCATCAACAATTTCTCATGCGGGCAATTCATTAAACACTTAGACTACACTTCACCAAATACATAGACTAGGTTAGTTACAACATACGTTTTAGCAATTCCTTAAACGGAGAGATCAACGTGCATATGACAATAATTAATCCTAGATCAGTAATCATGGCAAGCACAAATCATATTCTCATGCTCAATCAAACATTTCAACAAACACATGGAATGCATCTTTTACTTATCACAGTTCATGTGTACATTTCATACAGGAATCGGCGTATCTAGGACCATACGGCAACAATCAAGTCAGACATAAATTATTAGCTGACATTGAAAGCATTGATAACCATAACTAAAACGTTTATAGTCCGCACCTTTCGTCGGAATACATGATTCGGACTCGGTTCAAACTCTACATTGTTGAAAATAGAACGTCGGGCACCTAAATGACGTAATAGGTTAGCTAGTTTGACGAACAATCAACTTGGATCTCTACAACGACAGTAGGGTTAGGTTTTCTTACCCAAATCATAACCGAAAGAGATTCGGTAGCGTGACGAGGAGGCAATTCGGTGTGTGGGATCGTGGGAGAGGATCCCTGCAACGATCTACCAAGATCTCTCTTCTCTCTTTCTTCTTTTCTCTTCTTTTTTATCTCTCTCCCTTAGGGTTTTGAAGAAATTCGTATATGGGAGAGGTGGGGTGATATCAGGGCTATTTATAAGCCCATAAGTGATGCAAATGGCCCCAGGGCCACTTTATACATAGGTTATACCCTTTGGGCAGCTATTTTTGACAAACAAGGCTCATAGGGGGGCCCACTACTCACCTACGTCATAGGGTACGTTCCCTGACAGTGGATTTATGTCAGGACGTGATTTCGGTGCGATCGGATAAGTCGATCGGCCATGGAGGACCTGCGTCAGATCAACGGTCATACTTACTCAATCGGGGCCGCAGTTATACGGATATGTGCAGGAAAATTTCCTTTCCCCATGGGTGAAGTTTGGTAAAAAACTGACAGTCTGAAATCCTCAATTTCGCATAAGAGTGAATGGCCCAATTCACTTAAATTTCATCTCATTTTCTAAATATATTAGCGTTTCTCACACACTTCACTCAGGGCTCAAGTTGTGCGTTTCTGGACACAATCTGGGCTCGATTCCCGAGATGGTTGTCAAGCCCAGTAGGACGAAAATAATCTTATAGTTTCACGGTCATCGGACCCTCGACGTGTGGTCTAAGTCCGATACGGAGTTTCAATGTACTCCTAAGAGCGACAGGCTCTTGGGATTTTTCCTAGGTCTTATAACGTCTCAGAAAAATCCATACAAAGAGCCGAGGACCACCTCAAGTAGAAATTCTTAAGGACTGAATTTTGTGGAAATTAGACGAAAACTAATTAAGTATTAAACTAAATAATTGGTGGAATTAGCTCGACCCACTATCTATACGAATGGCAAGACCCAAAACCATTAAAATCACTAACTCCACATTACTTAAAAACCTAGGAGAAATCTCAAAACCCGGGAGCACCTTGAAACTTCGTATCGGACCTGGACCGCACGTTGAAAGTCCGATGACCGCGAAACTATAGGGTTATGACAGTCTTATTGGGCTTGACAACTATCGTGAGAATCGAGCCCAAATAGTATCTAGAAATGACAACTTGAGCCCTGAGCGAAGTGTGAGAGAAACGCGAATATCTTTAGAAAATGAACCAGAACTTAAGTAAATTGGGTCGTTCGCTTGCAGGCAAAATCGAAGATTTCGGACCGTCAGTTTCTGACAGAACTTCACCCATGGATCAGGGAAATTTCCCTGCACATATCCGTATACTGGTGGGCCTGATCGAGTGACAACGACCATTGATCTGATACAGGTCCGTCACGACCGATCGACCTATCCAAACGCGCTGAAATCGCATCCTAGCCTAGATCCATGGTTAGGGAACTTACTTCGTGCCGTAGGTGTGTAATGGACCTCTAGATGAGCTCCGTTTTACCGAAACAGATGCCCTTTGGCTATAACCTAAGTATCCCATGGCCCTGGGGCCATTGACATCACTTTTGAGCCCATATAAGGCCCTTAAACTCCCTCACTCCCATTCCATACGAATTTCTCTAACCCTAGGAGAGAGAAGAGAGAAAAGAGGAGAAAAGAGTGAGGAGAAGAGAGTGAGTTTAGGAGATCGTTGCTGGGATTCACTCCCACTACTCCACGCACTGAATCGCCGCCCCACCATCGCTGCACGAACTATTTCAACAACGATTTGGGTAAGAAATCCAAACCCTAACGCCGTAGTTAAGGTATAGAATAGTTTCTTGTCAACCTAGCTAACGGATTTCCTGATTTAGGTACCCGTTGTGCTGTATTTGGGAACGTAGGATACGAACCGAGTTTGTAACGAGTATACTAACGAAAGGCGTGGACTATAAATGTTTAGGTTATGGTTTTCAAGGCTTTCAATGTCAACAATGATTTATGTCTGACTTGATTGCTACCATAGTGTCTTAGTCACGTCGATTTCAATGTATTACACATGTATGAACTATGTTGAATAATTATGCATCCTATGTGTTTGTGGAAATGTTTGAATGAACATGTAAACATGATTTGTGCTTGTTATGACTACTAAGTTAGGACTCATGATTCTTATGTGCATGATGACATCCTTGTAGAAGGAATTGATAAAATACATGTTGTAACTACCTTAGTCTATGTATTTAGTTATGTGTAGTCTAAGTGTTTGATAAAATGTCTGAATGAGAAATTGTTGATGAATTGTATGTAATGAGAGCATTGAGATAGGATTCTCAATTACCTCATCTCTATGTATAATTTCCTTCATGTAATCTAAATTTTGGTTATGCAATTTATGGATGAAATACAATGTTTGGTAACATGTTCGATATGTTTGATGGAATGCTCAAATAAGATATTGATATGAATTGTTTGTCAAATGCTGATATGATTATCACATGTATTCACGTGCTACATCTGAGTAAGATTGAGACTAGAACGTGGTCCAGGCAATTGGTAACAATTCCCGTTTGCGTGGCCAGGTTAGTCTTGCCACATTTGACACGTTCGGTGAATCCGAGTCGTATTATGATTATCGACAATGGTTAGGCCACGTGGAGTGCTTGTGCGCTCCATGTCGATTAAGTCGGCGTGCGCTCGTACCAATCGAACTTGTTTAATAAACTGATTGACCTATTGTGTGTTTACCATATATGGACATTCCTGCTTGAATCTAAGGTACCACTTACCAATGTAAAGACCCATTTCAACCATTGTACCACGATCCACTAAGACTCATGAGCTGAGCATGGTGGTATGAGACACCGTAGTCGAGCTGTCGACCTATACTGGGGTGATGAGCCTCCCCGTAGTGACCAGTGAGCAACCCAAACTCGTGAGCCAAATACAGTGGTATGAGACACTGTATTCGAGCTGTCAGCCTACGCTCAGGTGACGAGCCTCCCCGTAGTGACCTCGAGTATAAACTCTTGAATTTACCTATCCACTATTTCCATTAGGGGTGATGCCCTACAACTTGCCTAACGTATGTGATTGACTAGGATTGACGACCCCAGATGGATCCCTGCTTGGGTAAATGATATAAAGGGAGGTACCTTACCTTCTAGAATCTGCTGTATGAATAAGCCTAATTAAGAACTTGGCTAACACGCACCGCATTGCATGTGCTTTGGCGAGGAAGCGCACGTTTAAGGAGTTTTCCATGCGCGAATGGTTGATGAAGTCGCTGAGGGAGTGCAAGAGAGGCCGTGCATCATTACCGCATATCATCCTTGCATTAATAAAGTAGTTAGGAATGATTATTGTACTATTTTATCATTACTGCTTGACTGAATTGATAACATGTTAACCTTTGCCTTATAGTACCACTGAGTTGATCACTCACTCCCACTCTGGGACGGTGTTTTAATACACCAACCAAACTCTGTTATAGATGCAGGTGGTGAGGATGTATATGCAGTGGAGTTGGACTTCGTAGATGAAGAGGAAGAGTTCTCCTATGTTCAGCTCTCTGGCGGTCTATGTAGACCTCGTGCTGCTTCGATGGGATCACAAGGTTACATGGATTAGTTGAACATTACATTTCGACATTTTGTATATTTTGAAACAAAACATGTATATATTCAACCCTGTTACATTATCATACTCTGGAGGTAGATAACCGCTTACTTATTCCAATACATATATTTCAGTCTTCTGCTTGCTAAATTACATTATCTCTGGAGTATGATATGCTGTTTTAGTGTAATCCCACTCATGTTTAATGCACTAATATGGACAACATTTAAACATCATTATCTATGTTGCATAAGTGATGTGTTGGATCTCGGGAGTTGGGCTTTGCTCGACCCTCGAAATCCGGGGCGTTATAGGTCTTTAAGTGACGTTGAGTCAGCGGTATTAATGGTTTTAGGCCTTCTCATTTGTGGAAATGGTGGTCTGAGCTTAATCCACCAATTATTTAATTTAGTACTTAACTAATTTTTGCCTAAATTACGACAGGATACGGTCCTTAGGTGGTTCTGCCTGAGATGGTACTTGGGTCCTTGTACGGATTTTTCTGAGACGTTCAATTTACTCCCCTTAAAGAAAAATTTCATCCCTGAAATTAGTACCTTTTCGTATTCATCGAGGATTTGAGGGTAGTTCTTCCGGACATCAGCTTCCGTTTCCCAAGTAGCCTCCTCCTCGGTGTGGTGTGTCCATAATACTTTTACGAGTGGGATAACCTTACTGCGTAGCACTTGTTCTTTCCTATCTAGGACATGCGTGGGCTGCAATACATAGGTAGCGTCTTCACTTAGCTGCACTTGCTCCCACTTGATAATATGGGTAGGGTCAAGAACATATTTCTTCGGCATCGATACATGAAATACGTTGTACACGCCTGCGAGTAGTGTGGGTAAGGCGAGACAGTATGCTACCACACCCACTCAGTCTAAAATCTGGAACGGGCCAATGAATCTCGGCGTGAGTTTCCCCTTCCTGCCAAAACGAAGTACTCCTTTCATTGGGGGAAACTTTAAGGAATACATGGTCCCCAACTTCAAATTCCAACTGTCTTCGTCTCGTATCAGCATAACTCTTCTGTCTACTCTGGGCCGTAAGGAGTCGACGCCTGATAATATCGATCTTTTCTAAGATTGCCTGAACCAGATCTGAGCCAACCAAGCTCTTTTCGCTAACTTTTGCCCAACAATGCGGAGCTCGACATGGGCGTCTATACAAGGCTTCGTAAGGAGACATGCCAATGCTTGCTTGGAAGTTGTTGTTATAAGTAAACTCGGCATAAGGGAGACAGTCATCCCAGCTGTCCTTGAAGTCAAGTACACACGCTCGCAACATGTCCTCAAGTATCTGATTTACCCGTTCCATCTGCCCATCGGTCTGAGGGTGGAACGCGGTATTGAATTTTAGTTTCACCTCCATTGCTTCTTGGATTCGAGTCCAGAAAATAGACATGAATTGTGTGTCTCAGTCCGACACAATCTCTATAAGAACCCCATGCAGTCGTACTATCTCCTCGATGTACAGCTTGGCTAGATCATTTGCCGAATTAGAAAGTCTAATCGGGAGGAAATGGGTCGATTTCGTCAACTGGTCCACAATCACCTAAATGGAGTCATGCCCCTTTCTCGTCTTTAGTAACCCGAAATTGAAATCCATATATATGAAATTCCACTTCCACTCTGCTATGGGCATGGGGTGAAGTAAACCAGGGGGTTGGCGATGCTTGGCCTTGACTTGTTAGCACGTGAGACATTAGGATACAAAGTCTGCTATTTGGGCCTTCATGTTGTCCCACCAGTACGATGCTTCACATCATAATACATCTTTGTACTACCCGGATGCATCGCTAACTTTGAATTATGAGCGGCCTCCAGAACTTCTCTCCTCAAGTCGTGGAGGTTTGGGACGCATAGGCGGCCACGATACCGCAAACCTCCATCCAAGACAATCCTCCACTCTGATTCTTCATTGTCGCTTACACGCTCTCTCATCTTCACCAATAGCTCATTTTCTTTCTGGGCCACAATGATTCGATTATCTATAAGTGGCTGCACGTGGAAGTGTGCGACACTCTCGAATGGCTCTTCCACTGTCAGCTTCTGTTCGAAATGTTGCACGAATTCCACCATATTCCACTCTTCTATCATCAGCAGGGTTGCAAATTCTATAGTTTCTTGCGGCTGAATGCATCGACTATAAGGTTGGCCTTGCCAGGATGGTAGAGACTTCAAACTTAAAATCTTTCAAAGTCTCCATCCAACGGCGTTGCCTCATATTCAGGTCCCTCTGTGTAAAGATGTACTTGAGGCTTTTGTGGTCACAAAAGAGCTCGAACTCCTCACTGTAGAGGTAATGTCTTTAAAGCTTTAATGCGAAAATGACTTCTGCCAACTCCAGGTCATGAGTGGGGTAATTTGTTCACGTTTCCTCAACTGTCATGAGGCATAGGCGATCACCCTATCCTTCTACATAAGTACACACCCCAAACCGACTCAGGAGGCGTCGGTGTAAATAGTATATTAACCCCTTACTCTGGCAGTACTAACACAGGTGTAGACGTCAGCTTGTCCTTTAATTCCTGAAAGGCTGCTTTTGCTTTCTCATTCCAAGCAAACTTAAGATCTTTGCAAGTGAGTTGAGACAACGGTCAGGCTGTCTTAGAGAAATCTTTAATGAATCGGCAGTAATAGCCTGCAAGTCCGAGAAAATTCTTCACTTCCGTAACCGAGCCAGGCTGCTCCCAGTCTTGTACCATGGTCACCTTGGCAGGGTCCATGGCGATTCCTTCTTTGGAAACCACGTGCCCTAAGAACTTGACTTCTTCCTTCCAGAAGTTGCATTTTCGGTACTGTGTAAACAATTGGTTTTGCTTGAGAGATCAAGGATTGCTCGCAAGTGTTCTTCGTGATCTTTCTGACTCTTTGAATATATCAAGATGTCATATATAAATACGATGACAAATCGGTATAGATACAACCAAAATACCCGGTTCATGAGATCCATGAATACGACTGGTGCATTTGTAAGTCCGAACGGCATCACGAGGAACTCGTAGTGCCCGTAACTGGTCCTGAAAGTTGTTTTCTACACGTCTTCATTCCTGACGTGCAACTGATGGTACCCGGACTATAAGTCTATCTTAGAGAAATACTGCGCCCCTTTCAACTGGTCAAATAGGTCATCTATCCTGGGCAGAGGGTACTTGTTCTTCACTGTGATGTGATTTAGCCTACGATAATCTATACACAACTGCAGCGGTCCATCCTTCTTTTTCACAAATAATACAGGTTCTCCCTAAGGAGATACGCTCGGTCGTATAAAACCTGAATCCCAAAAGTCATTAATCTGCTTCCTCAATTCCTCCATTTCACACGGAGGCATGCGGTACGTTGGTAAGGAGATTAGTGTTGCGCTTGGCACAAGGTCGATGGTAAAGTCGATCTCGCACTAAAGAGGTAGCCCAGGGATCGTTCTGAACACGTCCATGAAATCTTGGACTATTAGCGCATCCCCAAGTGACGGACCATCAAAATTTTCCAACAGGGAAGCATAACAACTAATGCGGTAGGGCCAACTGACTTGAACTGGGAAAGTGAAGGTTGTGTTTTCGGGCCCATGGGTTGTCACCAATCTGGTTTCACAGTCAATCTCTGCCTTCATTTCGGTGGTCCAATCCATGCCGAGGATGACTTCGTAATGATATATCTTGGTGACAATCAGGTCAACGCACACCACTCTGCTCCATAAGTCTATCGGGTAACTCTTATAAAGCTTAGTGGCGTCTGTGAAGGTGTAACGCCCTGAAATTTGGGGGTGGAGTATGAACTCAACTCCCGAGTTCCAACGCATCACATATGCGACATAGATAATGATGATTAAATGTTGTCTGTGTTAGAGCAATAAACATGAGTGAGATTATACCAAAACAGTAATTCATACTCCAGATCAATTGTATAAAGGCAAGCGGAAGATTGAAATTGTATATATAAGGTATGTGAGGAAACAAAACCATCACGAACTCCAGAGTATGAACACTAACTGAGTACCCATATACATGTATTGTTTCTAAATCAAAAGGGCAAAATACAACTAAAAATAGATCCTGAAATCCCCGCGATCCAGTCGCCATAAGCAAAGCCGTCAGAGTACTGCATGTATGAGAACTCGTCCTGGTCCTCATCGTAGTCTGGCTCCGCCTCCTGAATCGACGTACCATCTACACCTGAGACAGAGTCTGGTTGGTGTGTACAACACCGTCCCATAATGTGGGAGTGAGTAGCTAACTCAGTGGAACAATAAAGCATAGGTTATCATGTTATCAATTCAGTCAAGCAGTAATGATAAAGCAGTACAATCAAAACAATCCTAACTACTCTTATTTAATGCAAGTATGAAATGACATGATGAATGCCCTTGCCAAACCACCCTCATGCGACACCATCTTACGTTCGCGAATACGTTCATCCCTCAGTGCTCCACATCTACCAGGCACATGCAGTGCGATGATGAGCATGATTATCGAGTAATTATTAGTCCATTTCAAACAGCAGGATTGGGAAACTAAGGTACCTCCCTTGTATCATTCCCAAACATGATCCATTCTAGGGTCGTCAGTCCTAGTTAATCTCAGACGATGGTGTGTTTTCTAGGTCACTGCAAGGCTACCAGGGTTGTTATGCACAAAGGTTACACCACTCCCCCATCACCTTTTTAACGGTTCATCACTATACAGATACAGGCCTAGTCCATACTCTATATACTACGGCAAGACTCGTCGCCTCACCGCAAATTCAGAGTATGCTCGAGGTCACTACAAAGGGCTGCCAGGGCTGTTGCTCGCAATCATTGCACCACTCCCCCATCACCTTATCAATGTAGGCCGACAGCACGAATATAGTGTCCCATACCACCATAATCGGCTCACGAGTTTGGTTGCTCACTGGTCACTACGGGGAGGCACGTGGCCCCAATGTAGGCCGACAGCTCGACCACGGTGTCCCATACCACCATGCCTGGCTCATGAGTCTTAGCGGATCGAGGTACCATGGTTAACGGGATTCCTACTGGTAAGTTTGGTACCCTAGGTTCAAGCAATAGCGACCAAACATGGTGAACATACATAAGACATAACGGGTTACTTGACGTGCTCGGCTAGCTCGAGCGCACAACAAGTTGAACGATATGAAGCGCAGAAGCACTTCGTGTGGCCAACCACTATCGCCAACCGAAGTACGACTCGGGTTCATCGAACACATCTCACGTGGCGAAATGAATCTCAACCACGATTTCAAGTCTGGTACCGAATGTCTGGACTATAGACATAGTCCCAAACTCAATCAATCCTTATTTAGAACATGTAGAGTAAAGCATAATAGACAAAGTAAATCAAGCATGTTAACAAATATATCATAAAGCATGTTATAAAGCATATTGTAAAATACTATGTAAACAAGAATGCAAACACATGTGTTTCCTAAGTAAGTGCTTAAAGTAAACAACCACATGGAGGAAATCATACAGGTCTCTACGGTAGTTGAGAATCCCATCTCAACACCTATCTAAGGCACCATTATCCAAGCACTTACTCTCACAAGCATTTTCACAAACACTTAGAATACACTATTTCAACATACATAGTGTATGTTAGTAAAACATGTGTTAGGGTGAATCCTTTCGCCAAGCAAGTATTTTACGCATATATAACATGTTCATACAGCAAATAATCATGGCAAACACATCTCCAAACTATATACATATACGGTACTTTCTACAATACACTATTTCTACATACATAGTATATATAGCAAACATGTATTATGGCGAATCCTTTCGCCAAATAAGTATTTTATCCATATACCATATATTCATACAACAAATAATCATGGCAAACACATTTCCAAAATTTATACGTATACAGTATTTCTACGTATACCTAGAGTGTGTAAAATTCCATATTCTACATCTTTAATCGAAATGGAAAACAGACAGCACTTTGTACATGTGCAATTATATGCAGATCATGAATCTATCATTATCTGACATTGAAAGCGTTGAAAACCGTAACCTATAAACCTAAAGTCCTCACCTTATACCGTAGAATCGCAACGAATCAGCTAGGTTTGTTAGGCTTCCGTATTCGGCAATTCGGTAATCTATAGAATGAAATAAGTTAGCTATTTCATAACCTACAACCCTTACAACTCCAAAACAGATTAGGGTTAGGGTTTCTTACCTAGAAAAGAAGTTGGATTCGCCGGGAAAGCGACAAGAAAGGGGTGGTGCAGCTTGTGTAGTGGCAGGAAACAGTAACAGGGAGATTCTCCCACAACTCTCTAGCTTCCTCTTTTTTTCTCTCTTCTTACTTAGGGTTTTTCTCAAATTCGTATGGCTGTAAGAAAGGGCATTCTAAGGTCCTTATATAGCCTAAACACTCTCTGAAATAGACTTAAGGTCAATGTATACTTAGGTTATAACCAAAGTAGCATTGTTTCAGCTCAACGGAGGATTTCTGGCAGGCCTCCTTTAGCCAAAAGTCGAACTTAAGCTCACAGACCTTGGATCCAGGTAAAGTTAAGTTTTTGTTTCAGTTGGATTCCCAGATCGCGCGTGGCGGACCAGTTTCAGTTCAACGGTTAGCGGGTCTTAATCCGAAATTCCAAGTACATGTAAATGTTTATGAAATTTTTCCTGATCCGAGGGTATATTTGGGTCAGATTCTGACGGTCTGGTTGCTTACAAAATGTCCGCAAGCGACACGTGCCAGATCACTATTCAAGATATTTATTTTGTAAAGAAAACAAGGGTTTTCACACTCTCTCGCTCTGGACTCGAGCGAATAGCCGTGTTACACTGTCTGGATTTGATTTCCGAGATGGTTGCCAAGCCTAGCGAGGCAGTCCTAAGTCCTTAACTTCGTAGTGTTCGGACTCCCGATGTGCGGTCTATACCTGATACGGAGTTTCAATGTGTTCCCGAGAGCAGTCAGGTAATGAGTTTGATCCTAGACTTTAGGGTAACCTAGCGTCAATGATTCTGCAAGTTTTGGGTCTTGCAGATCGTATTTAAAGCGATTCCAACAGATTTCATGGCTAATCTAGTTTAGCACTTAGTTAACTTTGTCAAATTTCTAAAGGATTTAATCCTAAGTGATTTCTGGTCGAGGTGGTACTCGAGCCATTGTACGGAAAATTTTGGGTCGTTACAGAAGGTTCCTACTGTTGCAATGACTCTCACCCCAACCATAGGGGTAGTGTTCAGCCCTAATCGCTTGACTGTAGAGTATGCTATCATGGAAATAGTGGACTCGGTGTCCACCAATAGGAATATAGGTGTACCTTAGATGTGGGCAGTGACTTCAAAGGCTAGCGATACTACAACCGCAGATTCAGACGCTTCAGCGGCGAGTACATGTACTCGAGCTTGTTGTGCACGATTGGGTTGTGCTACCATAGGTCGTTGAGGCAGCCTATTTCAAAATGCGGGAGGTCGGTTGAATGGTTGTTCTGGTGGTACAGATCGTAAAGGTGGAGCTGAAATAACATGTGATGGCTGGCGGTTGACCTTCTAAGGCGGCGTGTAGTCATTGTCCTTCATCTTAGTAAATCAAAAGGGTTCTGTATGGCCCGCCTTGTTACAATAGGTACACCAAAGATCAAATCACCTCTGATGAGCAGGCAGAGCTATTGGTCTGGGAGACGAGTTCATACGCGGCCTCTTACTGAGAAACGGCCGGTTCTGTAACTCAGGCCGAGGCCTCGGGCCTGTTGGCATGCGCGTTCGAGAAACTCTTTCACTATCCTGCTCTGCTCGCAGAGACATATTCATTAGCTCAGCATAGTTGGGAATACTAATGCAACACATTTTGGTGCGGATATCAGCCGCAACCCTTCTGAAAAGCGTCGCATTCTCATCGACTCATCTGCTAAAATCAAAGGAGCATATCTACCCAGCTCTGTGAAACTGTTCTCGAATTTTGCCACTGTCATTCCCCCCTGTCGAAGGAGGAGGAATTCGCCCTCCTTTTCATTACGGTAAGTGAGGGGGAAATACTTCTCATGGAAGCGTACTTCGAATTCGTCCCACATCCACGCAAATCCTCCTGGAACGGTTCGAAGAACACTGTCCCACCACAGGATTGCTTCCTTCTCAAACATATATGTGACTAGCTCAACCTGTTTCATCTCTATACAGTGCAACGGCCTCAACATCTTAGATATGCGATCCAACCAGTACTTGGCTTCCTCGGGTCTATGAGTACCTACAAAAGTGGGAGGACGGAGGCACTGAAAGCGCTCAAACGGGCCACTTAGTCATAGCCCTAGTAGGCTGTACGGGTGGCATCAGCGGGGCCACATTCATGTTTTGTATGATGGCCCCCGCTATAGTTGCCAGAACTTGCTGCTGTTGTTGCATTAGGAGCATCATCTACTCCAACCTATCAGGGGAAGAGGCCACCTGAGGCATGTGTGGCGTCGTTGAAGACGCATGGTTCTGATCCATAACCGGTGGTAAACTCGGTGTTAGCCCATTTGTGGGGCCAGTGGCCGGTTGTGAATCCGACATCGTATCGTTACTCGGACCCAAACCAAGGTCCATTTGGCTACCACTAGGGTGAGAGGCCCTGTCAATCATTACGCCAAGTGGGAGACGTGCCATGTTCCGAGTAGTTTTAGGAGGCATTCCCTTTATACAACATAGGGTGCAACATTCATAAGATTAAGATAACATCATCCACTTTTTTTTTCTAAACATTCTACACATCTCTAAACAAAAGAAGCTTCATGCATTTCATTTAACAAAATTGTCACAGTTACATATGATGTGGTATTACATGCACTATGACAGAGGATGCATGTAAGCTAATTAACAGAAGGTTTCAACACTTACTAACCCAGCATCCAAATTAAGCCTATCCAAGGCCATTACAAAAAGCAAGAAAGAAACAAATACAAATATACAACTAGTCCTCCGATTCTGGCAAAGGCGGAGGCGCACCCTTATCCTGCATACAGCACAGGAGGGCCTTTAGGGTGCAAGACATTTTCTTAAACTTTTGATTCAGGTAGGCCTGGTTCTCCTCGAACTTCTGCTTTAAGTAGGCCTGATTTTCCTCAATCCTGGCTATGCGGGCTTCTAGGGTGGCCCGGTCGTGGCGATCCTCACGAGCCGTAGAGGTCCCCCATCTAAATCTTAGGCCTCCTCTTCTTCTTCCTGTCCCTCCTCTCTGCTGCCTTCCACTTCTTCACTGCCTTCCTCTTATTCGGTCTCTTCTTCTATCTCATCCCCATACTCATCAATCATGGCTTGGCGTTGCCTGGGGCCTATTCCCATATTGTTGAGTGTAGTTTCATTGATGAAATGGATAGGGGCGAGATTATCCATATGTAGCCGGAATTCAAAGTTGCGGGCAATCTTGCAAATGAGTCTGCCAAATGGGAGGGAGACGTCCCTCGAGTAGACCGTGTTGTATTGACTATCTGAGTCAAGGTGAGAGTAGGCAGGCACACCTTTTCTCCCTATCCAACTCAGTACAGGAAGTCCACCATAAATCTAGTACATTCAGTGCGGTTACTCCACCTAGGATACACGTTGTACGTGCATATATGGTGGAGCAGGCGGAAATCTTCTGTCATACTTATTGATGCGAGACTGTTCCCTCGCTCCAATCAACAAGTTGGCCGTAAAGGAAGCGAGTGCGGCGATCTCTCTCCCGTATACTAGCGAGATTAGTATCACTGGTATGTACAACTCCACGTTCTATTCCCATGATACGTGCCATGATATCCACATCGACCATGGCTTGAGTCCTTCCCAATGGGATGGTAAACTGGAGAGGCTCAAGAGTTGGGTCCCTTATGTGTGCGTAGAAGGTCGTACAGGATGGTGTCTTCACTTGCATGTGTTTTTCCTTCAAATATAGGATCCCACCCGTTCTCCAGGAGGAAGTCGATCACTGGATATAACCCAAATAACTTCTCATCAACTTGAGCTACAAAGACAACCTTGCGATCACAGAACTTACCGAGTTCGGCGCCCGCCGGTAGAGATCTCTCTATCGGGATTCGAGGGTCGAGGTCCTGTTTCGACCTCCGCTTGGCGCTTGCACTTGTCTTGGCACTCGTCTTCTTTTTAGAACGGCTTGGACGGCTAGGCCCGGCCTCATCCGGGGCCGCTCTCTTCTTTCCCATAAGAGAAAAGAGTGTTGAAATGGAGAAGATGGCGGTGACGAGTTCAAAGAGAGCCATGGAGATGAAAAAGCTTTGAGAATGAAGTGGGTTTGAAAGTATGAAGGTTTTAAGACACAAAAAGAGGGTTTTGTGCTCAAATGGGTGAGAATAAGGGAGATTAGGAGATGTAAGGGATGATTTTAGAGAGATAGTGGTGGAGGGGTGGAGGATGTAAAGGAAATGGAGGATTTGGATGTATGGTAATGGAGATTTGAGAGAGAGAGGGTTTTGGAGGTGTTTGTGGGGTATGAAAGGGTGAAATGAGGGAGGAATGGGGCAAAGGGTGCTAAAAGGGGGGCCCCACACGTGAGAGGGACCCCACTTAGCTGGCCGGACGGCGGTGCGCCACCGATCCCGTAGTGCTGCCGCTCCTGGCTAGGAGGATCGACGGTGCTCCGCTGACTGGGCGGTGCCGCCGCGCCCGCCTAGGCTGTCCGGCGGTGGCCACCCCTCCCCCGGGTCATGTTTTGGTGCGTGGGACCCGCTGGGCCTCACTAAACATTGTGATTCAAGTCCTAGGCCCGTAGGGTCCATTTTCTCTATCCAACGCCCGTGTATTCGGCCATTTGGATCTGTTTCGGGTTTAAAATTTGTCAAGTATGGCTCAAACCCGTCGATTGACGGCCTAAAGGTGACTATGATGAATTCAAGTGATATAAGATGCGTTACGGACTAAACTACAGTATTCAATCATAACCGTCGGTGAAACTTTGGGATCCTAATATCATTTCTAAATTCCATCTCCCCCTTCCTAAGTCAGAGTGCATCAGAGTGCGTCATGTTACCTATAACCCAAGTCCAGTTTAATCCAAATCATGCTCTAATACCAACTTGTAACGCCCTGAATTTCGAGAGTCGAACAAAGCTCTACTCTCGAGATCCAGCACATCACTTATGCAATATGGATAATGATGTTCAGATTTCGCCCATATTAATGAGTTAAACATGAATGGGATTATACTAAAACAACATATCATACTCCGGATATAATTAAATTAAGCAAGCGAAAGTCTGAAACATATATATTTAAGCATGTAAGTGTTTCACAACCTCCAGAGTATAAGTATGTAATCGGGCTGAATATATAAACATGTATTGTTTCAAAATAAACAAAATGCAGAAAAGTAGATGTGTCCAACTAAGCCAAATATCCCTATACTCCCTACGCATCGGCACCAAGTCTACATCAACCCGCCCAAGAGCTGAAAGTAGGAGAACTCCTCATCCATAAAGTCATGCTCTGTCGCATAGACTTCACCAGCACCTACATTTAAACCAGAGTCTGGTTGGTGTTTTAAAACACTGTCTCAGAGTGGGAATGAGTGGCCAACTCAGTGGTACTATAAGGCAAAAGTTAACATGTTATCAAGTCAAACAAGCTGTAATGATAAAGCAACATAACAATCACTTCTTAGCTACTCTTGTTAATGCAGGAATGGAGTGCAAGTAATGATGTATGCCCTCACATCAAAGCTCCCTCACAAGCGACTCCGACAACCTATTTCAAATATGATAGCACTCCCTCAAAACAGTGCAACTTCATCGCCTTTAACGCACATCCTAACTAATGTAATTCGATGCATGGTCGTGTTAGCTGAGTACTTAATTAAGCTTATTCATACAGCAGGTTTGGGAAGCTAGGGTACCTCCCTTTATATCATTGCCCGAACTAAAGGATCCATCTAGGGTCGTCAATCTAGTTAAGCACATACGATAGGCAAGTTGTAGGGCATCACTCCTAATGAAAAGCAGTCGATAGGTAAATTTAAAAGTTTATACTCGCGGTCACTACGGGGAGGCTCGTCACCTCAGCGAAAGCCGACAGCACGAACACAGTGTCCCATACCACCATGCATGGTTCACTAGTCTGAGTTGCTCACTGGTCACTACGGGGAGGCTCGTCACCCCAGCGTAGGCCGACAGCTCGAACACGGTGTCCCATACCACCATGCCCGGCTCATGAGTCTTAGCAGATCATGGTACCATGGTTAAAGTGGGCCTTTACATTGGTGAGGGGTACCTTATATTCAAGCAGTAGTATTCATACATAGTAAACACACAATAGGCCATTCGTTTTGTTAGGCAAGTTCGATTGGTACAGGCACATGCTGACTTAATCGACATGGAGCGCATAAGCACCCCTCGTAGCCTAACCACTGTCGACAATCGTCATGCGACCCAGATTCATCGAGTCTACCCAATGTGGCGAGACTAATTCAACCACCCGTTCAGGGACTGTTACTGATTACCTGGGCTGCGTTGCAGTCCCAATCTTACTCAAATGCAGTAAATAAACATATGTGATAATCATTTCAGCATTTGACAAATAATCTAAATAAATTCCTCATTTGAGCATTTCATCGAACACATTGATCATGTTACCAAACACTTGCATTTTATCCATGAATTGCGTAGAGGCAAATATGATTACATGAAAGAAACTGTACATTTGTATAAGGCAATTAAGAATCCTATCTTAATACTCGTAATAAATACAAATCATCAACAATTTCTCATGCAGACAATTCATCAAACACTTAGACTACACTTCACCAAATACATAGATTAGGTTAGTTATAACATATGTTTTAGCAATTCCTTATACGGAGAGATCAACGTGCATATGACAATGATTAATCCTAGATCAGTAATCATGGCAAGCACAAATCATATTCTCATGCTCAATCAAACATTTCAACAAACACATGGAATGCATCTTTTACTCATCACAGTTAATGTGTACATTACATACAGGAATCGGCATATCTAGGACCATATGGCAGCAATCAAGTAGACATAAATCATTAGCTGGCATTGAAAGCATTTATAACCATAACCAAAGCGTTTATAGTCTGTACCTTTCGTCGGAATGCACGATTTGGACTCGGTTTAAACTCTATGTTACTGAAAATAGAACGTCGGGCACCTAAATGACGTAATAGGGTAGATAGTTTGACAGAAAATCAACATGGATCTATACAATGACATTAGGGTTAGGTTTTCTTACCTAAATCATAACCAAAAGAGATTCGGTAGCGTGACAGGGAGGCAATTCGGTTCATGGGATCGTGGGAGTGGATCCCTGTAACGATCTCCCAAGATCTCTCTTCTCTCTTTCCTCTTTTCTCTTCTTCTCTCTCTCTCTCTCTCTCTCTCTCTCTCTCTCTCCCTTAGGGTTTTGAAGAAATTCGTATATGAGAGAGGTGGGGTGATGTAAGGGCTATTTATAAGCCCAAAAGTGATGCAAATGGCCCTAGGGCCACTTTATACATGGGTTATACCCTTTGGGCAGCTATTTTTGACAAATAGAGCTCACAGGGGGGGCCACTACTCACCTACGTCATCGGGTACGTTCCCTGACAATGGATCTATGCCAGGACGTGATTTCGGTGTGATCGGATAAGCCGATCGGCTGTGGAGGACCTGCGTCAGATCAACGGTCATACTTACTCAATCGGGGCCGCAGTTATATGGATATGTGTAGGGAAATTTCCTTTCCCCATGGGTGAAGTTTGGTTAGAAACTGACAATCCAAAATCCTCAATTTCGTGTAAGAGTGAATAACCCAATTCACTTAAATTTCATCTCATTTTCTAAAGATATTCGAGTTTCTCACGCACTTCACTCAGGGCTCGATTCCCGTGATAGTTGTCAAGCCCAGTAGGACGAACATAATCCTATAATTTTGCGGTCATCGGATGTAACACCCCGTACCGTTGGTACTCGGGTGTTACCCTTTCTAAATCTACATCAACTTAAAATCAGATTGGACTAATCAACTGGCTTGAACACGACATCTGCAGGATGGAAATCCTGATCAAAATTAAGGCCATCCATTCAGGTCCTCCAGGAGCCGGAATGCGCCGTACAACATTCAAGAGGGTGAGATTACCTGAACACTCTAAATTAAAGCATTTACGTTAATAGATACTACTACAACACACTTATCACCAACGTCTAAGGATTTGTTAGTGGCAAATCGAACCTTCATCACAACTAGTACCTTATATTAACCGTTGAAAATATGTATCAGACCCACTAGATTGACAGGTCACGTCCTAGGGTCCAGTAATAGCCCATAGAAGGGTGTAACGGCTCACCTGGGTCTCACATCCACCCTAAAGTGGGTTGGGATCCCTGAGTAGGGTCCCTAATGCAAATGGACGGTGTGGATTATGATATTGACACCTCAGTGGGCCCCTACACGGCGCGTGTGCACTGAGAGTGCTCGTGCACGATGTGCACTGGGACAGCAGGGTCAGTCAAACGGCCTTTGACCGACCTCCTTGCTAAAATGAGAGAAAATGGCATTTTTCTCCCGTAATTTAAAAAAAATTTGAACGTGGGATCTTCTAGCCCTTAGGTGGCCCGCCACGGCCATTTTTCGAGCCATCTAAACCGTTCACTTTCTCCACGGGGTCCGACTTAAGAAAACCGTATAGCCTCTTGGGCCGTTGTAAACAGACGAGAAAGATAGTGTGCAACCGTCCAAAACGTTACACGTGGCGGATATCCGATAGGTGGGGCCATGATGGGATCACCTGGACGGTTCACAATCGGTCCGGTCGTGTAACCCCAACCATCCATCTTTCAGTTGGAAGCGTGCCTTCCCTTTGCCGAAAATGGCCAGGCATGGCCTATGGGAGGAAAGAGAGAGAAAAAAACTTTCCTCTCTGGGAAAGACCAGGGCTGGTGAAGTCTCAGCCGTCCGATCGAAGAGGCGTTCTCAGTCGTTCCCTTCTCCCTCTCCCCCTCTATATAAATGACCCTGTAGACCTAGGGATTCACGCCAAGAGAAAGAGAAAGAGAGGAGGAAAGAGAGACTTTAGAGAGGTAGAAACAGAGTGCTGAGAGCGTGAGAGGGTGAGAGAGACAGACCTGGTGCCTCACTATGTCGACCCAACCCATGCAGGTTGAGACGAGTCAGTGCAGTCCGGTTGAGTCTAGTTTAGAGAGAGAGGGAGAGGAAACCGAGAGATGATAGGGAAACCGACCCCCAGTTCCATCATAAGTAAGGTTGGCCGCGACTGTCCCAGGTAAACCACCTCCCTGCTGCCGTTTTCATATTTGGTTGTGGCTTCAGATGATGTTACTTGGACCAGAACTAAGCCAACTAATGTTGTGTATCAGTTCAGAGAAAAGGTCGGAACCATGCCAGGTTATGGTTGCACAACAGGTTAAAAGAAGACCTTCCATCAAGCCACGTGATGGCTATGTTTGGAGCTGGGAATAGCTCTCAAACAGGCGCATATATGAGGTGGAATCAGGCCAAACAATGACCATGATTTCATACCAATATCATGCTTGAATGGTGGTCGTAGGTAGGGCCAAAAATCAACCAAGAAGTGGTTGTGATCGTGCCTAAAATAAGGCTGGAATATGACCCTGTTTCAATCCGGGCCCATGCCAAGCAATGGCTGTGGAATGGACTAAGATGTCATCTTGAAAAGGGACCCTGTTCTAGACCGAAGCTGAGCGGATCAATGGCTCCATTTCAGTCCAAAGTCGGACCCAGATTAAGGCCGAAAAACAAGTCAAGTTCGGGGCTCTGTTTGGAGATGAAACCAGACCGTCCATCGAGCCACCAAAAGGCCCTGTTTCAGGTTTGTTTAGGTGGGAGATTGGCGTTGGCTGGAGCTCTCGGACTGGCCTTTGATCAGCTCCCAAACCGGACCTATATCAAGCTTCATCAAGGCCTGGAAGCAGCTCCAAACGACATGCAGGGAAGAGACTGTTTCACGTAAAGCGTAGGTGGGCTGCACGAGTCCTGGGCCCTGCACAAATACAGGTGGGCCTCACCCATCGTCAGTGGGACTAAGAGCCCTGCATCGACCCTGGGCCCCACCAAATGCTGGTGGGTTGCTCTAATGTCTGGCCAGCATGGCCCATTTGAGCTTGGACCGCCCATCAGGGACGTGGTGTCCAGATAGAGGCCCTGGGCCGGACGTCCCTCGATGACGTCCAGTACTGGGTGTTAGCAAAAACAAAAAGGGGGGGGGAGAACTATAGTATTATAATATAATGTCAGGACATATATACACATGTACACGAGTGATGTGCCACAAGTGGTGGTCCCCACGTGGGACCCACCTTGATACAAAAATAATAACTCCTATCCTCACCATCCAGGTTGTTAACGGTGAGTACTCACCATAGAGTGTGTGTTTCGTCCCAGCCGTCCATTGTTTGGACGGTGGGCCATCATGCCACTGAGACAGCGGCAGTTGCTACATCCACTCCACTACACCAATACAGCGAAAAAAGGACGGTCCAAAACCGTCTCAAATGACCAAAAAGGACGGTCATGGACCGTCGCATAGGCCGTCAAATTTTGACGTGTCTTATTTTTTAAAGGATGGTTGAAAACCGTCATTCTTATTGACGAAAAAAAGACGGTCACAGACCGTCTTAAAAAATGGACTGTCATGGACCGTCTCTTATGATCCTAAAAAGGACGGCCATAGACCGTCCTTTAAAAGGACTGTTGTGGACCGTCCTTAAAAAGGATTGCCATCGACCGTCTCTTATGAGCCTTCAAAGGACGGCCATGGACCGTCCTTAAAAGGGACTGTCATGGACCGTCTCTTATGAGCCTTCAAAGGACGGTTATGGACCGTCCTTTAAAAGGACGGTCATGGGCCGTCCTTTAAAAGGACTGCTATAGGCCGTCTCTTATGACCCTTTCATTCTCTTATGTAACCATAACCTGATATACACCTGTTTCATTCACATACACCTGTTTCATCCAAACAAGACTGATATACACCTGTTTCATCCAAACAAGACTGACATACACCTATTTCATCCAAACAGGACCGATATACACCTGTTTCATCCAAACAGGACTGATATACACCTGTTTCATTCACATACGTAAATCCAAACTGTTTCATCACATTCACATTCACCTGTTTCATCCAAACAAGACTGATATACACCTGTTTCATTCACAGTCACCTGTTTCATCCAAACAGGACTGATATACACCTGTTTCATCCAAACAAGACTGACATACACCTGTTTCATCCAAACAAGACTGATATACACCTGTTTCATCACAATCACATTCACATTCACATCCATCTAAACCCAAACTACGTAAATCCATCCAAACACAAACAATCTTATCCACAATACATTATTCATCAACGCATAATACATATAAAGTTTAACTTCATAAGTAAAAAAAGGAAAAAAAATCAACAACAATTTTCTTTTTGTGTCTTTCATCTAATAAAAAAATATTCAACCAACAAAACATTATAATTCAGAATCATGAAAAATTACAGAAACTTATCCAAAAAAGTGAGCACTTTTTTAAAATAAAACTGATCATTAAAATAAACCTAATATGAGCAAATAATGCAAAAAAAAAATATTTCAATTAATAGAAACAACAACAAAAATTAAAGTTTTGTAAAAAGGGGCATGTGTTAAAAGGGATACATTCTTGTTTGTTGCCTTATGATTGGGCTACATTATTACAACAATCGGGTTCGGGTTCGGTATAGGGTTTAGGTTTGGGTTTTCAAGTTTAGGTTTAGGATTAGGTGTAGGTCTAAGTTTAAGGATTTGAGAATACATTCAGGTTTTAGGTTTAGGTTTTAGGTTTTAGTTTATAGGTTTAGGTTTTAAGTTTAGGTTAAGGTTTAGGTTTAGGTTAAGGTTTAGGTTTAGGGAATTGAGAATAGGTTAAGGTTTAGGTTTAGGAAATCGGATTCGGGTTCGGGATCAGGTTTAGGTTTGGGTTTTCAAGTTTAGGTTTAGGTTAGGGAGTTGAGATTACGATTAGGTGTAGGTTTAGGTTTAGGGATTTGAGAATACATTTAGGTTTTAGGTTTATTTTTAGGTTTTAGGTATTGGTTAAGGTTTAGGTTTTAGGTTTAGGTTAAGGTTAGGTTATAGGTTATAAGTTTAGGTTTTAGGACATAGGTTTTGGTTTTAAGGTTATAAGTTTAGGTTAAGGTTAAGGTTTTAAGGTCTTATAAGCTATAGGTTTAGGGAATTGAGAATATGTTAAGGTTTAGGTTTAGGAAATCGGGTTCGGGTTTAGGTTTGGGTTTTCAAGTTTAGGTTCAGGTTTAGGTTAGGGAGTCGAGATTAGGATTAGGTGTAGGTTTAGGCTTAGGGATTTGAAAATAGGTTTAGGAATTCGGGTTCGGGTTCGGGATTGGGTTTGGGTTTGGGTTTGGGTTTTCAAGTTTAGGTTTAGGTTTAGGTTAGGGAGTTTAGACTAGGATTAGGTGTAGGTTTAAGTTTAGGGATTTGAGAATAGGTTAAGGTTTAGGTTTAGGAAATCGGGTTCGGGTTCGGGATCGGGTTTTAGGTTTGGGTTTTCAAGTTTAGGTTTAGGTTTAGGTTAGGGAGTTGAGATTAGGATTAGGTGTAGGTTTAGGTTTAGAGATTTGAGAATATATTTAGGTTTTAGGTCATAAGTTTTGATTTAGGTTAAGGTTATAGGTTTAGGTTTAGGTTTAGGTTATAAGCTATAAGTTTAGGGAACTTAGAATAGGTTAAGGTTTAGGTTTAGAAAATCGGGATCGGGTTTAGGTTTAGGTTAGGGAGTTAAGATTAGGATTAGGTGTAGGTTTAGGTTTAGGGATTTGAGAATACATTTAGGTTTTAGGTCATAGGATTTGGTTTAGGTTAAGGTTTAGGTTTAGGTTATAAGCTATAGGTTTAGGGAATTGAGAATAGGTTAAGGTTTAGGTTTAGGAAATCGGGTTCGGGTTCGGGATCAGGTTTAAGTTTGGGTTTTCAAGTTTAGGTTTAGGTTAGGGAGTTGAGATTAGGTTTAGGCTTAGGGATTTAAGAATACATTTAGGTTTTAGGTTTAGGTTTTAGGCTTAGGTTTAGGTTATAGTTATAAGTGTAGGTTGTAGGTTTAGGTTTAGGTTTAGGTTAAGGTTTAGGAAATTGAGAATAGGTTAAGGTTTAGGTTTAGGAAATCGGGTTCGGGTTCGGGTTCAGAATCGGGTTTAGGTATGGGTTTTCAAGTTTAGGTTTAGGTTTACGTTAGGGAATTGAGATTAGGATTAGGTGTAGGTTTAGGTTTAGAGATTTAAGAATACATTTAGGTTTTAGGTCATAGGTTTTATTTTAGGTTAAGGATATAGGTTTAGGTTTAGGTTAAGGTTAAGGTTTAGGTTTAGGTTATAAGCTATAGGTTTAAGGAATTGAGAATAGGTTAAGGTATAGTTTTAGGAAATCGGGTTCGGGTTCGGGATCACGTTTAGGTTTGGGTTTTCAAGTTTAGGTTTAGGTTTAGGTTAGGGAGTTGAGATTAGGATTAGGTGTAGGTTTAGGTTTAGGGATTTGAGAATACATTTAGGTATTAGGTCATAGGATTTGGTTTAGGTTAAGGTTATAGGTTTAGGTTAAGGTTTAAGTTTAGGTTTAGGTTATAAGCTATAGGTTTAGGGAATTGAGAACAAGTTAAGGTATAGGTTTAGGAAATCGAGTTCAGTTTCGGGATCGGGTTTAGGTTTAGGTTAGGGAGTTGAGATTAGGATTAGGTGTAGGTTTAGGTTTAGAGATTTGAGAATACATTTAGGTTTTAGGTCATAGGATTTGGTTTAGGTTAAGGTTATAGGTTTAGGTTTAGATTTAGGTTAAGGTTTAGGTTTAGGTTATAAGCTATAGGTTTAGGGAATTGAGAATAGGTTAAGGTTTAGGTTTAGGAAATCGGGTTAGGGTTCGGGATCAGGTTTAGGTTTGGGTTTTCAAGTTTAGGTTTAGGTTTAGGTTAGGGAGTTGAGATTAGGATTAGGTGTAGGTTTAGGTTTAGGGATTTGAGAATACATTTAGGTTTTAGGTCATAGGTTTAGGTTTTAGGCTTAGGTTTAGGTTATAGGTTTAGGTTTAGGTTATAAGTGTAGGTTATAAGTGTAGGTTTAAGTTTACCCTAGGTTATAGGTTAAGGTTTAGGAAATTGAGAATAGGTTAGGGTTTAGGTTTAGGAAATTGGGTTCGGATTCGGGATCGGGTTCGGGTTCGGGATCGGGTTTAGGTTTGGGTTTTCATGTTTAGGTTTAGGTTTAGGTTAGGGAGTTGAGATTATTATTAGGTGTAGGTTTAGGTTTAGGTTTAGGGATTTGAGAATACATTTAGGTTTTAGGTCATAGGTTTAGGTTTTAAGCTTAGGTTTAGGTTATAAGTGTAGGTTATAGGTTTAGGTTTAGGTTTAAGTTAGGTTATAGGTTAAGGTTTAGGAAATTGAGAATAGGTTAAGGTATAGGTTTGGGAAATCGGGTTCGGGTTCGGGTTCGGGTTCAGGATCGGGTTTAGGTTTGGGTTTTCAAGTTTAGGTTTAGGTTTAGGTTAGGGAGTTGATATTAGGATTAGGTGTAGGTTTAGGTTTAGGGATTTGAGAATACATTTAGGTTTTAGGTCATAGGTTTAGGTTTTAGGCTTAGGTTTAGGTTTTAAGTGTAGGTTATAGGTTTAGGTTTAGGTTAGGGTGTTGAGATTAGGATTAGGTGTAGGTTTAGGTTTAGGGATTTGAGAATACATTTAGGTTTTAAGTCGTAGGTTTAGGTTTTAGGCTTAGGTTTCGGTTATAGGTTTAGGTTTAGGTTATAAGTGTAGGTTATAGGTTTAGGTTTAGGTTTACGTTAAGTTATAGGTTAAGGTTTAGGAAATTGAGAATAGGTTAAGGTTTAGGTTTAGGAAATTGGGTTCGGGTTTGGGATCAGGTTTAGGTTTAGGTTTTCAAGTTTAGGTTTAGGTTTAGGTTAGGGAATTGAGATTAGGATTAGGTGTAGGTTTAGGTTTAGGAATTTGAAAATACATTTAGGTTTTAGGTTTAGGTTTAGGTTATAAGTTATAGGTTATAGGTTTAGGTTTAGGTTTAGGTTTAGGTTATAAGCTATAGGTTTAGGGAATTGAGAATAGGTTAAGGTTTAGGTTTAGGAAATTGGGTTCGGGACCGGGTTTAGGTTTGGGTTTTCAAGTTTAGGTTTAGGTTTAGGTTAGGGAGTTGAGATTATTATTAGGTGTAGGTTTAGGTTCAGGGATTTGAGAATACATTTAGGTTTTAGGTTTTAGGCTTAGGTTTAGGTTATAGGTTTAGGTTTAGGTTATAAGTGTAGGTTATAGGTTTAGGTTTAGGTTTAGGTTTAGGTTTAGGTTTAGGTTAGGTTATAGGTTAAGGTTTAGGAAATCGAGAATAGGTTAAGGTATAGGTTTAGGAAATCGGGTTCGGGATCGGGTTTAGGTTTGGGTTTTCAAGTTTAGGTTTAGGTTTAGGTTAGAGAGTTGAGATTATTATTAGGTGTAAGTTTAAGTTTAGGGATTTGAGAATACATTAAGGGCCCATTTGGTAGGGCGGATTGGAAGGGATTGGATGGTATTGGAAGGGATTGGAAGTTAAAATCCCGGGATTGGCCGGGCATGCCAAACAGACTGGGTGATCTGATCCCCGGATCTAGCAATCCCATGAATCTTAAGACAATCCACTGACAACACCATCATTACCTTTAATTCTCATCCAATCCACCATAATCCGTTCAAATTTGCCTGGGATATGTTTGGTTCAAGGGATTGGAAGGGATGGGAAGGTTTAATCCCGGGATTGGCCAGGCGTATTTTCATCTATCCATAAAATGATCCGAAAAGTGTGAGTTTTCCATATTTTATAAAATAAACTGTATTCACAACCATACAATATAGGGTCCATTTAGTGGATGGTTAAGATAATATTAAAAAATATAATTATAATTATAAACCATCTACAACAAGACCCATTATTTGGATGGTCTGGATTGCCATATATCAAACTCAAATTTTCTATGAATGAGTCACCACTATTTAACAAAAAATGCAAAATTAACTGTTTTCACTGTTAAACAAAAACGGGATCCTAGCTTTGGATTTGGTAGGGCTCTATGGCCCCACCATAATTTTTTTGTTTAATCCAGACCGTACATCCATTTTTTAAAAATCTTTTCATTTTGATATTAAAAAATCAGCTTGAAATATATCTCTGGTGAACAACACCATAGGAAAACAATAGTGATTGAACGTCCACCCTTAAAAAGAGAAATAGAGAGAGAGGGAAGTGGATTTTCAATGGTAGAGGTTCAATCAAACTGTTTCCTGTAGTATAGTCCACCTGAGATTTTAATTGGCTTCCCTTTTTGGGATCTAGTCCTAAAATTATCTGTTAATATGTATTAATGCAGTGAATAAAATAAATAAATAACAGTGGACCCCACACAGTTTACTCGGTATGCTAAGGGCAGGTTTGGGCGATGGGATTAGAAGGGATTAGGTGGCGTGGGATTCAAAAAACATAATTATTACCTATAGCAAGGATATAGTCCCGTTGCTATAAGATAAGATTAATTCCATGCTTTCTTGGTAATAAGGTAGTACATTGAATGAATATACTCACCGTCATTTGAAATTACTAAAAATAACACACGTGTTATATCTAAACCGTTCATTTATTTTGTAACCTCATTTTATGGTATGGGCCTAGAAATGAGGTAGATCCAAAACTTATGTGGACCTAAAGAAGTTTTCAACAGTAATTATTCAATCCCCATTGCTTTCTATAGTGGGGTCCACTTGAGCTTTAGATTTACTTGATATTTTGGCTCATGCTCTAAAATAATCTCAAAAAATGGGTGGACAGTGTGGATATAGCCCACACATCATGGTGGGACCTACACAACTTGCTAACATTGAATGAAATTGGCATGGACCCAATGCAATTCCATCTAAGCTAATTTCCACCTAATTCCATTCTTCCCTAACATGGAGTGAAATTGGCATGGGACCAAATGAATCCCATCCCACCTAATCCCTTCTAATCTCAATGCCCAAACATGCTCTGAAGGTACTGAGTTACTCAGTATGCAATCTGCTTCCAAGGATGAAACACATACATTATGGTGAGACCTATAGAGCACTGACCAACATCCACCAAGTTTTGTGAGGCCCACTATGATGTATTTGTTATATCCACACCATCCATCCATTTTGAGATATCATTTTACGTCATGAGCCAAAGAATAAGGCAGATAAAAATCTATAGTGGACCTCATCACAGAAATCTCAGGTGCATCACACCACATGAAATCAATAGTAATTGGATATCCATCATTAAAATCCTCCTAAGGCTTACTGTACTGTTTATTTTTAGGTTACAAGTATAAACTGAACGTCTACCATTGAAAAATTTTGGGAGGCAGATTCAAAGTTCGAGTGGACTCAGACTAGATGTGAATATTCATAGATCCAGTCCATTCATTATGTGTGTCCCACTTAAGCCTTCGACCCGCCCCATTTTTTAGTTAATATCTTAAAATGATCTGAGAAAAGCGTTAAACGATATGGAGAAAGTCAATCCATGACTTGGGTGGCCTAAGAGCTTAAAAATAAAGTCAATCCATGACTTGGGTGGGCCACACCACACAATATAGTGGAGAGGGGTTTCCTTAAAAAATTCATAATCATATATTGGGCCTGCCTAAATGTGATTCACATATCCAACCCACTCATTATGTGTGTCCCACTTGGATGAGGGGTCAGACCAATTTTCAGCCGCATCCAAAACTCATGTGGGCCCCACCAAGTGCTTCTATATTTTTAAGGACGTCTTCACATAGTATTAGATGGTATGGCCCACTTGAGTTTCGTATATAGATGATTTTTGAGATATCTCATAACTTAAAGGGGACACATCAAATCCACGGTGTTGATGTTCGACACACATCATGATGGGGCACACAAAACTTACTAACATCAATTCTTAGGTTCTCACGAGGTCACTAAGTTGGGTTGCAATTTTGACTAGAATATTTGGCCCATTTTACATGTCTGGTCCGTTCACTCTATTTTACTGATCAATACCCTCAATTTGAGTAGTTACTCGCCTCAATCAGTTTACATATGAGAAAGATATTAGGCATACAAGATTAATCACACAATTTCAGTGAAATTTGATTTAAACATCCGAAGTTATTTATTCTTCAATCTGAACTGATTAGATTATCCAAAAATGATTAAAGGTTCAACTAATGAATGTGCCTAATAATTTAGTAGTTTTATTTTTCATAGATAAATTTCAATTTCCATTTAAAAATAACATATTTTTTTTTTCAAAATGTATAATTTTTTCTCTTTTAACAAAATATCATTTTTATTATAAAATATTTCAGTTTTGTTATCTAACTTTTCAATTTTTCTTGTCAAAATACAAAATCTAATTTTCTTTTTTAAAAAATATATATTTTAATTTGTCAATTTTTTCACAATTTTGTTTAATTTCTCAAATTTTCTTTTTCAAAATATCATTTTTTTAATTTCACTTTTGTTATATAACTTTTCAATTTTTCTTGTCAAAATAAAAAATCTAGTTTTCTTTTTAAAAAAAAAAAAATGTTTTTTTTTACAATTTGTCGATTTTTTCACAATTTTGTTTAATTTTTAAAATTTTTTTTTTCAAAATATCATTTTTTTTTATTGAAATCTTATTATATAATTTTTAATTTTTTTTGTCAAAATACAAAATCTAGTTTTCTTTTTTTGAAAAAATATATATTTTTTTTTACAATTTGTCATTTTTTTTCACAATTTTGTTTAATTTTTTATATTTTCTTTTTCAAAATATCATTTTTTTTATTGAATTTTTTTTTTCAAAGTTATCAACATTAGTCAAAGTTCTTAATTTTTTTTTTTTCAAAATGTAGAATTTTATAAAATCAGTTTTTTTTTTTTTTTTTAAACATCGTTAATTATTTTTTCTAAGCTTAACTATTTACCTGAGCATTAGAGACGGTTAAGGACCGTCTCTAATACAGACGGTCTTTCACGGTCCTAGAAGACGGTTAAGGACTGTCTCTAATAGAGACGGTCAGTAACAGTCTCTAATAGAGACGGTCATTGACAGTCTCTAATAGAGACGGTCTATGACAGTCTCTAATAGAGATGGTCTTTGACAGTCTCTAATAGAGACGGTTTCTGACAGGGTAATAAGACGGCTAAGGACCGTCTCTAATAGAGACGGTCTTTAACAGTCTCAGATTACAAGTAAAAGACGGCCACTGACGGTCTCTAATACGGACGGCCACTGACCGTCTCAGATGACTGCATATAAGACGGTTGAAGACCGTCTCTAATACGGACGGTCTTTGACCGTCTCAGATGACGTATATAAGACGGTCAAAGACCGTCTTATATTGTTTACGGACGCAGAACATTTAAAGACAATATTAGGGACGGTCAGGAGCCGTCCCTAATTTTAGAGACGGTTTACAGCCGTCTCTAAAGCGTCTTTAAACCAAGCAATTTTAGAGACGGTCCAGAACCGTCTCTAAATCTGTCATTTATTTCCATTTTTCACGTAGTGCTCTATGGGTCCTACGTCACATACAGGGATCATCCGGGCCATCCATCGACTGACGACTAGACCTGGATGTGAAACCAAAATTATTAGTGTGTGTGTGTCTATATATATATATGTGTGTGTGTGTGTGTGTGTGTGTGTGTGTGTGTGTGTGTGTGTGTGTGTGTGCGTAAATGTGTACCATGCAGCTGATGGATGTGCTCCGTCCAGGCCGTCTATCCATTTGGCGAGCCCATCCATTGGATGGTGGGCCACGTTTGGGAACCCACCTTGATGATGGGATTCACCCTAACCACCCATCAGGGACGTTGCGAACGGGTCCTGGGGTGGACGTCCCTCAATGACGTCCAGTGTTGGACATTCTCTTTTTCATTTTGATATTTTTATTTTTATTATTTGTTGTTATCTATTTTATTTATATAGCGAATAAGTATATAAATAAATGTATCATATAGATATGTGGTGGGCCCCACATGGGACCCACCGGTGAAGTGGATGGCTGATGTACGTATGCACCAGCTATATAACTGCAGCGCTGTGGGAAGTGTTGTAAATCCAGGCCGCCCACCAACTGACATCCAGACCTGGACGTTTGAACCATAAAACCTATGTTACATGTATATACAATATGATGGGTGTATATGTGTGCATAAATACTGATTGGGCCCAGTTCAATTGAAATAGGGCCACATGTTGGTAGGCTTGATCGCCCTTGGCACAGCCCAAACAACCTTGGGATAGGGTCCTCCAACTCTCCACCTATCCTCATGTTCCAAGACCTTGTGACTCATTGTCTAATATAAATAAATTTGTACAGGAAATTGCGCGTACGGTGTAGGTTCGCTATCTTCCCAAGGAAACTTGCCTTTAGAAGCATTCTACGCTCTATCTGGTGATGATTTCCTCCCCTTAAGCTTTCCATCCCTAATTAGATCAGAAATAACAGCTTTATTAGTGTAAATGGCTAACTAGACTAAAGATAAACTGTGTAGAAATAAACTGTATCTACTTGATTTATCTGTTTAACATGATAATTCTCATGCTTACTATTGTATTAGATTCTTGATTTCTCTGAACTGCCTAAGTGAATAATCCAGCTATTTATTTCATGTATCTTATGCGAATTCAGTTGTTGTATATCGATAGAAATATAGGTATTGTTCCTTATTCCCCTCTCATATTGTGATATATGTTGCTATGACACACATGTTGCTAAAATCTCTCCATAGGAAGCCCTAGTAAAGGAGAGTCTGTGCTTGGGATGTAACTAGATTGGTCGTGACAATAGTAGGCCCCTGACATGGAGGTTTTGGTTGTGGTGCTTGACCATGGGGTTTACCATCCATGTGTGGTATCACCTAACTGGCTGGGGGTGAATTTCATAACCTTTCCAAGTACCGCTGTTTACTCGTTTTTGAACCATTCTTGCCGACATGTTTTACTCGCCACTCTTGGTAATTTCAACATTTCACCCCTAGACGGCATTGGTGGTGGCCCCCTTTATGTTGAATTGATTGACCACATGTTAGTGGGTACTACACATACCCTAAGACAGTAGTCTCATGGGCCAGGGATGGTGGTAATGGGACTCTATGCCCGAGCCATTGGCCTACGCTGGGTCTTGCACTCCCCGTAGTGACCGTGAGCTTATTAAAAAATGGTTGATTACAATTAGACTAATAATGGGCTGGCAAATCATGTATGCATGGCATACTACGACGGCTTGGATCATTATGCCCATATGATTACACCGAGTGTAGCGCTAATGACCAACCGATCGATTTATGATGATGACTTGGATCCTCATGCCCATGCAATTACACCAAGTGTTGTGCTGACGACCTGTCACATCCATGGGTGATGACCCCAATATCCATCCGGATGTTTTACCCGGGACATAGGCCGTCTGGATGTTTTCCCTGGTCCGACGTTGCATTCATACATTCATGCATTTAATAAGACTGCATCTACTATGTTTTAGATTATTTGTGTACTTTTATGTTATTCCTTGCTTAGGGCGGCGGTGTGTAATCTTGAGGGGAGATCACACTGAGTTGGCCACTCATTCATCAATGTTCAACCGTACAGAGGACGCAGGAACAGGAGACATCGAGTACGCTACAGATCCGGAGGTGGCGGCGGCCAAGGAGGAGCCATATGATGGGGAGTCGCAGCAAGAGGCGGAAGCTTACTATGGGCTAAATCAGTAGTTTAGTCATTTATCCTATTTCAGTACATTAGGATTTAAGAAAACTTAAGGTTTTGTAAGTGGCCCCCAGTTGAGTGGGCCTGAATATTGTTCCTATTTTGAGATCACATCCATGCTATGTATTCATTTCCGCTACATTGCACTTTGATTCATTGATTGATCGTCGTTAACAATAGCTAATTCCTGGGTTATTGGAATTTGAGTCGTGTACCCGGGTTTTGAAAACCAGGGCGTTACAAGTTGGTATCAAAGCAGAGTATGAGACAGCCTAGCTGTGGGAACAACATGCGAACCTTAAGAGATTAATTTAGGCAAAACTTTGAAACTTTTCCCTAGGAGAATAACCAAGGTGGATGAACATAGAAACAAGAACACTTAGACCCCTTAGGCATTAGCAATATTGAATACTTAAACTTATGAAGAGAACCCGACTAGTTAGGAAGAACTTAGTATAAGAATCACCTAGGATCCCCTGACAAGGAACAAATTTAGAAACAAAAACCTTAGCTCCCTTGGAGAATCCAAACCAAAAGTGCTAACTAAAGGATGAACTCCCTCGCCATGCAATTGTCAAGCTCTCTGACTCTTATAATGCTTCATACTAGCTAGGAACTGTTCTTCTCACTTCTATTCCTGAACCCCGAAAATCTAATTTTGCAAGGAGCCATGCCAACTGTGACACGGTCGCGTCAGACCCGCACGGTCGACGTTCACCCTATACCATCAATAGAATGCCAGAGAGAATGTAGCCATGTCTACACACCAGGTCTCCCCCCTGGTGTGGTGAACAACGATACAGGGTCAGAAGTAGTGGGGGATTCTCCTTTCCTCCTAATACATCCCGTCAGGACTGCCCTCACAATACTTTGAGCGACGTACGCCTTCGGTAGATGCGTAAGCGGAGTCACCAACAGAGGTGGCGGCTTTCACAGCCTTTGTGCAGATGGCCGCCACCATGCAACAGCAGCAAGACACATTTGTCAGGCAGCAGCAGGATACGCACACACTGGTGATGGAGGCCCTTCGGGAGAGGGACCGCAGGGCGGCATCTAGGAATAAGGATATCAGGGGTTCTGATGTATTCAAACGATTCATGCGACTCCGTCCGCCGACTTTTGGGGGGGCACCCAACCCAGTTCAGGCTGAACACTGGCTGGCGAGAATCGCCAAGATGATGGGGCCTTTAGAGTGCACTGACTCCCAAAGGGTCACCTTAGCCATATATCTGCTTGAGGGAGAGGCCGAAAACTGGTGGAGAACCATACAGAGAGGGGTGTCAGCTGGTTATGCCTGGACTTGGGCAGGCTTCAGGACAAAGTTCCTGGAGAAGTATTTTCCGCGGTCATGCCGAAGCGAGAAGATCGCACAATTCCTGAAGTTGGAGCAGGGAAATCTGACGGTTGCCTAGTACGAGGCGAAGTTTGATGAGATATCATGATACGTACTTAAGGCCCTCGAGGACGAGGAATACAAACTAGAGAAGTTCAAGGAAGGATTGAAGCCCGGAATACAATCTCGGTTATGCACCTAGGATTTTGGGGACTTCCCGAAGTTTGTAGATAAAGCAATGCGGGTGGAAAAAGACTTTGAGCGCACCATCTGCTCCCACCTATCGGCTCGGGACGCCCCGTTCTGACCAAGACAGCATCTTCCTGCCCCGCCTGTCCCTGCAGGAAGACCCAGACCACTGATCGAGCGAGCATCGCCTTTACCCTCTGGCAGAGGCTGCGGTTACTGTGGAAAGACAAACCACAACACCCAGAGTTGCTTTCAGAGGATGCGGGATCAAGGTATTCTGCCCCAGATGCACCGACCACCGCAGAACTAGGCAGCAGCAAGGACAGCGCCTAGGCCTTAGTAACCCAGACAGGGACTTCCAGTTCAGCGAGAAGCTCCCCTAGCACGAGTATATGCGGTTGCTGCCACAGAGGCCGATCAGGACCCTCTTCAGACAATTCATGGTACGGCCCACATTAACAGTACCCCTGTACTTACTCTTTTCGATTTCGGTGCAACTCTATCCTTTATTGATTCTGTTATTGCATCTAGAGTAGCACTGAACACCACTAGGATGCATGTTCCCTTAGTTGTAGCATCCCCTATGGGCAAGTTTGTGAAAACTAATAAAGTATGTAGAGCATGTCCCATCACGCTCGCAAATCGCGAGGTCGCTGTGGACCTAATTGTCATGCCTGTCAGACAATTTGACGTCATCCTTGGGATGGACTGGCTTACATTGGTGCGTGCGGCCATGGATTGTCACAACAAAACGGTGACTATATCCATCCCAGGGCAGGCCTCTTTCACCTTGAAAGGTAGAGGCAGATGCCAGGAATTAGAGAGCCTGCAGGCTCTAGAGGAAGTGGAGTCAGTGGAAGACACCATCAAATGGATACCGGTAGTCCGGGACTTCCTCGAAGTATTTCAGGAAATACCAGGGCTACCCCCTAGAAGAGCGATAGACTTCTGCATTGACCTCAAGCCAAGGACTGCTCCTATATCACTCCCTCCATTTCGCATGCCTCCTGGTGAGATGGAGGAGTTGAGGAGTCAGATTGATGAGCTGCTAGCTCAGGGCTTTATCCGTCCTAACGTTTCTCCTTGGGGAGCACCGGTCCTCTTTGTCAAGAAGAAAGATGAGTCGATGCGTCTCTGTATAGAGTACAGGAGACTGAACGATGTAACGATCAAGAACAGATATCCCCTACCGCGTATCGACGATCTATTTGATCAGTTGAAAGACGCAAAGTACTTCTCCAAAATAGACCTACGTTCGGGATATCACCAGTTGAGGATTAGAGATGAAGATAGCCCGAAGACAGCCTTCAGGACTCATTATGGGCATTACGAGTTCCTGGTGATGTCTTTCGGTCTCTCAAATGCTTCAGCAGTCTTTATGAACCTTATGAACCGAGTCTTCATGCCTTACCTAGACCAGTTCGTAATCGTGTTCATTGACGACATTTTGATCTACTCCAAAAGCCAAGGGAAGCATGAACATCATCTGTGTACCATCCTAAGTACGCTGAAGGATAACCAGTTGTACGCTAAACTGTCCAAATGCGAGTTTTGGGAGCAGGAAGTGAAATTCTTGGGGCATGTGGTAAAAGCAGAGGGAATAGTGGTCGATCCAACTAAACTGGAAGCAGTATCTAAGTGGGAGCAGCCCACTACAGTGACCGAAGTTCGGAGTTTCCTGGTCATGGCCGGGTACTACCGACATTTTATTAAGGAATTTTTCAGAATCGTGCGACCACTCACTCAACTTACAAAGAAGAATGCCCGATTCACATGGGATGAAAATGCAGAGGCAGCATTCCAGGAGTTAAAGATGAGATTAACTTCTGCGCCGGTACTCACTCTCCCGCAAAAAGGGGAGAAGTTCGTGGTATATAGTGATGCCTCAAAGTTGGGCCTTGGTTGCGTTCTGATGCAGAACGACAAAGTGATCGCCTACGCCTCTCGCTAATTGAAGAAGCACGAGGAGAACTACCCGACTCACGACCTGGAATTGGCAGCTGTGGTATTTGCCTTAAAGATATGGAGGCATTACTTATATGGAGAAGACTTTTAGTTATTCTGCGATCAGAAGTGCCTGAAATACATATTCACGCAGAAAGATCTGAATATGCGCCAGCGTCGGTGGATGGAGACACTTAAGGACTTCCACTTCGATATCTCATACCACCCTGGCAAGGCAAACTCTGTGGCTGACGTTCTGAGTCGAAAGAAAAAGCATGAGCTGGTAGCCACCCTGATGATCAAGGAATGGGAGATGATGGAATTTGTACAAGACTTCGATATCCAGCTCACTCTCGATGAACCTGATACTTTTGTCACTCTATTAATTGTGGAGCCATCCTGGTTCGTCATGTGATCTCCACTCAGGACCAGGATGAATGGCTGATCAAGATGAAAGAAAGGGTAAGAACGAGGAGATGCCAGATTGGAGAGTTGGTAGCGACGGCGGTCTTCGGTATCTGGGACGAGTATGCGTTCCAAACAACGCCGAATTAAGGAAGTGATGATAGAAGCCCACCATTCCAAGTTAGCTATCCACTGAGGAAGTACTAAGATGTACAACGATGTTAAAAGATAGTACTGGTGGAGCAATATGAAGAGGGATATAGCCGACTTTGTGGCGAAATGCATGGTGTGCCAGAAGTTCAAGGTCGAACATTACAAGCTGGCTGGTCTCCTTCATCCACTGCCCTTAACCGAATGGAAATGGGACAACATTTCTATGGACTTTATCTCTGGTCTTCCTAGGACGCAGAGGAAACACGACTCGATCTGGGTCATTATTGATCGGTTGACTAAGGCCGTTAGATTCCTCCCATCTGCACGATAGATTCCACTGATAGTTTGGCAAGGCTATATATCCGGGAAGTCGTGCGATCCTACAGAGTTCCTCAAGAAATTATATCAGATCGAGACTCCATATTTACTTCTGCCTTCTGGAAGAGCTTGCAGGAAGAATTGGGCACAGAATACAAGTTCAATACGGCGTTCCATCCGCAAACAGACGGACAGGTTGAAAGGGTAAATCAAATTCTGGAAGATATGCTGAGAGCATGCATCCAGGACTTTCAGGGCAACTAGGACGATCACTGGCACTGGCAGAATTCGTATACAATAACAGTTTCCAGTCCAGCATGGACATGGCACCATATGAGGCTCTCTATGGTCGCCCTTGCCGAGCCCCTCAATGCTAGGCAGAAATCGGAGAAAGAAGTTTGTTGGGTCCCAAGCTAGTTCAGGCTACTACTCAGGTCATTAATGTGATCAGAAAGCATCTGCGTACTGCCCAGAGCAGATAGAAGAGCTATGCGGATAACCGACAACGCGACCTGGAGTTTGAAATTGACAACCACGTATTTCTGAAGGTGTCACCTATGAAGGGTTTGATGAGGTTCGGGTAAAAAGCGAAGCTAGCACCGCGTTTTATCGGACCTTTCGAGATTTTGGATCGTGTGGGAGCCATGACATACCACCTTGCACTACCTACTGCACTTGCCGGTATTCACGACATCTTTCACATATCCATGCTGAAAAAGTATACACCTGATGAGTCGCACATTGTTAACTGGGAGCAGATCGAGTTGACAGATAACGCCTCCTACATTGAGGAACATATCCGTATCTTGGACCACAAGGAACAGGTCTTGCAGATAAAGACTATACCTCTAGTCAAGGTTCTTTAGTCACACCATGGGGAATAAGAAGCAACGTGGGAGCGAGAAGTAAAAGTTAGGAAAAAACACCCTCACCTATTCAATAGCACACCTCAGGTAATTTCGAGGATGAAATTTTTTTTAGGGGGGTATACTATAACACCCCGTACCTTTGGTACTTGGGTGTTACCCTTTCTAAATCTACATCAACTTAAAATCAGATTGGACTAAGCAACTGGCTTGAACACGACATCTGCAGGATGGAAATCCTGATCGAAAGTAAGGCCATCCATCCAAGTCCTCCAGGAGCCGGAACGCGCCCTACGACATTCAAGAGGGTGAGATTACCTGAACACTCTAAATTATGAAAGTACACCTGCTAGTGCCCTGGTCTGTCAAGTTACGTGTGTGGTGAGTCAGACTGGCTGCAGAACTCAATAAGAAGATTATTTCAAGCGTCTACCTCAACCGGATGTATGAAAGCTCGCAAAAGGTGAATCATAGCCTCACATCCCGTGTCTCAAAACCCCAGGTGATTAAAACCCTTAAAACAAGATAGACATCTTAGGGTTTTATGGTGAGAAAACTTTTGGCAAAACAGGAAAATCTCTAAGTTTTTCTCGCCCTGTCGATTCTATCGAAGCACCCTCGATATGATCGACCTACACTGTCGATGTCCTCGATACCTTAACGATACTATCGATAAGAGGACCAAAATGTCCAGCAACTATATATTCATCTGGACGGATTTATCGATATATCGATACACCTATCGATATCATCAATAAAAGCACTAAATATGTCCAGCAACTTCACAATATATCTGGACGAATTATCGATGTATCGATACACATCGATATCATCGATATTCAAATCTCGAGACCATCGAGAGTGGCTCGATAAGATCGATAGGCTGATTTCTGGCGCCCCTGTTTTTTAATGAAAATCTCAAAATTCTTCGATATATAGATGACCATCTGATATCTGAATTCAAACATCGATAAGAACGAAGGTCCATCGATGATATTGACAGTGGGCGCGCATTTCTTACAGCAGTAATTTCAGGTTATTTTTAACTATGATCGGGGGCCCTTCGATTTAATCAATATTCAAATATCGATGATATCGACACCAGATTGATTGCATCGAACAAAACCATAAACTGTCCAGCAAGTTCAAAGATAAATCAGCTGGATTTATCGATGCCTCGACTCTGATATCGATGTCATCGACATTCAAATTCCAATGACCTCGACGGTTCCCACGATCATTCATGAAAACCTGAAATATCTCAAAGTTAAGTCTCTCTCGTTTTTCAAGTGTCGATGGATCAAACCTGTCATCGATGGAATCGGAGTTCGAAATCCGATGACATCGACAATAACTTCAATTCATCGACCAATTGGCAAAGAGTTTCAAAAGTGTATGACATCGAGTCCGAGTCATCGAGCAGACCATCGATGCTATCGAGAGTATACGCCCGATGATATCGAACCTACTCGATGATGTCGAACTCTGTCATAAATGTGACTGTTTTATATCCGTTGGAACTTTTTGCCTATTTATAGAGGACTTGTCTTTTGTTGCTGGGAGAAAAAGTAGAGAGAGCTTTTGAGTGTTTCAACTTATGTCCTATACCTAAAGCCCTTTCTCTCAAGGGAGTTCATCCTCCAATCCACCCTCATCATTGATATTCAATAGAGTGGATTGGGGAATGAACTTCTGCGTTCAAGGATCCTCCAGCTACTACCTTAATGGCAAATCATTATGCTGGGATGCCTTAAATACAAAAGATTGGAACTACTCTATCTTCCTAACAGGGAAATCTTTAAAGAATAGGATTCCATCTTCACCTTGACCCAACCTTAAACCTAGTCTTGGTATATCTTTTGTGTTGCGGATCAAGTGAGCGGAAGACTCTTCGTCAACAAGAAGGAGGAGATCTTCGGCGTTGTGCTTAACAGGACTCATCAACTTATCTGTAAGTATTTAGAGTCCAGGAGGACATTTACGATCATTCCTTTCTAGGATTGGGTCTTAAGTGATTCTCACCCTTTGAAGTCCTCAAGGAGGCCTTCGGCGGGAGTGTACGTTGTGGGTGCGTTGTGTGGACCCTTGCTCTGTGGAGAGCATGAACATCTGGTTAGGAGTGAACCAGTGAAACTCCAGGGTTAGAGGTGAACCAAGTAGAAACCTCTGGGTGCGTTGTGTGGACCCTTGCTCTATGGAGAGCATAAACATCTGGTTAGGAGTGAACCAGTGAAACTCCAGGGTTAAAGGTGAACCGAGTAGAAACCTCCATGTAAAGGTTGAAGGTGAACCTGATTTAAAACCTTAGGTTTGAGGTGAAACCTGGAAAACCTCCTTAGTGAATTCCGGTACACTTAAGGGTTGAGTGCGACAGCCGAGAATGGAGTAAACAAGTAGTCGAACCACTATAAAAATGACTGTGTCTGTGATTGATTTTTGTGCTTGCTCATTTGTATAATTATGTTAACTGCATTCATATCTACTCACACTTCACACACAGTCACATCCATCATAGACTATAACTGCTTCATGCTTATCATTTAAATAGTTCTGTGATTGGATCCTCTACTGAGCTTGGAAGCTAGTAGAGTTACATTGGGTAATCCTAAACATTGCATACCCGTTAGGATTAGAGTGATAGGATTTTTTTTATATAACTCGTAAATCTTTAAAAATCCTATTCACCCCCCCCCCCCCCCCCCCCCCCCCCCCCCCCCCCCCCCCTCTAAGACATATTGACATATTCCAACTTTTACTCAAGCGGTCTTCACCGCTATTTCAATTGGTATCTAAGCGGGTCTCTCTTTAAGGGCTTCACCGCCTAGAGAGTGATCTTGACTGAAGTTGGGAATATGGCCAAAGGAGAGGGCTTATCAGTCACTAGACCTCCAGTATTTGACGGATCACACTATGCATACTGGAAGGCTAGGATGCACTACTTTCTGAGATCTTTGAATCATGACGTTTGGAATATAGTTGAAAGCGAATATGTGTCACCTATTGAACAAATTATACTTGATAGTGGCACAACAATCACAAAGCCCAAACCCAAAGAAAAGTGGACAGCATTCGACAAAGAAAGGCAAACATCTGAAGTCAAGGCTATGAATGCTATTTACTGTGCCGTATCCAAGGATATTTTCAATCAAATAAGCATGTGTGGGACATCAAAAGAAGCATGGGATTTATTGGAAACAACCCATGAAGGCACAAGCACTGTGAAGTGATCCAAACTTCAACTCCTGACTTCACAGTTCAAAAATCTCAGAATGGAAGAGCATGAGACATTTATGAAGTTCTTTACAAAGCTAAACATCATTTGCAACTCCATGGGTGGATTGGGAGAAAAAGTCCCGGTACCGAAAATTTGTAGAAAAATTCTAAGATCCCTACCGGAACGGTTTAATCCCAAGGTTACAACAATTGAGGAGTGTAGGAATATAAATGAAATGAAAGTAGAAGAACTAGTAGGTTCCCTACAAACTTTTGACCTAGACTTCACTCAATCCCAAAAATCCAAAAACACTATCCTAAAAACTTCAAAGAAAACAACTCATAAGGACAGTGAAAGTGAAAGAGAGGATGATGATGAGGAAGTGGCCTTGCTGGCACAAAAATTTAGGAGATTCTTTTAAAAGAATCGTGGTCGTCCCTCTAGAGGGAGAAAAGTGGATAACAAACTCTCTGCAGGCAAATTTGGCAAAAAGACCAAAGAACCACAATGCTACGCCTGTCGAGAGTATGGACACCTATCTACCGAATGCCCAAACAGAAAAACCAAGGGCAAAGCAATGGCCGCCACGTGGGATGATATAGATGAGTCAAATTCAGAATCTAGTGACTCAGAAAGCAATGAAGACCAGAAATCATTGAAAATTCTCATGGTCTCCACTGGTTCGATCATTCCCACTGAATCTGAGAACAAGAAAGAACAGCAAGACACGGAATCATCTCCATCTGATAATGAAGAAACAAAAGAAGAAGAAGAAGAAGAAGACATAGAAAAGAACAAGTTGCAAGATGCTTACAATCAACTCTATACTCATAGCATCAACATTCTTAAGAGACTTGGAATCTCAGAAAACAAGAAGATACTACTACAAAAAGATCTGGATAAAACACTGGAGATCAATTCACACCTAATTAATGATCTACAACAATATTATGCAGATAATGACAAGTTGGAAAGAATCAACCTATCCCTAAAAACTGAATCATCTAAGCTTACCAAACAAATTGAATTGTTAGAAGATGAGAATAGGCATCTCAAGAATGAGAATCACACACTCCGCTATGACTTGGAGAAATTTAGAAAATTTACTAAAATAAACTATAAATTTTCTCAGAATGGTGAAAAGCTTGAAAGGATGTTAGGGATGGGAAGGCCCGGAAAAGACAAGAGTGGCCTAGGGTATGAGAAAACTAAGAAGAAAACAGGAAATGCAGCACCAACAACTAAATCATCGGCTGCTTCTGGAAGCAATGTAAGAATCTCTCCAGTATGTTATTTATGTGGTGATATGGGTCATTATGAGGTTGAATGCCTAATAACTAGACAGACTTCACATAACTCTGGACAAAATCACATTGAAAAATTCAAACCAATCAGAGAAACACAGAATGTCAAGAGTCTATCTAGGGGAAACACTCATCTATCACCACCTAAGATGCAAGGCAGGAGGAAAAAGTTTATTTCAAAGTGGGTAGAAAAAGAAAAACAAAATTGTCGTATGACTAATCTTCACATACCCTGAAATTCCAAGTGTAGAAAGACAAGTCCAAGTCATGCATCTGACCTGGATATTTGCTAAAATGATGCAAATTTTGCTGAGCCTTAAATGATACATCTGAGGTTCTTGACCTCAAATTTTTGTATATAAACATACATACGTTTATAATTTTGGTGTGTACAGAAATTGTACATAATGTTTGAAAGGTATACTATTAATTTATAGAAATTCTAAAAGTAAACTTGGCGGTTTGGTTGAGTGCTGGAAATTGAAAATCTTCATCGTCGATATGAGTATCGATATGACATTCTCGAGTAATCGGTAGAGGGTCGATATTATCGACGACTCCTTAGAATACGGATTGACAGGTGGCAAACAAAAAAAAAAAATTGATATCGAAGACAGACTCGATGGTATCGATAAGCAACCTCTCGATATTATTGAAACAATGATCGATCTTATCAACAGATGGCGCCCGATAAAAGTTTGCGGAGCGAAAAAGGGATTATTTTTTTTTTGTGTCTATCGGTCGTTTTCTGTGCTCGATACACTCGACCAAATTACTAGAAGCCACGATGGACTGACCGAAATCCCTCCACAAATCGGGTAATACCTTTCTATACTACAAAAGCTTTATTTCTCCTTTAGGTATTTTCGATTTTGTCAAGTGTTTGTTGTGTTTCCCAAACTCTTGTTTTGTCTATATGGGAAAAGACAAAGGGATAGTGTCCGGACAGGGGGAATCTTCAAGAACTACCCGACAAAAGGTCTTCGCATCTAGAGAAAGAGCGAGGGCCCCGGAAAGTGGGATCCCCACACGTCAAAGATCACAGACTTCGCGAGGTGGGTCCCAAACCGATTCTCCAACACCTCCTCCTCCTCTGGCTAGGCAGCCCTCACGTCCAGCGAAATACACCGGTCGGAAGCTGATCCACGAGAGAAAAGTGGACAAGGTCTGTTTAGCACCGTACAATTTAGAACCCTTGTTCGCTGCAGTTGGTTGGCTGCCCATCCTAGATTTCGGAGGGCCTTGTCAACTCAAGCAAACGCGCAATTTCCTTGCTGCGTGTCACTCTTTGGTATCTGATCCTCCTTCGTTCATGGTCTCTCTGGATGGTGATGATGCATTCATCACCCCTGCCACACTGGCTGACATTCTCAATATACAGATGGCATCAGAAGGACTTCCCGACCTAGATCTCGATCTTCCTGAGGTCCGTTCCATTGTAACTAAGTACCTGTGCAACAATAGAGATATTCCCTGGTACCAGGGGAACGCCTTAAAATCTAGGTACATGGAACCCCGCTTTCAGGTTATGCATGAGATCTTCGCCACAAATCTGTATCCAAGGAGTACAAATCGATCTAATCTCACGGGTCTTATGGTCATGATTGTATACTCTGTTGCAACTGGGACAAAGGTTTGCCTTCCAACACTGATCGTCAACCAGTTGGTAAATGCAATACATACATCTAGAGATCTGCATTTTCCATATCCATGGATCATAAACAGGATCTGTCAAAGAATTGGTTTTCCACCTACCACTGATCATGTACTTCCTGATCATGTCTTTAATGTAAAGAACATCCGGAAAATGGATTCAAAATTTCACGAGTACAAGGTGGAAACCATGGGAGGAATCCAGGTAGAACATGTAGGAGGAGAAGGTGGTGATCCCATGGAAGGGACTGCAATGGCTGAAGATGCCCCTCCTGGACTTGATCTAGCTCCGTCCACGTCATCAGCTGGATATGGCAAAAGGTTCAAGTTGGATAGAATTGGGGCGATTCAACAGGACATCCACTCCGTCAAAGAAAGGCTGACTATCCTGGAAAGGCTGGTGCAAGGAGTACAACAGACCGTTCAGCAAATGGTCGATCTAATGACCTGTCGTCGGGATGACACAGCTCCATCTCACTCTGCTCCGTAGTACTGATCTCTGAATACTGTCACACATTCTCACTCCTTTAACTCAGCATATGAACATTAGTATCTTTTTGAATGTTCTATACTCCCTTGAGTGTATGTGACAGTTCTCTGACTGGCTAGGCTGAAAATTTTTATTTTTTTTTGAAGAACGCCCACGGTTGGGCTAAGAATACTGGTTACAATATTTGGGATGATTGTTAAGCTACTGCTGTTTGTAGCATTATACTTTTTAAAAATATGGATATAACTACCAATCTTGGGTAGTTTATTTTGTGATGGTTGAATATAATTCTTATCATTAATGCCATATTTTGTTCCCCTAGTTTGTCTAATGGAATGCATATGATGTGTTTAATGTTTAATTGCTTTAATATTATCACTGCTTTCCACCTGTTCTGACCACAGATGACTTCTTATAATATTTTGATCATTACTCATCTGTATCTTGTATGCGTGTTCTCCCAAGAATTTTAAGCTTTAGTCAATATCACTTGTTATACCTTTGCCAATGACTGACAAAAAGGGGGAGAAAAATTCAAAACACCCCGAGCGGAAAATTGTGTATCTAATGTGTTGCAGGTGTTAGAGGGAGCGGTTGCACCAAGAAAAGGGGAGTTTTGAAGTAAGGGGGAGCAGATACTTCTAGAATGTGTACATGGGTTAGGAAAAATTGTAAAATTGTGTAAATACATGTACACACAATTTAGGGTGTGTCTAGAAGTGTTCTAGGGTGTTTTGGGTATTTTGTCACGTAATTGACAAAGGGGGAGATTGAAAGTGCACCTGTTAGTGCCCTGGTTTGTCAAGTTACGTGTGTGGTGAGTCAGACTGGCTGCAGAACTCGATAAGAAGATTATTTCAAGCGTCTGCCTCAACCGGATGTGTGAAAGCTCGCAAAAGGTGAATCATAGCCTCACATCCCGTGTCTTAAAACCCCAGGTGATTAAAACCCTTAAAATAAGATAGACATCTTAGGATTTTATGGTGAGAAAACTTTGGGCAAAACAGGAAAATCTCGAAGTTTTTCTCGCCCTGTCGATTCTATCGAAGCACCCTCGATATGATCGACCTGCACTGTCGATGTCCTCGATACCTTAACGATACTATCGATAAGAGGACCAAAATGTCCAGCAACTATATATTCATCTGGACGGATTTATCGATATATCGATACACCTATCGATATCACCGATAAAAGCACTAAATATGTCCAATAACTTCACAATATATCTGGACGAATCATCGATGTATCGATACACATATCGATATCATCGATATTCAAATCTAGAGACCATCGAGAGTGGCTCAATAAGATCGACAGGCTGATTTTCGACGCCCCTGTTTTTTAATGAAAATCTCAAAATTCCTTGATATATCAATGACCGTCCGATATGATCTGAATTCAAACATCGATAAGATCGGAGGTCCATCGATGATATCGACAGTGGGCGCGCATTTCTTATAGCATTTATTTCAGGTTGTTTTTAACTATGATCAGGGGCCCTTCGATTTAATCAATATTCAAATATTGATGATATCGACACCAGATCGATTGCATCGAACAAAGCCATAAACTGTCCAGCAAGTTCAAAGATAAATCAGCTAGATTTATCGATGCCTCGACTCTGATATCGATGTCATCGACATTCAAATTCCAATGACCTCGACGGTTTCCCCGATCATTCATGAAAACCTGAAATATCTCAAAGTCAAGTCTCTCTTGTTTTTCAAGTGTCGATGGATCGAACCTGTCATCGATGAAATCGGAGTTCGAAATCCGATGACATCGACAATAGCTTCGATTCATCGACCAATTGGCAAAGAGTTTCAAAAGCGTATGACATCGAGTCTGAGTCATCGAGCAGACCATCGATGCTAACGAGAGTATACGCTCGATGATATTGAACCTGCTCGATGATATCGAACTCTGTCATAAATGTAACCGTTTTATATCCGTTGGAACTTTTTGCCTATTTATAGAGGACTTGTCTTTTGTCGCTGGGAGAAAAAGTAGAGAGAGCTTTTGAGTGTTTCAACTTATATCCTATACCTAAAGCCCTTTCTCTCAAGGGAGTTCATCCTCCAATCCACTCTCATCATTGATATTCAATAGAGTAGATTGGGGAATGAACATCCGCGTTCAAGGATCCTCCGGCTACTACCTTAATGGCAAATCATTATGCTGGGATGCCTTGAATACATAAGATTGGAACTACTCTATCTTCCTAACAGGGAAATCTTTAGAGAGTAGGATTTCATCTTCACCTTGACCCAACCTTAAACCTAGTCTTGGTATATCTTTTGTGTTGCGGATCAAGGGAGCAGAAGACTCTTCGTCAACAAGGAGGAGATCTTCGGCGTTGTGCTTAACGGGACTCATCAACTTATCTGTAAGTATTTAGAGTCCAGGAGGACACTTACGATCATTCCTTTCTAGGATTGGGTCTTAAGTGATTCCCACCCTTTGAAGTCCTCAAGGAGGCCTCCGGCGGGAGTATACGCTGTGGGTGCATTGTGTGGACCCTTGCTCTGTGGAGAGCATGAACATCTGGTTAAGAGAGAACCAGTGAAACTCCAGGGTTAGAGGTGAACCGAGTAGAAACCTCTGGGTGCGTTGTGTGGACCCTTGCTCTATGGAGAGCATAAACATCTGGTTAGGAGTGAACCAGTGAAACTCCAGGGTTAGAGGTGAACCGAGTAAAAACCTCCATGTAAAGGTTGAAGGTGAACCTAATTTAAAACCTTAGGTTTGAGGTGAACCCTGGGAAAGCTCCTTAGTAAATTTTGGTACACTCAAGGGTTGAGTGCGACAGCTGGGAGTGGAGTAGACAAGTAGTCGAACCACTATAAAAATGACTGTGTCTGTGATTGATTTTTGTGCTTGCTCATTTGTATGATTATGCTAACTGCATTCATATCTACTCACACTTCACACACGGTCACATCCATCATAGACTATAACTGCTTCATGCTTATCATTTAAATAGTTTTGTGATTGGATCCTCTACTGAGCTTGGAAGCTAGTAGAGTTACATTGGGTAATCCTAAACATTGCATACCTGTTAGGATTAGAGTGATAGGATTTTTTTTATATAACTCGTAAATCTTTAAAAAATCTTATTCACCCCCCCTCTAGGACATATTGACATATTCCAACTTCTACTCAAGCGGTCTTCACCGCTATTTCAAATTAAAGCATTTACGTCAATAGATACTGCTACAACACACTTATCACCAACATCTAAGGATTTGTTAGTGGCAAATCGAACCTTCATCACAACCAGTACCTTATATTAACCGTTGAAAATAAGTATCAGACCCACTGATCGACAGGTCGCGTCCTAGGGGCCGGTAATAGCCCATAGAAGGGTGTAACAGCCCACCTGGGCCTCACATCCACCCTAAAGTGGGTCGGGATCCCTGAGTAGGGTCCTTAGTGCAAATAGATGGTGTGGATTATGATACTGACACCTCAATGGGCCCCTACACGGTGCGTGTGCACTGAGAGTGCTCGTGCACGATGTGCACTAGGATAGCAGGGTCGGTCAAACGGCCTTTGACCGACCTCCTTGAGAAAATGAGAGAAAATTGCATTTTTCTCCCGCAATTTTTAAAAAATTTGAACGTGGGATCTTCTAGCCCCTAGGTGGCTCACCATGGCCATTTTTCGAGCCATCTGAACTGGTCACTTTCTCCACGGGGTCCAACTTAACAAACCCATATAGCCTCTTGGGCCGTTGTAAACAGACGAGAAAGATAGTTTGCAACCGTCCAAAACGTTACACGTGGCGGATATCCGATAGGTGGGGCCATGATGGGATCACCTGGACGGTTCACAATCAGTCCGATCATGCAACCCCAACCGTCCATCTTTCCGTTGGAAGCGTGCCTTCCCTTTGAGGAAAATGGCCAGGCACGGCCTGTGGGAGGAAAGAGAGAGAGAAAAAAAAAAGCTTTCCTCTCTGGGAAAGACTAGGGCTGGTGAAGTCTTAGCCATCGGATCGAAGGGGCGTTCTCAGTCGTTCCCTTCTCCCTCTCCCCCTCTATATAAATGACCCTGTAGACCTAGGGATTCACGCTAAGAGAAAGAGAAAGAGAGGAGGAAAGAGAGAGTTTAGAGAGGTAGAAACATAGAGCTGAGAGCATGAGAGGGTGAGAGAGACAGACCCGGTGCTGCACTATGTTGACCCGACCCATACAGGTTGAGACGAGTCAGTGCAATCTGGTCGAGTCCAGTTGAGAGAGAGGGAGGGAGAGGAAACCGAGAGATAACAGAGAAACCGACCCCCTGTTCCATCATAAGTAAGGTTGGTCGTGACTGTCCCAGGTAAACCACCTCCCTGCTGTTGTTTTCATATTTTGTTGTGGGTTCAGATGATGTTGCCTGGACCGGAACTAAGCCAACTAATGGCTGTGTATTGGTTCGGAGAAAAGGTCGGAACCATGCCAGGTTATGGTTGCACGACAGGTTGAAAGAAGACCTTCCATCAGGCCACGTGATGGCTATGTTTGGAACTGGGAATAGCTCTCAAACAGGCGCATATATGAGGTGGAATCAGGCCGAACAATGACCATGATTTCATACCAATATCAGGCCTGAATGGTGGTCGTAGGTAGTGTGAGAAATTAGGCAAGATGTGGCTGTGATCGTGCCTAAAGTAAGACTGGAATATGACCTTGTTTCAGTCCAGGCCCAAGCCAAGCAATAGCGGTGGAATGGACTGAGATGTCAACTTGAAAAGGGACCCTGTTCTGGATCGAAGATGAGTGGATCCATGGCTCCATTTCAGTCCGAAGTCGGACCCAGATCAAGGCTGAAAAACAAGCCAGGTTCGGGGCTCTGTTTGGAGATGAAACCAGACCGTCCATCAAGCCACCAAAAGGCCCTATTTCAGGTTTGTTTAGGCGAGAGATTGGCGCTGGCTGGAGATCTTAGACTGGCCTGTGATCAACTCCCAAATCGGACCTCTATCAAGCTACAGCAAGGCCTGAAAGTAGCTCTAAACGACATGCAGGGAAGAGCTTGTTTCACGTTAAGCGCAGGTGGGCTGCACAAGTCCTGGGCCCTGTACAAATGCAGGTGGGCCTCACCCATCGTCAGTGGGCTGCCCTGACTGAGAGCCCTGCATCGACCGTGGGCCCCACCAAATGCTGGTGGGTTGCTCTAATGTCAGGCCACCATGGGCCATTTGAGTTTGGACCGTCCATCAGGGACGTGGTGTCCAGATAGAGGCCCTAGGCCGGACGTCCCTCGGTGACGTCCAGTACTGGGCGTTAGCAAAAACAAAAGGGGGGGGGGGGGGGGGGGAACTATAGTATTATAATATAATGTCAGGACATATATACACATGTACACGAGTGATGTGCCACAAGTGGTGGGCCCCACGTGGGACCAACCTTGATAAAAAAAATAATAACTCCTATCCTCACCATCCTGGTTGTTAGCGGTGGGTACTCACCATAGAGTGTGTGTTTCGTCCCAGTCGTCCATTGTTTGGACGGTGGGCCATCATGCCACTGAGACAGCGGCAGTTGCTGCATCCGCTATATGGGTCCTACATCTCATACAGGGATCATCCAGGCCATCCATCGACTGACGACTAGACCTGGATGTGGAAACCAAAATTATTTGTGTGTGTGTGTGTAATGTATATGTGTAAACGTGTACCATGCAGCTGATGGACGTGCTCTGTCCAGGCCGTCTATCCATTTGGCGAGCCCATCCATTGGACGGTGGGCCACGTATGGGGACCCACCTTGATGATGGGATTCACCCTAACCGCCCATCAGGGACGTTGCGAACGGGTCCTGGGCTGGACGTCCCTCAATGACGTCCAGTGCTGGACGTTCTCTTCTTCATTTTGATATTATTATTATTTTTTTATTTGTTGTTATCTATTTTATTTATATAGCGAGTAAGTATATAAATAAATGTATCATATAGATATGTGGTGGGCCCCACATGGGACCCACCAGTGAAGTGGATGGCTGGTGTACGTATGCACCAGCTATATAACTGCAGCGCTGTGGGTAGTGTTGTAAATCCAGGTCGTCCACCAACTGACATCTAGACCTGGACGTTTGAACCATAAAACCTATGTTACATGTATATACAATATGATGGGTGCATATGCATGCATAAATACTGATTAGGCCCAGTTCAATTGAAATAGGGCCACATGTTGGTAGACTTGATCGCCCTTGGTCACAGCCCAAACAACCTTGGGATAGGGTCCTCCAACTCTCCACCTATCCTCATGTACCAAGACCTTGCGACTCATTGTCTAATATAAATAAATTCATACAGGAAATTGTGCATATGGTGTAGGTTCGCTATCTTCCCAAGGAAACTTGCTTCTAGAAGCATTCTACACTCTGTCTGGTGATGATTTCCTCCCCTTAAGCTTTCCATCCCTAACAAGACCAGAAATAACAGCTTTATTAGTGTAAATGGCTAACTAGACTAAAGATAAATTGTGTGTGGAAATAAACTGTATCTACTTGATTTATCTGTTTAACATGATAATTCTCATGCTTACTATTGTATTAGATTCTTGATTTCTCTGAACTGCCTAAGTGAATAATCCAGCTATTTATGTCATGTATCTTAAGCGAATTCAATTGTTGTATATTGATAGGAATATAGGTATTGTTCTTTATTCCCCTCTCATATTGTGATATATGTTGCTATGACACACGTGTTGCTAAAATCTCTCCATAGGAAGCCCTAGCAAAGGAGAGTCCGTGCTTGGGGTGTAACTAGATTGGTCGTGACAATAGTAGGCCCCTGACATGGAGGTTTTGGTTGTGGTGCTTGACCATGGGGCTTACCATCCATGTGTGGTATCACCTAACTAGCTGGGGGTGAATTTCATAACCTTTCCAAGTACCGTTGTTTACTCATTTTTGAACCATTCATGCCAACATGTTTTACTCGTCACTCTTAGTAATTTCAACATTTCACCCCTAGTCGGCATTGGTGGTGGCCCCCTTTATGTTGAATTGATTGACCACATGTTAGTGGGTACTACACACACCCTAAGACGGTAATTTCATGGGCTGGGAATGGTGGTAATGAGATACTATGCCCGAGCCATCGGCCTATGTTGGGTCTTGCGCTCCCCGTAGTGACCATGAGCTTATTCAAAAGCGGTTGATTACAATTGGACTAATAATGGGCTGGCAAATCATGCATGCATGACATACTACGACGGCTTGGATCATTATGCCCATGCGATTACACCGAGTGTTGCGCTAATGACCAACCGATCTATTTATGATGATGACTCGGATCCTCATGCCCATGCAATTACCCCGAGTGTTGTGCTAATGACCAGTCACATCTATGGGTGACGACACCAATGTCCATCCGAATGTTTTACCCGGGACATAGGCCGTCTGGATGTTTTCCCCGGACCGACGTTGCATTCATACATTCATGCATTTAATAAGACTGCATCTACTGTGTTTTGGATTATTTGTGTACTTTTATATTATTCCTTGTTTAGGGCGGCGGTGTGTAATCTTGAGGGGAGATCACACTGAGCTGGCCACTCATTCATCAATGTTCAACCGTACAGAGGATGCAGGTACATGAGACATCGAGTACGCTACAGATCCGGAGGCGGTGGCGGCCGAGGAGGAGCCATATGATGGAGAGTCGCAGCAAGAGGCGGCAGCCTACTATGAGCTAAATCAGTAGTTTAGTCATTTATTCTATTTCAGTACATTGGGATTTAAGAAAACTTAAGGTTTTGTAAGTGGCCCCCAGCTGAGTGGGCCTGAATATTGTTCATATTTTGAAATCACATCCATGCAACGTAATCATTTCCGCTACATTGCACTTTAATTCATTGATTGATCGTCATTAACAATAGCTAACTCCTGGGTTCTTGGAATTTGAGTCGTGTACTCGAGTTCTGAAAACCGGGGCGTTACATCGAACCCTCGACATGCGGTCTAGGTCCGATACGGAGTTTCAATGTACTCTTGAGAGTGACAAGCTCTTGGAATTTTTCGTAGGTCTTTAAGTGACGTTGAGTTAGCGGTATTAATGGTTTTAGGCCTTCTTATTTGTGGAAATGGTGGTCCGAGCTTAATCCACTGATTATTTAGTTTAGTACTTAAACAATTTCCACCTAAATTATGACAGGATACGGTCCTTAGGTGGTTCTGCCTGAGATGGTACTCAGGTCCTTATACGGATTTTTCCGAGATGTTACATTAAACCTATCTAGATTCTCAAATATGGCCTTAATATGCTTAGTGTAGGGTTTAAAGTTTACCCAAACTTCTATACTTCTCCCCTAACTAGTTTTAATTACTGCCATTTGTGGGAAATATTGTTTCTAACTGATGAGATGTTTTTGGGAACTCAAATTACAATTTCTAGTCTAATTCCTTAAGTTTGGGGAGTACAATGTTCAATCAAATGTTCAATACAGTGGGTAAAGAATTTCTTATAATGCCTAAGTTCGTTTCATTTGCTCAATATTGTAATGGTGTTATTTCTAACCATTGAAATTTTGGGACAGTCCCAATTTTAGATTTCTAAAGGTTGTTCATTAAGGGTCGAGTTCTAGGAATGTTCATGTTTGGTATCATGTACATCATAGTGGGTATTTGTCCTCGCATGGTATCTAGGTTTAGTTTTTAAGTTCAAATGACTAAACCTGAAACTTTCAAAGGAACTTGAAATTTTAAGTTTCAATGTTCAAACAACTATTCCGGTGGTATATAAGGAAACCAAAGTTCATGTTCCCGAGTTTAAATGACTTACCCTAAAAATTTCAAAGGAGCATAAGGTTTCAAATATCTATGTTCTCAATTTTCCCTAATGCTAACGTAATTTCATATAAGTCTGAATAATTATTCTAATAACTTCTACAAGAACTTAAGTTTAGGTCTCTACATTCTCAAACTTTTCCTAAGTCTAGGGGAGATTCACCTAGGTTCAAATCTCTAATTCTAACATCCTAACATGAGACATTTAAGGTTTGTATAAGTTCATTTCCCCAAGGCTTGGTTTGTCTAAACTCCACTCTGATACCACCTGTAACGCCTCGATTTTTGAAACTCAAGTATACGACTCGTTTTCCGAAAACCTGAGCGTTAACCTTTAAAGATAGCCAAATTTCACGTGTGTGTGTGTATTCTCTTCTTTTCTTCTTCAGAAATTGCAATTATATTCTTTTCTTTTTTTCTTCAGAATTTGCAATTTAGCGAAAGAGTGACAAATCAAGCATAAAGGGAAGTCCAAATATAACATTCAAATACCCAAGTGGTTGCCCGAAGACTTATACAAACCAATGTCTCGTAATCACAATTACAAAAAAGGAAATAATTTAATAGAAGAAACAAAATAAATTGCAACTAGTCTTAAACTACAAGATCACACAACAACTCTTGGGGTAGACTTTGTACCCTACTCATCCACCTGAACATGAATATCATATAAACCACCTGCACTACCTGTATGGTAATATATTCAAATGATGAGGGGCCAACTCAGTGTGAATTTTCATCAAGATTACACATTGCCGCATTATTTAAGTATAATTTAACAAGAATACATACAAGACAATCAATGATACGATCTTATTTAAATGCATGGATGCATAAATACAAATCAACTGGGGATGCACATCCAGTTGGTCAAATGAATGGACCTTTCAAATCGTCAGTTCATTCATGTAAGAGAATGGGCCTTTCAAACAGTCGACTCATTCATACATAGGAATATGGGTCTTTCAAACAGTCAGCTCATTCATACGTAGGAATATGGGTCTTTCAAACAATGGGCTCATTCCTAATAAGATGATGGGCCTTTCAAACGGTCGACTCATTCAACTTGCAAAGGAACATGGCTTTCAAATAGTCAACTCGCTCATGTAAGATAATGGACCTTTCAAACAACCGGTCCACTTAAGTAAGAGAATGAGCCTTTCAAACAGTCGGCTCATTCAATTTGTAAAGGAACAGGTCTTTCAAACATTCAACCCATTCAAATAAGAGAATGGACTTTTCACACAGTTGGTCCATTTAATCAATCCACGAGCATAAGAAGATATACAAGTACAACATATAGATATTCGTTTAAAATAAATGTTGAGCATATAATTTGATAACCAGATTCAATAACTAACACAAGTAATTATAAATTAGAGATACCAATCATCAGTTGAAATAAAAGTTGGACAAGCTAACATGGAAGAGGAAAGCTCAAGGGGAAGAAATCATCACCTTACGCGTTGGTCCGCTAAATGGTGTTTCTCTTAGAAGGTGTATGCCTCATAAAATCGGATATTACCTTGAATTGCAAGCTTGTATGGTTAGATTTAAGTTCCATACCTTACTTATGGTTGAGATGGTTGTTTAGAACTTGGGTTGTGTTAATTTAGTTCCGGTACAAGTCTTGATATTCAGTCTTTGGGAAGATCATGCATTCTTACATAATTCAAGTTGATTTGATCCATGTGCATTAGAGGGATATATACTACTTACCTTTTGATAGAAGTGGGGCAGTTGATTTGGATCAACTTCAAATGGGAGCTACCTGTCTAGATGAAGACATAATGTATAAGGAGTCAGCTAGGAGAACAATTACCTCTAATAACTTCTAATCAAGGGAGCATTGGGCAAAGACCTTACTATATCTGAAGTTGGTACAATATGGTGATAGACTCAATCCCCTATTGCACTTGATTGGGGATTTAGCTTGCCTGACTTCTTCAAATGATGCTGCCCAAATGAATCCAATCTGATTAATTCTACTTCAACTCCATAAATGATTGAGTTAATACCCAATAACTCACTAACTTAGGATAATGACTCGTATGAGAGATTTTACCTAAGGGTCCGACTCGGCTATGGAGCTGGAGGAAAACACTCCAAGGAAGGGTCACTGAATCGGTTTGGATTGGTGCTGCTCAAGTGGCGACTGAGTCAACTTGGCTGGACTGAATTGGTATCCGATCAGCCTTCCTTCTGCCTCCTTCCTTCTCTCCTACTCTGCTTTCTCTGTTTCTCCCTTCCTTTCTACTCTCTTCCCTACTCCTCTGCTCTTTCTTTCATTTGTTGAAGGCTTGGCCACTCACATGACTCGGCCTGCGACTCATCCGACTCGCCGATTGCCTACTAACCTGCCAGCCATCCAGGCAATTCGCCAGCTATTTCTCTGTACTCTCGTTCCTCCTCTCTTCTTTTCCCATGGAGTGCCTTCAACAACTCCAACCGATCCTGACCAACGAGTCATGAAGGTGACTTGCTCCTCGCATCGAGTCTACTCTTAGCTCTCTCTCCCTCCCTCCCTCTCTCTTTCTCGTTCGATCTTCTCCCTTTCCTCAGCCTTTGTTTGGCTTTCTATGACTGAGCAGAGCCTGCTTCCACCGAGATTTGAGCCGTGACTCAGGCGAGTCATTGTGGCACGAACTCAACGCCACACTCGTCTCTCTCTCTCTCTCTCTCTCTCTCTCTCTCTCTCTCTCTCTCTCTCTCTCCTCTCTCTCTCTCTCTCTCCTCTCTCCTCTCTCTCTCTCTCTCTCTCTCTCTCTCTGCTATTTTTGGGAAGTTTGTCTTAAAGGTTAGGCTATATAGGCGGACCTAATCGATTTTAAAGTCTTCGAGAGTAACTAATCGTTGTATTAGTTAGTCATAATAATTTTAACAAAGCATAATTTGCTTGGTGTTAGCTTCTAATAAGATAGCATGGTTCGAATCACTTGGTAACTATGGTCTTAAGGTGCTACTAGCCATCGAACGAACGTTTCAGATTTACATTTGGGGTCCATTCCAAGGAATTGGGTTTTTCAGTTTGAACAGGAAAGATGAAGAACTCGTTCATGGAGGTTCCTAATTGATGGTCTCATATGACGATCCAAGCCTTTTGGATGGACTGGATTGGTCCACTGATCGTCGTGGGACCCACCTTTTGGAGAAACACCATCAAAATCTCGATTTTGCATAAGATTTTCTTGCTTCGCATGGTATTTTTGAATCGGCAAGATCTCGTATGGGATCTTCTAACTGACGCTATGATAGCTTCAGGAAGCCCTATATCCAACGTTCAAGATGTTCTGGAGGAGTCCTAGAGGTTCGTCAATGGCTGGGATTGCGCCAACGTCAAAACGATAAGATTCTTTCCGCTTCTCTTTTTGCAGCTGCGGAAACCCTAAAACAAGGTTGAAATGGAGGGCTAGGATGATTTGGAATAGAAGGTTGAGATGAGCACAGCCAGACTGTCTCAGATCGCCAGGCTGACAGCTCAACGGACGTGCTTTCCGTTTTGGGAATTGAGCCGCACGCACGTGTCAATTACGACACAGTTCGTGTGCATGCACACGGGTTTCCATGGAATCCTTATGCTCTCCATGGTGGACGGTTTGGATCATCCGATCGATCCTTCAAGGTGGGCCACAGATCGCCCTAAATGGACATTGTCCGTTCAGTTGCTTGTGAGCGGGAGAAAAATTCAAAAGAAGGTTGGGTCAGACCTTGTTTACCAGCCTGATCGGTTCGGTTTGGCGGGCGTGCGCACTAGCTGTGAACACACACCACATAAAGTGGGATCCCCAGTGGTGATTTGACATATCAGGTCCGTCCATTAGATTTTGTGGGTCCTATTAGGACATTTGGCCAATGATCAGGCAGATCCAAGGTTTAGGTGGGTCATTCTCAATCAATTCGAGTTATCTTGTTGGTTCTTGTCAATTCGACGGTCGGAATGACCTGAATTTAATTTCAAGTGGTTACTAAGGCCCCTAGTATATCCTAGTTAAAATTGTATAGTTGATTTTGCAATTAGGTTATTCAATTTGTGATTTTCAGGGATGGATCATCTTCATATCAACCGTGAGTCTAAGGAACGGTGGATCAAGTGACTTAAGTTCCGAAACCGATTTTTCACAGCTTAGTCAGCCTAACAGGACGTTGTCTAATGTTCAGATTCTTTCCAAATCTAGCTATCAACACATCCAATTGTTCATCTTGAATAACAACAGATGGATAGCTTAATATATGGGTGGGGATTGCTTTCAACAATCAGATCCAGACTAGAATGAACATGAATATTTACTTAAAGTAAGTTTGTATTTATACTAAGGCAGGTTATATTGTAACACCTGAATATTAGAAAGTACGAGGTATTACAATTGACCATGGCCATGTTGATATCCATGTTAAGTGGAAACGGATCGGTGTCGATTTGCATTGCTTATTTTTCCTTCTCAGAGAATTTCAGCAATCATTAGTCAATGTTGTCTTGGATAACATTCTCAAAAATGATACATTTGTTAGTAGAATGGGAACGAGTTCTATGCCATTTGTAACACTCGGTCTTTTTCAATTCTTCAACCATAGGTATTTTATGGTCGATAGAAATTTTAATAAATTTTTTGGCCAACATTATATCAAAGATCTCATTGGTTCTGGTAATATTAAATGTATATACCCTTTGGGTTTTCTATTAGGCCGGTGATGTTACTTTTGCTTTAACCAATGCCAAACAGACGAATAGCTACTTGGCTACTACTTCAGTCGTTGCCACATCGTAGTTAAGATCATATTAGTATGTCACAACCGACGAGTCCTTTTACCTTGTTCCCTCTTGAAGAAGAGCTTTATACCATGATAACTTTCTAGTTAAATCATATAGATCTACAAAGTCTGTTCTGATTAACTTTTTACGAAGTTTATATCTCAAATCATCTTGAGTGAGTTGTACAAATTCAACCCTGGTCGTGACAACTTTGCGTTGGTTATAGAAATTTCTCTGTCCTTATAGAAGAACTGAGCATGAAATTTCTCTTCTATTTCTTGTCTTGTTTGGATGGAGTTTGACAATATATTAGAGTATCAAGTGAAAGCCACTGCAGTTAAAGAATGACCAAATAGTTGCAATTTGTAATAATTATTATTGGTCAGTTCTCCACATTGTATGGTAAATCGACCTATGTGTTGTATGGTCGAATGAACAGTGTCACCTGTAAATAGTGAAAAATTAGGTCAGTAATTTCTCGGCAATGGATGTTGCCGATTGATTCATTCAGGATATGATTTGTGATAAATGGGAGTGTTATTACGGCCAAAAACTTGGCCTGCCACTTCTTGGACCAATTATAAAACTTGGCCACGGTATAAATAACAAGATTTGGCCATCGAAGTTGGCTTAATACCTACAAGATGTTGTTCCCCATTGTGAGGGATATTCCTAGGGAAAGGCTACCCCGGGTATTCCTTGATTCCTAGTCTTATGAATGAAATTCCTATTCTCCCATTCAAATTGTCTGAACTCAGCAGGTGGAGGAACATTCTGCACTTCTTGTACCGAAGCAAGATGCATGTTCCACTGTAAAAGAGGCTTTGGCAATACTAGTGCTAGATTTTTGACATAACTAGTCTCAATAGTTTCTTAAGGCACGACGGGTGTTCTTTCAGCAAAAATAACCATCATCCTATTCAACAGCAAAAAATAACCATCATCCTATTCAAACTCGCAGTCTAACTGGCCATCCATATGTTGAAAGTTTTAGCCTGAATTCGTAAGTGCTCGGCCTGAGCTCATGACTGCTCTACAATATACTAAATCCCCATTTGCATATCATGTAGCTCAACTGACATTATCTCAAAGAGGATCAGTCCGAGATGAAAATGCCCTATCATTATTTGGAGGATTGAATACTGGGTTTGGTTGTGGATTTAACAGCTCAAGTGCTGGCTCCACCTAAATTTCCTCTAGTGTAGAAGATTCATTAGCCTTATGAGTATTTCTTCATCTCATGTTTTACTATTGCACCGGTATGTTTACCAAAAATTTGAAGTGCCACCAAGCATACCAAAAATTATTGGCACTCGATTCATTTTTTGTCACGTGTGTGTGCGGGCGTGCAAGAACTGATTGCACGGCTCGATTCAAACCAAACAACTTGACCCCAAGTGCCAAGATATCATTATTCATCGAATGTGATCATATATAATTGATACTTGAGAAGATCGGTTTCAGCTACTCGTAAAATAGTTATAAGAAGATCATGCGATTATCGGAGGGTGGGGTTCTTCCTCCGAAGATAGGTTGCAACTTACCTTCCATACAAAAGGACTTTTATAAGTAGAAACCGTCAAATAGAAAAGAAATACTTATAGTCAGTCACAGGGAACAACTACAAGATGCCTTCATGAAGAATGAATTGATTGTATTGATATCGGGAATATTTCAATGTAAAAGCATAAACTTGATTACAACTAAGATTACCGCTAATGGATTACAATTAAATATTATTGCTACTAGATTATCGCTACTCTTAGAATAGAGCTAGGCTATGATAAGGAAATATAATTTGATTGGTTCGATTGATTTGGTGTGAGATGACTTGCTTTATTGGATTCTTTGCTATTCATAAATCTCTTATGTGGGTATCTCTAAGACATTTCCCTCTTTATTTAATAGTTATGGTAGTTGATTCGTTACCACATTGGTCTTCCAAATCCTTCTCTTCTTGACACATATCCTTCTAACTGCTCTTTCTGCTCAACTACTTTCCGGCTATGGACTTTTCAGTCGTGTCCCGTCATCAGATGACATGTATTATCAAATCAACATTACCTAAATTCCACTAAAGATCTTAAGCATGTTATACATTTTTATGCAATGACACATCCTTTTCTAATGGGCTATCTCATGAATGGTCAGAAATATGGTACAACAGTATAGTTTCCCAAATTCTCCATTCAAAATATTATAGTGGAATGACAGTAGAGGGGAACGCTTTGCCATTTCTGTCTGTCTCTAACAGTCCACGTGACATGACAAATGTTCTTGTAATGTCTTAGATTTTCGCTATTTTGAATTTACAAAAATCCGTGAAAATTTTTGATATAACTATCTTACATTATCACTTACTGACCCTTGACCCTCGATGTTAGCCTATACGTGGGTAGTACCAGTAAAGAACCGTACAAATTTAATTAATCAACCGTAGAAAGCCAATGAATCCGCCGATCAAGCATGGAGTTTAACCTCGTGATTTGTTTACATAGGGCCCAAATCTAGCCAACCTATCACTGACTAATCAAGACGACCACAACTAAATTAAAGATCTACCCAAAGCTGAGACAACTAGGGGTCAGATCTTAATTAACAAACCAAAGTGACCCAATTATCCATTTAGCATACGAACCAATGGTTTAGAGTGATTATGACAGAATCGTCATTTTTGCTAATTGTGAATAGCCGCACTATGAACATAGTTAATCCAAACCCTAATCATTGTGCACAAGAAATCGTGATACCTAATTCATTCCAGAAATATCCTGATTATCCAAATGAGCACTAGACTGCTCGTTAATGGGCCACTAGTTCTGAAACTATAGAATAATGTCTGTCTCACTGGGCTTGACGCCTATCGCGGGTGGCGAACCAAGAAAGTGCCTAGAACAGCTTAACTTGAGCCAGAAGCCAAGTGCTTGCAATGCACAAATCCCCTAGGCTGAAATCTGAAACTTAACTGATATAAACCTTCCACTCTTTCACGAAGTCGTAGATTTCCGACCATTAGATCGCAACCAAACTTAAGGCATGAGTTAAAGATATTTATCTACTCATATTTGTATAGCTGCGGCCTTGATTGATCATCGACGATCGTCTATCACAAGTGAGGTCCCCACGGTTTATCGAAGCGTCTGATTATCGCCAAATTTGTGATGTAACATAAATCCCATGGTGGGACACCTACCCTCTGGTGCGGATGAGCTTATGGGCCTCCGTTGAGGCCCTGTAAATCAGAAACACCCTCCCCCAAGACAAGTATAATGGAAAAAGGGGCACTGAGGCTATTTGTGCACATTCCGGCACTATAAGTAGCCCCTATTTCTTACTCTCTCACTCCCATACGAATTTTCGCTTGTAAAAAGAGGAGAGAGAGAGAGAGAGAGAGAGAGAGAGAGAGAGGAGAGAGAGAGGAGGAGGAGGAGGAGGAGGAGGAGGAGGGGAGAAAGTGTAGGAGGGGGTAGATTTGAGCATTCGTCCCATCCCTGCTAGCTTGGGACATAGCCGCGACCACGCCGCATCGCTAAAATTGCCCTGACGACAATTAAAAGTAACTAACAAGCCTTTTTTTAAAAGATTTATTGGCCAATTGCATGTGCCCTTGCAAGCTAACCTCATTGGCGCAGGGCACTGGCAAGCCGATCCACGGGACCCTAGCCTTAGAAGCAGGTTCGAAAGTCGATGTACCACTCCAAGGTGTGGACCATAAATGTTTAGGTTGTTGTTTATTTTTTTTTTTATTTTTTTTTTAGAAGTAATAGAGATTATATTAGAGAAAAAAGAGAGGAATACAAAAGGGAGGAAAATCCCGCTAAGTTAGCGAGAAGAGGAACCTCCAATAGGAAACATATTACAGTCCTTAATATTTAGAAAATAATAGGCCCATTCAGCTATGTACTGCTCCACTTTCTGGAGCATAAGATCCACTGGATTGGAAGTATTGTTGAAACATCTCCCATTTCTTTCTTCCCAGACCGATCACCAAACCGCCATCAGACAAAGCTTCCAGATCTTGTTTGTTTGGGATCCTAGCTTGGAGCCAATCCAAGCTATGAAAAAATCTTCTGTTGAAGCAGGGCCACACCAGGAGACATTGAAAGATCTAAGAACAGCATACCACATTTGAGAAGTATAAGGGTAATGAAGAAAAAGGTGATTCACTGATTCTTCAGACTTCATACAACAGAGGCATATGTTAGGAAGGATCATTCCCCTTTTTCTCAAATTATCCACTGTTAGCACTTTCTTTTTAGCTACCAGCCAGCCGAACACTGAAATCTTAGGAGGAACTTTGATTTTTCATATTTTCTGAATCGAATTATAAGACGATGCTTCCGAATCGATGGCGATAAAATTGTATAAAGATTTTACTGAGAAAGGAGCTGATTGGTCTCGCCTCCAGACTAGGGAATCCTCGCAGGATTTATCTAGCTTGTAACTAGACAAGCGGCGTTGTAGGGTCACGAACTCCTCAACCTCCCAGTCATTGAGGTTCCTTCTACATGAAATATTCCAAGCCTGATCATCCCCAATTGAAGTATTACAGTCGGCCACCAGAATAGAATGATTTGGGGCCAATCGATAAAGATTAGGAAAGTCATCCTTGAGAAGGGATTTTCCCGCCCATTTGTCTTCTCAGAAACGAATTTTGTCTCCTTTACCGATTGCCATACTAGTCCCAGCTAAAACCAGAATCTTTGAGGATAAAATGCCTCTCCACACAGCGGAAACTCTTTTAACTGATGAATCTTTGGTCCACCAGCCACCCGATGAGGAATCGTATTTACTTTTAACGATTCTTGTCCACAAACTGCCATGTTCTGAACCCAATCTCCACGTCCATTTGCCAAGCAAAGCCCTATTCATTATTTGCAGATCTCTGATCCCTGCGCCACCTAACTGATAATGTTTACAAACTTCCTTCCATTTAATAAGATGGAATTTCCTAGCCTCCTTTCCATGCCATAGAAAATCTCTTCTGATTTTATCAAGGAGAGATAATATGGCGCCCAGGCATTTAAAAAGAGACATGAAGTAAATAGGAAGATTTGACATTGCTGACTTGATTAATGTTAGGCGACCACCCAGCGAGAGATAACGACATTTCCATCTGGCAAGATAGAGCTCGAATCTATTGATTACTATGTCCCATACATGAAGAGGGGGTTTGCCAAAGCAAAGGGGAAGACCAACAAAAGTGGTTAGGAGATTACCTATTAGGCAGTTAAGACTTTCTGCGAATATTTGAACTTCCTCATCTGTTAGATTAACTCCAAACATCTTAGATTTTGCTAGATTGATTTTGAGGCCTGAGACAGCTTCGAAACAGCGGATGATGGTTTTCAAAATGCCAACTTGTTCATCTGATGCTTGATAGAAGATTAACGTATCATCTGCAAACTGGATGTGCGATATCGGAGTGTCCATCCCTTTCACTTTGAAGCCACTTAACAGATTTTCTTCGTGACCCTTTAATAGCATTCTAGAAATCGCCTCACCAACGATTAGAAAGAGAAAGGGGGATAGAGGGTCTCCCTGGCGGAGGCCTCTGGATCCACTAAAGAAACCCTTTGGAGAATCGTTTAGGAGAATAGAGAAAGTCGCTGATCAGACGCATTCACCCATCCATGCTATCCATTTGGCACCAAAACCCATACGACCCATCATATATGAGAGAAAGCCCCAATCAACATGATCGTAGGCTTTTTCAATGTCGAGCTTACAGATGAGACCCTTAGTACCAGCCTTGGACAAGAATCTAAGCATTCGAGGGCGATAAGGGTACTATCAGTGATTTGTCTACCAGGGATAAAAGCATTTTGATTTTCGGAAATGATTGAACCCATGACTGCTGTGAGGTGGGTGACTAGAACTTTTGCCAGAATCTTGTAGGGGCTGCCGAGCAAACTGATGGGCCTGAAATCTGTCATAGAGTCAGCTCCTGCTCGTTTTAGGATTAAGGCTATGAAGGAAGCCCTTAACTCTTTGGATAAACACCCTCTATCATGAAATTCTGAGAGGAAATCCATAATATCTCCCTTAAGGATATCCTAGAAAGAGTGGAAGAAGCTGATGGGAAATCCACCTGGGCCAAGAGCCTTATCTCCTTCCAGGGAAATGAGTGCACTTTTAACTTCATCGATCGAAAATTCTGCTTCAAGGGATAAGGCTTCCTCTTTTGAATTTTGGTTGAACAGCAGGTTATCGAGCCCTGACCTCTTCCAATCTTCTTTTTGATATAGATTGCTGAAGTATGTAACTGAGGCTTTCTCAATCATGAATTTGTCCTCTGAGCGGGCCCCATCGACGATGAGGCTGGAAATTCTATTCAGCCTCACATGGGGTGAAGCTATTGCATGAAAGCATCGAGTATTCTTATCACCTTCTTTTAACCATTTGCATTTGCCATTTATTAATTCTACTATTTCAGTTAATGATTTATTATTGCCAACTTGGAATTTGCATGATAACCTATATGTATTTCAATTTCAGTTCATGAATTACAAATTTTAGGATAACGACACCTACGTGTTCGACGAAATGCCTGAATGAGTAGATTACTGATTTTGATGATTGAATGTAAATCCAATCATCTTTAATGCTCGTTGACTTGATTAGATTAAGAAGTAGGACTACAAGAGTAGTCTAGTTAGTCGCCAAATTTTCGAATATGGGTTAACCAAATTAGGTTGGCTACCCCGGATACGTTCGATTGATCTGGGTCGAACACGGACGACCAATAGTGGCTAGGCCACGCGGGTGCTTACACACTCCATGTCGGTTACGCCGGTATCCGCCCGTATCAACTGAAATTGTCCAAAGAACTGGCTAACCCCTATATATGATCACAACTGCTCGAATCTAGGACACCCCCCTTACCATAGGTCTACTATTAACTATTAGCATCGCAATCCTCAAGACTCGTGAGCTGGGCATAATTGTATGGGAAACTGTGTCCGTGCTGTTGGCCTACGCTGGGGTGACGAGCCTCCCCGTAGTGATCGCGAGTATTACTCTTTCAACTTGTCTTTCGTATGTATTTAGTTGGGAGTGACGAACCCACATGGATCAAGGATTACAGGCATGAGACCGTTGTGGTCGTTCCGCACCTAATGATTCAGTCAGACCGATGACTAAAAGGGATATGCCCTAGCTTCCCTAAATTGCTAGATGAATAGGCTTAACCAATCACTCGACTAACATAATCATTCACCGCATCGCACTATTATAGGATGTGGCGAATCAGGCATTGAAGTCGCGTGTTGAGTGTTGGATTGTAAGTGCATGCATCATTTCATAAACCTCATTACGCGCATTAATAAGAGTAATTAGGAAGTGATTGTTTGCATTGCTTTATCATTCATGTACTGTTAGACTTGATAATATGTATAACTTATGCTTTATGGAACTACTGAGTTGATCACTCACTCTTACTCTAAAACAGTGTTTTAAAACATCAACCAGACACCGATATAAATGCGGAGACCACCAAGGTCGATGCATTGGATTAGGCAGGCATGGACGAGAAGTTCTCTTGCTTCTAGCTTTTGGATGGGCCGATGTAAGCTGTGCACTTCTTGACAGGGAAAGTCGAGTGATTAGGCTTAGCTAGGCGCCACATTTCCACATTTTTTTTTTGTTGATTTTGGAATTGTATATTGGACCCAGCTGGACCCATACTCTCGATAATCATACTACATGTGTTTCTATTTAATTATCTGCTTTAATTGTGTTTATTCCAGAGTATGATATACTGTTTAGTATAATCTTATACATGCTTAACTGCCTAATATAGAAGTAATCAAGAAACTGGCTTCCACAAAGCATAAGTGATGCCCGGAAATTCGGGAGTCGAGCATTTGCTCGACCCTTGAAATTCGGGGTGTTACAGTTCTGTATCAATAATGTAGCGGTCACCGTATGATGAGCATTAGCCAAAATCACATCAATTGGCTAATATCCTCGTGGCCAGACCCATGGCTGAAAATGGAGGATGGAGTTGAGAATGGCTTTCCCTATTACCCAAATCCCTCTTCTTAATTCATTGATGGAATTAAAATATTACAAAACTTGACACATTTCTCAACTCCTTAATGGAACTGCAATTTTACAAAACTGCATTATTTCATTTCCCAAGATGAAAAATGGTTGCAAGTCTGAGTGACAGTTTGCCTATGTATCAATTTCCAAAAACAAATTTACAGCAGGTGAACACATTTCTAGCACAACTAACAGCCCAGTACACGGAAAAAGCCTAATAAAATTAATACGATAATTCACAAGACAGGAGCGACACAAGATCACAATGATCAACCTAAAAAAGCCTAATGTTTATGGTCAATATGCAGCTGTTGATCGAGCGGTTGGCATTTTTTATGAAATTATATTCATATGAGCAACTCAGGCGGTTTATGTTTTGCTTCCGGAGGGGGATCCTGATTTCCTTGCTTCATCATGGCAACAAATTCCTCGTAGTTAATCCTCCCATCCTATGTACAGTTGGGAGTAAGCAAAGTCAGATGTGGGTTTACATGATATTAAGCACACGTCTCGAGAGACTGTATGGCTGGTAAGGTTGCAAAGAGATGAAAATATAGAGAGTATTCAAGAGATTATATGATCTTTTTTTCCAGAATATTATGGACGGTATCCACAGATTCTGAGAATGTACAAGGCCCATGGTTCACTGACCCCATCCATTGGTCTGATGGGACCCATTGTGGATGGTCCATATACCAACAATTTCAAGGCAACAACCCCTACTTTTTATGGCCTGCAAATGGAAAGTTAGTAAAGGAAATACAACAATGATCCACATTCAACTAAGGAAGCAAAAATTGGATGGCTGGGGGGATCTTTCAATCTGGAAGATTTTTGGGTCGTGATCCATCTAAGATGTGTTCCACCAGAAAAATGTTTTGGGTGAATGAACCATGAACCCCACTTGTTCAAACTGAAAACTTGAGCATATATGTGCATTCTCAGGGCGAGGATCATATGATTCCTCTTTACAAGATAATGATGAACTTACATGATCTGTGTCAACGTCATTGATAACTTCATTGATGGTCGCTTCATCACCCATTCCATATTCAGTCAGTGCTTGTTTCAGTTCATCTCTTGTGATGAACCTGGAAAGGCAAAAAAAAAAAAGAACAAAAAGAACAAAAAAAAATAAAATCTATGATGACAAACTCACACTCTTCTGATATGAATGATGTGTAAGCCTCAGAGAGTGCATTTGGACTCACACTCTTCTGATATGAATGATGTGTAAGCCTCAGAGAGTGCATTTGGATTAGCCAAAATTACAAGGGAGAGTGCAGCACTGAGACAACTAGGATATTCTCCAAATCCATTTTTCACACTATAAGTTATGGGACCACCCCAAAATGCAGGGGGATGCTCCTCTTGGTAGTGTCCACTTCTTGATTTATCCCGATAGATGAAGCATTTACTACAACTCGATTTTGCCTCAGTGGGTCGTTACGTAGCTTTGGTGTACATCCAAACTTACGATGACGAAATGATACCATCAATGAACGGTCTAACAACTCAACTCTCTTGAGCGATGTCACCTAGTTGCAAAATGTGTATGAAATTGTGCCATGGGTATATATGGCTTTTTCCCCCTTCCTAGGGAACTGTTGAACATTGATTTTTTATTTATTTATTTATTTTTCTTTTGGGAGAAATTATGAAATTTTATTAAAAAGGACTAGAAATACTAAAAAAAATAGCTAAAAACTAAGCCAACAAAATCTAGTGTCAAGCATGGATAAGACGTCAATTTTGGATATAAGGCAATATAAAAGCATATGCTGGCTGTTTGGCCAAAGTAACAACCTGTACATGTGGGACACCTGGTAATCCAAATTTCTAATATGATGGCCCCACAGTGGGTGGTGGATACCCCTAGAATCTTCCCTGTCAGATGATCTTAACCATCCGATTTAGAACCAATTACATGTAGACAAGTAGTTGCCATGGTCCACTTTCATCAGATGGGCAAGCGCATGCGAAAAGGGAGATATTAGGGCATGGCCCATCCCATGATGGGCCCCACCAGACCATCAACTAAGGTTGTCGAAAGGTAGGTCTCAAATGTACTGCTGCTGGGTCAAGCAAAAAGAAAACAGTCTCTCGAGTGAGCCTCATATGATACCTCTTTGGGTTTTCAGGGTAGCATAGCTCTTGGGGCAGAAAAAGAATACTCACCCACTTTTATCAATATCAAAGAACTGAAAAGCCTTGAACAAGTTCTCTTCTCTTTCTAGCCTATGTCGATGCATAGTTGCAGTGACAAATTCAATGTAATCAATGCTCCCATTTTTGTCGACATCAGCCTGAAAAACATATGATCAAACTTCTCATTATTCACGGACTGTAAAATATATCAGGGTCATGATCCGAATGGAATATCTTACCGCATCAAGCAACTGTTTCACTTCTGATTCAGTAAGCTTTGATCCTAGCTTAGACAGCCCAGTCTTCAACTCTTCATAGGTAATTGTACCACTCTGATCAGTGTCCATGTTGTTGAACATTTGTTTCAGACCCTTGATTTCCTCGTCCGAGAGATTCTCAGCAATGACCTTAAATAAAACAAAAGGAACATTTCTTTTCTTCTTCTTGGCTAGGCAAAAAGATCATAATACCGTGATTTAAAAAAAAAAAAAAAAAAAAAAAAAACAGCAAGGGTTGAGGAACTAACCTTTAAGGCAAGTTTCTTGAGCTTGTTCATTGCCCTGAATTGCTTCATCCTAGTTAGCACCGCACTGTCGATAGGTCTGTCAGATGCTTCACCGTCTTCTCTCATCCATGGGTGCTCTGGTTCATATATCAATATATGAAGTATAAACTATACCAAATTGTTAAGTGTTTGGCAGATCCTATATTGAATTGGTATACTACACAGGGCTTGAAAATCAAGGTGTAAAAGTGGGTTCAGTTATCCATGCAGTTGATATAATGGGTCTTTCTGTGGATGGCCTATGTAACAAAAACCACACAGGTTGGAAGTTTCTATCCATCAATTGTTTTGGTTGAATGCAGACGCATTGCTGTATTTTCTATCTTAACCGTCTATTTGGGGGAAAACATAAACATACTGAAGGGGATAATTTATGTTGCATGGGCCATCCAAAGTGAGTCTAGTCATATCAATGATTCCACAGTTGGGATTGCGGAACCGTGGCTCTTTGCTATTACAAAAACTGAAAACCCGAGCATAATTCACACTCTCGTGCCAACTACCAACTTCATAAACCTGAAAACTTGACGCGATGTTCAGCCAGTTTAGGTTGACTCAAAGACCCGACTCAATATTTAATTATTATAAATTGAAAATATTAGGATTGGTGATAGATATTTAAAATAGTTAGATCTTTTACAAGTAACATAAACCGTAACTCAAAGCAACAAGATTAGTAGTATGTCACTGGTTAATGTCACTGCCTAGTGCATCTGTAGTTGCAGTTGGGGGTTTGAATCTCGCTCCCATCATTTAAATAAAATAAAATAAAATCCCCTCTTAAGGTGAGTGAGTCAGTTCAAGTCATGCTGAGTTGTGTCAAATCGACTGAGCCACCGAGTCAACTCGAAGAGTCTCTTAGAGTCCAGGCCAAGTCAGGCCCTGTACGAGTTTCCCAGAGACTCAGTCGATATCTCGCTGAGTTGAGTTGACTCGGCTGAGTTTCAAGTTGAGTAAGCGAGTTTTAGAATTATGCTTCAAAGAAAAAAGAGAAAAAAAAAGTCTGCAGGCCTTGTTTGGTCACATAAGCTGTCAACACAAGTAAGGTTAAAGTAGCAACCTAAACTGGATTATGGTCAGCATATTCCATTCATGTCAATTGACATGCATTCTGGAAAGTTCCAGTGAAGATGATGAAAGAACTAGCAAAAAATTAAGAATGTCATGGACAAGGATGACCATGTGTCAGACATGCTGATAAAGCGCTTTGTAACATGAACTCATAAGGAAAATTTCGAAAAAGCAAATGCAAACACTCGATTAACAAAAAAAAAAAAACCGAGTACTCACCAAGGACTTGGGCAGCAGTAATTCTTTGCCTTGGGTCTGGTGTTAACATCTTCCTGATGAGATCCTTTGCAACATCAGATATAGAAGGCCACGGCTCACTTTTGAAGTCAATCTCACCTTTTAAGATGGCATCAAATATACCTTTCTCGGTCTCTGAAGCCAATTTGTTCGTTCAGGTAACATCAAATCCATTACTGGAAGTTTTGAAGGATTGAATGCCAAAAATGGTTTCTTGAAATAGGAAATATTGAATGCTTGATCAAGAAATTTGTTCAGAACAGTAAACTGCAAAGGTGGGGCCACCTTCTGGCAATCCAGCCCGCCATATAGTGGGCCTTGCCATCAATGAAAGATACCCAAAATTTTCCCCCAATTGGATCATCCTCACCATCTAATTGGGTGCCAATTAGATGTTTATAATTGGATGTGACTGTACATTTCGAGCCACCAAACTGCTTGCTAGAATCAGGATACAGTAGATATTTGGCACTTGATGGGATAATTCAGGATTTCCCAATCCAATTTCTTTGGAGAGTGGAGATTGACTTTTGATGGGCCTAGGCATTGCTGGATTTTGGCATGTGGTGGGGTCTCTTGTCGTTTTCTCTGTTTCAGGGTTCTTGGCCATTGCCTTGATGGATTTTTGTAGATTTTCCTCGCAGGCATTGTTTAATAAAATTTTCGTCATCAATATGAAAAAATGGTTATCTGATACTCAGGCTGTGTATGATTCTTGATACATAGGCACTCAAAAATTGTACACATGGCATATATTAACTCAAATAAACAGACTAGATTGTGCATCTCACCGTTACCAAGGCACAATCCCAAGATCAGATTGGTTCAACAATCCTAACCTCTGATTCACAAACACTTGTTTGTGGAAATAGGACTGCTGGATATTTCATTCTGAACCGTCCGATAAATGTCCACCAATCCAATAGTCAGATAATCAAATAAAATTAATATTTGGTTCATGATGCATCTACACTTGGTACCATAATCTGGACGGTTTCATGTGACTACTTGTATGCCACGTGTGCAATTTATTAATTTCCAAGTGCTTGCTTATCATCCATCACACTCTGCCAGAGTACCAAAGTTTTCTCTAAAACAATGATAGAGTGGATATTTGGCAATGGCTGAGCATGTGGTGGGCTCCACCAGATGAAGTTGCACCATTGTTCGATCAAGCAAACTATCTTTTGGTCGGCATCATATAATACCTCTGAAAAAGTACAAATTTCTCAGATTGTGGAACAAAACTGAAATGGAAAGTACTGAATTCTCCTTACCAGCCCAGAAGGGGGGAACACCACTTAGAAGAATATATAAGATGACTCCGGCACTCCAGACATCGATTTCCTTCCCGTAGTTTCGGTGCAATACCTCTGGAGCTACATAGTAAGCACTGCCTACCATATCCCGGTAAACTTTCCCTGGACAGTCATTTGCAAAGCTCATTTTCAGCAGAAAGTATCAATGCATGAAAAGGAAGATTTATTACTTCAAAAAAGAAGCATAAATCTATATCTGAAATAGGAAGAGAAATGGGAAGTGCCCTTTTTCCCAGTATGATAGGGAGACAGAGCGTTGAGCGGGCTAGAGCTCTCATGTAAGGCCTTACAGGCTTACATTGGTCATAAATGTATGAGACGGCTGTGAAGGTGACCCATCATAGCCTTCATCATTGGAGTAATTTCACGCATAATTTCTTGTGTAGAGTTTGTGTTGCGCAGCACGCCAACAACGCTAGTGAACCGAGATCCAATCCCGGTCTCACCCACAAACGATAAACAAAAAGAAATATAATCTAGAAGAAGAATCAAAGCATTCCAAACAAACCACAAGACAGGATATACGTGGAAAAATCCCAACAAGGGTAAAAAACCACAGGTGCAAACTTCCACTATGAAGAAAAACGAAGATTACAAGCAATATACTAACCTCTTGATGCTCCCATGCACAGAGATAACCCTTAGCCTAGCTTAGAAAACCCTTTATCAAACCCTAGAATAGCCCTAGGAACCCATATTTATAGTTTAGGCAACTCCCTTCCGCACCTTGGCGAAAATTGCCTCAAATTTACGCAGTCCACACCAAATCCGCGCAAAATCTGCGAAACCTCGACTAGTCGAGAGAGGTCCTCGACTGGTCGAGCGGGCCACTCGACCGGTCAAGCATGGGCCTCAACTGGCCGAGCACCACGGACCAAAATCCAATTTCGCTCGCTGGACTTTGAGTTGAGTGAACTCTCGACTGGTCGAGTGGGCTGCTCGACCGGTCGAGCAGTGCCCTGGTGTGGCTCCACACCTCAACAGGCTGGATTCTCGCATGCCCCATGGGAAGCAAATGAATTGATGGAATGCACAAGTTGGGAGGGGAAGCAGCATGATGCGTGGATATTTGGTGGTCTACCCCACTTTTCATAGTGCTATGAGTTGCATTGGGACACATGGACAGTTCAATTGACCGATATGGACTCTCCACTAGGTCAGCCACACTTTATGAGCTACCAAGAAAATAAAAAAACCACTTTGGAGAACTCCATCCCATCTATCCGCAAGTTGTTATCGCTTTTTCGATAATCATCTATGCTTAGGATCGTTAAATGAAAGTGATTCTTTGGAACCATAAGAAATCCATGATGGGCCCCCACTAAATGGATGGTTTAAATTAGGTCCTGTAGTCCTCTTAGACTCAAATTTCAGAGGATTATAAACTGGATTTCTTACTATAAATTAGCTGCCTATTTCTACAGCATAATAATTCTGTTATAGTGAAAGGCAATAGAACAATCTGGCAACAACCTTCAAACAATTTAGTAGACATAAGGCATCTCAAGATTAGTTCAATAGATGATGATTTTTATCTAAAATTCACATATTTTCCCCTCCAAGGGGACCACCTCCCAAAGAAAATCCAATGCATTTACTGGTAGAGTATGATTCTAGATTTTTATCAGTTGAAACTCATTAATGGATTTAAATTTTATATGCTGTTCAACATCAGTATAGTCTCTAGGATGACTTCAAAATTCTTGGTCTGTTCAACATCAGTATAGTCTCTAGGATGACTTCAAAATTCTTGGTCTGGTGAATTTCAGTATTCAACAGAATGTCGTACACATACACAAAAACATAATGGGTTAAGGCTGCAATTGGATGCACTACAAAATGGAACTGTTATAAAATTTTTCAATGAAGTGAAAATGACCAAGTTGTTATTACCTTTATCAGTATTCATGATGAGGAAATTTCTTTCAAGTCCAATTTGGAAGTAATATAATTGCAATTTGGAGCTCGATTCCTCAACATGAGCACTAAGGGATACAACTTATATGATGATGATGATTATAGCAATTCAATTTCCAACAGTTCTCTGTCTACCTTTTGGCATCCATTACCTTGGTGTCCTCAACTGTTTGCTGAGTATTGACATATGAGTTCCAATGAAGGAATAAGCTTTTCTTAGTGCCAATGCGGACTATGTTAAAGAAAACTGAAAAAATTGGTTCCCAATGGACCAAAATGAAAGTTTATTAATGATTTAAAAAAAATAAAAAATAAAAAATAAATAAAAAGAGGGTTGGAGATCTCGAGCTTTTTCGGAAGTTCTCTTTTATCTTACCATCACCCGACTAGACATAACCTTCACAGTTGTAACCCAAGTTAGTTCTCTCTTGTCCTAAAAAACTTGGAGTTTGTATATTATAGCCTGAATATGATAAAAAGAACTCTGCAAAAGAGGATATTGTTGCCTTCAATGTTTTAAATATCAACGATATTGGCCGATATATCCCACGATATATCTTGTATGCCACCTATGCGATACAAAATGCACACGTAGTGCCGATATATCCCACATGTTCGATCCGATGAGCATTTTCAATTTTTGATCCATTTTTTTGTTAAAATTATGTTAAATCAGTGTCAATTTGTTATAAATCCATTGGTTCTTCATGTTTTGCATGAAAAATCATGGAGTTGGAGCTTTGATTTCGATATTTTCTCTATTTTTTTTTTCAAAATTTCCCTTCAACCAACTGTCTATTGAGACTAATTTTGAAGTATTTAAGAATATTTGATGAAATGATCATCACATACACTCTAATTTCGAAATTTGAGTGTAGGTAGTTCGATTTGGGAAATTTTCAAAAAATTTCCAATTTCTCCCAAATTGCTCGTAATGTTACACTCCAAACATGAAATCAAGCATGTATGAGAGTTGATCTACCGATTTGTTAAGTCCTTGTCAATTTTTAAAAAAATAATAATTTTTAATTAAAAATTAATAAAATATTATTTTGTTTTTCAAAATTTCCCTTCAACTAGCGGCCAAGTGAGACTAATTTCGAAGTATTTAGGAGTGTTTGATGACACGATCATCGTGTACACTCTAAATGTTATGCATTCAATTTGAATATATTTGCATTATTTCAATTAGACAACGCATAGCTTAGGACCCTATACAAGGGAAACCTATTATGTGCACTTCTTTTTTGAGATATTATGATTTAAAAGTGTGTATTAAGGTCCTTTTTTAACAATCCCTGAAGTTCTATTTAAAAAAAATAAAAAATCAACCGTTTTCCCAATGTTTCCCAAAAAGTGCGATAAAGTATAACCAATTCATATCTGTATCTCAAGGATGCAATACGTAACGCGATACCGATATTTCGAACACTAGTTGCCTTCATGGTCAAGTACTCTAGTTAGCTTTTTATGATATTGGTTGGCTAGGAAGAAAGAACATCATCATCATTATAGCCTTGTACTAGCTATTTGGGCTTGGTTTTCTCATGATTGCTTTAGCAGGAAGGAAAGAGCAACCGAATAATACTTACAGAGAAAAATCTAATTCAAAGGAAGAGAAAAACACAAGACATAACTACAAAGTGATGAAGTGGATTATAGGGAAAACAAAGTGAGATTCACACCGCCCTAAATCCAAACTTAATTGATGAAGCAAAATCATATTTAAATTAACTAGTGGGACCCATGGTTGATGCTTGTGAGAGAGGGAACCACTGGTTATCTATACCATCTCCTTCCAAAAACCTATGACGTAACCATTACTTTCTCATGATTAGATGCACAGCTAATGAAGGATTAAGCTAATTTTGTGTCGTGTATTGACTACATCCAAACCATGCAAAAGGTTGAAAGCAGTGTTGTCATGTGTGATCGCACAATTGAATATGCGATCGCATATTCGCACATTGAGATGGAAATTGCATATGCGACAATGGCATATGCGATTTCCGCAAATATGCGATCGCGTATTCACAATATGCGATCGCATATTCACAATATGCGATGTATGCAATCGCATACAGCATATGCGATCGCATATTTGCCAACCGTAAAAAATTTGACCATTTTCTGACCGTTGGGATTTTTTTTTTTTTTTTTATTTATTTATTTTTTTTTAATCTGTAATTTTTTGTCTATAAAATGGGATTCTAAACACTCCTACATGCACTCAAAGTTCAAACTCTCTCTCTCTCTCTCTATCTCTATTTTTTACTCTCTTACACCCTCTCTTACATAATTCCAAGCCCCAAACTCCACTCCATCCATATTTCTTTCAAGTTTGAAGTTTCAATCAAGGGACAACTACAACTATAAGGATTCAAGAATCAAAAGACAACCAAGCTCCATCCATTGAACTCTCTTTCTAATTTTTCCAAGTTCTAAAGATCATAATCATATTCACACACCCACCACTCTTTCTTTCTATCTCTTTTTCTTTTTCTCTCTCTTTCTATATCTCTTTCTTAAAGTTTCTTTACATTCAAGAGACTCAACTTACATTACAAGTTGCAAGTTTAATTTATTATAGTTTGAGTTTCTTCTAAGTTCTAACATTTTTTTTAGTTTGTTACTTTGTTACTTACAAGTTACAAGTTACAACACAACTTTTACAAGATACTTACAAGTTACAAGCTCAAGTTATAAGTTACAACAAGTCTACAATATTCTAGACTCAAGACTCAAGGGTCAAGGCAAAAGTGAAGACGAGAAGTGAAGAATTTGTGTTTTCGTAAATTTGTAATTGTGTTTGTGTGTAAATCTCTCTCCCCTCTCTTTTACTACAAGTGTAAGTGTAACTCTCTCTCTCTCTTTCTCCTTTTCTTTTCCCTCTCCCTTTCTACTACTAGTGTAAGTGTAACTCTCTCTCTCTCTCTCTCTCTCTCTCTCTCTCTCTCTCTCTCTCTCTCTCTCTCTCTCTCCTATCTCTTTAGTCACTTTACTCTTTAGTCTTTGTTTACTTTATTTTAGTTTTTAGTTTTCTTTTTAGTTACTTTTTAGTACTGGCAAGTAGCAACTTACAATCAATACACACACCATCAATATAATGTCTTCTTCCCAATCTTCCTCTTTGAAACCCAAGTCAAATGACCTGGGTTGGAAGTATGGGCACTATCGTAGTGTTTCGGATAAAACTCACATAGTATGTGAGTTATGTGGGTATGTGGGTTCCAGTGGCATTGCAAGGCATAAGTAACACCTTGCGCATTTACCGGGGTTAAATGCGAAAGCATGCGACAAAATTACTCCAGAAATCCGAAGATCATGGAGTATATGGATAAACAGTCAAGAAAGAAATGTGATAATGCCCTACGTCACGAGGAATATATAGAACAAGACGCATATGAAGATATAAACGTAATTAATGTAGATGAAGCTAGTCTCACTCCCCCTACTTCGACAGGCCGGTCTAGACCACAAGTACAACCAATAGTCTTAAAAAGATCCTGAGGGCATGGGCCCATGGATAGATGGTGTAGACCACACCCCGAGGATGTGGTCGACCAAAGGGGTCGAGGCAAAGGGCTGGGTCAAACAACTTTAGAAAACTGGTATAAACAAAAAGATAAGAAAACCACTATTCAATATATTACTAAGTGGTTTTACCAAACCGGCATTGCTTTCAACGTCATTAAATCGAGAAGCTTCAAAGTAATGGTTAAGGCTATAGGTCAATTCGGACATGGGCTTAAACCTCCTTCATATAATGAAATGAGGGAGACATGCCCGAAAACCGAAGTTGATTATACACGATCATTTATAACTGAATAGAAGGAATCGTGAAAAACATATGGGTGTTCACTAATGGCCGATGGATGGACTGATAAATCCGGTCGGTCTCTCATTAACTTTTTGGTAAATTGTTTAGCTCGGACAATGTTCTTAAAGTCCATGGATGCATCGGGTCTTTCACATACATGAGAATATTTGTTTAGCTTAATAAATAATGTAGTTGAGGAAATAGGTGAGGAATATGTTATACAAATAATTACAGATAACGCAGCCTCGTATGTAATGGTCGGTCGTCTTCTTATGGAGAAGAGGCGTCGTTTATTTTGGACCCCCTGTGCAGCCCATTGTGTTGATCTTATGTTAGAAGATATAGGTAAGTTATTTATAAATGTGATTGCAAGGGCTAGAAGAATCATGGTCTTTATGTACAAACATGCCCTTCTTCTCAGTCGAATGAGAAAACACATTGGGGGTAACTTGCTACATCCAACAGTCACCCGTTTCGCTACAGCCTTTTTTAATACTATAAAGATTACATGCAAAATAAAATAAAATCAAAACTTAGAAGTTTTGTAGTGTCGGCCGATTTTACAAGTGGGCCTTGGTCAAAGAAGGCTGAAGGAAATAGGTTCAACAAACAATCTTTTCGTAAAGTTTTTGGTCACAAGTGATAAAGGCACTGAAAACATTCGAGCCCTTAATCACTATGTTGTGATTGATAGACGGGGATGAAAAGCCTGCAATGGGTTACATATATGATGCGATAAAGAGGGCAAAAAATAAAATCATGGACCATTTTAACTATAGAGACTGTGATTTTAAGTAAATTATAGATATTATAGATAGAAGATGGGACAGCCAAATGTCATCTCTATTGTATTCGGTTGCTTACATCCTTAACCCAGCTTGTTTATTCACTTCTGCTGATCTAGCAAAAGTACTTACTATGCCTATGGTTGGATTTATTGATGTGTTGGAAAAAATGATTCCAAATAGAGAAGAACAGGACAAGATCTCAACTTTACTGGACTTCTATACAAAGAATGATGGGATATTCTCAAGGGATATCATCATCAGGTATCAGACAATGAAATTACCAGTAAGTACTATGAATGTCATTCTTATAAATAGTTTTTTTTTTCAATGTAAACTGCAAAGTGACTCTAACTTAAACTGTTTTTCTCAGCTAACTGGTGGGTTGCTTATGGAGTGGACCCGAATAGGAAGGATCTAGCTCTAAAGAAGCTGACTATGAGGAATCTTGGACTCACGTATTCTGCCAGTGGTTGCAAGCGCAATTGGAGCACGTTCAAGGCGGAAAGTTTAGTAATTGTAAACTTCATTTATTTTTTTTTACTGTAAAGCGTAAGCTAAATTAATTACCTAAATAGTTAATGTCAAATGCGCTTTCTTTCATGCAGATTCACACCAAGAAAAGGAATCTCCTTGAACAAAAAAACCCAACGACTTGGTTTTCGTCCAATACAATAAAAAATTGCGAGAACGATTCCAAACTAGGAAAGAAGCCTGGTTTCTTTGACCCTATCTGCTTAGATGAATTGGATGCAGATAACGAGTGGCTCGTAAAGACGGAGGACCCGGTATTTGCTAGAGAGGACTTGACATGGACGCAAGTTGAAGATGCCGCATACGGATCGACACCTGGAAAAGGTACCACTCGAAGGCAAAGGATGGGGGGTGTCGGGGGGCGAGTAGTAGCCGTTAACCCATTGAAGAGATTGAAGAGATGGAAGGAGATGATAATGATCAAGTTGAAGATACACCATTGGATGTTGATGAAGTATTAGTACATACAGATGATGAAGAAATAAAAGAAGAAGTGTATGTGGAAGAAAGAGATGACTCGAATGATGATGGTGATGATGACGATAGTGGTGGTGATCAAATGCCACAATGGCAAATAGATCAATGTATATAGTATATGATTAGATCAACAATAAATAAATAACTTCTTCATTTTGTTTACTTACTAAGTGTGTTGATGTTGATTGTTGACTGTACTGTTGAATGTTGAATGTTGATATTTGTTAACTATATTGTAGAATGTTGATGAATGATGGCTTAATATTTAATTCATTGTTTAATTGGTTTTATTTTACTTAAATGTATTGCAAGGGCATATAAAATTATTTATCTATTAACTTAGGAAAGTTCCCCTACTTTCTTATATTTTATTCATTTTTTTTCTTAATTTCTCTCTATTTTTCTGATTTTTTTAAAATTTTCGAAAAATTTTTATATAAAAAAAAATAATATGCGACTGTATATGCGATTGTGCGATCACATATGCGGACAGGCATATGCAATCGCACATGATCGCATATGTGATTTGACAACATTGGTTGAAAGCACCCTAAAGATCCCATTCATTGAAATTTGATTGATCCACTCCTAAGCAGTCCAGACATATATCTTTGGTGCTCTTTGGTTGGCTATTGATTTTGATGACAAGGCCCATAGTTGGTGGGTTCATTGCTTGCAAGAGGTGATCTTTCCATCGGGAAGAACCTATTTCACAAATCTGGTGTCCTATGTGTGTGAGACGTAGGTTAGAAATTTTTGTTGCATAGTAAGCTTATTGAAATTGCGTCGGTTGTCTAACACAACACCACGCTCCGTAGAAGGTTACGGAGCTTAGAATTATTGCCAAGTCCTAGAGAGGGGCGAATAAGACCACTTAAAAATATTCGCCTAATTAAAACAATTTACCAATTTAAACAATAAGGCACAAGGGTCCAATTGAATAGACTACAAAAGATTCAACTAATTGTGTGAAGCAGTTTAAGAGGCGAGATGTGAAAATACCAATTGCGTGTGCTTTAAGTTAAGTGCCTAGCATATAATCAATTTCACGCATTCATATATGCAAATCATCCACAAGCATAAATAGAATTGCAACCATATAAACAATTGCAAACACAAGGATGTATAGTGGTTCGGCTAATTGCCTACTCCACTCCTGACGGACGCACTCTCCTAGAGTGTACTGGATTTCACTATCTCGGAGGTTTCCAATAGGTTCACCTCTAACCTTTACAATGGTTTTACAGGTTCACCACAAACCTACACGTACATACTCGTGTCGGTGACAGTCCTACAAAAACACCTATATGTACTCACCCTTGTTGGTGGAACACATTTCCACTCGTGTCGGTGGCTCCTGTGGAGGTTTGGTTTTTTATCGACTAACCAAGAACAATTGCGTTCTTAATACAAGGACCTACGTATACTCCTGCCGAAGGCTCCCATAGAGACTAACACGTACACACCCAAGTTCGGTGAATTTGGTTCTACATAAGGACCCACGTATACTCCTGTCAGAGGCGGTCCTACCCAAAGACCTATTTGAGTTATATCGGCAATGATTTTCCAATTGAGATGTCAAGGTAATGGAAGAGAGGTTGAATTGGTTGAATCTCCTACAACTATAGGATAGTTGGTTCCAAATGGGGATTCACCTAGATGGCATTCTAGAGGATGATAGACATTAGGATTTACCTATAGGATTGATGTCTACCCTCTAAGGAATGTAAGATACCATGCTCTTCCTCAGATGGAGCCTGGAATGCTCTTTAGAGTGATGAATCACGAGGAGGAAAGCATGGATCTCTTTGGGTGATAGCCTAGGAGTGGTGGGAAATCTTGGAATACATTGGGGCTTCTAAATCACCTAAAACCATCATTTGCACAAAGATCCAGTTGCTGGATTTATATATAAAAAGCTTCAATGGATTTATAATGGCTAGATCTTTGATCGATCAATTGAACCTTTGATTAGATCAAGCGCACTTTCAATACGATCGAGAAACTCCATATTTAAACTGTTTGCTTACTAGACATTTCTGGCTGTTTTTGATCGATCGAGTGATGAGCCTTCAATCGATCGAGTCCGATTGATGGACTATCGATTCGATCGATAGTTGCCAAAATCCTACTGTTTTGGGATTCAGATTCACAATAGACTTGCACCTCTTTTAAGCATAGCTTAACATGTTCATTTAAGGTCTAAAGCTTGGGAAGCTAAATCAAATGTTTACCTATGGAATGAGACATCTAGAGGTAGGTTGCTTTGTAACTTAAGAGGTCTAGGGCTAGGTTTACTAAGGCACCTCATGTTTACTTGTATCTTCAAGCCTTGATGCTTCAAGTCTTCGAGTTTTTGGTCTTCACTGTTTTCCTATGAAGGCTCAACCGACTTAAGACACCCTGGCTCACGTTATTGACAAACTGAGGTACTAACACTTACCACACCATTGCATGTGGTCACTGTCCATGCCATGGTAAAAAGAACTATAGTGGTAGCCCAAAACTTCTAATAGGTGTCCAAAAAAGGAAAAGAAAAAAAAAAAAGATACACAACAGTTCCCATTCAACCAACTAAGGGCCAAATATTCCATGGATGCAATCTTTAATCTATTTGATTTTACGTGCATAGGCCATCCATGTTGCTTCCCATTGTACCTATGCTATGGAATTTTGGTTAGTAGACCCATTTGAATGATTACGAAGTCTTGGATCTCAAAATTTTGGGAGTTTTATGTTCCTAGGTTATCCATGATGAGGCCAATTGCACCAATGTATTTGCATTTTTGTCCCTGAACCAAGCATCGAAATGTACGACTATAAAGTCCAAGGTCTTCAAATGTTCACAATTTTATGTGCAGAAGCCATCCATGGTGAGTGAAAAAGGCCCAAGATTGTTGGTGCAAGGTTCATTCACAACAGGTACCTTCAAATTGATGGCCTGAAACACTCAATCATTAGGCCCACTTGTACTATTTAAAATGGAATGTAATATGATATCCTCGGGTTGAGGATGATATCTGCTCATAGCAATTGCCAGAACTAACTAAATGTAAGAGGGCCAAGATTCTAGTCTCCTATGGTCCAGAGGGAGGGAGGGAGAGCTGAAATGGAAAATAATCAATAGTCCTAATTGGGAAAACAGGTATTCATGGACCAGTTGGTAAGATCATTCAACCGATCTATTTTTGGAGTTGCGGCCTATCTCTGTTCAGTACCACAGATTGGATGGTTCAATTACAGCCAATATATGAATCTTTATACAGTTTTTGCATCCATGCAAATCAACCTAAAAGAAAAAGAAAATATATACATGGAGAGAGAGAGCGAGAGCGAGAGAGAGAGAGAGAGAGAGAGAGAGGAGAGAGAGAGAGAGAGAGACATTGTAACCAGGAAACAGAGAAGAAAATACAGTAAAATTCAGTCAAATTCTAGAAAATAGCTCTAAATTTTAGAAACCACACACCTAGGAAGAGACGTCCAAATGACATCCGATTGAATATATTTCTACATGCTAGTTTGTCAGATAAAAGGTAGACTATAGTTGCGGATGACTTCTTTCATGGTTTGAAGTATTGTCTGAAACTGATACTATTGCACGAAATCTTGCCCGATAATTACAGGTACCGCCCATGATATAGATACATCTGTACTGGCCTGTATCGGCCTGAAACAGCCCGATACAGGGGTGGCACAGGGCCTTATTGGTGAACAATATGATATCCGATACACCAATTTAAAACCTTATCTCCTTTTGTCAGAAGAAAATGAAGAAAGCAGGTCTTCTCACTGAAGTACTAAAAAAGAGATAGATGTCAATCCTCTTTAAGCAAGCTATGAATGATAGATTAGTTCCTATGGATTGTGTTTTCCAGTCTGGAATTCCCCACAAATGAAATGTCTACGTTATAAGTATGCATTTTCCTGATTGGGCCCCTGTTTATTGAACATAATAGCCGACAACTCTGATACAATCAAATTCTGAACAACAGAGTCCTAAAGAATTATCAGGGGGCATTTGGCAGCACAGATTTGGATTCTGACTTTGCATTCATTCAGTTGCATTTGGCATCCTGGAATTTCAATCTTGGGGAACCCATAAATTATGTTTGGCAGCTGGGATTTTAACTTAAAGGGGCCTTAAAGGAGAGCAAAAAGCAGTTATGACAGTTGGAATGGATTGGAAATCCAGGATTTTGCACCCCACCTTTCTCTGGAATTTTAGAAGGGGTCGTTTCAAGGATTTTCAACCCAAGTTGGACTTGAAATCCAGGATTTCTGTGGGTAGGGTGTCAAACATGATTTGGTGAAAATCCTGGATTGCAATTCCTAACTGACCAAAATCCATGCTGCCAAATGACTGCTAATTTTCATGACACGGCACAACAAGCATATTGAAATTCACATGGTTGTGTTAAATGTACTACCATAGATTGCAACAATTAATCATAACAAGGAAGTAGCCTTCATATTGTAATTTACATACCTCTTAAGTCCCACTGAAGTTGTAGAATAGCTATTTAGAACTTAGTTCATTTCCGTTTCATTGAACTAATTATTGAAATTCAGTTCCATATCCATCTAGAGGAGGCATATATAATTTCAATTATATATATATATATATATATATATATATATATATATATATATATATATATATAAAAGAAGGAAAAATCCATAGAAATCAAACCATATACATCAAAACAATAACAACCCAATTCATGAAAAAAGAAAAAAAAAAAAAAAAAAAAAAAAAAAAGGAGAGAAAGCAAGAAAGCAGAATCAACAACAAAATCGCATACAAGCCATCAAAATCCAACCTTCTTCGATGAATACGGAGAGCCCGAAATCCGTTGCCTTGAGAGGTGAATCCTCCTCATTGCTCACCAACAGGAAATTCTCCGGCTTCAAATCCCGATGCATAACTCCCATAAAGTGACAAACATGGACCACGTTAACGATGGCCCGACCGATTGCCGCGGCAGCCCGCTCCGAGTAACTCCCCTTGGCAATGATTCGATCGAAAAGCTCGCCACCAGAGCACAGCTCCATCACCAAATGCAAGTTCCGGCCGTCCTCGTACATGCCCTTCAATTCGACGATGTTGGGCTGGCCAGTGAGATGTTGCATTATAAGAATCTCTCTCTGGACGTCTTCAACGTCACTCCTGGCAATGAGCTTCCGTTTGGGTATGGACTTGCATGCGAATTTAAGGCCAGTGGATTTCTCGGTACAGAGATAAGTGATGCCAAACTGGCCTCGGCCGAGCTCTCTTTCGAGTGTGTAGAAGGAGGTCACGTCTGACATGGGTTTTGAGAGGATGGGGCTGCTGTGCCGAGACAAAGAGCGAGGAGGGCGTTTTTGGGGTCTTTGCATATTGTTGGGTGAGTGTAGATGGTGTGATGGTGAGGCTTCAGAAGAAGAGGAGATTGGTATTTCACGGCCTTTTGTGAAACATAGACCCATTTGGGAGGTTGGTCGTTTTTCTTTCTTCACAGACTTTGGAGAGAGAGAGAGAGAATCCTTCTTACAGAAATTTCATGGCGGTGGAAGGAGGATATATACAGAGAGAGGGTACTTTTCTTGTTTGCAGAGCTTTCAGGTTAGTGGAAATAGGATATACAGACAGAAAGAGAACATTTCTTGAAGAGCTTTCATGATAAGTTGAATGAAAGAGGATAGCTACAAGAGAAAGATACGAAGCGTGTTAGTCAGCTGCGCACTTTCATCTTCCCGCAACCGTTGGAATGTTGGATGCTCTCGGTGGTACCTCTACCACCATAAGCTACGGTGATCTCGCTACAGAATTGGTGTCTACGTGATGTACTCACCACATCCGACCTGTACATCAGATACTTCACCTCAGTAGGCCACTAAAAATGGAGATTAGCTCAAATGGAACGCCCACCCTTGATTTGTGTGTCCATGAAGGTCAGAACAAAAACTAAGCTGTTTTTCAACTTAGGCGAGCCCCGATGTACTTCACTGTACCATGGCCCAGCAGAGTTCTGGAGGGAGAGCTGATTTTCTGGTCTTCTATGTAACCTGATCAGGGACGCATCCGGTGGACGGGTTAGATGTTATGCATATACCACGTGGGCCCACATCTTCTCGCTTAAGTGGACGCGGCTTCAATGGTTCCGGGAACCTCCGAGCTCGGTGCTTCCTGGAATGTGTTCCCACCGCGATATATGTGTTTTATATCCACGCCGTCCATCCGTTTTTCTATTTCATTTTATGTCACGATCTCAAAAACGAAGTAGATTCAAATCTCAGGTGGGCCATAGCGCAGGGACCTGTGTGGATAATAACACCCACAGTTGAAACTTTCATAGGGCCCACTACGATGTTTATTTGTAATGTGACATAGACCTGGATGAGGAGAAAACACAAATATCAGCTTGATTCAAAACTTTTATGGCCCACAGGGAGTTTTTAGTAGTCAATGTCCAATAGCCATTGTTTCCTGTGGTGTGGTCCACCTGAGATTTGGATCTGCTTATTTTTTTAGCCTCATGCCATAAAATGATCGGGAAAAGCAGATTCATGGCGTTGATATAAAGCACATATATCACGGTGGGCCTCACAGACCGGAACCACCGAAGCTGTGTCCAGCTTAAGGTGGTACCGATACCAGTGGAGCGCACCTCTTCAAAAACGGCCATGACGAGTAATGATTTCTTTTTGTCCAACGAGACGCAATGGATTTTAGGACGTTAGGGTATTGTCGTAATTTCAAGTGAAGCGAATTTAGATGATGGCGAGCGACAATATTGCGTGACAAGTGAGTCAGTAACCCACGAATATGAGCGCGCGGCTTCGGTGGATCCCCCGATCCACCCAGCCGGGCGAGATCCCTGATTGTGGGGCCCACCGTGATGTATGTGACTACATTCACACCGTCTATCCGTACTTAAAGATCATTTTAGAGCATGATCTAAAAAATTAAGCAGATCTAAATCTCGGATGGACCATAGTATAGGAAACAGTGGTAATTGACCATTACAAACTTCCTGTGGGCCACGAAAGATCTGGATCAAGATGATATTTTTGTGGTCTCTTCGTCTAGGTATTTTTGAACTAATGAACAGGTTCGATGGAAAATAAACATGCTGGTGGAATCCATGAAGTTTTTAATGGTGAGGATTCAATCAGGACTGTTTCCTGTGGTATGGTCGACCTAAGTTTTGGGTCAGTTTCATTTTTGGGATCATGTCCTAAAATGCGCCATCAAAATGATTGGACAGTGTGGATTTAAATGAAAACCCTTGACTGTGAGCCTCACAGTCATGGGTTCCGCCCACCTTGGTGGATCCCCGGATCCACCGAAGCGGGTCCCCGAATCAACAATCCTTACCGTCAAATTGATTCTATAGTTAAGAGTATAAGGTTTAGTAGCAATCGGAAGGTTATGGTCATGAAACAGAGGTGGGCCTGTGATCTGTTTGGAGACGGGAGACATGAATTTTATCTCCCATTAGTCTAGATTAGGATTGCCTTGCTTTAGATACCTTTTAAAACACTTGGACAAGAAACGAATCTTAATGTGTGTATTCAGGAGCTCTCGCTTAACATACACATGGAAAAGACAAGAAAAAAGAAAGAAAGTGGCATCAGACCTCGCGGGAACACCCACTTCCAACTAGGTAGCTTTTCATCTTCTGATTTGTACTCCAGCCCTGTACTTCAACCCCACGTTGGCTCTATAGCTGTAACCAGCCCTCAGCATTGGCTCCCATTAGCAATGTTAAGGCCAAAATCTGGTCGGCCCTCCCCTCACGTCTCCTCCACTCCGAAGCCCCTCGTCTTGAACCTGCATGATAGGAGACGGGCAAAGGTGACCCTGGCTAAGCCGGGAGACCCTCCAATGCCTCAGTCAGGTCAAGAGAATCTGAGTCTAAGTGAAGAGTAGAAGAGAGAGTACTTGCTATTGCGTACCTGTAGCGATGGGGTGATGGACTATTTATACCTGATAGTTGAGCTGTCCGGGTCCGACAATCTCGGTACAATTAAAGGGATTTTCAGATCGTGGAGATATTGCCCGTAATTCATAGATCGTGTAGCGCGTCAAGCGCATAATGTGTATATCCGGACGAAGTTTTCGGCCACGTCCAGTGATGGTAGTTTCCTCATTTGGCAGACGGAATTCTAGTGTCTGCTTGGCTCGATTCAACTAGAAGTCATCTACTTGTGCAGTCCTCTTGATGTGTATTGTTGAATTCGGACGATACGTTGGTCCGAGCTGATATCTCGAACGGGGCTCCGAGGCGAAGGTTTTGCTGTAACTGAAGTCGGTGAGCGAATAGCTCTCGTGTGAGGCGCTCAACATGTAGTTTTTACGTCCGATCGGATCATGGATACCGCCCCGACCCGCGGCCGTGGTGAAGGTATTCTGAATGCCATGTCTCTCTGGAATGCTCATATCAGGGCGGACGGATTAGGCCTCGGATGTTGATCCCGCTAGTCGACTCGGCTCGGTACTTTGTCCTCGGATCTTATGCAGACTCGGATCTTCCCATAACAACCAACATATTGCTGGCTCTCAATTTACTTTGGTCACGTTTCATGTGTGCGGGCATGCTAACGGTTAGATTCAAACCGAACAACATGACTCCGAATGCCAACATATACGACTGAGATATGAGAATTTCGGTCGCCTATTCAGCTACTCGGAAGATTGTTATAGGATAATTAGGTGATTATCAAGGGTGAAGTTCTTCCTCCGAGAATGGATTACACCTTGCCTTCCAGTACAAAAGGATTTTTGTACGTGGAAACAATCAAGTAAAAGAAAATACTTACTATCTAGCGTGAAAATAAAGACCTAGATTATAGCTAAAGATTACCATTACTGGATTACAACTAAGTATTATCACTGTTGGATTATCACTACTTTCAACGCCCCAAAATTCGAATACAGAATATGCACCCTCACACTTGAGTTACGATTTATGACTTGTACACCAAGTATAAATAATTTCACTCATCATATAGTTCTTTGGAAACATAATTTAATGTATTCTAAGTTCACATTGAATTAACATCCATATATATTATATATATATATATATATATATATATATATATATATATATATATATATATATATATATAATAATATATATATATATCCACACATTCATATACTTTCCATTTTCATATCCATCACATTCACAACTACAATATTAAAAATAAAAATAAAAATTCAACTTCATTCACCATTTGAGACTTTATTTAACTATAAGATCAAATATTAATTAATCTAATCATGTTCATAAACAATCCCAAATCAAATCTAAACACCAATCGCTATGATGTGGAAACTACTTCCCCTAACAGTTAGTCATATAAACAATTTATATATCCATCCAACACAGAGAGTTCGTTTTCTGCCAGATAAGGCCAATGGTCCTATGTTTGATCCGCCAACCGGACTTTATTATCCGGCATTTGGTTAGCATTTCCTATCTTGTTTGCCTTTGTAAGGTTGTCAATCCACAATGTTAGTTGGTCAGGCTAGTGAGTGAACCTATCATGGTTCATACACAACACAATATAAGATAGGACAAGCGAGAACAAATTATATGTATGTAGGCATGAGTATGTATGTTGATGTGTCATGAAATGCATGTTAAGTGGGATGATCATCCTCTTGCATGGGTTGGATATCTGTCAAGTAGGTATAGACAAGGCCCGCAACTATTTCATGAGTAGGCTTCCACTAATGTTGACATCTAACAACGAATCTACCAGGAGAATCATTCATGGAGATAGGGCTATACACGAGTCGAGCTAGCTCGAAAAGCTCGCTCAACTCGGCTCAAGTTAACTCGGATTGACTCGGCTTGAAAGGCCGACTCGGGGTGAGTCAAGCTTGTTTTCTAAAGCTCGAGTTAAGTTCGAGCCGAGTTCGACCATGGTGCATTTCAACTCGAAGCTCGAGCTCGAGCTCGACTCGGCTCAAGTAATTTATTTTAATATTATACTATATATATATATATTACTATTAAATATATATAATATATATATTTAAGTTTTTTTTAAAAAAGAATTTAAAACTTATAAGTTTTTACTAAAAAACCCTACCTGTCCCCATTCCCTCTTTTTCTTTCCCTTACCCTACCGAGCACGAGCAGCCCGCACGGCCGCACCTAGCACGGCAGCCCGAGACTCTCTGCCCCTCTTTATCTCTGTCTTTCTCTCATTCTCCTAATTTCTCCGAGCAACTCGCGCGGCCCACTCGGCGACTTCGAGCAACCTGCGCCCAATCCTAACTCGGCGACTCATCTCAAGCCCGCTTAGCCCATTCGGCCACCACAAAGGTAGGTGATTAATATTATTTATTTATTTATATATACATAAATATATGATTGGACATTTTTTTATTTCTATTTTTGAATATTTATATGATTGGCAGATTGGGTCGGGTTAGGCAATGGGTTGGGTCAGGTTGGGCAATGGGTTAGGTTTGGTTGGGCGCTGGGTTGAGTCGGGTTAGGGTTTGGGTCGGGGTGGGGGCTAGGTTGGGTCGGGTTAGGCGTTGGGTTGAGTCAGGTTAGGGGTTTGGTTAGGTAGGTTGGGAGATGGGTTGGGTCGGGTTGGGCGATGGGATTAGTCGGGTTGGGGTTTAGGTCGGGGTGGGGGTTGGATGGGTCGGGTTGGGCGCTGGGTTGAGTCGGGTTAGGGGTTGGGTCAGGTTGGGCAATGGGTTGGGTCGGGTTGGGTGCTGGGTTGACTCAGGTTGGGATTTGGGTCGGGGTGGGGGCTGGGTCGGGTCGGGTCGGGTTGGGCATTGGGTTGAGTCGGGTTAGGAGTTGAGTCGAGGTGGGGGTTGGGTTGGGTCGGGTTGGGGGATGGGTTGAGTTGGGTTAGGGGTTAGGTCGGATTGGGGGATGGGTTGTGTCGAGTTGGCCACTGGGTTGAGTCGGGTGTGAGGTTGAGTTGAACACTTCACACCAATATTTGTTTATAACAATATTCTAAATGGTGTGCAGCAATGTCTTCAGATGATTCATCCACCAATATTTGAGATTATGGATCCTAAGTCTATTCCACAGACTCTGAAAGAATGAAAATTCAATGTAATTTGTGTGGGGCCAGATTTGTTAACAAAATAAATCGGCTTAGACTACACTTATCAAGTCGGGGGGGAGATGCAAAACCATGTCCCCAAGCATCAAAGGAGGTACAATTTTTATTCTAGACTCTTGTAGACTCCAACAAGAAGCCTTCCACCTCCTCCCATACACCGAATACAACTAGCCACAAGATATACCATAACAGACTCGTTCTAATCAACGAAGAATCTGAAATAGAGAGGGTAAAGAGAATAAGTAGAGAAGAGGAAGAGGAGAATGAATCCAGATTAAGAAGACTAGAAGAAAAGCAATTACAAATAGCCTTGAAGTTAAGCAAGGAAGAGGCAGATGCATCAAGATATCAATGATGTGCTCCTCGACAACATGACACAGAAGCAGGATCGAGCTTGATAAGTAGGAAGCCATCAAAGTTTATTTCCAAACTCGCCTCATTCTACAAGATCTTGGGTATTCTATATAAATCAGCTCATAAAACAAGTTTTAAAAAAAATTATCTGAATCTATACAAGAGCATGGTGAAAAAGTCTCCCCGCCTTCTGATTTAGGGGAGGTTAATGAACATATTGGAGAGGATGCCACCAACCCGAGTTTGAACGACGAAAATTATGGATCTGATCTAGAGTAGAATAAGGAGAATATTAAAACTTAACTTTGATGTATTAAGTTTTTTAGTTGTAGTCTTGTAGACTTGTAGGTGTACTTGTATGGAGTAAATACATTGACTTAACTTTCCTATTATAATGCTCAAACTTAACTTGCCTACCATAAATGCATTTTCTTGTTATTTGTTCTTAATTTTTTTTACTTGTAGACTTATAATTGTATAGATAAATTGTTTCTTATATATTTTGATATTTGTTCTTTAAATATTGATGCTTATGATTCTTTGTCATCTGATGTTGTTATTAGTATTTAGGCCACCTAGTGGTTTAGTAATATACCCCCCGTTTAGGAATTTATATTGAACAAGTACAATCATGTACTTGTTATTTATGGATTCCTAAATTGTCCCATTTTGGATAGTTCGGTACCATACCATGTACTTAGGTTGTCCTCATTCAATTTACATGTAGTTGGAATTTTGGTAGTGTTTTCCTATATTTTCTCCAGATATATGGTTCTTTACTAGTTAGTTTCCACTACATGTGTAATGGATTACATGTGGGTGTGTCAACTAATTAGTATTGAATTTTACATATATCTGGAGAATATAGGGAGGTGATACCGAAATTTCGGGTCGTATGTAAATTGTATGGGAACAGTACATGGTATGTTATTGAATAGGATAGAGACAATTAGCACATATAGATAGAGACAAGTAGGAATATATGCGATATTTAGATACAATTAGTAAACTAAATTTGAAATAATTATGGACAATTTATAGTTATGTATGTGTATGTATCCCGATGGATTTATTTATTAGGGGACTATTTGAGACACTTGTGTCTTGTAGTTTAGGGAGGGGCCCGATATTTTTTGTATTATATATTTATATATACATATAAATGTGATTGACTAATTACTTCAACCTATAAAAGCCCTAATCTTACCCTACCCTTGTTATCTTTTGATTTTTAGATGAATAGTGAAGAAAACTCAAGTTCTCCTGGCCCTTGTGCGTCAATTGAAATAGCGGTGAAGACCGCTTGAGTTGAAGAAGGAATATGCCAATATCTCTTAGAGGGGGGTGAATAGGACTTTTTATAATTTTTATGATTTATTAAAAATTCCTATTACACTAATCCTAATAACAAGTACAAATTAGGATTACTCAAAATTAACTCTACTGGCTTCCAAACCTTATAGAGGATCCAATCACAAATTATTTAAGATATAGCAATGTACAACTTAGTTTATGTTGGATGTGACTGTGTATATGTGTGAGGTGTGATTAGATATTCAGATATGTAAGTATTAAAGCAAATCACACAATCAAAATAACAATCTCAAACATAGTCATTTTTATAGTGGTTCGACGATAAGTCTACTCCTGTAATACCTAGGATTTTTGCCAACTTGGAGTTATACGTACTTAGGCAATGGGTCGATCCTAACACCTTAATTACTTCTCAAAAACTCAATCCCAAAGTCCAAAATCCTTTTTTAACCCATTTCCTTCAAAATCTCACCTTTCATCACCTTATTCTTCAAAATTTTCTAAGGACTTTCATATTAGACACAAATCTTAAAATTTAGGTGATGAAGAACAATACAAAAACTAAAAATTACTATGAATAGTAAATAAATAAATAAAATGGGTTTTTAGCCATTAACCTTTTGGAATCTCATGGAATAAGTAGGCTAGTTGGATAGAACAGCTTCTCCTACCCAAAAACATATATTGCATGTCTAATAACTCATTTCGGTGTGCAAAATACACCCATTTCAAATATCGGGTGGTGAAACCACCCCAAATAAATTGCCACTACGTGATTCATGGATGAAATGTGTATGTATAATACATGCTCAATGTGTTTATTTAAATGCTCAAATGGGATTTACATTTGAATTGTTTGTTAAATGCTATCTTGACTATCACATGTGAATACCTATTGTAATTGAGTATGACTAGGACTAATACATAGTCCAGGCAATCAGTAATGGTCCCCGATTGAGTGGCCGAACCAGTTTCGCCACCTTAGATAAGTTCGACAAATCCGAGTCGTGCAGTGATTGTCGATAGTGGTTAGGCCACGTGGAGTGCTTATGCGCTCCATGTTGATTAATTCAGCGTGCGCTCATACTAATCGAACTCGTCAATTAACCCGATTGGCCTATTGTGTGTTTACCATGTATGGACGCTACTGCTTGAACCTAAGGTACCACTTATCAATGTAAAGCCCGTTTTAACCATGGTACCATGATCCGCTAAGACTCATGAGTCGGGCATGGTGGTATGGGACACCGTGGTCGAGCTGTCGGCCTACGTTGGGGTGACGAGCCTCCCCGTAGTGACCAGTGAGCAACCCAAACTCTTGAGCCGAATACGGTGGTATGGGACACTATATTCGAGCCGTCGGCCTACGTTCAGGTGACTAGCCTCCTGTAGTGACCTCGAGTATAATCAATTGAACTTACCTATCCGCTATTTCTATTGGGGGTGATGCCCTACAACTTGCCTATCGTATGTGACTAACTAGGATTGACGACCCTAGATGGATCCCCGCTTGGGTTAATGATAAAAAGGGAGGTACCTTAGCTTCCCGAATCTGTTGTATGAATAAGCCTAATTAAGAACTTGGCTAACACGACCATGCACTGCATTGCATGTGCTTTGGCAAGAAAGTGCACGTTTAGGGAGTTTGTCATGCGCGACCGTGAGATGAAGTCGCTGAGGGAGTGCAGGAGAGGGCATGCATCATTACAGCATACCATTCGTACATTAATAAGAGTACTTAGGATATGATTGTTGTACTGCTTTATCATTACTGCTTGACTAAATTGATAACATGTTAACCTTTGCCTTATAGTACCACTGAGTCGATCACTCACTCTCACTCTGGGACGGTGTTTTAAAACACCAACCAGACTCTGGTTTAGTTGCAAATGACGATGTGGTTTATGCGACGAAGTCGGATTTCTTGGACGAGGAGGAGGAGTTCTCCTACGTGCAGCTCTCTGGCAAGTCTATGTAGACCTAGAGTTGCATCGCCGGGATTACAGGACTATGGATTAGTTGAACATTTACACTTGATATTTTGTAAATTTTGGAACCATACATGTATTTATTTAGCCTGGTAACATACTCATACTCTGGGGATTGATAAACACTTACATACTTTTTATATCTATCTCAGTCTTCCGCTTTCCTAATTACGTTAAGTGTAGAGTATGATATGCTGATTTAGTGTAATTCCATTAATGTTTAATGCACTAATATGGACAACATTTAAGCATCATTATCTATGTTGCATAAGTGATGCGACGGATCTCAGGAGTTGAGCCTTACTCGACCCTCGAAATTCGGGGCGTTACAAGTTGGTATCAGAGCATGATTTGGATTAAACTGGACCTAGGTTATGGTAACGTGACACACACTGACGTACTTTGACTTAGGTGGGGACGATAAAATGTAGAAATGATCGTAGGATCCCAAGTTTCATCGTCGGGCAAAATTGATAGTCGAAATGTGACCCGTATGCGTCCGAGATCATGTGAGATGATCTCAATTCCTTTCTAGACCGCCAATCGATGAGTTTGGATTATAATTCTGCGAATCCCACACTTGAAATCATCTAAAAAGCGTGAAAAGGCATTCGTTGGACCCCAAAACACCTCACACGGGCATAGGGGCCCAAAACTCATTTTTCGGTGGGACCCAGGGGGTCCCCTCATATTTTCGACACCCCGGGTGTAAGACCCGTATCCTAGCCTGTATTGTTCCGTCAACTCCCGCTATCATTTCCGTCGAATTCCACCAACCTGCAACCTATGATCGACTTTTGCGCATGACCCTAAGTCGTATCATGTAGATTTGAATCGACTTAATCTGAGACGTGTACCATTGCAATCATACCATCGCCGCGGTTCCAACACCGCAACTCACGCACCGACCCGATACCCAGGTCAAAAGATGTGAGCCCACGTTTATTTTGAGAAAACACCGTGCGTTTGCAATTCTAAGAGAATCTCTACAACATGTCCCATTAATCAATCAAAGTTTTCTTTCTCCTCAAGTTAAACAACCCCAAAGTCAACTCTTTCTCACCCTCTCTCTTACACACCCATACATGTCAAGTACACCATCACCTCACATCCATCACTCCATCACCCATCACTTCTCCTTACAACTCTCTCTCTCTCTCTCTCTCTCTCTCTCTCTCATTTCTCAACACAAATTCCAAGCTAGCAAGAGAAGTGCACGTCCATGCATTCCAAGAGAGAAAAGTGATTTTTGGTGGCCCACCTTCCCATCCCATAAACTTTCATCCTAGCCATCCATCTCTCATCACCCTCCATCAAAGTGAAGCACAAGGACACCGACGTTCCAACGAACCGAGAAGATCGAACGGTGGGTGCTCTATTAGGCCTAGATTTTTTTTTTATTTTTTATGAAGGGCCAAGTGAGGCCTACCGATTGATGGTATGGATCTCACTTTGGACCCTAGGTGTGGCCGATGGCCCACCTTGATTCTCATGATCATTCCATGATGGGGCCATTCTCTATGGACCCCATCATGATTTTATTTTCTTTGCATGGATAGAGGTCATCTAAACCATCCATTTGGGTGGAGAAGGAACCTCCACCGTTGATCTTTGATTTGGTGGGCCCACGTGTAATGGGACCCACTTGATGTATGATTGCTTGTAAGGGAGGGCTCATAGTGGCGGAGCCCTCCATCACACGTGCCCCACTCTCTTTCTCTCTCTCCCCCTCTTTTCTTCATTTCTTTCATGTGATGATGTGGCCGTGTGGCCTACCCGAATGGACCCCACCATGAAGCATGTATTTTAGCCAAGCCATTTGTAGGTGGGGCCCATTTTATATATGTGTTGTATCCACACCACCCACCATTTGGTGGCCCACCTAAGCAGGGCCCACCTCAATGCATGTGTTATGCCCAAACTATCCAGCGTCTGGGGACGCTGGACGTGAATTAAAACACGAATATTAGCTTGTTTCAAAGCTTATTGGGTGGGCCACTCATGCAGGCCTTTGAACCCAATCCACACCGTCCATCCCTTTCCCCAAACCATTTTAGGCGTTGAGCCGAAAAATGAGGCCAATCTGACTTTTTGGTGGGTCATAGCATAGAAAACAGTGGCTGTCACCGTTAAAAATTCACATGATGTTTCCACACCCCAAAATATATTGAATATTGGGCTTGTTTAGCTTGTCTTGGGCAATGGGAAGCAGTGGATGGGGTGGATTCTTCCGATGCGGGCTCCACGCATGAAAAACCTCAGAAAAACTAGATTTCAAAAATAAAAATAAAAATACATATGCAGCAGACACTACTACTGACGCCTCCTGCTGCGTTCAGGCGGGCAGGCAGGGACCCACAGTCCTAGACGTGGGCCCCACCATGATGTGTATTTTTCATCCACGTCGTTCATTTGGTGGGCCCCTTCTTGAAGTGGGCCCCCTCCAAAAATCAGCCCGATCGGGATCTCAGATAACCCACATCACAGGAAATAGTGGGGATGTAACGTCTGTCATTGAAACTCCTTGGAGTCCAGGAGTTTTGGATCATTACGAAACTTGTTTTCCCTGTTCATCCAGGACTGTGTGACCTTATCAACGGTTGGATGATAAATAAACATTATGATGGGCCCCGTATGGGACCCACAGTGAGGTATGTGTTCTATTCACACTGTCCAGACGGACGGTGGAACCACAATGATGTATGTGTTTTATTCGACCGCCATGGGGTATGTGTTTTATGTATGTCGTCCACCCATTCTACAGGGATAGTGGGTCCCACTGCTGAATTGACATCAGCAGGGTCTGTAGACCCCCACCATGATGCATGTGTTGCATCTAAACCGTCCAACCCTTTTAAAAGCTCATTTTATGGCATGAGCTAAAGAATGAGTCAGATCCATAGTTCAAGTGGAGCCCCCCACCATCTATATGGACAGTGACATCCGCCATTCAAAACTTTTAAGGGCCACAGTAGTTTCCAGTAAGCTGATAATTGTCGTCACTTCACTTATCAATATGTTAACTTATGAATGAGTTGGATTTGTGAACCACAACTTGGTGGGGCCCAACTAATGCTTGTGAATGTTTTAATGGAGGCTAAACCTCTTAACTGTGTACCTGGTGTGGCCCACACAAGTCACAGATTGACTTGATTTTTTAAGTCTTAGGCCCCACCATGATGTGTGTATTATACCCACACTTTTTCAGCTATTTTATTGGTTAGGTGGGCCCCATTGCGTTGTATGGCACACCATGTTGTACATGTTTCATCTATGTCATCCACTTATTCGGCCCACCTAGATATGTGTATAGCAAGCACATTGTCCATCTAATGGGGCTCATTTGGAATGTGCAGGGCCCACCTTGATGAGTTATACGTGTGACCCATTTGATGAGGCCTGACGCGATGTAATTGGCACCCAGGCATAAGGCCCATTTGATGTATTTGAGGCCCAGGTGTGTGGCCCATTTGATGCATATGAGGCCCATGTGCAGGGCCACTTGTGATGTATAAAGGCCCATGTGTAGGGCCCACCTATTGCGTATTTATGACCCATTTAGGAGGCCCATTATGATGTATTAGGGCCTGTGGGTTGAGGGCCATTGCGATGTATTTAGGGCCCATGGGTTGAGGCCCATTGTGATATATTTGGAGCCCATGGGTTAAGACCCATTGTGATGAATTAGGGCTCATGGGTTGAGGCCCATTGTGATGTATTAGGGCCCGTGGGTTGAGGCCCATTGTGATATATTTGGGGCCCATGGGTTGAGGCCCATTGTGATGTATAAAGGCCCATGGGTTGAGGCCCATTATGCTATATTTGGAGCCCATGGGTTAAGGCCCATTGTGATGTATTAGGGCCTGTGGGTTGAGGCCCATTTGATGCATTTGAGGCCCATGGGTCGAGGCCCAATGGGATGTATACAAGGTCTATTGCATTGTGTGATTCCACCATGGGTTATGTAATGACATTTATGGTGGGCCATGCCTTGGGAGCAATGTTGGTTTGACGTCCACATTGTAAGAATAATGTTGGTTAAATGTCCGCATTATAACTCTCCCTAGGGCCCATTGATAGGCCCATACTTGTTGTGTGTAGGCCATTAAGGCCCACCTTTGTTGTGAGGATAGTTCATCACTATATAAAATGCTTCGTATAACTCCATGATTCATGCCCATAGGCATCATATGTATGCCTGATAAGAGGAATGTTTGATCATAGCATACGCCATTGGATAGACTATTTACGGGACTCCTTATGAGATGGAGTGCTCACATTATCGTGTCGTACCCGCAGGATTGCTGCATGACTGGATAGTGTGACTCATGCATCTTGGATATATGTGACTTGATCATTGTACGCCCTAGCGACATCAGGGTCATGGCCTCCACAGGCACATCGTGGATGGCTAAATGGGACATCGAAAATACTTGGTTCTAGCACTGTGGGGACGCAGGATGTCCTTGGGTGAAAATCTCAGAACCTCCTTGGTACCAGGAGATGCTCCAACATCTAGACTGTGTGGAATATGAGCGTCGGTGCCTATACCATGAGGCCGTGTCTCCCACTGTGTCGTGGTCGGTTGGAAGGGGGTGTGGCCTTATCCGCCCGAGTGAGGGGGCTATAAGCTAGGCTGAGTATGACTAGCTCATAAATGGGTCCGCTATCGACGAGCCGAGTAGGTATTGGCAGACTGCTGGCTAGGCGGATAGTGAGATCTCTTCCACTTTTAGGGTTATACAGATAGGGAGGAGGCAGTCGGTGTGGAGTGTAATAGATCCTAGTGATTTTCCCAGAGAGCAATCGTATTGATAAGTGGACTTATTAAGCAGGAATTGCATATCCATTCATTCATTCATTCACTATCCACTTGAGCTGGTGGTGCGTAACTATTTGTTCATGTACCTTCGCATGACGAGGATTTCGGTTGGGCGCGCGACTAACCTGAGATCAGGAGTTTACCACATTGAGTCGGACTATCCAAATTTAGGCATGGGTCTGGTTTGGATAGAAGTCCCTTGTGGTGGACCCCATAACCTGCGATACTTCGTACTATCATCTCAACTTCACATTCTAGTATGGTCATTTCATTCGCACCGCATATTACAATGCATCCGCAGTACTTAACATTTTGGGTTACTATGTTTTTGCACTTATATGGCCTAGACGGACTTAACAGGATTTGCATATTGCATTGCATCATTGGCATCTGATATTTGGCTTCCACATTTGCATAGCCGATCCGCATTGCGTATTCTGTTATTGAATGATTCATGGACTTACCAGTATATTTCCGCTTACTCTGATATCGTATGATTCATTTTTAGATCAGTATGAAATTTGTTCTTCCACTTAATTCAGGTCCTTGTGACCGTATGAACAGATTAGATGGTGTTGAGGCACAAAAAATATCTCATTGCAGTGGTCAGAGAATTCCATGATACAGGTCTTTTCCAGGGTTGCATAATCTGTATTTTGGTAAATTTCATGTCCGGGGGTATTTTGGTAAAAATTCATGTCCGGGGGTATTTTGGTAAATTCCATGTCCGGGGGTATTTTGGTAAAAATCCATGTCCGGGGGTATTTTGGGTAAAAATCCATGTCCAAGGGTAGTTTAGGTATTTCAGTACAAGGCATTGAAAATGGTATTTTAGTAAAAAGGGGTGCACAAGTGTCATTTTAATGGAGGGAGACTGTACACCACCATTTAAGAGAGTTTGGTGGACACCATGGTTTAAGAGAGGAAGATGTCCAAATGTGAAGGGATAAGTAGTGGTGATCACCACTTTTTAAGAGTGGTGGGGCCTATAAATACCCCTCCCTGATTCATTTGAAGGGTTGGATCGGTTGGATTGGTGAAGAAATGGAGAAGAAGTGAGGAGAGAGAGAGGTATGCAATTGCGCGACCTGCGTAATGGAGGAATGCCGTTGCGCGACCCACACAATGGAAGAAGCAGTTGCGTGACCCGCGTAATGGAGGAATGTCGTTGTGCGACCCGCGCAACGGAAGAAGTTGTTGTGTGACCAACTGAGAAATGCAGTTACGTGACCCGTGCAACGGAAAAGAGCCCCTGCACGATCTGCGTAATAGAAGACAGACGAAACGAAGTTTTGCCCGACAGAAGTTTCCTGTTGTGCGATCCGCGCAACAGAGGAAAGCTCTTACGCGGCCCGCGCAGAGGAAGAAGTTGTTGCGCGACCCGTGTAACGGGGAAATTGGTTGTGTGACCCGCGCAACAGAAGATCTGTTGAGCGACCCGCGCAATGAAAGGATTCGTTCCACCGCCTGCGCAACGTATTCTTGAGAAAGTTTTCACATTTTAAGGAGGAATGACTGGAAGGATGCTCAGAGTTGATTTCAGGCCCGAGATTGGCTGATCGATTCAGCAATTCCTCCTAAGTATCTAGGAGATGACCGGAATAGCGTCGGAATGCTACCGAAATTTCTATCTCCTTGGAGATTGGCTGATCGATTCAACAATTCCTCCTAAGTATCTAGGAGATGACCGAAATAGCGCCGGAATGTTGTCAAAATTTCTATCAGACTATCTTGTCTACTTTGATTAATAGTATTTTGTTTTTAGAATCAAGGGAATCAAAGGATGTAAATGAACTCAGAATAAATGTGATCAATGTTCTCTTGTTCTTTCTTTGTTATCATTGAATAAATCCCCCAAATCAAACACATTTGTTTTCTTGTCGAAACAAAATCGCGACTCTGTTGGGGATTATTATTCGATGGTAACTTAGAAAATATTCAGAGAACATTTATCACTTTTTGGCGTTTGTATAGATGCCAAAATGACGACTCTTAGTGGGAACATCCTCCCCTTCATCTCTAAAAGTAAAGTACAATTTTATTTAAATAAAATAACTAACATTCTGTTATAAATGAGAGATATACTGTAACGACCTTTCTGCCGACTAACATGGTTGTCTACTCTCATCCAACCGATTTCCACCAAAAAGTATTAGAGAAAATCAAATCAGTTGTGATCAAGGACAGACAATGTCAGGGTTCGATCTGCCGAGTATGGATGATAGGTCAATCATGCGAAATGTTATGAGGCGCGGTTTTACCTCACTCACTCAGTTCATCCTCCTCGATGGCATCAGCAATGCAGTTTTCACTTTCTCCTTTGATATCAGTACATTTGGAGTATAAAGAAAAGAGAAAACTTGCCAGCAAATGTTGATCGGTCTGCATCAGATGAGCATGTTACTGAAGAAATCCCCAACTTTCCAATAGCAACCACCGTGAGCAATAGTAAACCTTGAGAAAAACGTTTAGATGAGAAGTTAGTTTGACTGAATCATACGCTGCTCGTCAACAAGTAGACGAATTAAGTAATGAATTAACGAATTCATTAGCCAATAGAGAATCCAGGGGGTATCGCCACAACTTTCTAGAATAGAAGAGAAAAGAGTTAAGAGTAAGTAGAAGGCGTTAGAGAAAGCAAAGTTTGCTATGATCAAGAGCAGTGAATTTCGTGTAATGGACGGAACAATCTCTATTTCACCAGTAGCTCAAGAAGATGAGGGAGAATGGAGAATAATAACATCCAAAAGTCGAAAGTTCGATCTGCTTCCGCAAGAAACATCATCTCGCCAAGTACTGGGTCGATTATGCGAAGTGTCGTAAGACACAGTCCTGCTTCGGTCATACAATCATCTCATTCGAAAAAAACAGAAAGGCCCGTTACTCCAAAAGGTCTTCTGATACCATTAATTATAACTGTAAAGACATCCTCCATAGAATCACTGCGAGTTCAGAAAAACAAAGGGAAGGTGACCATGATCAGTGAATGTTCGCTCACAACACTTTCTGCAAAAGATTTCAAGCAAACTCATGCATTGAGAATGCCACGATTTGAGTCAGTTAGTTCTTCGAAGCGACAGTACTCTGGTTTCAAATCAAATAATAGTTCATCTTATTCAACAGCGTTAGCAGCGCGGTACTCGCTTCCTGCTTCAATATCAAGACAATCGAAGTACAAAGAAACAGAAAGCTCGTCGACAAATATTAATTAGCCCAATCAGTTTTCGCTAGATGAGCATGTGGTTGAAGAAGTCCTTAATATTCCGACAGTGATTGCTGTGAACAACATTGAACCTCAAGTAGAAAGACCACAACCGCAAGCGGTTAGATTTCTAGAGCCAATGCCTAATATTACTCAGAATATCACGCAGAAAAAAATCCAGCAGATGGTTATTGAATCTATTCATCTAGAGAATGAACGAAGTCAGAATAAAAAATTTCAATATCAGACACCATATCCTCGTGAAATAGAAGAAATGCCATTTCTCGCTGATTTCAAACACCCGAACTTTCAGAAATTTAACGGGAACGGATCACCAGAAGAGCATATGATGCATTTCATAACAAAGATAGAAAATTTCTCTAGAGTTCCTCAATATTGTCTACGATTATTTGGATCTTCTTTGACAAGAAGAGCTTTCAGATGGTATTCAGGTTTAATCCTAGGATCTATTCATAGCTGGGAACAGATGCAGGATGTTTTTATGTCAAACTTTTTCTCTTTGGACCGAGAAGTTAGTTTGACCGAACTGGCCTCTATTCGCTAAGAAGAAAATGAATCAGTTGAAGAATTCATCAGTTGATGGAAGGACTTGGCAGCATCATGTCAACATCCTCTGCAGGAATCAGAACAAGTAGAACTATGCTTAGAAAGCATGAGACCAGAACTGGCATGCCACCTGATTAGTAAAGATTGGAGAACTTTTCGTAATTCTGCTATGAAGGCTTATGCTCTTGAAAAGGTGATGGGAAGAGTGTTTACTTTTCAGTCAAAATCAGCCTACATAACTTGGAAAGAAGAAACTAAAGAAGATTATCAGAATGGTGAAAGAGATAGCGATGAAGAAGATAGAAATGGTCGTGCGGTTATCATGACATATAAAAGGTCCAGGCAAAATAAAGACCATATGAAATATGCATTCTCAAGAAAAGATATACTTCCTATGCTGAATCGATTATTGGTTATGAAGTGTATTGAATTACCTCAGCTAAGACACCTCGAAGAAATCGAAAATACAAGAAGAATGGATTATTACCATTATCATCGTAAATTTGGACATCATACGAAAAATTGTAATCCCCTCAGGAAAAAGCTACAGACAATTATCGATAAGGGAGAAATTGAGATGAAAAGAGCATGACGGAAAGAGAAAAATGAAAAAAAAAATGACCGAAACTCGATAAAGAAAATTCTGGGAGCATCCGCGTTAAAAGACGGTAACATGCTTCATACGGTGAACCGTCAGTAATTGACGAGATCGAGCTGTCATAGCCTAAATACTCAAATAAAAAGAAGCGAGTGAGGCAAAATATGTAAAGCCATGATAAAAAGCATATTCATTGCAGATATGCATTGTAATACCTGACATTTCATGAGATGACTGCTATTTTGATTTCGAAAGATATCGGTATGATACTTCCAAAATCAAAAGGGGGCAAGACAGGTGAGTAAAGAGGTAAGTAAAAAAATTATGAAATATATTTCTCACCATAGAATGTATTTCTTTTGTGTATTTGAATAAAATGCAGGATTTCAAGTATATCAAGTCATCGCTAAAGCAAGACAGGTGAGTAAAAAACTAGGAAATATATTTCTTACTATAGAATATATTTCTTTTGTATATGAATAAAATGCAGGCTTTCAAGCATATCAAGTCATCACCAAATGCAAAGCGTCAATGACAATTGCCAAATGAAAAGCGTCAATGATTATCGTCAAAATTAGTAACTATCGGTGTTATCATTAATTGTTGATACAAAATTATCTTATCTTTATAGAAATTGTTATCATCGCCAAGCTGATACACTATCCTAACCATAAGCGTTGTCAGAACATATCAGCAGTGGCACTGTATCAATTATTGGTTCACCACAAAATAAGCAGTGGAATAAGCCTATATGGCCAACCACAAAATTCATAACAGTGAAATAAGCAGTGGAATAAGCCTATATGGCTAACCACACAAATCTTATGATAGTGATAGCAAATGATCATTTAAGGCAGCCTAGCCAAGCCTATATGGCCAATTACGAATAAGACCTACAAAGCTTCAATGATTTAAAAAGCCCAAAATTGGCCAGCCACAGCAATTGCAAATAAGGCTGCCTAGCCAAGCCTATATGGCCAACTATGCTTAAGACCTATGATCAAATATGGCTGCCTAGCTAAGCCTATGTGGCCAACTATGCCTAAGACCTATCATCACTTAAAGCCCGAAATCGGCGGTAAACTATAATTGCTCCTTGAGCCCTGCCCGAAATTGGCAGTAAACTATCTTGCTCTTTGAGCCCAGTATCAAGTCCAGTTCAGTCAAGTCTGGTCGAGTCAAGTTCAGTCTTGTCCAGTTAAAGTATGGTAAGTCAAAGTGCACTAGCACCATTGCTCAAAAGCATCAAATATGCTCAAAAGCATCAACTACATGTAGAATTCAAAATGCTGCAGATGCACATTTCAATTTAGATATGCTCAAATATGCAATTGCCTGATGAAATTTTTAAATATTGAGTAAGCAATATATGCAAAAATGCGTTTCTTTGGAGTAAGGTTCAAATTACAGCGACAATAAATGCCTTCAAGATATTGGCAATTATGTATTCAAAAAGTTCAACTCTTCAAGGCCAATTAATATATAATCATCTTCTTGATGAATAGAGAAATATTATCGCACAAGATTCTCAAAAGGCAATAGAGAATAAATTAGTGAAGGATTATTATTCTCTCCCAGATAATATAAAGATTCAGATATATTCTTTAGATTTATTAAAGGAGCAACAAAAAATTATCCATCCTTTAGGAGTATCTGCAGGCTTCACTTCGAAAATATTATCTTCTGAAGAAATCTTTATGCGACATGACCGAGAAAGGGGTAAGATTTATGTCTTCAAAAGTAATCCATGCCTTGGTCTTTCTGATAATCTCTTATGCACGATGAAGGAATTCATATACTGATAATTATGAAGTATGATTCAATGTGAACGTTCAAAAGTTACTTCTATAGTAAAGCTCAATTATATGCCGATATCATAACTTCTCACTATCCTAGCAATGATATCGTGAGACTCCAAGTACCAGATATGATAGAGACAAAGAACAGACGGAATCATCATCAGTAATTTCTGTCCTTTGGAAAGTTATTAAGTGAAAATTGAAAGAAGTCTTGTCTATTTTTCAGAATCAGCAAAGATCCCAGGAAAAGTCTATGAACAAACTAGAAACAACTCGACAAAAGACTCAGCGGTTGAATCTTTGGGGTTGGAAATGATATTTCCAAAAGTGCGATATAATGAGCAAAAGAATGCAATGCGAAGCACGGTGACAAAGTGAATATCACAATCAGCTTAAAAGAGAAGAGAAGTTTTCAATACATATTTCAAAATTATCGATGCTTCTTAAGGCTAAATTGAAAGAGTTATAATGTTTTGAGATACTAATTCTGATTAATTTGGCAGGAAAGATCATCATTTGAAAGATCGGATTATGCAGATCATGAATAAAGGAAACAATAAAGAAGGTTGCTGCGGTAAGAGCAATGACGTTGATCAAAGAGATCGTTGCAGAATTGAAGGAAAAAGTTGCTAAAGTTGATCAAAGAGACCGTCGCAGCAGCAGCGGTGTTGAAAGATAGTTCTTTAAACAAGTTGCTCAAAGACAAAGTCGCTACAGCTGTTATAGTGGCAAGTTTCGATGAAAAGAGAATTTCATCTTCTCTAGTGAAGCATCCGCTCAATACTGCTATCAGGGGCATTCAAAGTCTTTCATCCGAGCACAATTAACAAAGTCTTCCATTCGAGCGCAATCAATCAAGTCTTCCGTCCGAGCACAATTAATTAAGTCTTCCGTTCAAACGCAATCATCCAAGTCTTCCGTTCGAGCTCGATCATTCAAATCTTCCGTTCAAACGTGATCATCTAAGTCTTCTGTTCGAGCATGATCGTTCAAGTCTGTAACACCCCAGATTTTTGCCAACCTGGAGATAGACATCCTTAGGCAATGGGTTGATCCGAACACCTTATTAACTTGTCAGAACTCAATCCTAAAGTCTAAAATCGCTTTTTAACCCTTTTCCTTCACAAATCTCACCTCGTACCACCTCGTTCTTTAAATCTTTCTAAGTACTTTCCCATTAGACACAGATCTTAAAGTTTAGGTGATGAAGAACAATACCCAAACTCAAAATTACTGTAAATATAAATAAAATGGGCTTTTGACCATTAACCTTATGGAATCATTGACGATTAGGTTATTTAGAAACATCAGCCTCTCCTGCTAAGTGCTAAACTAGATCACATACGAAATCCGCACTAATCACTTTAAATCCGATCTTCAAGACCCAAAACTTGTAGAATCAGTGACGCTAGGTTACCCTAAAATATAGGATCAATCTCATTACCCGGCTGCTCTTGGGAGCATCACGAAACTCCGTATCAGATCTGGACCGAACATCGAAAGTCCGAATAAAACGAGATTATAGAATTAGGACCGCCTTGCTGCGCTTGACAACCATCTTGGAAGTCAAATCCAGACAGTGTCCCAAGGCTATTCGCTTGAGCCCTGAGCGAGGAGTGTGAGAAAACGAAGATTTCTTTAGAAATGTAATCTAATTTAAGTGATCTGAGACTTGTCACTTGCGGGCCTAAAATAAGCATTCAGACCGTCAGAATCTGACCCAAATACACCCTCGGATCAGGAAAATTTTCATACACAGGTCAGTGTACTTGTAACCCTGATAGAGTTTTGGTGACCGTTGAACTGAAACTAGTTAGCCACGGGCGATCTGTAAATCCGATCGGACCGAAACTGTAACTCGACCTAGATCTAATGTCTGTGAGCTTAAGTCCGACCTTTGCCTCAAGTGGGGTTTTCAGAAGTGCTCTGTTAAGATGGAACAGTCTCCCTTTGGACATAACCTAAGTATACCTTGGCCCCAAGTCTAATTTGGTGAGTTCTGGACCTATATAAGGACCTTAAACCCTCACTCTCTCATTCCATACGAATTTGACAAAACCTAGGAGAGAGAAGAGAGAAAAGAGAGAGAAAGTGTGGGAGAAGTGGGTGAAGGATCCTGGTGCTCTATCCTACCATCATACGTGCTTAACCATCACTATCTAATCGCTCTTCTGGCGATTCTGACATCATTCTTAGGTAAGGAAACTCTAACCCTAACTTGTTCTAGGGTTTTAAAGGTTGTAAGTTGCGAAATAACTGACTTAATCCATGCCATAGGTTGATATAGCATCGTTGAAGAAGATTTAGTATTTCTACCAAATTCGTTACGTTTCTACAGCGTAAGGTGCGGACTTTAGACGTATAGGTTACGGTTTTCAACGCTTTCAATGTCAGATAATGATAGATTCATGATCTAGGTGTTATTGTACATGCACAATCTGATGTTCGTTTTGCGTTTCAGTTGCGTATGCAAATTATGGCAAATTGTGTATTTTGTATATTTGTAGAAAATACTGTCTACGTACAAATTTCGAAAGTGTGTTTGCCATGATTAATTACTGTATGAACATGGTATATATATGTGTAATACTTACTCGGCGAGAGGATTCGCCCTAATACATGTTTTTGCTAGTATATGCTATGTATGTTAAAAGAGTGTATTCTATGTGTTTGTGAAAATGCTTGTGAGAGTAAGTATTTAGGTGATAGTGCTTTAGAGAGGTGTTGAGATAGGATTCTCAACTACCTTAGTGCTGTGTATGATTTCCTTCATGTAAGTTGTTTAAGTTAATCGCTTACTTATGAAATGTATGTGTTGTATTTCCTGTTTATATTGTGCTTTATAACATGCTTGTCAACATGTTTGAATTACTTTGTTAATTCTGCTTTGACTATTATACATTCTTTTTGGTTACGACTTGAATGTGATTGGGGCTATGTGATAGTCCAGGCAATCGGTAACAGGTTTGAAGTCATGGCTGAGATTCATTGTGCCACGTAGGATGTGTTTAACGAACCCGAGTCGTACTTCGGTTGGCGACAGTGGTTAGGCCACGCGAAGTGCTTATGGACTTCATGTTATTCAGCTGGTTGTGCGCTCGTGCTAGTCGAGCTCGTCAAGTAACCCGATCTGTCTAATGTATGTTCACCATGTTTGGACATTACTGCTTGAACCTAAAGTACCAAACTTACCAGTGTAATCCCGTTAACCTTGGTACCTCGATCTGCTAAGACTCATGAGCCGGACATGGTGGTATGGGACACCGTGGTCGAGCTGTCGGCCTACGCTGGGGCGATGTGCCTCCCCGTAGTGACCAGTGAGCAACCCAGACTCGTGGGCCGAATACGGTGGTATGGGACACTGTATTCGAGCTATCGGCCTACATTGTTTTGATGGGTGATGGGGGAGTGGTGTAACGAGTGCGTGTAACAGCCTTGACAGCCCTAACCGTGCCCGGTGTAGTGACCTCGAGCATACTCTGAATCTGCGGTGAGGCGACGAGTCTTCCCGTAGTAATAGAGTATAAACTGGGCCTGTATTGATAAGGTGATGGGGGAGCGGTGCAACGAGCGCGTGTAACAGCCCTGACAGCCCTTTACAGTGACCTGGAACTGCATCATCGTATGAGATTATCTAGGACTGATGGCCTTAGATTGGATCATTGTTTGGGAATTATATAAGGGAGGTACCTTAGTTTCCCAATACTGTTGTATGAAAAAGACTAATAGCAACTCGATAATCATGCTCATAACATAGCACTGCATGTGCCTGGAAGATGTGGAGCACTGAGGGATGAACGCATGCCGTGGACGTAAGATGGTGTCGCATGAGGGAGGTTTGGCAAGGGCATGCATCATGACTGCATTTCATACTTGCATTAACAAGGTTATTTAGGAATGCTTGATTGTACTGCTTTATTATTACTGCTTGACTGAATTGATAACATGTTAACCTATGCTTTATTATTCCACTAAGTTGATCACTCACTCCCACGTTACGGGATGGTGTTGTACACACCAACTAGACATTGTTTGAGTTTCAGATGATGGCGATGCTGCGAAGCGGAGCCGAACTTTTATGATGATGTGGAGGATTTCTCCTTTATGCAGTTTTCAGGCGGGTTCCTGTGAGCCGTGTCCTGATCGATGGGGCTTTCTGGGATGTTGACTAGATGACATTACACCTTTGGTATAATTTAGAAATTTACATGTAATTATCTAACCTGGTAACATTATCACACTCTGGAGACTTACCACAGTTCATATATTTTATATATCTATCACAGTCTTCCGCTTGTTTAAACTAATCGTCTCTGGAGTATGATATGCTGTTTTGGCTTAATCTCATTCATGTTTCATGTACTAATACAGACAACATTCAATCATCAGCATATATGTTGCATAAGTGATGCGTTGGAACTCGGGAGTTGAGTTTATACTTGACCCCCGATTTTCAGGGCGTTACAAGATGGTATCAGAGCCTGATTTAGATTAAACCGGGCCTGGGTTATGGTCACACGACGTATGCTAACGCATTTCGACTTAGGTGGGTGCGAGAAATTGTAGAAATAGTCGTAGGTTGTCCCAGTTTCGCTAATCGGCAAAGTTCATTGAAAACGGTCGCCGAGATCGGGTCCATACTAATCTATGATCGCATGAGTCGACCCCAAACCACTTCGAGACCGTCAAACGATGGGTTTAGATCACAACTCACCCCATCTCAGCCCTTAGGAATGTACAGATACAACTGTGCATCAGAAACCACCCGAAAGGACCCGAAATAAAGCAAAACGGAGTCGGGGGCCTACCCACACCATTCCAGAGGGACCTAGGGTGGGACCCAGACTTTTATAGGATCTAGGGGGCAGGAGGTCCTCGTATAAATGGTGAGGCCTCGCTAATTACTCCAGAGAGCGGTGAGGACCTCGCCGGCCAACGGGCTGGCTCGGGCGGGCCGCTCGGGCCGATGGTCTTTGGGGCCTAGGGTGACCCCTTGGTGTGTGGGCCGTCGACTAAAACACCCCAAAACGCCAACCTCCTTCACAAAACACACCCCTAAGCTCTCCCTTTCCTTCAAAATTTTGGTTTTCTCTCTTAAACCTCGCCCATTCCGTCGTTTCCTGTTAAAACCCACACCCCTCCATTGTTTACAGCAAGTCCTACTCCCCTACCCTCTCCATTCTCGTTCATTTGAGCTCCTACACCCCTCATTTGAAGCTCAAAATTGTGTAAGCTCTCAACCCATCCCATCTCTTCATTTTCTTTATTCACACCCTGTTAATTGGGCCTTTACAATCCCTGTTGAGGCTCAAATCCATGGAAAATCAAAAGTTCCAGCCCCTATTCCCCCTTGTCTTCATTTTCCATGGCCTTCTTTGAGTTCATTACGGCCATATTTTCGATCTCCACTTTTCTTTCTCTCATGGGAAAGAGAAAGGGTGCCCCTCCTCCTTCGCCAGACTCGGATGACTAGTCATCCGTGCCGCTGTCTCGTAGTTGTTTGAGTTACTGCTTTAGGATATGTTCGTATTTTCGTGTTGATAGACCTATTAGTGTAGTAGTTGGTAGAATGTTAGATGTTTGAAGCCTTGGTTGTATTAGCTCACATGCATCTTCTGTCATGGTCCATGTAAGGCTACGTCCCATGTATTGCAACGATTTTGGGTTAAATGAAATGCATGAAGCTCCTTTTGTTACCGAATGTATAGAATGCTTGACAAGTTGGAGTTGTACTTGACAATTGTGAACTCCTTCCATCCCTCCATCATTACTCCTCTAAACCCATCTCTTACTCCTCTTGGCCTCACCATTTCACACCCATATGAGCACAAAACCCGACTTTTGTGTCTCATAACCTTCCAAACCCACTAACCCACATTTTTGTGTCCCATAACCTTCACACCCTCCAAATGCTAGAACGTTTAGGGCTAGTCCGACCAATTGTATTCGGTAGGATTATGGTGGATGTAATTATAAAAGTAACAATAAATGTATGTGTAAGGTATTGTCCCTGGATTGGGTGTATCCCATGTTTTCCAATACCACGTTTGGAATGTATGCAATTAAACATAAACGCCAGGAGTTCCCTTTTAAATTACACTTAGAAATTCATCATCATGGGATTTAGAAATCCCATCTCACACTTTCCAACACAAGGCTCATTTTCCAAAGCCTATGAAATTGATTTTAATCCCATTCCACCCTCCTACCAAACATGCCACTCCCAATCCCGAGTCCCATTTAATACAACTTAATACCATAGGCCAAATAGGACCTTAGAGTTGTAGACCTAGAGTTGGTACTCCTAGATTTTTTTGCAAACAAATCTGGCAGTATGGGAAATCCAATAAATTGATAACGTGAACCCTAGGACCTCTTAGCTAGTATGAACATGTGTGTAGTGCTCGAGTATAGTTAAATTCAAGTTCGGGCAACTCAATTCCGATCAAACAACTTTTGACCCTAAGCGATAAAATAATTTCTTGTATTAGAAATGGCATGAAGTCATTTAGCGTATGAGCGTGGACTTTGGATTACACCTATTGGATCACCGCTACTCCTAAATTAAGACTAGGCTACTGGTTACACTAGGGAATGTCAGAGACCGATAGACTTAGTTAGTCGGCTTGATTAGGTTGGAATGCGATCTCATTCCTTCGTTAAATCCCCCTAATACTTATGGCGTATTTAACAACGCTTAGAAAAGTTGTTTTAACTTAGAAACTATTCAACTTATATATCCCTCGGATTGAACATTAGGTCAAGTCAACACACCCCTTAGAATTGTCTTCCCAAGGACTTATTATAATCGGGAACACAAAGTAGATGAACTATATATATAAGCGAGGTATTCGTGGTTTGAATTGAATTCCCAATCCTGGTAGTTACCAATGAACTCTATGCTCTGATCAAGTAGAAGGTTGGGATCAACTAGGATTAAGAACTGATACGACAATTTTCTGTCCTAGCTAGGCAGAAGGTCCATGTATCCGACTCAAACCCACTACACAACTTTCTTTCCGCGTTGGCCGAACCACTTACAACCAGAAGGTCCATGTATTCGACTCTTAGATCTCGAACACAGACCATCCTGGCATGCATAACGTGCATATGAACTTAGAAGGATAGACTGCCGTTAACCTATTTTGTCCAAATTCCTTTTGTACTAATACTGTATAAATTACCTTACAGTATTCAACTAGACATGATTAAAGAGGATAAGACGGGACCTTAATAAAAGTTCCTTCTTGGGTAGAACTAGACATCGTGCCACAAACTCACACCCATCCTTGAAATCAACCACAATGCCCATTATCTTTAGCTCATTTCTATAACCATAGGTACCAATGCTGCAGTACACATCAATGAAGGCCGTTTCCCATTCTGTGTCGAGGATAGGTCCAAAATTACACCTTGTTCCGACCTACGGATTAGGACATAAATCCTTGAGCCTTGAGGGTGAGAATAATGTTAAGGGGGGTAGAACATTATGAGCTCAATCTAGTTAGGTCGGCTAATACATCTCTTTGATCGAAGTGGCGCATCGAAAGCATGGTTGGCCCTTGCCCCACTGGCCCAGGATCGAAGGAAATTGATTCAAGTTAGACGAAAGGTTAGGTCACTAGATGGTCACTAAATAGGGGTTGAACCTTCTTTAGACCATTAACGTTGAAATTACTGGAATAAAAAGTAATTAGGGTTGAAGTATTAAATCAATTCGTACTAATAGACTTAACAATAGTTACGAGTTATGTAACGCCCTGAAAATCGGGGGTCGAGCATAAACGCAACTCCCGAGTTCCAACGCATCACTTATGCAACAAAATGAATGATGATTGAATGTTGTCTGTATTAGTGCATTGAACATGAGTAAGATTAAGCCAAAACAGCATATCATACTCTAGAGATAGTTAAATTGCAAGCGGAAGACTGTGATAGATATATAAAATATATAAAAATAGTGGTGAGTCTCCAGAGTGTGATAATGTTACCAGGTTAAAGAATTACAAGTACAGTTCAAATTATACCAAATGTCTAATGTCATATAGTCAACATCCCTGTAATCCCGTCGATCAAGGCACGACTCACATGAAGCCGCCCGAAAACCGTAAATACGAGAAAGCATCCTCGTCGTCACAAAAGTCTGGCTCCGCCTCAAGAGTAGCGTCGCCATCTGCAATCAGACAAAGTCTGTTGGGTGTTCGGAACACCGTCCCGTAACGTGAGAGTGAGTGATCAACTCAGTGGAACAATAAAGCATAGGTTAACATGTTATCAATTCAGTCAAGCAATAATGATAAAGCAGTACAATCAAACAATTCTAACTACTCTTATTTAATGCAAGTATGAAATGACATGATGTATGCCCTTGCCAAACCACCCTCATGCGACACCATCTTACGTTCGCGAATGCGTTCATCCCTCAGTGCTCCACATCTACCAGGAACATGCAGTGCGATGATGAGCATGATTACCGAGTAATTATTAGTCCATTTCAAATAGCAGTATTGGGAAACTAAGGTACCTCCCTTATATCATTCCCAAACATGATCCATTCTAGGGTCGTCAGTCCTAGTTAATCTCATAAGATATTATGGTTTGAGAGGCATAGCGAAGGTATCACAGAGGGCTCGTCACCCGTCAGCACGGATACAGATCTCACCGTATGCGGCTCAATTGCTGGCCGTCAGCTCGAATACAGGTCTCACCGTACTCGGGTCAATGCTAGCCGTCAGCTCGAATACAGATCTCACTGTACTCGGCTCAACTCATGCTCTAGTTGCTGTGAAGGGCTCGTCGCCAATCACAGACCTTAGAGTATACTCGAAGACACTACGGAGGGTTCGTCGCCTGTCAGCACGAATACAGGTCTCACTGTATTTGGCTCTCGCCGTAGGTATCGATAGCTCGAATATAGTGTCCCATACCACCATAATCGGCTCACGAGTCTGGTTGCTCACTGGTCACTACGGGGAGACACGTAACCCCAGCGTAGGCCGACAGCTCGACCACGGTGTCCCATACCACCATATCCGGCTCATGAGTCTTAGCAGATCGAGGTACCATGGTTAACGGGATTTCAATGGTAAGTTTGGTACCCTAGGTTCAAGCGGTAGCGTCCAAACATGGTGAACATACATAAGACAGATCGGGTTGCTTGACGAGCTCGACTAGCTCGAGCGCACAACAAGTTGAACGATATGAAGCGCATAAGCACTTTGTGTGGCCAACCACTATCGCCAACCAAAGTACGACTCGGGTTCGTCGAACACATCTCACGTGGCAAATGAATCTCAGCCACGCATTCATTTTCGTTTCCGATTGCCTGAACTAAAATCATAGCCCCAATCACATTCAATTGCAAATAATTAAAGCAGTAATGAATCAAGATTCAAATCATGCAACCAAAATCTGATATTATCCGTTTAGGGCTGCCAGGGCTGTTGCACGCACTCGTTGCTCCACTCCCCCATCACCCATGACGGATCATACAACGTAAACATGAATTTAAACATATGCATTATATAGATAAAATCATACAATCAGTTGAGCATGTTATGAAGCACAACACAAGCATGAGTTGGTACATATTCAATTCCTAATCATACAGCTATCCAAGGAAATCATACACATAGTTAAAGGAGTTGAGAATCATAACTCAACACTCTTATACATTACAATTTACTAACTACTACTCATTCAGACATTTCAACAAACACTTTATACTACATACATCAACATACATGACATATGTTGATCACATAGGTATTAGGCCAAATCCTTTCACTAGGGAGCTACCCCAATCATAACACGCATACACCCACGACGGATAGTCATGGCAAGCAGGAATCCAAGTTCCATATTCATTCAGTCATTTCCACAAACACTTGGGCTACACATTTTAGCATATATAGTGTATATTGGCCGTGGCGTGAATTAGGGCAAATCCTTTCGTCAAAGGGGCATCGCCAATACAATAATCATATATCCATGACAATTAGTCATGGCGAGCACAAATGAGGATTCTATACTCATTCAGTCATTTTCACAAACACTTCGAATACACTATTTTAACATACATAGTGTATATTAGCAAAAACATGTATTAGGGCGAACACTTTCGCCAAACAAGTATTTTATCCATATATAATATATTAATACAGCAAATAATCATGACAAGCACATTTCCAAAATTTATACGTATATGGTACTTTCTACAAATACCTAGAGTATGTAAAATTCCATATTCTTCATCTTTAATCGAAACGGAAAACAGACAGCACTTTCTACATGTGCAATTGCATGCAGATCATGAATCTATCATTATCTGACATTGAAAGCATTGAAAACCATAACCTATACACCTAAAGTCCACACCTTTTATCGTAGAATCGTAACGAATTCAATAGGTTTGCTAAGCTTCCACATACGGCAGTTTAGTAACCTATAGAACGAAATAGGTTAGCTATTTCAAACCTACAACTATCAAAACCCCAAATCAGATTAGGGTTAGGGTTTCTTACCTAGAAACGGAGCTGGAATCGCTGGGAAAGCGATTAGAACGGAGTGGTGGAACTCGTGGAGCAGCAGGGAAACATGAATGGGAGATTCTCCCACATCTCTTACACTTTCTCTCTCTTTTCTCTCTTCTCTCTATAGGGTTTCTCTCAAATTCGTATGGCTGAAATGAGAGAGGGTTTAAGGTCCTTATATAGCCTAAAAACTCACCGAAATAGACTCCAGGTCAAAGTATACTTAGGTTATAACCAAGGTGGGTCAGTTTCAGCTCAACGGAGGACTTCTGGCGGGCCTCCTTGAGCCAAAGGTCGGACTTAAGCTCACTAACACTGGATCTAGGTATAACTAAGTTTTCGTTTCAGTAGGGTTTTCATATCATGCATGGCGGACCAGTTTCAGTTCAATGGTCAGCGGATCTCGATCGGAGATTCTGAGTACATGGATATGTGTATGAAATTTCTCCTGATCCGAGGGTGTAATTTGGTCTGATTTTGACGGTTTGGTTGCTTAAAACTGATCCGCATGCGAGAGGTGCCAGATTACTATTTGAGATATTTATTTGTAAAGAAAATCAAGTGTTTTCACACTCCTCGCTCCACTCCTCGCTCCGGACTCAAGCGAATTACACTGGGACACTATCTGGATTTGATTTTCGAGATGGTTGTTAAACCCAGCAAGGCGGTCCTAATTCCTTAACTTCGTGTTAATCGGACTTCCGATGTGCGGTCCAGATCTTATACGGAGTTTCGAGAGGCTCCTAAGAGCAGCCGAGTAATGAGATTGATCCTAGATTATAGGGTACTGTAGCATCAATGATTCTATAAGTTTTGGGTCTTGCAGATTGTATTTAAAGTGATTCGAGCGAATTCTACTGATTGTTTAGTTCATTACTTAACCAAATTCCGTCTTAATTATGACAGAATACGGTCCTAGGGAAGTTCTACACCTCTTTCTAGCATTTCTAGTTGGTCTATTATTTTAATTATTTTTCTAGTAGTTCATCATCAAGTCTACTTCATCTCCACCAAATTTCATTAGGTTTAGTATTGTAGAAAAATTCTAAAAATTCCAGAAGCGGCAGCTGCCCAAACTGATGACTTTCGGACAGTTGTCACCACGACCTATATTTAACTATATTAATTATTTTATTATATTTTTTACTTATTTTTATATGAAACTATACTTATTAAGCTTCAATCTGGTTTTTGAATCACCTAAATCGGAGTTATAACGAAGGAGATATGACTTTTCAAAGTTGGACCAAAATCGCAGGAAAAGTGGGCGAAAACGGGCCACTGACCCACTGCGGCCTTGCCAGGCCTGCCTTTTGGCGAGGCCTCGCCAACCGGGCGATGCCCTCGCCGGTCACTGACCTGTTTTGGGGTGATTTTTCCATCTGATATGTAAAATAGATGTATTTTACGAACTGGGATGAGTTATTCGACGTGCAATATATGTTTTTGGGTAGGAAAAGCTGATCTATCCATGTAACCTACTTATTTCGTGAGATTCTAAATGGTTAATGGTTAAAAACCTATTTTATTTATTTATTTACTATTCATAGTAATTTTTAGGTTAAGTATTGATCAATGTCACCTAAACTTTAAGATTTGTGTCTAATATGAAAGCACTTAGAAAATTTTGAAGGACGAGGTAGTGAAATGTGAGATTTGTGAAGAAAAGGTGAGGTTTTCAAGAGAATGGTTTGAAGAAGGGACTTAAGACCATTGAATTGAGTGTTTGAGAAGTTAAACAGGAGTTAGGATTGTCCCATCGCCTAAAGACGTCTAATTCCAGGTTGGCAAAAAATCCAGGATGTTACAATCTACCCCCCTTAAAATAAAATTTCGTCCCCGAAATTGGCTAAAGGTAATAAGTAAGGATTCTATTAGTTCATTTGCCTAAGACTTATTGATTCAAGTTTATATGCGTGGTAGGGTGTATCTTGTGCATGCTAGTCTAGTACATTTTGGGCTACCCCCCTTAAAAATTTATTTCTTTATCTCTTGCTTATATCCTTATGGTTTTCTACAATGGATTTCTTTCCCTATTTGGAGTCTTGACTTCGATTCCCAACTAGTTAGAGTAAGATAGCTATTTTTAATGTTTGATCAACACGGAGAGACAGTTGTAGTGGGCTTGATCCCGATACATCGATCATCTACCTGACCAGGGTAGAAGGCTCATCGTATCCCTTCCTAGTCCTAGTGGCTCTTGGTCTTCTGCTCGGTCAAGCAGTGAGTCCATTGGTAGTCACCCAGGATTGAGAATTGGGTCAAGCTGCGAATACTTTGCAGTTGTATATGTCAGTAACTCCGTAGTCCGATCACTCTAAAAATGTAGGGAATGTCCATCATTGAAAGGTTCAAATGTCCTATTTATAAGGATGCCCTTTAGGTCTTGGTCTAAGAAAATCCTTGTTATTATCTATGTCCAAGGAAATGGCGAATCAAGTCTTACTAGATCATCCTAAAACGGTTTCTCATAGTAGAACTTCTAGGGCTTTTATAATGTTCGTATTTAACGAGCATAGTTTCGATCCTGAGCCAGTGGGGTAGGGTCCACCACGCTTTTGCTGCGCCGACCTAACTAAGTCTATCGGTCTCTGACATTCCCTAGTGTGATCAGGAGCCTAGTCTTAATTTAGGAGTAGCGGTATCCTCTAGGTGTAATCCAAAGTCTATTCTTATACACTAGGTGATTTCAGTTCATTTCTAATACAAGAAAGGGTTTTATCACTTAGGGTCAAAGTTGCCTAATTGGAATTGAGTCGCCCGAACTTAAATTTAACTATTCTCGAGCACTTCACACATGCTCATACCAGCTAAGATGGTCCTAAGGTTCACATTATTAATTTGTTGGATTTCCTATTCGATCATGTCTGTCGAAATCTAGGAACACCGCTCTAGGTCCAAAACTCCAAGGGTCTATTTGGTCAGTGGTCTTAAGTTGTAGTAAATGGGACTATATTACTAATCCTACCTCGGGATTGGGAGTGACATGGTTGGTAGGAGGGTGGGTGGGATAAAAATAAATTTTATAGGCTTTTGAAAATGAGCCTGGTGTTGAAAAAGTGTGAGATGGGATTTCCAAATCCCAGGAAGCGGAATTTCTAAGTGTAATAGGAAAACCCGGGATATACTTTTCATTGTATACATTCCAAACATGGCATTGGAAAACATGGGATACACCCAACCTAGGAACCATATCATACACATACAATTATTGTTACTTTTACAATTCTATCCACCATAATCTCACCTAATGTAGTTGGCTGAACGGGCCCTAAACGTCCTAACATTTGGAGGTTGTGAAAGCTATGGGACACAAAAATATGAATCGTTGTGCCCATATAGGTGTGAAATGGTGAGGCCAAGAGGAGTAATGGTGGAGGGGTGGAAAAAGTTCGCAATTGTCAAGTACAACTCCGGTCCATGACAGAAGATGCAGGTGAGCTAATACAACCAACGCTTCAAACACTAGAACACCACTAGGCCTAACATCATGAACACACAAAACAAACAAGCCATGAGACAACGGCATGGATAACTAGGCGAAAATCGAGAAAATGGTCGTACTAGGCTTGAATAGGGCCATGAAAAATGAAGATAAGGGGGAATAGGGGCTGGAACTTTTGATTCTCCACGAGTTTGAACCTTAACAGGGATTGTAAAGGCCCCAAAAGACAGGGTTTGAAGAAAGGAAATGAAGAAATAGGATGGGTTGAGAGCTTACACGGTTTTGAGCTTAAAATGAGGGGGTGTGGGAGCTCAAATGTGGAAAAACGGAAATGGTAGAGGATAGGTGCTGCTGTGAACGATGGAGGGGTGTGGGTTTTAATAGAAAACAGTGGAAGGGGCAATTGGAAGGGAGATTTGAGAAAGAAAACCAGATTTTTGAAGGAAAGGGAGAGCTTGGAGGGTCACTTTGTGAAGGAAGTACTAGTTTGGGGAGGTTTTAAGCCACGACCCCTATACCAGGGGATTCCCCTAGCCCCCAAACACCATCGGCCGGACCGGCTCGCCCGGCCAGGCCTGAAACCCGGGGAGGCCTCGCCGACTCGGGGAGGGCCTCCCCGACCAACGGTTCAGATCTCGGGGGCTCGCCCCATGGGCGAGACCCTCCTGCCACCTAGGCCCCGAAAAAGTATGGGTCTCACCCTGGTTCCCTCCGAAAGTGCTCCGTTTGGCCCCCGACTTCGTTTTGAGCCATACCGGGGCCAAATTGCAAACCGAAATGATTTTATGTGATGTGTAGCATATGATTTTGGGGTAGGAGGAGCTAATCTATCCAACTAACACATTTATTTCATGAGATTCCATAATTTGAATAGTCAAAAGTCCAATTTCTACATATATTTACTATTTATAGTAAATTTTTGTTTAAGTATTATTCTCCATCATTTATACGTTAGGATTTATCTCTAGTATGAAAGGAATTAGAAAGAGTTGAAGAATGAGGTGGTGAAAGGAGAGAATTTGAAGGAATTGGATAAAAGGGGTTTTAGGCTTTGAGATGAAGTGTAAGGTGTTGTGGTTGACCCACAACCTAAGGGCATTTGTTTATAGGGAACGACTCAAACCCGCCGACTGACGGCCTAGAAGTGATTTGGGATCATTTCGCGTGATCATGGGTGTGTACGGGCCCAATCTCAACGATTGATTTCGGCCGGTTTCGCCGTTCGGCGAATTTGGAGAATCCTAAGTCGGTTTTTACGTTCCGTCACTCCCTCCTAAGTCAGAGTGCTTCAGAGTGCATCGTGTGACCATAACTCAGGTCCGGTTTAATCCAAATCATGCTCTGATACCATCTTTTAATGCCCTGAAAATCGGGGGTCGAGCATAAATGCAACTCCCGAGTTCCAACGCATCACTTATGCAACAAAATGAATGATGATTGAATGTTGTCTGTATTAGTGCATTGAACATGAGTGAGATTAAGCCAAAACAACATATCATACTCCAGAGATAGTTAAATTGCAAGCGGAAGACTGTGATAGATATATAAAATATATAAAAATAGTAGCGAGTCTCCAGAGTGTGATAATGTTACCAGGTTAAAGAATTACAAGTACAGTTCAAATTATACTAAATGTGTAGTGTCATCTAGTCAACATCCCTGTAATCCCGTCGATCAAGGCACGACTCACATGAAGCCGCCCGAAAATTGCAAATACGAGAAAGCATCCTCGTCGTCACAAAAGTCTGGCTCCGCCTCAAGAGTAGCGTCGCCATCTGCAATCAGACAAAGTCTGGTGGGTGTTTGAAACACCATCCCGTAAAGTGGGAGTGAGTGATCAACTCAGTGGAACAATAAAGTATAGGTTAACATGTTATCAATTCAGTCAAGCAGTAATGATAAAGCAGTACAATCAAACAATTCTAACTACTCTTATTTAATGCAAGTATGAAATGACATGATGTATGCCCTTGTCAAACCACCCTCATGCGACACCATCTTACGTTTCGCGAATGCGTTCATCCCTCAGTGTTCCACATCTACCAGGCACATGCAGTGCGATGATGAGCATGATTACCGAGTAATTATTAGTCCATTTCAAACAACAGTATTGGGAAACTAAAGTACCTCCCTTGTATCATTCCCAAACATGATCCATTCTAGGGTCGTCAGTCCTAGTTAATCTCATACAATATTATGGTTTGAGAGGCATAGTGAAGGCATCACAAAGGGCTCGTCACCCGTCAGCACGGATATAGATCTCACTGTATGCGGCTCAATTGCTGGCCGTCAGCTCGAATACAGGTCTCACCGTACTCGGGTCAATCACTGGCTGTCAGCTCGAATACAGATCTCACTGTACTCGGCTCAACTCATGCTCTAGTTGCTGTGAAGGGCTCGTCGCCAATCACAGACCTTAGAGTATACTCGAAGACACTACGGAGGGCTCGTCGCCCGTCAGCACGAATACAGGTCTCACCGTATTCAGCTCTCGCCGTAGGTGTCGACAGCTCGAATATAGTGTCCCATACCACCATAATCAGCTCATGAGTCTGGTTCCTCACTGGTCACTATGGGGAGGCCTGTAACCCCAGCGTAGGCTGACAGCTCGACCACGGTGTCCTATACCACCATGTCCGGCTCATGAGTCCTAGTGGATCGAGGTACCATGGTTAACGGGATTTCACTGGTAAGTTTGGTACCCTAGGTTCAAGCAGTAGCGTCCAAACATGGTGAACATACATAAGACAGATCAGGTTGCTTGACGAGCTCGACTAGCTCGAGCGCACAACAAGTTGAACGATATGAAGCGCATAAGCACTTCATATGGCTAACCACTATCGCCAACCAAAGTACGACTCGGGTTCGTCGAACACATCTCACGTGGCAAATGAATCTCAGCCACACATTCATTTTCATTTTCGATTGCCTGGACTATAATCATAGCCCTAATCACTTTCAATTGCAGATAATTAAAGTAGTAATGAATCAAGATTCAAATCATGCAACCAAAATCTGATATTATCCGTTTAGGGCTGCCAGGGCTGTTGCACGCACTCGTTGCTCCACTCCCCCATCACCCATGACGGATCATACAACGTAAACATGAATTTAAACATATGCATTATATAGATAAAATCATACAATCACTTAAGCATGTTATGAAGCACAACACAAGCATGAGTTGGTACATATTCAATTCCTAATCATACAGCTATCCAAGGAAATCATACACATAGTTAAAGGAGTTGAGAATCATAACTCAACACCCTTATACATTACAATTTACTAACTACAACTCATTCAGACATTTCAACAAACACTTTATACTACATACATCAACATACATGACATATGTTGATCACATAGGTATTAGGCCAAATCCTTTCACTAGGGAGCTACCCCAATCATAACACGCATACACCCACGACGGATAGTCATGGCAAGCAGGAATCCAAGTTCCATATTCATTCAGTCATTTCCACAAACACTTGGGCTACACATTTTAGCATATATAGTATATATTGGCCGTGGCGTGAATTAGGGCAAATCCTTTCGTCAAAGGGGCATCGCCAATACAATAATCGTATATCCATGACAATTAGTCATGGCGAGCACAAATGAGGATTCTATACTCATTCAGCCATTTTCACAAACACTTCGAATACACTATTTTAACATACATAGTGTATATTAGCAAAAACATGTATTAGGGCGAACACATTCGCCAAACAAGTATTTTATCCATATATAATATATTAATACAGCAAATAATCATGACAAGCACATTTCCAAAATTTATACGATACGGTACTTTCTACAAATACCTAGAGTATGTAAAATTCCAAATTCTTCATCTTTAATCGAAACGGAAAACAGACAACACTTTCTACATGTGCAATTGCATGCAGATCATGAATCTATCATTATCTGACATTGAAAGCATTGAAAACCATAACCTATACACCTAAAGTCCGTACCTTTTATCGTAGAATTGTAACGAATTCAATAGGTTTGCTAAGCTTCCACATACGACAGTTTAGTAACCTATAGAACGAAATAGGTTAGCTATTTCATAACCTACAACTATCAAAACCCCAAATCAGATTAGGGTTAGGGTTTCTTACCTAGAAACGGAGCTGGAATTGCTGGGAAAGCCATTAGAACGGAGTGGTGGAACTCGTGGAGTGGCAGGGAAACATGACTGGGAGATTCTCCCACATCTCCTACACTTTCTCTCTCTTTTCTCTCTTCTCTCTATAGGGTTTCTCTCAAATTCGTATGGCTGAAATGAGAGAGGGTTTAAGGTCCTTATATAGCCTAAAAACTCACCGAAATAGACTCAAGGTCAAAGTATACTTAGGTTATAACCAAAGCGGGTCAGTTTCAGCTCAACGGAGGACTTCTGGCGGGCCTCCTTGAGCCAAAGGTCGGACTTAAGCTCACTAATACTGGATCTAGGTATAACTAAGTTTTCATTTCAGTAGGGTTTTAAGATCACGCATGGCGGACCAGTTTCAGTTCAACGGTCAGCGGATCTCGATCGGAGATTCCGAGTACATGGATATGTGTATGAAATTTCTCCTGATCCGAGGATGTAATTTAATCTGATTCTGACGGTTTGGTTGCTTAAAACTGATCCGCAAGCGAGAGGTGCCAGATTACTATTTGAGATATTTATTTGTAAAGAAAATCAAGTGTTTTCACACTCCTCGCTCCGAACTTAAGCGAATTACATTAGGACACTATCTGGATTTGATTTCTGAGATGGTTGTCAAGCCCAGCAAGGCAGTCGTAATTCCTTAACTTCGTGTTAATCGGACTTCCGACGTGCGGTCCAGATCTTATACGGAGTTTCGAGAGGCTCCCGAGAGCAACCGGGTAATGAGATTGATCCTAGATTAAGGGTACTTTAGCATCGATGATTCTACAAGTTTTGGGTCTTGCAGATCATATTTAAAGTGATTCGAGCGAATTTTACTGATTGTTTAGTTCAGTACTTAACCAAATTCCGCCCTAATTATGACAGAATACAGTCCTAGGGAAGTTCTACACCTCTTTCTAGCATGTCTACTTGGTCTATTATTTTAATTATTTTTTTAGTGGTTTATCATCAAGTCTACTTCATCTCCACCAAATTTCATTAGGTTTAGTGTTGTAGAAAAATTCTAAAAATTCCAGAAGCGGCAGCTGTCCAAACTAATAACTTTCGGACAGTTGTCACCACGACCTATATTTAACTATATTAATTATTTTATTATATTTTTTACTTATTATTATATGAAATTAGACTTATTCAGCTTCAATCTGGTTTTTGAATCACCTAAATCGGAGTTATAACGAAGGAGATATGACTTTTCAAAATCGGACCAAAATCACAGGAAAAGTGGGCGAAAACGGGCCACTGACTCGCTGCGGCCCTGCCAGGCCAGCCTTTTGGCGAGGCCTTGCCAACCGGGCGATGCCCTCGCCGGTCACTGACCTGTTTGGGGTGATTTTTCTGTCCGATATGTAAAATGGATGTATTTTACAAATTGGGATGAGTTATTCGACGTGCAATATATATTTTTGGGTAGGAGAAGCTGATCTATCCATGTAGCCTACTTATTTCGTGGGATTCCAAATGGTTAATGGTTAAAAACCTATTTTATTTATTTATTTACTATTCCTAGTAATTTTTAGGTTAAGTATTGATCAATATCACATAAACTTTAAGATTTATGTCTTATATGAAAGCACTTAGAAAATTTTGAAGGACGAGGTAGTGAAATGTGAGATTTGTGAAGAAAAGGTGAGGTTTTCAAGAGAATGGTTTGAAGAAGGGACTTAAGACCCTTGAATTGAGTGTTTGAGAAGTTAAATAGGAGTTAGGATTGTCCCATTGCCTAAAGACGTCTAATTCTAGGTTGGCAAAAAATCTGGGATGTTACAAGTTAAGTCACAATAAATAAAGTTAGTGTATTCGCAAATGTTAATAGAGACCTTAGCCAATTCTATACTATTGGAAACCTTTTTAGGATGATCTATTAAGATTTGGATTCACCTTTTCCTTGGACATAGATTATAACGAGGACTCTCTTAGACCAAGACCTAAAGGGAAACCTTAGAAATAAGAACTTGAAACCTTTCAATGGTGAGCATTCCCTAAGTTTTAAAGTGATCGGATTATGGAGTTACTAAAATAGAAACTGCGAAGCATTCACGGCTTGACCCAATTCTCAATCCTGGGCGATTACCACTGGACTCACTGCTTTGACCGAGCAGAAGACCAGGATCTACCAGGACTAGGAAGGGATACGATGAGCCTTCTACCTTGGTCAGGTAGATGATCGATGTATCGGGATCAAGCCCACTATAACTGTCTCTCCGTGATGGTCAAACATTGAAAACAGCTATCTTACTCTAAATAGATGGGAATCGTCGTCAAGACTCCAAATAGGGAAAGAAATCCATTGCAGCAAACCATCAGGATATAAGTGAGAGATAAAGAAATAAGTTTTTAAGGGGGGTAGACTAGAATGAACCTGAATAATATAGACAATATGTGCCCTACCACGTGTATAAACTTGAAGTCCATAAAACTTAGGCAAGAGGAATACTAAAATCTTTACTTACTACCCTTAGGCAATTTCGGGGACGAAATTGGTTTTTAAGGGGGGTAGATTGTAACACCCCGAAACTTTGCCAACCTGGAGATAGACGTCCTTAGGCAATGGGTCGATCTGAACACCTTATTAACTTGTCAGAACTCAATCCCAAAGTCTAAAATTGATTTTTAACCCTTTTCCTTCACAAATCTCACCTCGCACCACCTCGTTCTTTAAATCTTTCTAAGTACTTTCCCATTAGACACAGATCTTAAAGTTTAGGTGATGAAGAACAATACCCAAACTCAAAATTACTGTAAACATAAATAAAATGGGCTTTTGACCATTAACCTTATGGAATCATCGACGAATAGGTTATTTAGAAACATCAGCCTCTCCTGCCCTAGGACCTTCTTCTGTTGTAATTAGAGTGTGATTTAGTTAAGTATTAATTACTTGGATCACTTTATATGCAAACTACAAAGGCCCAAGTACCACCTCAGACAGAAATCTTATAGGACTAAATCCTTTAGAAATTAGACAAAGTTAACTAAGTGCTAAACTAAATCACATTCAAAATCCGCACTAATCATTTTAAATCTGATTTGCAAGACCCAAAACTTGTAGAATCAGTGACGCTAGGTTACCCTAAAATCTAGGATCAATCACATTACTCGGCTGCTCTCGGGAGCATCACGAAACTCTGTATCAGATCTGGACCGCACATTGAAAGTCCGAATAATACGAGGTTATAGAATTAGGACTGCCTTGCTGGGCTTGACAATCATCTCGGAAGTCAAATCCAGACAGTGTCCCAAGGCAATTCACTTGAGCTCGGAGAGAGGAGTGTAAGAAAATGAAGATTTCTTTAGAAATGTAATCTAATTTAAGTGATCTAAGACTTGTCACTTGCGGGCCTAAAATAAGCATTCAGACCGTCAGAATCTGACCCAAATACACCCTCGGATCTAGAGAAATTTCATACACAGGTCAGTGCACTTGTAACCCTGATCGAGTTTCGGTGACCGTTGAACTGAAACTGGTCCGCCACGGGCGATCTGTAAATCTGATCGGACCGAAAACGTAACTCGACCTAGATTCAATATCTGTGAGCTTAAGTCCGACCTTTGGCTCAAGGGGGGCTTCCAGAAGTGCTCTGTTGAGACGGAACAGTCTCCCTTTGGACATAACCTAAGTATACCTTGGCCCTGAGTCTAATTTGGTGAGTTCTGGACCTATATAAGGATCTTAAACCCTCACTCTCTCACTCCATACGAATTAGAGAAAACCTAGGAGAGAGAAGAGAGAAAAGAGAGAGAAAGTGTGGGAGAAGTGGGTGAAGGATCCTGGTGCTCTATCTTACCATCATACGTGCTTAACCATCACTATCTAATCGCTCTTCTGGCGATTCTGACATCATTCTTAGGTAAGGAAACTCTAACCCTAACTTGTTCTAGGGTTTCAAAGGTTGTAAGTTGCGAAATAGCTGACTTAATTCATGCTATAGGTTGATATAACATCGTTGAAGAAGGCTTAGTATTTCTACCAAATTCGTTACGTTTCTATGGCGTAAGGTGCGGACTTTAGACGTATAGGTTACGGTTTTCAATGCTTTCAATGTCAGATAATGATAGATTATGATCTAGGTGTTATTGTACATACACAATCTGATGTTCGTTTTGCGTTTCAGTTGCGTATGCAAATTATGGCAAATTGTGTATTTTGTATATTTGTAGAAAATACCGTCTACGTACAAATTTTGAAAGTGTGTTTGCCATGATTAATTACTGTATGAACATGCTATATATATGTGTAATACTTACTCGGCGAGAGGATTCGCCCTAATACATGTTTTTGCTAGTATATGCTATGTATGTTAAAAGAGTGTATTCTATGTGTTTGTGAAAATGCTTGTGAGAGTAAGTATTTAGGTGATAGTGCTTTAGAGAGGTGTTGAGATAGGATTCTCAACTACTTTAGTGATGTGTATGATTTCCTTCATGTAAGTTGTTTAAGTTAATCGCTTACTTATGAAATGTATGTGTTGTATTTCCTGTTTATATTGTGCTTTATAACATGCTTGTCAACATGTTTTAATTACTTTGTTAATTCTGCTTTGACTATTATACATTCTTTCTGGTTACGACATGAATGTGATTGGGGCTATGTGATAGTCCAAGCAATCAGTAACAGGTTTGAAGTCGTGGCTGAGATTCATTTCACCACGTAGGATGTGTTTGACGAACCCGAGTCGTACTTCGGTTGGCGACAGTGGTTAGGCCACGCGAAGTGATTATGCACTTCATGTCGTTCTGCTGGTTGTGCGCTCGTGCTAGTCGAGCTCGTCAAGTAACCCGATCTGTCTAATGTATGTTCACCATGTTTGGACGCTACTGCTTGAACCTAAGGTACCAAACTTACCAGTGTAATCCCGTTAACCTTGGTACCTCGATCTGCTAAGACTCATGAGCCGAACATGGTGGTATGGGATACCGTGGTCGAGCTGTCGGCCTACGTTGGGGCGATGTGCCTCCCCGTGGTGACCAGTGAGCAACCCAGACTCGTGAGCCGAATACGGTGGTATGTGACACTGTATTCGAGCTATCGGCCAACACTGTTTTGATGGGTGATGGGGGAGTGGTGTAACGAGTGCATGTAACAGCCCTGGTAGCCCTAATCGTGCTAGGTGTAGTGACCTCGAGCATACTCTGAATCTGTGGTGAGGCGACAAGTCTTCCCGTAGTAACAGAGTATAAACTAGGCCTGTATTGATAAGGTAATGGGGGAGCGGTGCAACGAGCGCTTGTAACAGCCCTGACAGCCCTTTACAGCGACCTGGAACCGCATCATCGTATGAGATTATCAAGGACTGGCGACCCTAGAATGGATCATTGTTTGAGAATGATATAAGGGAGGTACCTTAGTTTCCCAATACTGTTGTATGAAAAGGACTAATAACAACTCGATAATCATGCTCATAAGATAGCACTGCATGTGTCTGGAAGATGTGGAGCACTGAGGGATGAACGCATGCCACGAATGTAAGATGGTGTCGCATGAGGGAGGTTTGGCAAGGGCATGCATCATGATTGGATTTCATACTTGCATTAACAAGATTATTTAGGAATGCTTGATTGTAATGCTTTATTATTACTTCTTGACTGAATTGATAACATGTTAACCTATGCTTTATTGTTCCACTGAGTTGATCACTCACTCCCACGTTATGGGACTGTGTTGTACACACCAACCAGACCTTGTTTGAGTTTTAGATGATGGCGATGCTGCGAAGCGGAGCCGGACTTTTATGATGATGAGGAGGATTTCTCCTTTATGCAGTTTTCAGGTGGGTTCCTATGAGCCGTGTCCTGATCGACGGGGCTTTCTGGGATGTTGACTAGATGACATTACACCTTTGGTTTAATTTAGAAATTTACATGTAATTATCTAACCTGGTAACATTATCACACTCTGGAGACTTACCACAGTTCATATATTTTATATATCTATCACGGTCTTCCGCTTGTTTAAACTAATCGTCTTTGGAGTATGATATGCTGTTTTGGCTTAATCTCATTCATGTTTCATGTACTAATACAGACAACATTCAATCATCAGCATATATGTTGTATAAGTGATGCGTTGGAACTCGGGAGTTGAGTTTATACTCGACCCCCGATTTTCAGGGCGTTACAAAGTCTTTTGTTTGAACGTGATCATTCAAGCCTTTCATGCGAACGCGAGCATTCCAGTCTTCTGGTCAAATATGAGCATTCAAGTCTTCTGGTCAAACGTGATCATCCATTCTTCCCTGCAAGCATGATCATCCAGTCATCTTTCGGTTGCAGTTTATTCAAGTTCTTCGGGCGGAGGAAGATCGATCCTCCATTTGATTTCAGGAATCAATCAAAGAAGGATCGAGGGGGCATTTATTGAGGTACAAAAAATATCTCATTGCAGTGGTCAAAGAAATCCATGATACAGGTCTTTTCCAGGGTTGCTGTATTTTGGTAAATTCCATGTCCGGGGGTATTTTGGTAAAAATCCATGTCTGGGGGTATTTTGGTAAATTCCATGTCCATGGGTATTTTGGTAAAAATCCATGTCTGGGGGTATTTCGGTAAAAATCCATGTCTGGGGGTATTTTGGGTAAAAATCCATGTCCAGGGGTAGTTTAGGTATTTTGGGTAAAAATCCAAGTCCCGGGGTAGTTTAGGTATTTCAGTACAAGGCATTGAAAAGTGTATTTTGGTAAAAAGGGGTGTACAAGTGTCATTTTAATGGAGGGAGACTGTACACCACCATTTAAGAGAGTTTGGTGGACACCATGGTTTAAGAGAGGAAGATGTCCAAATGTGAAGGGATAAGTAGTGGTGATCACCACTTTCTAAGAGTGGTGGGGCCTATAAATACTCCTCCCTGATTCATTTGAAGGGTTGGATCTGTTGGATTGGTGAAGAAATGGAGAAGAAGTGAGGAGAGAGAGAGGTATGCAGTTGCGCGACCCGGGCAACGAAGGAATGTCGTTGCGCGACCCGCTCAACAGAGAAATGCAGTTACGCGACCCGCGCAAAGGAAAAGAGCCCTTGCGCGATCCGCACAATAGAAGACAGGCGAAACGAAGTTTTGTTTGACGGAAGGTTCCCGTTGTTCGATCCGCACAACGGAGAAAAGCTCTTGCGCGGTTCGCGCAGAGGAAGAAGTTGTTGCGCAACCTGTGCAACGGGGAAATTGGTTGCGCGACCCGTGCAACAGAAGAATCTGTTGAGCAACTTGCGCAATGAAAGGATTCGTTCCACCGCCCGCGCAACGTATTCTTGTGAAAGTTTTCACATTTCAAGGTGGAATGACTGGAAGGATGCTCAGAGTTGATTTCAGGCCTGAGATTAGCTGATCGATTCAGTAATTCCTCCTAAGTATCTAGGAGATGACCGAAATAGCGCCGGAATGCTGCTGAAATTTCTATCAGACTATCTTGTCTACTTTGATTAATTGTATTTTATTTTCAGAATCAAGGGAATCAGAGGATGTAAATGAACTTAGAATAAATGTGATCAATGTTCTCTTGTTCTTTCTTTGTTATCATTGAATAAATCCCCCAAATCAAACACATTTGTTTTCTTATCGAAACAGATGGAAATAAACATGATGGCGGGCCCCGATCTGGTGAATTGTTTAACGGCGGAAATCATTATCTCCACTGTTATTTGTGTTATGGTCCAGATGATCTTTCGATATGATTCATTTTTGGGAAATGCTCTAAAATGATCTCTAAAATAGATGAATGGTGTAGATGGACCGGCTAGGTCGATGGGCCCATCGTTGCGGCCCATGTCATGCAGCCCACTTGATCTATATAAGTTCCATTGTTAAGGCCCAATGTGATGTTTATTGGGCCCAAGTGATGAGGCCCATTGTGATGCATTTGAGGGCCAAGCGATAGGGCCCATTGTGATGTATATTAGGTTCGTGTGAGCGGCCCATTGTGGTGTGTATTAGGCCCATGTGAGCGGCCATTGTGATGTATATTAGGCACGTGTGAGAGGCTCACTGTTGTATAGGATGCCCACTATGTATGTGTAAGGCCCATTGTTGTGTGTGAGACCCACCTATTGTATATGAGGCCTGTGTTTGAGGTCCGATGAGATGTACACGCAGCCCAAGTGATGAGGCTTATTGTGATGTATATGAGGCCCATGAGTGAGGTCCAATGTGATGCATATGTGTAAGGCCCGTATCCTAGCCCGTACTGTTCTGTAGGCTTCCGTGGTCCTCCCCGTCGAATTCTGGCGACTCATGATTTGTAATCTGCATTTACATGTGACCTTGAGTTACATCCTGTCAATCTGAGTCAGCTCAGTTCGAAACTTGTATCATTGCGACCGCACCGTCGCTGTGGTTTCGATGCCGTGTTTCGCGCGCCGAGGCGATACCGGGGCCAGGAGATGTGGGCTCGTGTTCAGTTCGAGGAAAACGCCGCACATTTGTAAAACCAAGACAATCTTTCAAATCAATCCCATCAATCACATCAAATGTCAAGTACAACCATTCCATCCCCAAGTACAACAACCCCCCTAAGTCAACTCTTTCTCTTACACACCTTTACATGTCAAGTACACATCACTTCACCCATCCCTCTCCCCATCACTCCATCACTCACATCACCTCTCTCTCTCTCTCTCATCTCTCTCATTTTTCTCCCAAGCTCCATGAGAGCAATCCAACGCCCACCTCCATGAGAGAAAGCTTGGTGTGGCCCACCTTCCTACCTCCCATCCCCACCATCCTAAGATCATCTCAACTGTTGAAAATGCGCGCTTGAAGCTCTAGATCGCATCGGTGGAAGGAAGAGTCCAAGTTCTAATGGTGGGTGTTCATAGTATTGAGTTGGGTCCACATGATTTGGGACCCACTTGATGTATGCTTTGTGCTGAGTGTAGGGAGGGCCCATAGTAGTGGGGTCCCTCCCCTTCACGCGTCTTTCCCTCTCTCTCTCTCTCTCTCTCCTTCATTTTTATGATGATGATGAGGTGTGTGGCCCACCATGATGTTTACATCCTTGCCATCTGCCGGTGGACCCCATCCATGTGGGACACACCATGATGTTTATATGTCATTCCAACTGTCCATCTAGGACGTGGCCCACCCCACACGTGTGGGTGGGGCCCTCCTTGATGTATTTATTCTAATCCACCCAGATCCATAGCTCAATTGGTAGACTGAGTGAAAGATACCTCGTTTCAACACTGAGGTCTTAGTATCGATTCCTAGTGAGGGTGGCTAACAGTGAGGTGTGAACTGACAGTGGGTATGGCTAACAGTGAGGTGTGAACTGACGGTGGGGTGTGGCTAACAGTGAAGTGTGAACTGACAGTGGGGTCTGTGGGACCCATCCATGTCATCCACCCATTTAGATGGGCCACACCATTATGTATGTGATATATCCACCGTCCTTGGACGGTGGGACCCACTCTGCACGTGTGGGACCTCCACCATATAACTAAGACGTGGACGCCCTCCCTAATACATGTGTTTTATATCTCACCGTCCGTATTGCTGGATGGTGCTGCTTTTTAGGGCCGACCGTGATATGCGGGTCACCTCCACGCCGTCCATTTGTTGGACGGGTGGGGCCCACCTTGATGTACTATTTCCTCCACACTGTCCAGTCCAATGGACGGTGGTCGTTGGACGTGGGTAGGCTAATATATACACACACACACACACACACACACACACACACACACACATGTACTTCTGGCCTTCAGATGGTGTTAATATATTAAATAATATATCATATATATCATATGTGGTGGCCCCACATGGGACCCACCTGATGAGATAGCGGATTGGCTAGTGTACCTCTCAGCAGCTATATGTATAACTACTATAAGTGACATCAGTATGAGGGCCCACCATGGTTCGTGTTTCATCCCACCGTCTATCTGGACGGTGGGGAACACTGTGATATATGTGTCTTACCTCCACTGTCTAGTGATTTGGACGGTGGACACCACTATGATGTATATATTTCATCCACATCGTCTAGAGTGTTGGTGCTGGACAATGTTTGCACAGTGCTGATTTACATGGACAATGTTTGAACAGTGCTGATCATCATTAGTGGGCCATGTGTCCTATGGAATGATAGTGTACAGTGATACACATGTTACACCTACAACTATTGAAATGATTTTTGGTGTGGTCCAAGCCCACTTGAGACCCATTGGTGCAGCCCGTCCATGGGGCCCACCTGCCTTGTATTTAAGGCCCATATGATGGGGCCCACCTGCTTAAATCTGAGGCCTATGGGCAAGGCCCATCATGATGTATTTTTAGCCCATGTGCAGGGCCCACCTGTGATGTATATTAGGCCCATGTGTAGGGCCCACCTATTGTGTATTTGAAGCTCATGGGTTGTGGCCCATTGTGATGTATTCGAGGCCCATGGGTAAGACCTGATGTGATGTGTTTATGACCCATATGGTGAGGCCCAACATGATGCATATGGGGCCCTTAAGTGAGGCTCATAGTGATGTATATAGGTCCTTGTGTGAGGCCATGGGCCCACTATATGTCTGGCCCTATAAGGGCCACTCCTTGGGAGCAATGTTGGTTAAATGGCCACATTGTTGGGCAATGATGGTTTAATGTCACCTTCCCTTAGGCCATGTTCGACCGATCATCAAGGCCGATTGTCGAGGCCGATTGTTGAGGCCGATTCCAATTCTAATTGTCGAGGCTGATTGTCGAGGTGGATTCCGATTGCCGACACCGATTCCGATTATCGAGGCCGATTTCGATTGTCGAGGCCAATTCCGATTATCGAGGCCGATTGTTGAGGCCGATTTTGATTCCGAGTGCCGAGGCCGATTGTTGAGGCCGATTTCGATTCCGATTGTCGAGGCCGATTATCGAGGCCGATTCCGATTGTTGATTCTGACTTCGATTGTCGAGGTCGATTGTTGAGGCCGATTTCGATTGTCGATACTGATTCCGATTGTCGAGGCCAATTCCCATTGTCGAGGCTGATTCCGATTCCGATTGTCAAGGTTGATTATCGAGGCCGAATCCGATTGCCGAGGTCGATTCCGATTATCGAGGCCGATTCCGATTATCGATTCCGACTCCGATTGTCGAGGCCGATTTCGATTCTGAGTGTCAAGGCCGATTGTTGAGGCTGATTCCGATTGTTTATACCGATTTCGATTGTAGAGGCCGATTTCGATTGTTGAGGCCGATTGTCAAGGTCAATTATCAAGGCTGATTCCCATTGTCGAGGTCGAATATCGAGGCCGATTGTCGAGGCCCAATGTGATGCATATGCGGCCCGTATTTGAGGCCCATTGTGATGTGCATTCAGCCCGTGTTTGAGGCCCATTGTGATGTGCATTCGACCCGTGTTTGAGGCCCAATGTGATGTATATGCGGTCCGTATTTAAGGCCCGTTGTGATGTGTATTCAGCCCGTGTTTAAGGCCCAATGTAATGTATTTGAGGCCTATGTGATGTATTTGAGGGCCAGGTGATGGAGCCCATTGTGATGTATGTTAGGCCCATGAGAAAGCCCATCATAATGTGTTTTAAGCTCTTGAGTGAGGCCCATGGTGTTGTATATTTGGCTCTTGTGTGAGGTCATGGGTCCACTATATGTTAGGTTCTATGTGGGCTATTCCTTGGGGACAATGTTGGTTAAATGTCCGTATTGTTGAGGTCGATTGTCGATGCCGGTTATTGATACCGATTTTGAGTATGTGACAACATAGCATCATAATACATGCTCATACGCATCATCTGCATGTTTGTTATGAGATGTGGTTGACCATTGCATATGTCATTGGACAGGTTGTTATGAGACTCCCTGATAGGTGGAGGTTATCTCACATGAGCGCACGGTATGCGCAGGATTGATGCATGACTGGATTGTATGACTTATGCATCTTGCATTATGTGTTGTGATTACTGTACGCCCTAGCGGCATCAGGGCCGTAGACTCCACATGCATATCGTGGATGGCTAGATGGGACACTGAAAATCTATTATTAGCATTGGGCTGTCATAAATGGCCTTAGGTGAAATTCCTAAACCTCCGAGGCCAGGAGACGCCCCAATGTCGAGACCGAGTGGATACATGAGTGCCCGAGTGCTAAATACCAGGAGGCCGCGTCTCCCATTGTGTTGTGGTTGGTTAGGAGGGGGTGTGACCTTACCTGCCCAAGAGAAGGGGGCATAACTAGGATGAGTTTGACCAGCTCATGAATGGGTCCACTATCGACATGCCAAGTAGATATTGGCTGACTACTGGCCAGGGGGATAGTGAGGTCCTTTCACTTGCATGTAGAGTGTACTAGACCCCAGTGATGATCCCAGAGATGAAATATACTGATACGTGGACTTATTGAGTAGGAGTTGCATACTCATTCATTCATCCATTCACTATCCACTTGGGCAGGTGGTGCGCAACTATTTGTTACGTGTACCTTTTTCATGGCCAGGATTTCAGTTGGGGCACGCGACTAACCTGAGATCAGGAGTTTACCACATTGAGTCTGACTATCCAAATTTAGGTATGGGACTGGTTTGGATAGAAGTCCCTTGTGATGGACTCTATAGCCTGCGATACTACGTACTATCATCCCGACTTCACACTCCAGTATGGTCATTCCATTCACACCATATATTGCATTGCATGCTTGGCATCTGATATTTGGCTCTTTATGACTCCTCATTTTCATTGTTGATTCGTATTGCGTACTCTGATATTGTATGACTCATGGACTTGTCAGTATTTTCGCTTACTCTGATATCGTATAATTCGTGATCTTGCCAGTATTTCTGATATTATATAATTATGGCGTTGTATTTGTGTGCTTGACACTTATCTTGCGCACACACTTTCACCACCTTTTAAGCTTTCTAAAAGCTTATGCACGATAGATGCGTGTAGGTGGCGTCAGGTTGCAGCAGCATTGAGCTTGGAGCGTGCAACAGACTTTTGGAGCTTTGATTTTTGACATATGTATTTCTCTTTCAACACTGTATTCAAATGTTATATTAGTAGATATATGATAATGATGTTGCCTTTGTGATTTGGGTAAACTTGTGGTTATGTTTCTTATTATATAAATGTACGTTGGAAAATCCTCCTGGTAGGATCCCAGGATCGGAATCTGGCGTATGGGCGCTGGAAGTCGAGAATGGGGTACTACGGAGGCTGTCGGCACCAGATTCGGCGATCGGGATTCCTGTGAGTCCGATCTCTGAGTTTGGGGCGTGACAATATGTGGCCCATGAGTGATGCCCATGGTGATGTATATTAGGCCATTGTGTGAGGCCATGGGCCTACTATACGTTTGGCTCTATGTGGGCCACTCCTTGGGAGCAATGTTGGTTAAATATCCACATTGATGGGCGATGATAGTTAAATGTCTACATTGTGACGTTCCCTTAGGCCTTTGTTAGGCCCATTCTCTTTATTCTTAGTTAACCCAAATCATTGGGCCCCACTGATGTTGCATGATTTATCATCACCGTAGACAGATGGCTCTGTGCTACCGGATTTGACATATCCACGGCCGAGGGCCGATCTTCATATTTTGGTTTAGATTAGTTGTTCATCTATGGACCCGCCTTGCATATATGCCGATTATCGGTGCCGATTATCGATACTGATTATTAGTATGTGACAATATAGCACCATGATACATGCCCATACGCATCATCTGCATGTTTGTTATGAGATATGGTTGACCATAATATATGCTATAGGGTGGATTATTATGGGACTCCCTGATAGGAGGAGTTGCTCACATGAGCACACGGTATGCACAGGATTGCTGCATGACTGGATGGTATGACTCATGTATGACCATCGTATGCCCTAGCGACATCAGGGTTGTGGCCTCCACAGGCATATCGTGGATGGCCAGATGGGACACCGAAAATGTTTAGTTCTAGTATACGCGCGTCATAAATGTCCTTGGAGGAAAATCCCTAAACCCCTGAGGCCAGGGGACGCTCCAACATCTAGACCGGGTGGATATACATGAGCGCATGAGGGCCGTGTACCAGTAGGCCATGTCTCTCACTGTGTCGTGGTAGGTTGGAAGGGGGTGTGACCTTACCCGCCTAAGTGAGGGGGCAATATTTAGGTTGAGTTTGACCATCTCGAGGAATGGGTCCGCTAGCGACTAGCCGGGCTCGATATTGGCAGGCGGATAGTGAGGTCTTTTCCACTTACCTAGTTGTGCGCTCAGATAGGGGCGACAAGTTGGTGTAGAATGTACTAGACCCCATTGATGATCTTAGAGATGTACGGTACTGATATGTGGACTTACTGAGCAGGAGTTGCGTACTCAGCATTTTACTCATTCATTCATTCACTATCCACTCGGGCTGGTGGTACACAACTAATTGTTATGTGTACCTCCGCAGTGGCCAGAATTTTGGTTGGGGCGTGCGACCAACCTGAGATCAGGAGTTTACCACATTAAGTCTAGCTATCCAAATTTAGGTATGAGACTGGTTTGGATAGAAGTCCCTTGTGATGGACCCCACAGCTTGCGATACTATGTATTATTATCTCGACTTCACACTCCAGTTTGGTCATTTCATTCGCACCGCATATTGCATTGCATCCTCAGCACATAGCATTTGGTTTACTATGCTTCTATATTGTATAGCCTGAATAAGGTTGATGGTATTATGGGTTTACCGGGATCTGCATATTGCATTACATCCACGACATTTGACATTTGGGTTACTATGTTTCTGTATTTATATGGCCTAGATGAGGCTGACGGTATTCATGGACTCGTCTGGATTTGCATATTGCATAGTAACCCCAGTATATGATTTTTGGTTTGCTATGTCTTCCAATGCATAGCTGATCTACATTGCTTCCTCAGTATATGATATTGGCTTATTATGTTTTTGCATCACATAGCTTGGATAAGACTGATGGTATTTATGGACTTACCAGCATGTTTCGACATTGTTTTGATATTGCATACTTGACACTTACCTTGCGCACACACTTACACTACCCTCTATGCTTTCTATAAGCTTATGCATGATAGATGCGTGCAGGTGGCGTTAGGTCATAACAACGTTAAGCTTGGAGCGTGCAGCTGAGCTTCTGGAGCTTTTAACATTTATCTTGTATTTCCCTTTCATGTATTGTACTCAAGATTTTGATATTAGTGGATATGTGATGATGGTGTTGCCTTTGTGATTTGGGTAAACTTGTGATTATGCTTCTTACAAGATAAATGTATTTCGGAAAATCTTCCTTGTAGGATCCTAGGATCGAAATCTGGCGTATGGGCGCTGGGAGTTGAGAATGGGTGTACTACGGAGGCTGTCGGCACCGGATTTAGCGATCGAAAATTTTGTGAGCCTGGTCTTCGTGTCTGGGGTGTGACAAGGTCGGCTGCAGTTCTTACACCGACCTGTTTACTTAGTAGAGAAAGATCAGGAAGCCACCTTACACACGTCCCTGTTTGCGTTAATAGAGAACAGGTGCGTGAGTTTCGGGTCTTCCCATCTTCCTCCCTTACATGTTGTAGGCTTGGTCGGTTATTAATCTGGACCTCTTGGATCTGTTTGTCGGTGTCGATTAGCCCACCAGATTAAAGATCTGGCCGTCCGATCTTGTTATTGCGAGTTTGTTTCCGAGTGGGAGGGTTCTATCATGTGTAGGATCGGCGAGCGTCAATTTATTTGGATTGCGCCTTCCGTTTTCTACGATGTAGAGAGACCCGAAATCCCTGCCTCCTTCTTTTAAATGGTTCAGATCAGACCCATGAGGTTGGGTGTGATTTTCCCACGTGGAAACGGCTCGACAGTGACCTTTTTTCTTGGCGTTGTTGCATTGGTTTCCCAACAGAGTCCATCCGGTGGAAGGAATTACAAAAGGACCATGGTTTTAGTCGGTTTCCTCCTTTCGAACAGGTGGACAGTCCATATCTTCCCTCACGGCTTTGATTGGGGTCGCAAAGGCCATCAAACAGGTGGTGTCAGTTCAAATTGCGAATGGCTCGAAAACGGGGATTCTTGCGAGCGAGACTCCTTGCGACTGCTGTTGCAGGCACGTGTGTGTGTGCATGGGTACATGTGGTCAACATGGATTTGACCGGAACACTCTCCTTGTCATGATGGACGGCTCGGATTTCTCATGAGAATGATGATGGTGGCCCACCGATCACAACCACGGACAATATCGTTGGCGGAGAGATTGGGAGTAGTTCGATCGTGGTTGGCTTCATGTGCATGTGGGAGCCTTTCCGTGTGCATAACGACCTAAGATATTGTCGTCCCTGCCTTAGCTTCAAGTTAAACGGTTTGGATTAACTGTCCGTTCAAAGGTGGTGGGCCACAACACGTCCCAGCGGACATCGTCTGTTAAAACAAACGAGTAGTGAAAATCGGGGAGAAATCCACTTTTTCATGGATTCTCAGGTCAAACCTAGTTTGACCCGGTTTTTGCTGTGGTGCAGGGTGGGTGTGCATGCACTGCGTGCACCTGTTGAGGGTCGAATATTGCATATTGGACTCCATTTATTACGTGGTTTTATGCACATGATAATGTTTAATGTTCTATTTTAATCATGTTTGTAGTGCAGGATGAATTCAAGAGCTCGGATTGAAAAGGATGCTAAAAGCATAGATTTAACGCTCAAGAATCACCAAAGCCAGTGGATAGATCATCCAATAAGCCGTTAATCACTAATCTGGGGCCCACCTGATCTTTGGATAGGCTTCAATTTTGGACTCAACCCTTATAATAAGATGAGAAAATGGTTGGATGGTGTGGATGTCTTCGGACCACTACCATGGACGCTGCACACAAGATGTGTGCGTACATAACACGGCACAGACGTTGTGCATCGAATCAAGTCAGAGCAGTTAAAGACTGCTGACCGCGCATTCCTTCTCGGATTCAAATTCCCGCTTGCGAAAGCAATAGAGGCTTGCGGATGAATTCTAGTGGGCCACCATCATCATCCAATTCGATGATCCAAGCGTTCATTACATTCAGGAGGTCAAACCGATCGTACCCTGATCTGCGACTCAATTTCCTCGAACATTGCATATACATGAAGGTTCAAACGTAGGACGGACGATGAGAATAGAAATTCCGTGGGCCACACCGAATCCAATCCAAAACTGTCCATCTTCAACCGAAATCCTAAGGAGAATTCAATGGACGGAGTGGATTTCCTTGCCAGATCCGATCATGGGCCCACCAACCATCACAACGCAATGATTCGTAGGCTCAGGAAAACCGGAACGACCGTCCACCATGAGCCATTGTGTGATCAAGATCGGGACCAAACCGATGATCTGGATAGTCCAGATGCCAGCCAAGCACATTTTGACCACTACTGTGTGGTCGGATTTATTTGATCAGGCAATCTTTCCTCTCAATCTCGATCCAAACGCAACTGTCTAGGCGTCTTTCGCTGCACAGAAACAGAGTCAGTTCTGCAAGCTGTAGCCGACCTTTTTACGCAGAAATTGCGTAAGTTTGACAGAAGTACTGCTGCACCAACACGCCTATAAAAGGAGATCTCCGCTCCACCGTCGAAGAGAACGGAAGCAGGGGAGCAAAGGAGGAAGCAGGGAGCAAGGAAAGAGCGTGGATCGGCCGACACAAAGAGTTTTTCTTCCCTTTCTTACTTGTTTATTTATGTTTTTAATAGATTTTAGTTTAATCATGTTTATAATTAGCTAAACCTCTTATGTCACGCCCCAAACTTAGAAAACGGGTTCACAAAATTTCCGATTGCCGAATCCGGTGCCGACAGCCTCCGTAGTACCCCATTCTCGGCTCCCAGTGCCCATACGCCAGATTCTAATCTTAGGATCCTACAAGGAGGATTTTCAGTATGATTTTTTTTTGCTTGTAATGGAGCATAACCACAAGCATAACCAAGTCACAAAACAACATCACCACATATCCACTATATCAAAAACTTTTAAGTACAATGCGGAAAGGGAAATACAGGGTGATCAAAAAGCTCCAAAATGATCAGATGCACGCTCCTGCCTCAGTGCTGCTGTTGTCCAATGCTACCTGCACGCAATGGTCGTGCATAAGCTTACAAAAGCTTAGAGGGTGGTGTAAGTGTGTGCGCAAGGCAAGTGCCAAGTATACAATATCAGAATAATGCGAAAATATGCGGTAAGTCCATGAATAGTATCAGTTGTACCAAAGCTATGTAATGCAAGTCATGAATGCTATCGACCATACCAAGGCCATGCGATCGAGGCCTATGTAGCCAAATGTCATATGCGAGATGCAATATAAGCATGTCAGTACTCATCAAGTACACATATCAGTACGGTTCCTCTACAGATATCATCGGGGTCTAATACACCTCACACTGACTGCCTCCTCCCTAGCTGCACAGTCAAGTGGAAGAGACCTCACTATCCGTCTGACCAGTAGTCTGCCAATGAAAATAGCGGTGAAGACCGCTTAAGTTGAAGTTGGAATATGTCAATATGTCCTAGAGGGGGGTGAATAGGACTTTTTAAAGATTTATAAGTTATTAAAAATCCTATCACTCTAATCCTAATAAGTATGCAATTTTCAGGATTACTCAAATGTAACTCAACTAGGTTCTAAGCCTAGTAGAGGATCCAATCACAGAACTATTCAAATAATAAGCATGAAGCAGTTATAGTCTATGATGGATGTGACTGTGAGTGAAGTGTGAGCAGATATGAATTCAGTTAACATAATCACACAAATGATCAAGCATAAGAATCAATCACAAACACAGTCATTTTTATAGTGGTTCGACTACTTGTCTACTCCACTCCTGGCTGTTGCACTCAACCCTTGAGTGTACCAGATTTTACTAAGGAGGTTTCCCAGGGTTCACCTCAAACCTAAGGTTTTAAATTAGGTTCACCTTCAACCTTTACAAGGAGGTTTCTACTCGGTTCACCTCTAACCTTGGAGTTTTACTGGTTCACTCCTAACCAGATGTTTATGCTCTCCATAGAGCAAGGGTCCACACAACGCACCCGGGAGTTTTACTGGTTCACTCATAACCAGATGTTTATGCTCTCTATAGAGCAAGGGTCCTCATAACGCACCCACCACGTACACTCCCGCCGGAGGCCTCCTTGAGGACTTCAAAGGCTGAGAACCACTTAAGACCCAATCCTAGAAAGGAATGATCACAAGTGTCCTCTAGACTCTAGATACTTACAGATAAGTTGATGAGTCCTATTCAGCACAATGCCGAAGATCTCCTCCTGCTTGTTGACGAAGAGTCTTCTACTCCCTTGATCCGCAACACAAGATGATATACCAATACTCGGCTTCGGGTTGGGTCAAGGTGAAGATGGAATCCTGCTCACTAAAAATTTTCCTATATGGAAGATAGAGTAGTTCCAATCTTATGCATTCAAGGCATCCCAGCTTAATGATTTACCATTAAGGTGGTAGCTGGAGGATCCTTGAATGCGGAAATTCATTCCCCAATCCACTCTATTGAATATCAATGGTGAGGGTGGATTGGAGGATGAACTCCCCTGAGAGAAAGGGCTTTAGATATAAGATATAAGTTAAAACACACAAAAGCTCTCTCTACTTTCGCTCACAGCAACAAAAGACAAGTCCTCTATATATAGGCAAAAAGTTCCAACGGATATAAAACGGTCACATTTATGACAGAGTTTGATATCATCGAGCAGGTTCGATATCATCGAGCGTATACTCTCGATAGCATCGATGGTCTGCTCGATGACTCGGACTCAATGTCATACGCTTTTGAAACTTCTTGCCAATTGGTCGATGAATCGAAGATATTGTCAATGTTATCGGATTTTGAACTCCGATTCCATCGATGACAGGTTCGATCCATCGACACTTGAAAAATGAGAGAGACTTGACTATGAAATATTTCAGGATTTCAAGATTGATCGGGGAACCATCGAGATCATCGGAATTTGAATGTCGATGATATCGAAATCAGAGTCGAGGCATCGATAAATCTAGCTGATTTATCTTGAGCTTGCTGGACAATTTATGGCTTTGTTTGATGCAATTGATCTGGTGTCGATATCATCGATATTTGAATATCGATTCTATCGAAGGGCCCCCGATCATTGTTAAGAACAACCTGAAATATCTGCTGTAAGAAATGAGCGGCCACAATCGATATCATTGATGGACCTCCGATCTTATCGATATTTGAATTCAGATCATATCGGACGGTCATCGATATATCGAAGGAATTTGAGATTTTCATTAAAAAACAAGGGCGCTGGAAATCTGAATATTGATCTTATCGAGCCACTCTCGATGGACTCGAGATTTGAATATCGATGATATCGATAGGTGTATCGATACATCGATAATTCGTCCAGATATGTTGTGAAGTTGCTGGACATATTTAGTGCTTTTATCGATGATATCGATAGGTGTATCGATACATCGATAAATCCGTCCAGATGAATTTTTAGTTGCTGGACATTTTTGGTCCTCTTATCGATAATATTGTTAAGGTATCGAGGACATCGACAGTACAGGTCGATCATATCGAGGGTGCTTCGATAAAATCGATAAGGCGAGAAAAACTTAGAGATTTTCCTATTTTGTAAAAAGTTTTCTCACCTAAAAACCCTAAGATGTCTATCTTGTTTTAAGGGTTTTAATCACCTGGTGTTTTGGGACATGGGATGTGAGGCTATGATTTACCTATGACGAGCTTCCACACATCCGGATGAGGCAGACGCTTGAATTGATCTTCCTATCGAGCTCTGTAAACGGTTTGACCCACCATTCACGTAACTTGACAAACTAGGGCTCTAGCAGGTGCACTTTCAGCCAATACTTACCTGACTCATCAATAGCGGACTCATTTGCGAGCTGGTCAAACTCAGCCTAGCTTATAGCCTCCTCACTCAGGCGGATAAGGCCACACCCCCTTCCAACCGACCACGACACAGTGGGAGATGCTGCCTATTGGTATTCGACACTCGGGCGCTCGTGTATCCACTCAGTCTAGACGTTGGAGCATCCCCTGGTACCAAAAAGGTTTTGGAATTTTCACCCAAGGACATCATAAGTGCCCACAATACTAGAACCAATATTTCTGGTATCCGATACGACCATCCACGATGTGCCTGTGGAGGCCACGACCCTGATGTCTCTAGGGTATGCAGTGATCATGACACACAAATGCGAGATGCATGAATCACACCGTCAAATCATGTAGCAATCTAGCGCGTATTGTGCGATCATGTGAGGCACTCCATCTCATAAGGAGTCTTTTAAATGTCTCAACCCAACGGCTTATGCTATGATCATACATCTCTCATATCAAGTATACATATAATGCGTATGGGCATGAATCATGGAATTATACTAAGCATGTTATAAAGTCATGAATTATCAACAAGCATGGGCCTATCAATGGGCCCTAAGGGAGTTACAATGTGGACATTTAACCAACATTGTACTTACAATGTGGACGTCAAACCAACATTGTTCCCAAGGCATGGCCCGCCATAAAATATCATTACATAAACCATGGGAAATCACACATTGCAATGGACCTATATACATCTCTTTGGGCCTCGACCCATAGTCCTTAATACATCAAATGGGCCGCCTCATATGGGCCTTATATACATCAAGTGGGCCGCATCAATGGGCCTTATGTACATTGCAATGGGCCATATCCCATGGGCCTTTAAAAACATCACAATGGGCCTCGTAACATGGGTGTCATATATATCAAAGTGGGCCTCGACAACGGGCCACGAATACATCGAATGGGCCTAATCACATGGGCCTTACGTACATCAAGGTGGGCCTCAACAATGGGCCACAAAGACATAAGATGGGCCCACATTACATGGGCCTTATGTATGTCAAATGGGCCACAACAATGGGCCACACTCGAATACAAGTGGTGATAATGATTTCCACCATTAAAATTCCTAAGGCCCACCATAACATGTATTTCCCATCCAACCTGTTCCTAAGTTAATATAGGGATAGATGAAGTGGAACGAATATCAGCTTAATAGGAAACTACTATGGCTCCTTAGAAATTTGAACGGTGGACTTCATTGTCCACTACATAAAATGGTGGGGTCCACTTGAACCTTAGATCTAACTTATTTTTAGTCTCTAGCCTTAAAACGAGCTCTCAAATGGTTGAATGACTTGGATGCAACACATGCATCATGGTGGGTTCCATGGAGACCCACCATCATATATATATATGTATAATATAATATATAATTTATATACAGTATATATACAATATTATATAATATATATATATATAGATATATATATATATATATCTATATTATATATCCATATATATATATATATATATATATATATATATATATATATATATATATATATATATATATATATATATATCTACACACACACGCGCACACACACACACGCGCATACACACACACACCCACCGTCCCCTGGACGGTGGGGATAAAACACATAAATCACAGTGGGCTCCACCGTTAGCCTGGACGGTGGGAATAAAACACATATATTACTGTGGGTCCCATGTGGGGCCCACCATAGTGTTTATTTGGCATCCAGCCGTAGATAAGGTCACGTGGACCCTGGATGAAAGGGAAAAACAAATTTCATCTTGATCCAAAACTTCTGTGGACCTAAAAAGGATTTCAATGGCAGAGGGTCAACCCCACTGTTTCCTGTGATGTGGGCCACCTGAGCTTTGGATGGGCCTGATTTTTAGAGGGGGCCCACTTCAAGCAGGGGCCCACCTCATGAACGGCATGGATGACATACATACATCATGATGGGGCCCACGGCCCTGCCTTTCGCCTGCCCGCCAGCAGCAGGCGCTGCCTGCATCTCTGACAGCAGCAGCGTTTGTTGCATTTAATTTTATTTAATTTTATTTTTTTTAAAACCTGTTTTCTCAAGGTTTTTCATGCGCGGGGCCCACATCAGTACAATCCGACCTTGCCATTGGTCCCCATAGCTCAAGACAAGCCAAACAAGCCCAATATTGAATATATTTTGACGTATCGAAACATCGGGGAGGATTTAAACGGTAGACATGCTGTTTTCAACGCTATGGCCCACTAGGAAGTCGGATCAGCCCCATTTTTTGGCTCAACACCTAAAATGGTCAGAGGAAAGGGATGGACGGTGTGGATTGGGCTCATACATCCATGTGGGGCCTATAGGAGTGGCCCACCAAATAAGCTTGTGAAACAAGCTCATATTTGTGTTTTCCATTTCACATCCCTGGACGTGGACAGTCTGTGCATGACGCATGCACAAGGTGGGCCTTACTCTGGTGGGCCACCAAATGGATGAATGGTATGGAACATACACACATATAAAGTGGGCCCCACCTACAAATGGATTGGATCCAATACATGCTTCATGGTGGGGTCCATCCAAGTAGGCCACACGGCCATATCATCACACACAAAAGTAATAAATAAAAAGAGAGGGAGAGAGAAAGAGAGAAAGAGGGACGCGTGATGGAGGGACCCCGACACTATGGGCCCTCCATTTTAAGCATCCAATCATACATCAAGTGAGTCCCATTGCATGTGGGCCCACCAAATCAAAGATCAACGGTGGAGATCCCTTATCCACCAGGATGTAAGGTCTAGATGACCCATTTTCTAGCTAGAAAATAAACATCATGATGGGGTCCATGGAGAATGGCCCCATTATGGAATGATCATGAAGATCAAGGTGGGCCATCGGCCACATCTTAGGGTCCCAAGTGAGATCCATACCATTGATTGGTAGGCCTCACTTGGCCCATCATAAAAATATGAAAATCTAGCCTATAGAAGCACCCACCGTCGATCCTCTTGGTCCGTTGGAAAGCCGATCTCCTTGTGCTTCACTTTAATGGAGGGAGATGAGGTTTGAATGGCTAGGATGAATGTTAAAGGGATGGAAAAGTGGGCCACACAACTCACTTTTCTCTCTTGGAAACCATGGATGTGTGATGCTCTTGCTAGCTTGGGAGTTGTGTTGAGAAATGAGAGAGAGAGAGAGAGAGAGAGAGAGAGAGAGAGAGAGAGAGAGAGTTGTAAGGAAATGTGAGAGATGGGTGATGGAGTGATGGATGGGAGAGAGGGTTGGGTGTGTAAGGACTTTGTTGACTTTAGGGGTAGACGATGTAAGAAGGGTATGGGGTGTGTAAGAAACTTTCGACTTATGGGTTGCTTAGGGATGGGTGTGAGGTGATGGTGTACTTGACCCTTGATGGGATTGATTGATTGATGAATGTGACATGTTGTAGAGATTCTCTCGGGATTTACAACGCGCGGTGTTTTCCTCGAACTGAACGCAGGTCCACATCTCTCGACCAGGGTATCGGGTCGGTGAGTGAGTCGCGGCGTTGGAACCGCGGCGACAGTGCGGTCACAATGATACAAGTCTCGGATTAAGCCAACTCAATTCTATAGGATACGACTTAGGGTTGATTGTAAATGTTGATTATACGTCGCAGGTTGCCGGAATTCGACGGGAAGGATCACGGAAGTCGACGGAACAGTATGAACTAGGATACGGGTCTTACAGCTTAGCTAGGGCTAAGAGGTGAAGCTTGTAGCATGATGGGTTGTTTTCGATTGCTTTGATTCATGTTGGTTAAACTCTCTTTGATCTTAGTTTGATTAGAAGAAATACTTTCAGTATTCAATGGTTTGTTGTGACTTGAATTACAATGAATCTGCGATAGCTTTGAGTATGTCTTTTCATTATTGAGATTGTGAATTTAGGAAATCCTGTTGTTCACCATTGTCCCCTGGGCATGGTTGGATGACGGAATCCTTCCTAACTCTCACAATTCTCTCAGAGTGGTGTGGATTAGTAAATTTTGTTGTTTACTCTGTCCCATAGGCATAGTTTTGTGATGGAATCAATTCTAGTTCTAATACCTTTCATCCATTGAGAACTAGATCAAAGGAAGTTCATATTTGATTTTTAATGAGATATTTTCCAATTGGATGAAGATAGGACTCTAATTCCAGTTGTGTCCTTGAATCAAGCATAGATCGCCCTGATCTCTACAAGTGGATCCTTGGAAACCCTAGTTTCCCACCTTTGAATTTACAAGTTTTAGTTAAATAATCTACAATTACTTTCTTGAATTTCCTAGATTTAAATTACATCTTCTTCTAGTTCTAGTTCTAGTTACTTTCAGAATATGTACAAGTTTCATTCCCTGTAGATTCGACCTCGGTCTCACCGAGATTATTACTACATCGCAGCCCTACACTTGGGGTTGTGAACAACACCCTCGCCTCAAGGTGGGGTCCACAGTGTTGTTGCTGGGAAATCTACACTGTCCATTCACTTTTTCCTTTTAATTTAAGGATTGATCCCAAATTTGAAGCATGTCTAATGATCAAGTGCCCCAAAATCGACGGCTAATGGTTGATCTGTCTATTTGGTTACTTTTACAATGTTCTAAGGGTTGAAATTCGACGTGTACTGTTAATTTGTGATGATTAGACATGATATAGAGTTTCACGTCAAATGGATCGTGGGAACCATGTGATCTAGAATTCAGGGGGTTAATGACTTTTTTTTCTTTTGCAATTATTGTTGATCTGTAAGGTTTGGGAATTCTAATGACTCCACATGGTCATAGGCACCTTTCTAAGTAATTCTTACAAGAGAACGTATATCCAAATCATTATGGATAGGGAGTTATTTGTCAATTCCTTTAAGGAAAGACACAAACGTTAAATCACATGATGAAGAGTCTTATCTTGAAATCAACAGTCAAATGACTTGATCTATGGAATATAGGCCATTCCCAATGCTTGGATCATCTCAGGGAATATATGTAAGGTTAGGATAGTTAGTTTGGTATCGTACACATGTACGTATTACATTAACTTCTTAGTAACGCTCAAGAACTTTCAATACACAACTATTGAAAAGTTCAGGGCATTACAAAAAAATTGTTAAATCGAAGTACTCATTGTACCCATAGTGCATAAAAAAACCAAAAATAAATAACTCAAAGACCTCAAGTAAAATCCAAATCAATTTCAATTTACTACCACCATTCAAATGAATGTTTTTTAATCAAATAAACTAATTATTATAATTAAACTATAAGCTTCATCCTGTAACCTTAGCTAAGAGATTAGCCTAGCATGGCTAACATCCGAGAACAAAAGAACAACTAAACGACAAACTAGAATTGAAGGATTGAAGAAGAATGGTCCAGTGAAAGTTTTGCCACCCATAGGTCTCTATTCCAAGCCTTAATTCTTACTTTGGAAAGCTTAAAACACCCATTTAAATAAGAAAAACTCGCCCCGACTTTGCACCAACTTCAAATTTACACACTTTTATTATGCTTTGGTCGCACCGATGGTAGCCTTCGGTTGCATCTAATATCACTTTGGTCACACCAACTGGGTCACCCATGAAATTGTGGTAATGACCGCTCAAGTTGAAGTGGGAATATGCCAAGATGTCCTAGAGGGGGGTGAATAGGAGTTTTTAATATTTTATGATAATTTAAAAACCTATCAACCCTATCCTGAATAAATATGCAAGTATCAGGATTTCTTTAAAAATAACTCTAAATGGCTTCCAAGCCAAATAGAGGATCCAATCAGAAAACTATTCAAAAGATAAACAAGATGCATAACATAGTTCATGATGGATGTGACTGTGTGTGAGGTGTGATTCTACTTAGTTCTAGATAATCATGTGTTCATGCAATATGAGAACATTCAGAGAAATCACATAAGTAGAAGAAGTAAATGGCAATCTCAAACACAGTCGTTTTTATAGTGGTTCGACTATGTGTCTACTCCACTTCCGGCGGACGCACTCAACCCTTGAGTGTACCGGATCTCATTAACGGAGGTTTCAAATCAGGTTCACCTCAAACCAGTACAACCTACTCTAGGCTGACTCTAGCGTGTCTCGTCGACACAAGTTTATGCCCCACACAGGAGCAAAGGTCAACACACAACACCCAAGTTTTAGGCCACACATGCTAAGGATCCACACAAGGAACCTACTAGTTTATGCTCCCATGAGCAAGGGTCAACACACAACACCCAAGTTTTAGGCCACATCAGCCAAGGATTCACACAAGGAACCTACCAGTTGATGCTCCCATGAGCAAGGGTCAACACATAGCACCCAAGTTTTAGACCACACAGGTCAAGGACTTACACAAGGACCTATGTTTATGCTCTCCACAGAGCAAGGGTTAACACACAGCACCCCCACGTACACTCCCGTCAGAGGCCTCCTATGAGGACTTGAAAGGGGTGAGAATCACCTTTAACCCAATCCTACAAAAGGAATGATCACAAGGGTTCTCCAAACTCTAATGACTTATAGATAAGTAGATGAGCCCCATTAAGCACGTTGATGAAGATCTCTTCCTTTGACGATGAAGAATCTTCAGCTCCCTTGAATCGCAACTCAGCTGATGCTCCAATGTAAGGCAACGGGTTGGGTCAAGGTTATGATGGAATCCTACTCTATTAAATGTTTCCTATAAAGGAGATAGGGCGATTCCAATCATCTATGCATTCAAGGTATCCCAGCTTAATGATTTGCCATTAAGATGGTAGTTGCAGGATCCTTGAATGCGAAAGTTCATTCCCCAATTTACTCTATTGAATACCAATTATGAGGGAGGATTGGAGGATGAACTTCCATGAGAGAAAAGGCTTAGGGTATATGATCTGGGTTTAAACACACAAAAGCACACTCTATTTTCTCTACAAATAACCAAAGGCAAGCTCTCATTAAATAGATAAAAAGTTCCAACGAATATAAAACAGTCATATTTTTGACAAAGTTCGATATCATAGAGCCAGGTTCGATATCATCGAGCGTATACTCTTGATAGCATCGAATGACTACTTGATGATACGAACTCAAACTGTCAAACACTTTTGAACCTTTTTGCCAACTGATCGAGAGAATCGAACGCGCTTCGATGTCATCGAATTTCGAACTTCAATTTCATTGAAACGAGGTTCGATTCCTCGACATTTGAAAATGAGAGAGTAGATGCCTTTGAAACAAAATAGGTATTTGATATGATCGAGGATCCTTCGATATCATCGAAATTTGAATATCGATGGTATCGATGACGGTGTCGATTCATCGAAAATTTCAAGAATTTTCCTATAAGCTTGCTAGATGATTTTTGTCCTGTTTTGATGACATCGACCTCTTATTGATATGTTGATATTTAAATATCGATTTTATCGAGAGATCCTCGATACTCGAATAATTTTACCTGAAAACTTGCTGGACAAATTTGTGTCCCAATCCGATATCATCGAAGGTCCGTTGATATCATCGAGATTTGAATTTCGAGGATATCGAGTCTCTCTTGGATATATCGAGACACACATGATTTGCCTTAGCAGAATATGGGACACAATTGACTGGATGTCAATTTTATTGTGACATCTCGATGGACTCGAGATTCAAATTTCGATGATATCGAATAGTCCATCGATTCATCGATAATTCAGTCCAGAGTTCTTTGTAGTTGCTGGACATTAGAAGTCCTCCATTCGATAATATCGAGATAGTTTCAAGGACATCGATAGCAGAGTTTGATTTCATCGAATAACGTGTCGATAAATCGACAAAGGTAGAAAACTTAAAGATTTTCCTGATTTTGTAAATTAGTTCTTACCAAAAACCCTAAGATGTTTCTATCCATTTTTAAGGGTTTTATATACCTGGTGTTTTGGGACATGGGATGTGAGGGTAAGGTTTACCTTTGACGAGTTCGGGCATACATCTTGTTGAGGCAGACGCTTGAATAATCTTCCTATAGGGCTCCCTTATCTTGCTGACTCAACCCTCACGCTAATTGACAAACTAGGTCTTCTAGGGTGTTTTGTCAATTACATGACAAAACACCCTAGAAGACCTAAAACAACATCTAGACCAACACCCTAAATTGTGTGTACATGAACTTTACACAATTTTACAAAGTTATTGAGTTCACACACACATATGACTATATCATTTAGTAGTAGCTGCTCCCCCTGTCTTCTTGTAACTGCTCCCCCTAACACCCGTACCACCATAACAAATAGATACACACAATTTTCCACCGTGGTGGGATTTGTTCTCCCCCTTTTTATCAATCATTGGCAAAGGGCAATATAATAATATATGTTGACTGAAGTTGAAGCATATGGGAGAACCAATAGAGACATAGATATTATCTCTAAAAAGCATAATCAGTGGGAGACAGATGTAAGTGTAACGACTCGAAAAAAATTTCGTACAATGGCCCGAGTATCACCTCAGGCAGAAATCATATCACCTCAGGCAAAAATCACTTAGGATCAAATCCTTTTGAAATGAGACAAAGTTAACTAAGTGCTAAACTAGATTAGCCATGAAATCCGCTTGAATCATGTTAAATACGATCTGCAAGACCCAAAACTTGTAGAATCATTGACGCTAGGTTACCCTAAAATCTAGGATCAAACTCATTACCCGACTGCTCTCGGGAGCACATTGAATCTCTGTATTAGATCTGGACTGCACATTGAAAGTCTGAATGATACGAGGTTATAGAATTAGGACCGCCTTGCTGGGCTTGATAACCATCTCGGAAATCAAATCCAAATAGTGTCCCATGGCTATTCGCTTGAACCCGGAGCGACGAGTGTGAGAAAACCTGGTTTTCTTTAGAAATTAAATTCAATTTAAGTAATCTGAGACTTGATGTTTGCGGGCCAAATATAAGCAATCAGACCGTCAAAATCTGACCCAAATACACCCTCGGATCAGGAAACATTTCCCATACATGTCTGTGTATTTGTAACCCTGATCGAGTTTCAGTGACCGTTGAATTGAAACTAGTCCACCACGTGTGATCTGGAAACCCGATTGGAATGAAAACTTAACTCGACCTAGATCCAAGGTCAGTGAGCTTAAGTCCGACTTTTGGCTCAAGGGGGGGGGGGGCTCCAGAAGTACTCCGTTAAGATGGAACAGACCCGCTTTGGATATAACCTAAGTATACCTTGACCCTGAGTCTATTTTGGAGAGTTTTAGGCCTATATAAGGACCTTAAACCCTCACTCTCTCATCCCATATGAATTTGAGAAAACCTAGGAGAGAGAAGAGAGAAAAGAGAGAGAAAGAGTGAGAGAAGTGTGAGAACCTTCCTGCTATTCTACCCTGGTGCTATACGTGCTTAAACATCACGATCTAATCGCTTTTTCGGCAATTCTGACTTCATTTCTAGGTACGAAAACCCTAACCCTAACCTGTTTTAGGGTTTTTATTGGTACAAGTAGCGAAGTAACTGACTTACCTTGTGTTATAGGTCATCGTATCGACGTTGACGAAGGCGTAGAGTTTCTGTTAAGTTCGTTACATTTCTACGGCGTAAGGTGCAGACTTTAGACGTATAGGTTATGGTTTTCAATGCTTTCAATGTCAGATAATGATAGATTCATGATTTGGATGCGATTTCACATGTACAACACGATGTTCGTTTTGCGTTTCAGATACGAATGCGAATTATGGCGTATAGTGTATTCTGTATATTTGTAGAAAATATCGTATATGTATAAATTGTGAAAGTATGGTTGCCATGATAAATTACTGTATGTACATGTTATATATAAGTGTAATACTTACTCGGCGAAAGAATTCGCCCTAATACATGTTTTTGCTAATATACGTTATGTATGTTAATATGTGTATTCTAAGTGTTTGTGAAAATGCTTGTAAGAGTAAGTGCTTAGATGATTGTGCTTTAGGTAGGTGTTGAGATAGGATTCTCAACTAACTTAGAGATGTATATGATTTCATCCATGTTGGTTGTTTAATTTAACCGCTTACTTATAAAATATATGTGTTTGTATTTCCTGTTTATTTTGTGCTTTATGACATGCTTTATGACATGCTTTATGACATGCTTGTTAACATGCTTGAATTGCTTTGTTTATTCTGCTTTACTCTACATGCTTCTGGTTAAGGATTGATTGTGATTAGGGCTATGATTATAATCCAGACAATCGGTAACAGACTTGAGTTCGTGGTTGAGATTCATTCGCCATGTAGGATGTGTTTGACGAACCTGAGTCGTACTTCGGTTGGTGACAGTGGTTAGGCCACGCGAAGTGTTTATGCACTTCATGTCGTTTAGCTGGTTGTACGCTCATGCTAGTCGGGCTCGTCAAGTAACCCGATCTTTCTAATGTATGTTCACCATATTTGGACGCCACTGCTTGAACCTAGGTACCAAACTTACCAGTGTAATCCTGTTAACCTTGGTACCTCGATCCGCTAAGACTCATGTGCCAGGCATGGTGGTATGGGACACTGTGTTCGAGCTGTCGGCCTACGCTGGGGCCACGAGCCTCCCCGTAGTGACCAGTGAGCAACCCAGACTCGTGAACTGAATACGGTGGTATGGGACACTGTATTCGAGCTGTCGGCCTACACTGATTGGTGACGAGCCCTTTGTAATGACCTCGAGCATACTCTGAAGCTGCAGAGAGGCGACGAGCCTTCCCGTAGTAAGAAGAGTATAAACTAGGCCTGTATTGATAAGGTGATGGGGGGGAGCGGTGCAACGAGTGCGTGTAACAGCCCTGACAGCCCTTTACAGCGACCTAAAACCGCATCATCGTATGAGATTATCTAGGACTGACGACCCTAGAATGGATCATCGTTTGAGAATGATATAAGGAAGGTACCTTAGTTTCCCAATACTGCTGTATGAAAAGACTAATAATAACTTGGTAATCACGCTCATAACATAGCAATGCATGTGCCTGGAAGATGTGGAGCACTAAGGGATGAACGCATGCCGCAGACGTAAGATGTTGTCACACGAGGGAGCATTGGCGAGGGCATGCATCATGACTGCATTCATACTTGCATTAATAAGAGTATTTAGGAGTGTTTGATTATACTGCTTTATCATTACTGCTTGACTGAATTGATAACATGTTAACCTATGCTTTATTGTTCCACTGAGTTAGCTACTCACTCCCACGTTACGGGACGGTGTTCTGGACACCCACCAGACTCTGTCTCAGATGCAGGTATTGACGAGATATAGGAGGCTGAGCCTGATTACTGTGACGATCAGGATGAGTTCTCTTACATGTAGTTCTCTGGAGGCTACGCTTAGGCCATTCAGATGACGGGGCTACAGGGTGTACCATTATAGTTGTACCATTTTTGACATTTTAATTTTTGAAACAAATACATGGATATGGTGACTCAGTAAAGTGTTCATACTCTGGAGACTGATTGTGACATTTCTGGTTTTATATACATCTATATACATCTTTCAGCCTTCTGCTTGTGTTTTATAACTTGATCTGGAGTATGAATTACTGCTTGGGTATAATCCCACTCATGATTATTGCACTAACACAGACAACATTCAATCATAAGCATTTATGTTGCACAAGTGATGTTTTGGAACTCGGGTGTTGAGTTGCTACTCGACCCCCCGATTTTCAGGGTGTTACAGTAAGACAGATAATGACATCTCTTATAGAAAACATTTATGCATACCAAGTCAAGGGAGAGCTGTGATTTTAACAGACAATAGCATTATGGACATAAATCACAAAACCAATGCAGAAGAGGATAATCACAATTGATACTAGCATTTCATAGACGTTAGCACATAATATGGTAGCAAATATATATGAATTATCAAACAACTACCCATAAAAATATCCAAAATAAAAATTGCCCAAGTTTGGCAGTATTGTAACGTCCATCCCAAACCAACAGACACAAATATCTAGCCCATCCATGGGCTTACAAAAAAGTATTTTCCTCACTCAGAGGATATCCATAAGCCATTCCATAAGCCATTAAAAAAACTGTTAGACCTGTCATGTTAGGTAGCCATCACATACACACATAAGATCGCCAGGCATTCAAAAAGATATCCATGCCCATACATTGAGATGAGTCTGGTGTATGTGAGGGCACAAAGACTGTCGATACTATGGTGGAGGAGTTGATGAAGATGGTGTTGTATCGTCTCATCGGCAGGTTATCAGATCGATCAATTGCTGCACCGACTGCTGCATGCTAGACACCATCTTCTCCAATGTTGAGAACCTCTCATCATGTCTCCCTAGCTTGTCTTCCAACCAAGCTAATCCCTGCAACATTGCCCCGACCCTATCTTGGTGAAACTTGAACCGTTGGGTCTGAGCCGAACCACTCGGATTTGGAACTTGTTGTGGCTCAAGAGGATCTCCATTAGTTGGTGCTGTGCCTTCTCCCATTTCACCTCCTTCATGAATAGACTCCTCAGATTCCTCTTCCACATAGGCATGAAATTTAAGATCCAATTTTTGAATATTGACCCTGTTAAAATGTTAGAGAGGACGCTCAAGATCGTTTGTCTGAGGAATACCGATTGTATCACAAATTACATGAATGATGTGGGGAAAGGGCAAATATACTGCACTAGACTGGTGGATGACGCTGGCTATTTGGTGAAGGATCAAGGTAGGTAGATAAAGTTTGACTCCAATGGCAACACAATACATAATCATGACCTGAATCCTGTAAGATCAGCGTGATTGGGTCCACGAGGATAAGCATTTGAGTAGAATATCCCGTGTAAAACTCGGTATCGAGGGTGCATATATTTCGCCTTTAAAGCATTCCCTTGGTGCTGTAACATACCGGATTTTTGCTAACCTGGGATTAGACGTCCTTAGGCAATGGGTCGCTCCTAACACCTTATTAACTTGTCAGGACTCAATCCCACAGTCTAAAATCGCTTGTTAACCCTTTTCCTTCACAAATCCCACCCTTCACCACCTTGTTCCTTCAATTTTTCTAAGTACTTTCACCCTAGACACTATCTTCAACTAGCTAAGTATTATAACTTGGATCACTTTATACACAAACTACAAAGGCCTAGGTACCACCTCAGGCAGAAATTACTCAGGACTAAATCCTTTAGAAATTAGGCGAGAATTAGCCAGTGTTAAACTAGAGTACCTGTGAAATTAGCACCAATCACTTTAAATACGATCTGCAAGACTCAAAACTTGTAGAATCATTGACGCTAGGGTACCATAAAATCTAGGATCAATCTCATTACCCGTCTGCTCTCGGGAGCATCACGAAACTCCGTATCAGATCTGGACTGCACGTCAGAAGTCCGATTAACACGAAGTTAAGGAATTAGGACCACCTTCCTGGGCTTGACAGCCATCTCGGAAATCAAATCCAGATAGTGTCCCAGTGTAATTTGCTTGAGCCCGGAGTGAAGAGTGTGAGAAATGTGAAATTAATTCAAAATAAAATAGAAATTTATGAAATCTGGCACCTCTCGCTTGTGGATCAGTATTAAGCAACCAGACCGTCGGAATCAGACCAAATTACACCTTCGGATCAGGGATATTTCCCCAAACATATATATGTACTCGACATCTCCGATCGAGATCCACTGATCGTTGAACTGAAACTGGTCTGCCATTTGCGATCTGGAATTCCGACTGAAACAAAAACTTAACTCCACCTAGATCCAAGGTCTGTGAGACTAAGTCCGACCTTTGGCTCAAGGAGGCCCGCCAGAAGTGCTCCGTTGAGCTGGAAAAGGCTCGCTTTGGTTATAACTTAAGTATACCTTGACCATAAGTCTATTTTGGAGTATTTTTAGGCTATATAAGGATCTTAGAACCCTCTCTCTCACAGCTATACGAATTTGAGAGAAACCCTAGAGAGAGAAGAGAGAAAGGAGAGAGAAAGTGTGAGAGAAGTGGGAGAAACTCCCTACTACTATCCCCTGCCGTTACACAAACTGCACCACTTCATTCTAATCGCTTTCCCAGCGATTCCGACGTCGTTTCTAGGTAAGAAACCCTAACCCTAATCTGTTTTGGGGTTGTGAAGGTTGTAGGTTATAAAATAGCTAACCTATTTCGTTCTATAGGTTACCAAACCGCCGAATACGGAAGCTTGACAAACCTATCTGATTTGTTGTGATTCTACGATAAAAGGAGCGGAATTTAGGTGTATAGGTTATGGTTTTCAATGCTTTCAATGTCAGATAATGATAGATTCATGATCTGCATGCAATTGCAGATGTACAAAGTGCTGTCTGTTTTCCGTTTTGATTAAAGATGAAGAATATGGAATTTTACATACTCTAGGTATTTGTAGAAAGTACCGTATACGTATAAATTTTGAAAATGTGTTTGCCATGATTATTTGCTGTATTGATATACTATATATGGATAAAATACTTGTTTGGCGAAAGGGTTCGCCCTAATACATGTTTTTGCTAACATACACTATGTATGTTGAAATAGTGTATTCTAAGTGTTTGTGAAAATGCTTGTGAGAGTAAGTGCTTGGATGATAGTGCCTTAGGTAGGTGTTGAGATGAGATTCTCAATTACCTTAGAGACGTATATGATTTCCTTCATGTTGGTCATTTACTTTAACCGCTTACTTATGAAATATATGTGTTTGTATTTCCTGTTTATATGGTGCTTTATAACATGCTTTATAACATGCTGTATAACATGCTTTATGACATGCTTGTTAACTTGCTTGAATTACTTTGTTTATTATGTTTTACTCTCCATGCTCTAAATAAGGATTGATTGAGTTTGGGACTATGTTTATAGTCCAGACAATCGGTACCAGACTTGAGTTCGTGGTTGAGATTCATTTCGCCACGTAGGATGTGTTTGACGAACCCGAATCATACTTCGGTTGGCGACAGTGGTTTGGCCACACGAAGTGCTTATGCACTTCATGTCGTTCAGTTGATTGTGCGCTCGAGCTAGTCAGGCTCGTCAAGTAACCCGATATGTCTAATGTATGTTCACCATTTTTGGACGCTACTGCTTGAACCTAGGGTACCAAATTTACCAGTGAAATCCCGTTAACCATGGTACCTCGATTCGATAAGACTCATGAGCTGGGCATGGCGGTATGGGACACCGTGGTCGAACTGTCGGCCTATGCTGGGGCCACGTGCCTCCCCGTAGTGACCAGTGAGCAACCAAACTCGTGAGCCGATTATGGTGGTATGAGACGCTATATTCGAGCTGTCGGCCTACACTGATTGGTGATGAGCCCTTTGTAGTGACCTCGAGCATACTCTGAAATTGCGGTGAGGGGACGAGTTTTGCCGCAGTGTATAGAGTATGAACTAGGCCTGTATCAGCTTAGTGATGAACCGTTAAAAAGGTGATGGGGGAGTGGTGTAACCATTGTGTGTAACAGCCCTGACAGCCTTTGCAGCGACCTAGAAACACACCATTGTATGAGATTAACTAGGACTGACGACCCTAGAATGGATCATGTTTGGGAATGATATAAGGGAGGTGCCTTAGTTTCCCAATCCTGCTGTTCGAAAGGACTAATAACTACTCGATAATCATGCTCATCATCGCACTGCATGTGCCTGGTAGATGTGGAGCACTGAGGGATGAACGCATATTGCGAACTTAAGATAGTGTCGCATGAGGGTGGTTTGGCAAGGGCATTCATCATGTCATTTCATACTTGCATTAAATAAGAGTAGTTAGGATTGTTTGATTGTATTGCTTTATCATTACTACTTGACTGAATTGATAACATGTTAACCTATGCTTTATTGTTCCACTGAGTTAGCTACTCACTCCCACGTTACGGGACGGTGTTCCAAACACCCACTAGACTTTGTCTGATTGCAGATGGCGACGTTACTCCTGAGACGGAGCCGAACCTTTATGATGACAATGATGCTTGTTCGTATATGCTGTATGCTGACGGCTTCAAGTGAGTTGTGTCTTGATCGACGGGATTACAGGGATGTTGAATAGATAACACTACACCTTTAGTATAATTTGAAATTGTACTTGTAAATAGTTAACCTGGTAACATTATCACACTCTGGAGACTCACCACTGTTTTTATGTTTTATATATCTATCACAGTCTTCTGCTTGCAATTTAACTGTCTCTGGAGTATGATATGCTGTTTTGGCTTAATCTCACTCAGTTCAATGCACTAATTCAGACAACATTCAATCATCATTCATTTTGTTGCATAAGTGATGTGTTGGAACTCGGGAGTTGAGTTTATGCTCGACCCCCGATTTTCAGGGCGTTACAGGTGCTATGGGATTTCTGTATCCTAACATAGGAATTTGGTAATTGTAGACCGAGTGATGGGATTTTCAAGATCAAGATCAGGCAATCCAACTGGAGACAAGGTTAGACTAAGAATGCTAGCGATGGATTCTGCAGTAATCTCAACACTATTATCCCCGACTGTGACAGTAATGGATGGTGGTTCTAGTGTTGGAGAATGACAGTATGCAAAGAATCGGTAGGTCCACTCATTATGACATAGACCCACGAAATCAAGAAGAGGCAGCCAGTCGATTGCCTCTAACAAAGCTTCTGCATTATAGTATTTTATGCATTCCCTGTCGATCCTACGCTCATACACCAAGCGCCTCCCTGAGTAAGTTTCAAGTATCTGTGGAGGACCCACAACAGTATGTGGTGGTGCTGGTGCTTCAGCCGAAGCTTCTCTACGAGCCGACTGCGGAGTAAAAGAGCTCCGTGAGCGTGCAGGGGATCGTTGAGACTGACCCCTTCCTCTTTCCTTTGAAGCCACAGATTTCTTTCTAATGGGCTGGGATGACTCACAGATGGCAAGAGACTTTCCTTTCTCCTTACTCATTAGAACAACTCAGAAGGAAATATCAAAGGAAAGAAGAATCTGAGGACCTTGAGAATCGACCCAAAATATGTAACTAGAAAGGCCCTAACACAACGAAGTATACTTTGAGGAATCAAGAGTCTGTGTCAGAGATTACCTGATTTAAGATACCTCAGTTGGCATACGGTTGACAAACGATGAGAGCCATGAAGAAAAAATCCCAGAAAAATCGGGCAGGGAAGTAAAAATGATTTTTTCCCGCTCGTCAGCTATTTATCGGGCATTGAACTTCGATATCATCGACACTTATTTCGATGATATCGATATACCCCATTCGATGGTATCGAATATGTCCTCGATAACATTCTTGATCATGTGACGCTTCTGATTCCAAAGGGGCGTCGATGATATCGATATTTGTTCAATTTAATCGAGGATCCATACGATTCATCAACAGACATATCGAAGAGAAGGTGAATATCATTCATTTCAGCATTTTGATGTTCTTTCGTATATGTATAACTTACTAAATTTTCATTTCAGACAGTATACATCGCAAAATTTGTACAAACATTATACCATCCAAAATTATAAACATCAATAATGTTTATGCACAAAAAAATTGAGGTGTAGAGACCTCAGATATATCATGAAAATCATCAAAATTGCATCATTTTAACAACCATCTAGATCTAGATGCATGACCTGGACATGCTCAATTGTTGCTAAGCATGTGGATCAACCTTTCCATCGTCATTAATGACATAATAGTGGTCACTAGTGCGAAGACCCTCCATAATTGATTTACCTGATAGATCCAGAATCTTGAACTTGTGTTTGTCAAAGGTAACCACATGTTTGTTGTCACATAATTGAGAGATGCTTAAAAGATTATGAGTTAGTCCTTTTATGCAAAAAGCATTCTCATTTTTGAGCATTTCCATTCCTTCTATGGTTCGACATCCTACGACCTTAGCGGTGCTTCCATCACCGCAGGTGACTATTGAAATGGTTGTAAAGACCGCTTTAGTTGAAGTAGGGATATGCCAATATGTCCTATAGGGGGTGAATAGAACTTTTAAAGTTTTTATGATTTATTTAAAATCCTATTGCACTAATCCTAACATAAGCTCATATTAGCATTACTCAAAAATAACTCTACTTGCTTCCAAGCCTTGTAGAGGATCCGATCACAAACTATTTAATAAGTGAACAATATGCAAACTAGTTTATGATGGATATGACTGTGTATGTGTGTGAGGTATGATCTTAGATATTCAGATATTGAAAATATTAAAGTAAATCACACATTCAGAAAAATAGCAATCTCAAACACAATCATTATAGTGGTTCGACGATCAGTCTACTCCACTCCCGGCAGACGCATTCAACACTTGAGTGTGCCAGATTTCACTAAGGAGGTTTCACAGTGGTTCACCTCAAACCTAAGGTTTTAAATTAGGTTCACCTTCAACCTTTATAACCTACACTGAGGCTGACTGTTTATGCTCTCATGAGCAAGGGTCAACACAACGCACCCACTTTTATGTACACTGGCCAAGGATATTCTATAAGACCTTATCAGAGGTTTTACACGGTTTACCCCAAACTCGAGGTTTCACACGGTTCACCTCAAACCTAAGATTTTGACTGGTTTACCTTTAACCAGATGTTTATGCTCTCCACAGAGCAAGGGTCCATACAACGCACCCACCACGTACACTCCCGCCGAAGGCCTCCTACAAGGGCTTGAAGGGGTGAGAAACACCTAAGACCCAATCCTAAAAAGGAATGATCACAAGTGTCCTCTGGACTCTAGATACTTACAGATAAGTGGATGAGTCCCATTAAGCACGTTGACGAAGATCTCCTCCTTTGTTGACAAAGAATTTTCGGTCTCCTTGATCTGCAACTTAAAAGATGTACCAATGCATGTCGATGGGTTGGGTCAAGGTTATGATAAAATCCTACTCTCAAAAGATTTTCCTGTAAGGAAGATAGAGCGATTTCAATCATCTAAGCATTTAAGGCATCATAGCTTCATGATTTGCCATTAAGGTAGTAGCTGGAGGATCCTTGAATGCGGAAGTTCATTCCCCAATCCACTCTATTGAATATCAATGGTGAGGGTGGATTGGAGGATGAACTCCCCTGAGAGAAGGGGCTTTGGGTATAAGATCTAAGGTTAAACACACAAAAACTCTCTCTTCTTTCTCTCACAGCAACAATAGACAAGTCCTCTTTATATACGCAAAAGGTTCCAACGGATATAAAACGGTCACATTTATGACAGAGTTCGATATCATCGAGCAGGTTCAATATCATCGAGCGTATACTCTCGATAGCATCGATGGTCCGCTCAATGACTCGAACTCAATGTCATACGCTTTTGAAACCTTTTGCCAGCTGGTCAATGAATCGAAACGATTGTCGATGTCATCGGATTTTGAACTCCGATTTCATCGATGAGAGGTTCGATCCATCGACACTTGAAAAATGAGAGAGACTTGCCTTGAAATATTTCAGGTTTTCATGAGTGATCGAGGGACCTTCGAGATCATCGGAATTTGGATGTCGATGATATCGATAGCTGTGTCGATGCATCGATAAATCAAAAGGATTTTTCATAAAGCTTGTTGGACAGTTTATGTCCATGTTCGATGCAATCGATACGGCATCGATATCATTGATATTTAAATATTGATTCTATTGAGTGACCCCCGACCATTGATAAAACACCCTGAAATATGTTGCTGGAGAACTTGGCGCCTAAGACCGATATCATTGAGGGCCTACCGATATCATCGAGGTTCGAATTTCGATGGTATCGAGGAGGCTTCGATATATCGAAGCTTATATGATATTCTTTAAGAAAAACAGGGGCGTCGGAATTCTGGCTGTCGATAAGATCGAGTCAACGTCGATAGACTTGAGATTTGAATATCGATGATATCGATAGGTGTATTGATACATCGATAATTCCGTCCAGATGTGTATAAGGTTGTTAGACATTTTTGGTCCTCTTTTCGATAGTATCGATGTAGCATCGAGGACTCGACAGAGCAGATCGATCATATCGAGATGTGTATCGATAAAATCGACAAGGTAAGAAAACTTAGATAATTTTCCTATTTTGAAAAATGTTTTCTTACCCTAAAAACCCTATGATATTCTAACATTTTTAAGGGTTTTGGTATACCTGGTGATTTGGGACAAGGGATGTGAGGCTCAGATTTACCTATGGCGAGCTTGCACACATCGGATTGAGGCAGACGCTTGACATGATTTTCCTATCAGGCTCTGTAGTCTAACTGACTCAATACTCACGCTAATTGACAAACCAGGGCACTTTTAATCTCCCCCTTTGACAATTACGTGATTCCCAAAGCACCCTAGAGTAGTAGACAAACACATCCTAAATTGTGTGTACATGCATTTTACACAATTTTACAATTTCTATTGAACCCATGTACATAGCCCAGTATCTGTTCCCCCTAGTTGTAAGCTCCCCCTCGCTTGCTGCAACTACTCCCCCTAACACCTGCAACATCATTCAAGTAAATATACAATTCTCCATACGGGGTGTTTGAACTATTCTTCCTCTTTTTGTCAGTCATTGACAAAGATATAACAGCTGATATTGACTAAAGTTTAGAGCATGTGGGAGAACCATCATTCAGAGGAGTATGCATATGATAGATAGATGTATAATGGTCAAACAGTTGCTGAATCAGACATCATTTTCAGTGAATATATATGCATAACAGATCAGATATATGCAGTGACATAACAGTTAGAATATTTATTACAAGCATTACATGCATTCTATATTAGATAACCCAGGGGATCTTTAAAGTATAAAAATGGCAGAATCAGCTATTTCCACCATTATCCAAAACATTGAATGCCCCAGACAGTAGTAAATTAACAGTTATCCCTACAACAACAAAAAAAATATTTTCAGCTCCACCATTGGAAAGAACCACCAGTTATCATCGTGCATTCCCGAGTTTCTTCAACCTCATCAATGTTGAATATCATTGATCTGTAAATTTTCACGTTATTGACACTGTTCAGATATCATCGAGAATGTCATGACCTGTGTTGCTCATGTCTACTGAGATTTAGTGAGTGCAGACCCCAATGGATTTTTGAAGGTCACTAAACCTATTTGTATCAAGAGGTTTGGTGAGGATGTCTGCGAGTTGCTTTTTTGTGGAAACATAATCCAATGTAATAATCTTATCTTCAACAAGTTCTCGGATAAAATGATGACGGATGTTAATGTGCGTAGTCCGAGAGTGTTGAACAGGATTCTTTAAAATGTTGATTGCGCTTGTATTATCACAGAAAAGCCTCATCGTGGGTTGTTCAATCCCGTAGTCCAACAACATCTGCTTCATCCAAAGGAGTTGTGCACAACAACTGCCAGCGGCAATGTATTCAACCTCGACAGTAGATAATGATATTGAATTTTTCTTCTTACTCTGCCAAGAGACTAGATAGTTTTCAACATATAAACATCCTCCGCTTGTTGATTTTCGATCATCCAAATTTCCTGCCCAGTTCGCATCAGAGTATCCAGCGATGATGCTGGATGTTTCAAATGGATACCTCAGTCCGAAGGAGGTAGTTCCTGCTATATACTTAATGATCCTCTTAACGGCCGTTAGGTGAGATTCCTTAGGATCTGCCTGATATCGAGCACATACTCCCACACTAAAAGATATGTCAGGTCGACTAGCTGTGAGATATAGTAGACTACCTATCATACTTCGGTAGAGATGTTGATCCACACTCTTGCCATATGTATCTTTGGAAAGTTTGAGTGTAGTACTCATGGGAGTGTGATAAGAGCGACCAAATTCAAGACCAAACCTTTTCACCAAATCGTTCGCATACTTGGTTTGACAGATAAAGATTTCATCATATAGCTGCTTAACATATAGTCCTAGGAAGAAGTTTAGTTCACCAACCATACTCATTTCAAATTCTGATTTCATGAGGTCGGCAAATTTGTATGCGACATCTTCACATGTTGAACCAAAGCTATATCATCCACATATATTTGTGCAATAAGCAGTGAGTCTTTTGTTCTTTGGGTAAACAGAATCTTATCAACACTCCCTCTGCAGAATTTATTGTCCAAAAGAAATTTTGTTAATCGTTCATACCAAGCACGTGGTGCCTGTTTAAGACCATAGAGGGCTTTGTTCAGACGATTTATGTAATGAGGATACTTAGGATCTGAAAATCCCTTTGGTTGCTCCTCATAAACTTCTTCAGTGAGATCTCCATTAAGAAAAGCACTCTTAACATCCATTTGAAATAGTTTAAATTTTAATGCACATGCAATGGACAAAAGAATTTTGATAGACTCAAGGCGAGCTACAGGAGCAAATGTCTCATCAAAATCAATGCCTTCTATTTGTGAGTACCCTTGAGCTATAAGCCTTGCTTTGTTTCTGATTACATTTCATGATTCATCAGATTTATTCTTGAAGACCCATTTGGTTCCAATGACATTTTTATCAAGTGGTCTGGGAATCAAGTTCCATACCTCATTTCTTTGAAATTGTTGAAGTTCTTCTTGCATAGCATTTATCCAATGTTCATCTTGAAGAGCTTCCACAATGTTATTGGGTTCAATATTTGAGGTAAAGCAGAAATGGCTATAGATATTTTCTATATGTCGTTGAGTTCTTACACCATCATTAGGATCTCCAAAAATTTGTTCTCGAGGGTGATCTTTTATGATGGGAATGCCAGATGATAATTGAGGTTCACTGGGTGATGGAGTTTTGTTATCAGATTTTTCTAATATGCATGAGTCTACATCATCTTCTAATTCTTTCACAGGTGTACCTTCTTCATGAGGTTGATCATCGATTACCACATTGACTGACTCTTGAATAGTGAGGGTTCTTAGATTGTGTACTTTATACACACGACTATTCATGGCATACCCCAGAAAGATACCTTCATCACTTTTAGACTCAAATTTTCCTAGGTGATCTCTGTCTCTGAAGATATAACATTTGCTACCAAAGACTCGAAAATATTTCATACTAGGCAGTTTCCCATACCATAGTTTGTATGGAGTAGTTTGTATGGAGTTTTATTCAGTCCTGCTCTAAGATATACTCTATTTATGATGTAGCAAGCAGTATTGACAGCTTCTGCCCAAAATCTTTTTGCCATATCTTTCCCATTTAACATAATTGACCCCATTTCTTGCAACACTCGATTTTTTCTTTCAACGACTCCATTTTGCTGAGGGGTTTTTGGGGCAGAGAATTCATAACGAATTCCTTTCTCATTGTAATATTTTTCGAATCTTTCATTCTCAAATTCTCCACCATGATCACTTCTGATGCGATTGATGTCGTATCCCTTATCATTTTGAAGCCGATTTGCCAGGATCACAAATTCCTCGAAAGCATCCGATTTTTCTCGAAGAAATGTGACCCAAGTAAATTTGGTGTAGTCATCTACCACCACCAGGAAGTATCTTTTCTTACCATGGCTTTCCACTTTAGTTGGTCCAACTAGATCCATATGCAGCAGATCCAAAGGTTTTGTTGTTGCTATGGTGGTTGTCTTTTGTGTCCGACTTTTATCTGTTTTCCTTTCAGACATTCTCCACAGACAATTTTTTTTCTTCTTTTCTAATCTTGGAAAGTCCCCTAACCAAATGTTTTAAACTGAGCTTTCCTAGATTTTGGTAGTGAACATGTCCCAACCTTTGGTTCCATAGTTTGGATTCATTCTTTACAGCCATATTACATTTTGTGGATAACACATTCTCACTTGTACTTTCAATGACATAGCAGTTATCACTAGTGCGTACACCTTTTATGAGAGATTTTTCTGTATGATCTAAGATTCTACACACATCCTTTGAGAAAGTGACAAGATGTTCTTGTCGCAGATTTGGGAGATACTCAGGAGATTATGTTTCAGACCTTCTACACATAGGACATGTTTGATCTTTGGAAGGCCTGGTACAACTATTGTTCCTTGTCTAACAATTTTGGCTGAGCTACCATCACCCAATGTGACTGATCCTCCATCAAAGTTAGAGTACTCACAAAAGTGAGTTTGATCACCAGTCATGTGCCTGGAACATCCACTATCAAGGTACCACTTCGAACTGTTACCGACTTTCAGAGCGGTATGAATTACAAAGTAATTATTTTGGTTTGTCACACCCATCTGGACGGTGCTGTACGGGCCGACCATGATGTATGTGCTTTGCAGCAACGCCGTCCATCTGTTTTGTGGGACAGCGGGCCCCTTGATGCATGCGTTCTATACCCAGCCGTCCATTTGTTTTGTCGTAGGACGGGTAGGGCCCACCTTGAGATGTGTTGTATATTCACATTGTCCAATCCACGTGGCCCCCACGTGACGTACGTGCTTGATCCAAGCGGTCCGACGTGATGTATAAGGCCCATTGATGAGGCCCATTGCGATGGGTAAGACCCATACGATGCGTCTCACTTGATGTATATATGCCCATGTTTGAGGCCCAATATGAGGTGTACTCGGCCCATGTTTTGGGGCTCGAGGTGATGTATTTATGGCCCATGTGTAGGGCCCAGCTGTTGCCTATTTATGGCCCATTTGGCGAGGCCCATTGTGATGTATTCCCGGCCCATATGACGAGGCCCATTATAATGTATTTCTGACCCATTTGGTAAGGCCCATTGTGATGTATTAGGGCCCATGAGGGAGGCCCATCGTGATGTATTCGAGGCCCATGTGATGCAGCCCATAGTGATGTGTATGTAACCCTTATACGAGGCCCATGATATTGTATATTAGACCCTTGTGTGAGGCCATGGGTCCATTATATGTTTGGATCTATGTGGGCCATCCCTTGGGGGAAATGTTGGTTAAATGTCCACATTGTCCAAGTCGATTGTTAATGCTAGTTATTGATACCGATTATAAGTATGTGACAGCATAACATCATCATACATGCCCATACACATCATCTGCATGCTTGTTATGAGATGTGGTTAACCATTGTATATATCATTGGGCAGGTTGTTATGAGACTCCTTGATAGGAGGAGGTTATCTCACATGAGTGCACAGTATGCGCATGTTTGATGCATGACTGGATTGTATGACTCATGCATCTCGCATATGTGTGACTTGATCATTGTACGCACTAGCGACATCAGGGTCGTGGCCTCCACAAGCACATAGTGGATGACTAGATGAGACATCAAAAATATTTGGTTCTAGCACTATGGGCACTTAGGATGTCCTTGGGTGAAAATCTCAGAACCTCTAAGGCTAGGAGAAGCTCCAACGACTAGACCGAGTGGAACATGAGCGCCCGAGTGCCGAATACCAGTAGGCCACGTCTCCCACTTATCGTGGTTGTTTGGAAGGAGGTGTGGCCTTATCTGCTCGAGTGAGGGGGCTATAAGCTAGGCTGAGTATGACCAGCTTGTAAATGAGTCCGCTATCGACTAGCCGAGTAGGTATTGGCAGACTGCTGGCTAGGCAGATAGTGAGGTCTCTTCCACTCATTGGGTTGTGCAGCTAGGGAGGAGGCAGTCGGTGTTGAGTGTAATAGACCCCGGTGATTTCCCCCAGAGAGTAACCATACTGATATGCAGACTTATTGAGCAGGAATTGCATATCCATTCATTCATTCATTCACTCTCCACTTGGGCTAGTGGTGCGTAACTATTTGTTACTGTACCATCGCATGGCCAGGATTTCGGTTGGGCGCACGACTAACCTGAGATCAAGAGTTTACCACATTGTGTCTGATTATCCAAATTTAGGTATGGGACTGGTTTGGATAGAAGTCCCTTGTGATGGACCCCATAACCTGTGATACTTCATACTATCATCCCGACTTCACCTTCCAGCATGGTCATTTCATTCGTACCGCATATTACATTGCATCCACAGTACTTAGAATTTTGAGTTACTATGTTTTTGCACTTATATGGCCTAGACGAACTTAGCAGGATTTGCATATTGCATTGCATCATCGGCATCTGATATTTGGCTCTGCATTTGCATAGCCTATCTGCGTTGCGTATTTTGTTATTGAATGATTCATGGACTTACCAGTATATTTTCGCTTACTCTGATATCGTATGATTTACGATTTTGTTAGTATTTCCGCTTATCCTGATGATGTATGATTTATGTGCTTTATTGTACACTTGACACTCTCCTTGTGCACACACTTACACCACCCTCTAAGCTTTTTATAAGCTTATGCATGATAGATGCATGCAGGTGATGTTAGGATGCAGCCGATTTGTGGCCGGAGCGTGCGGTGGAGCTTTTGGAGTTTCCTTTGATATCTTCATATTGTATTTCTATTTCAGCATTGTACTCAAATGATTATATTAGTGGATATGTGATGATGATGTTGCCTTTGTGATTTGGGTAAACTTGTGGTTATACTTCTTGCGAGAAAAAAAATGTACGTTGGAAAATCCTCCTTGTAGGATCCCAAGATCGGAATCTGGCATATGAGTGCCGGAATCTGAGAATGAGGCACTACGGAGGCTGTCGGCGCCGAACTCGGCGATCGAGAATTTTGTGAGCCCAGTTTTCGAGTTTGGGGCGTGACAGCCAGAACCTCCACATAAATGACAAACATGAGTAGTTTTTATTTTACTTCCTAATGCAGCTGATTTTTCAAACATTGGTGCTGCATGTTTAGAACTTGGTTTGAATTTCTCAAATCCTAGTCCACTCTTGTCTTTTCCAGGTCTTCCCATCCCTAAGAGTTTTTTGAATTTTTCACTACTTTGGGAGAATCTGTAATTTAATTCAACTGATTTCCTGAATTGTTCTACATTAAACCTAAGCGTGTGATTTTCATTCTTTAGATGCTCATTTTCTTCTTTCAATAGATCAAATTGTTTAGTAAGTTTTGATGATTCAAATTTTAGAGGCAGATTGATTCTTTCCAGCTTATCATTTTTAGAGTGGTATTGTTGTAGATCATTAATCAAGTGTGTATTGATTTCCAATGTTTTGTTTAGATCTATTTGCAACAATTTATTTTTGTTTTCATTTATCCCAAGTCTTTTAAGGATATTGATGCTATAGATATAAAGTTGATTATAGGCATCTTGCAGTTTATCCTTTCTTCTTCTTCTTTCTCTGTTTCCTCATCATTATACGGAAATGATTTAGTGGCTTGAGGTTCTTGGATTTTCTCAGTTTCTATGGGAATGATGGAGGCTATAGAGACCATAAGAATTTTCAGGGATTTTAGGTCTCCATCACTCTCTAAGTCACTATATTCTGATTTTGACTCATCTGAATCATCCCATATGGCTGCCATTACCTTTCCTTTGGTTTTCCTATTTGGGCATTCAGTGGACAGATGACCAAACTTTCGACAGGTGTAGCATTGTGGTTACTTGGACTTTTTACCAGATTTACCTGTAAAATGTTTGTTGTCCATCTGTCTTCCTTTAGGTGGTCAACCGCAATTTTTATGAAAGAATTTTCTGAACTGTTGAGCCAACAAAGGCACTTCATCATCTTCATTCTCCCTTTCGCTTTCATCTTCCTCATTTAGAGTATTCTTAAAAGTTTTGAGGACAGTATTTTTGGGTTTAGGAGTTTTCTTAAAGTGTAGTTCAAATGTTTGTAGGGAACCTATAAGTTCTTCTACTTTCATTTCATCCATGTTTCTACCTTCTTCAATAGTTGTGACTCTAGAATTAAACCGTTCCGGTAAGGATCTCAGAATTTTCCTACAAATTTTTGGAACCGAAACTTTTTCTCATAATCCACCCATGGAGTTACAAATGATGTTCAGTTTTGTGAAAAACTCCATGAAGGTCTCATGCTCTTCCATTATGAGACTTTCAAATTGTGATGTTAGGAGCTGTAGTTTGGATCTTTTTACTGTGTTGGTTCCCTCATGGGCTGTTTCCAACAAGTCTCATGCTTCTTTGGTTGTTCCACACATACTGATTTGATTGAAGACTTCTTGGGACACAACACAGTAGATAGCATTCATTGCTTTAGCTTCAGACGTTTGTTTTTCTTTATCGAATGTTGTCCACATTTCTTTGGATTTCGATTTGGTGATAGTTGTGCCATTTTCAAGTACCATTTGTTCGGTTGGTAGCACATATCCTTTTTCAACAATATCCCAAACATCATGATCCAAAGATCTCAAAAAGTAATGCATCCTAACCTTCCGTTACACATAATTTGATCCATCAAATACTAGAGGTCTAGTTACAAATGAGCCCTCTCCTTTGGCCATATTACCAACTTCAATCAAGCTCACTCTCTAAGTGGTGAAGCCCTTAAGAGAGATTAGTCTCTGATACCAATTGAAATTGTGGTAATGACTGCTCAAGTTGAAGTGGGAATATGTCAAGATGTCTTAGAGGGGGGTGAATAGGACTTTTTAATATTTTATGATAATTTAAAAACCTATCAACCCTATCTTGAATAAATATGCAAGTATCGGGATTTCTTTAAAAATAACTCCAACGGCTTTCAAGCCAAATAGAGGATCCAATCACAAAACTATTCAAAGGATAAACAAGATGCATAACATAGTTCATGATGGATGTGACTGTGTGTGAGGTGTGATTCTACTCAGTTATAGATAATCATGTGTTCATGCAATATGAGAATATTCAGAGAAATCACATAAGTAGAAGAAGTAAATGGCAATCTCAAACACAGTCATTTTTATAGTGGTTCGACTACGTGTCTACTCCACTTCTGGCGGACATACTCAACCCTTGAGTGTACTAGATCTCATTAACGGAGGTTTCAAATTAGGTTCACCTCAAACCAGTACAACCTACTCTAGGCTGACTCTAACGTGTCTCCTCGACACAAGTTTATGCCGCACACAGGAGCAAGGGCCACCACACAACACCCAAGTTTTAGGCCACACAGGCCAATGATCCACACAAGGAACCTACCAGTTTATGCTCCCATGAGCAAGGGTAAACACACAACACCCAAATTTTAGGCCACACAGGCCAAGGATTCACACAAGGAACCTACCAATTTATGCTCCCATGAGCAAGGGTCAACGCACAACACCTAAGTTTTAGACCACACATGTCAAGGACCTACACAAGGACCTAAGTTTATGCTCTCCACAGAGCAAGGGTCAATACACAACACCCCCACGTACACTCCCAACGGAGATTTCCTATGAGGACTTGAAAGGGGTGAGAATCACCTTTGACACAATCCTACAAAAGGAATGATCACAAGGGTTCTCCCGACTCTAATGACTTACAGATAAGTAGATGATCCCCCATTAAACACGTTGATGAAGATCTCCTCCTTTGATGACGAAGAATCTTCAGCTCCCTTGAACTGCAACTCAGATGATGCTCCAATGTAAGGCAACGGGTTGGGTTAAGGTTACGATGGAATCCTACTCTATTAAATTTTTTCCTATTATTGAGGCACAAAATAGAGAGAAAAAGGTAGAAGAATCGTTGTGCACAAACTAATGTGCGTAAACAGTTATGCACAAAATGTTGTGCGCAAAGTGTTGTGCGAGAATCGTTGTGTGTAAATTGTACTGCAAAAATAGATCTTGAAATACAAATGACCGCATAATAGCAATCGCACAAAAGAGTTTCGTGCAATAGTTTGCGCACAAAGGGTTCCGCACAAAGGGGGATCGCGCAAAAGGGGACCGCACAATAACTACGTGGCATGTTCGTATGTGCGAGAAGGCTATAAATACCCCAGACCCGTTAGAGAGAGAGAACAGAGGCAGCCAATCAAGTAGTAGAGGAAGATTTGAAGTGAGAGAGGTAGAGCTCTGTAATCATTGTGCGGAACAGGCATTGTGCGGTGCACAACGCTACTGGCGCACAACAGGAGCTAGTGCACAATGTCTCTGACACATAATGGGAGCCAGCACACGATGGGAGCCAGCGTACAATGACTTCAGCCAGTGCACAATGGCTTCCGTCAGTGCACAATGGCTTCTGATAGTGGCATAATGGCTTTTGACAATGCACCAAAGTTTCTGTCTACGCACAATGGCTTCTAATGTAACATTCAACACTATGTTTTAATGTTTGATACATTTATGTATCATGTTGATGCTAAATATCGCTTCTGTATTGTAATTTCTAAATATTCTATTTGGAATCAAAGGGAAAAAAGGATGTAAAAGAACTCGGAATGAAAATAATGTGATTGTCTTCTTTGTTCTCTTTTGTTAATTATCAAGTGAATGAATTCCCCCAAAACAAAATACATTTGTTTCTTGTTTGAAACACCTATAAAGGAGACAGAGCGATTCCAATTATCTATGCATTCAAGGTATCTCAGCTTAATGATTTGCCATTAAGATGGTAGTTGTGGGATCCTTGAATGCGGAAGTTCATTCCCCTATCCACTCTATTGAATATCAAAGATGAGAATGGATTGGAGGATGAACTTCCATGAGAGAAAAGGCTTAGGGTATATGATCTGGGTTTAAACACATAAAAGCGCTCTCTATTTTCTCTATAAATAACCAAAAGCAAGCTCTCATTAAATACGCAAAAAGTTCCAACGGATATAAAACAATCATATTTTTGACAAAGTTCAATATCATCGAGCTGGGTTCGATATCATCGAGCCTATACTCTCGATAGCATCGAATGACCGGTCGATGATACAAACTCAAACTGTCAAACGCTTTTGAACCATTTTGCCAACTGGTCGAGGGAATCGAACGCGCTTCGATGTCATCGAATTTCGAACTCCGATTTCATCGAAACGAGGTTCGATTCCTTAACATTTGAAAATGAGAGAGCAGATGCCTTTGAAACAAAACAGGTATTTGATATGATTGAGGATCATTCGATATCATCAAAATTTGAATATCGATGGTATTGATGACGGTGTCGATTCATCGAAAATTTCAAGAATTTTTCTATAAGCTTGCTGGACGATTTTTGTCTTGTTTCGATGACATCGACCTCTTATCGATATGATTGATATTTAAATATCAATTTTATCGAGAGATCCTCGATACTTGAATAATTTTACCTAAAAACTTGCTGGATAGATTTGTGTCCCAATCCGATATCATCGAAGGTCCGTCGATATCATCAAGATTTGAATTTCGAAGATATCGAGTCTCTCTTGGATATATCGAGACACACATGATTTGCCTTAGCAGAATATGAGACACAACTGACCAGATGTCAATTTTATCATGACGTCTCGATGGACTCAAGATTCAAATTTCGATGATATCGAACAGTCCATCTATTCATCGATAATTCAGTCCAGAGTTCTTTGTAGTTGCTGGACATCAGAAGTCCTCCATTCGATAATATCAAGATAGTTTCGAGGACATCGGTAACAGAGTTCGATTTCATCAAACAACGTGTCGATAAATCGACAAAGGTAGAAAACTTAAAGATTTTCCTGATTTTGCAAATTAGTTTTCTTGCTAAAAACCCTAAGATGTTTTATCCATTTTTAAGGGTTTTATATACCTAGTGTTTTGGGACATGGGATGTGAGGCTAAGGTTTACCTTTGACGAGTTCGGGCACACATCCTGTTGAGGCAGACACTTGAACAATCTTCCTATGGTGCTCCCTTGTCTTGCTGACTCAACCCTCATGCTAATTGACAAAACAGGGCGCTTTCAACCCAGTTGCAGCCAAATTCCCTCAAATTCCATCTGAAGTCTCTGTCTCCCTTATGTCACACTGAACTCTCCTTTGGCGACACCGAACCTAACTTCAGTCAGACATAAGTGTCAATCTTAATTATCTCTTAAAGTCACAATTTCTTACTGGACTGTTCCGGGCACTTTCGGTCGGATTGAACCAATCTTAGGTGGGACTGAAAAGGGTGAGCTCTTAGTCCTAGAGGGGGGGGGGTGAATAGAAATATGCCGAATAAAAATAAATTGCGGAATACAATTACAAAGAGCTGAATCAAATAACAAACTCAAATGCAATAGTATTGAGAGGTTGATTCAAACGTTGTTCATAAGACAACCTTACACCAAAAACCAAAGTTTATGGTAGGACAACCTGATGTCTTGAACTCGGTAAGGATCAAAAACTCAAACTAAAACAAGAAGCAAATAAAAAGAAACTAGCTATTACAACATTCACCACATGTACATGAAATAAATACAAGCATTCATCACATATACATCACAAACATCATCATCCACCAAACTCCAAGAATTATAGTGGTTCGGTGTGTACACCAACTGTTCTTAAATAGCCACACCTACTCCACTCCCAATAATCACAATATTGGCTTTCGCTATGAAAGAAGGTTTTTCAAGGTTCACCTTAAAACCTTTACAATTGTGTTTTCAATGGGCTACCACAATTAAAAACCTCATGCTGAGATTTTATGGCTATCTCAGTCAAAACCACAATAGAGATTTTCTGGCAATCTCACAAACTAAAAGCTGTAAATGAAAATACTTATCTGAAAATTCTTCTTCGATGTAGCCCGGTAGAACTGCTTCTTTGAAGATGAAGATGTCCAATGTTTAATCACACATATAGAAGGGTTCTAGATCTAAATGAATTTTAAATTAATCCAACCTTGGGCTACTTTGATTCAATTTCATGGATCTCAAAAGGGGTAGAGAAGAACACCCTTATAAAATCAGATCTATGCTAAGAGAGATCAAGAAATTAGAAATTAAAAAGCTATAACAAAGAACTTTAATTTACCGAATAATAGCTTCACAATCATGGGGATCTTTCTCTCAAAGTGGTGGCTTGATTTTGCTTTGAATGAATGAAAAAAACTAAGGAAAGATCTCTATTTATAGGTTGAAAAACGGTTCCTTCGACTGGTCTAAGGTTAGCCTCGATTAGTCCTGGGAGCAACAAAATTTCAAAAATTCTGGCGCAATCGGATAAAATCGACCCTCGACTGGTCGAGTGAGGCCCAAAATGGTTGTTGGACTTCGAGTCGAGCCAGGTCCCACGACTGGTCGAGCAGGGGGCTCGACTGGTAGTGACACTACCAGAAAAATTCCAAAAAATTGCAATAAATCCTGGACTGGTGGAGAAAAACCTTGGACTGGTCGATCCAGAGCCTGGACTAGTCGAACATTGACTAGGACTAGTCGAAGTAAAACCTAAAATAAGTACAATAACCCATATTAAATGTGTAATATGAATGACCTAAACCTAAGGTCTTTCTAGGGTCATTTATACCTAGAATATTGAACATTAAACTTGTAGCTTCGGTAGATAGTATACTTGAAGTACTTGAAGCTTGATCTTGTATACTTGAAACTTGATCTTGTATACTTGAAACTTGATCATGATCTTGACCATGTAATGCACTTGGATTTGATCTTGCATTTGAAGTAGCACTTGCACTTGGTTTAGTACTTGAACTAGTACTTGTAGTTGAACATGCACTTTGACTTGAAGTAGAACTTCCACTTGAAGTTGAAGTAGAATTTGATGTTGATGTTGTACTTGAAGTTGATGTAGATAGATCAATCTTCATGACTTATAGCTCATCTTCGTATGAAGGTGAACTTTTCATCTATGAACAAGTTCATCATTCCAACGTGGTTTGTCACTACGAAATTTGACAATACTAGGTGCTAGATATATAACATAGCACTTACAGAGACCGAACAATCTGTTATTTCTGTTATCCCACTTTGTAATTTTCCATTCTTTTCTCTCTCCTTTTCACTTGGTTTTCGTAGATCTTTAGCACTTAAATTATTCAATAATTTTCTTTTAAATCTCCAATTCTTCATCACCTTTAGCTTGATCTCTTTTTTAGCTTTAATCTGTCCTTTTAAGCACGTATTCTTATTTAGGTCCAAAATCACCTTGCATGAACAAAACATATATTAATGAATCAATTTAGTACTTAAATAACAGGAAAACTAATGTAATTGAGAAGATAAATATACAATACTTAGGCATTATCAGTTTAAAACTCTTAAGGAAGGCACAATAGCCTACAAAGGTAATAATATTGCATCTTGACTGTAAGCCGAGTGTAAAGGGACTCATTCCAGTACTAGTCAGAGGTGAGTTTCGGTAGCCCAAAGAACTTCGGACAATTTGGTATGCCATTCTCGAGGATTTTCCTTGATAATTTTTCATATGATATTCCTGATGACTTTGTTACTAGCCTTGGCCTGGCTATTAGCCTTTGCATAATAAGGTGTTGAATGCAGTAACTTGATTTTGTATTGCTCAGCTATTGCTTTTACATCCTTGGATGAGAATGTCACACCTTAGTTCAAAGTAATTGATTCAGAAATTCTAAATCGGTGGATGATATATGTTTTAATAAATTTGATTATTTCATTGGGGCCGACTCCCTTCATGGCCCCCTCCTCTACCCACTTAGTGAAATAATCATTGTCCACAATAATGAAACTATTCATTTTCAATGAAGGAGGGTGGATTTGTCCTATTAAATCAATGGCCCACCCTCGACAAGGCCAAGGTTTGACAATAGAATGCAATTCGATTGCGGGCACATGTTGTATCAGTACATGTCTTTGGCATGCTTCACATCCCTTAGTTTATTGAATACAGTCAGTTGTCATCTTCGGGTAGAAATATCCACAACACCGAAGATTCTAACTTTATGTGCTCTACAGATTCCTTCATATACTTCACCCATAGCCAACATGGCTTCTTTTTTGCCTAGACATCACAATAACACACTATTGGCCCCTCTCCTGTATAGTTCATCTTTGACTATGACATAATTTACGGTCGCTCTTCTAATATCCTGATTGGTTGTTGGCCGAGGACACTAAAGATAGTTCGTGATTGGAATCCTCTAATCATCTTCATCTATATCAACTTGACCAATTTCCTGGATTGGTTTCCTTTGAAAGACTGAAGGTAAAGATTTTTTTTTTGAATGACTATCATTCTTTCGTTCGATCTCTAGGTAAGCTAAAGTCTAGTGCCATTTTATTGACATCAATGTTGTTTTTTCAGGTCACATGCCTTAGTTCGACTACATCAAAGTTGTTTATCAACTGAATTGTCATGGCATAATATGGTAGTGATGCAATACTAGTACATTTACACAAACCCGTTACTTGGTTTATTACCAACCGTGAATCGTCCATCAATGATATATTTATAGCATCCAATTCCATTAACATTTTCAAATTGATTATCAAAGCCTCATAGTCATCCTAGTTGTTAGTGCATTCAAATTCTAACTGGATTGCAAATTCTTGCTTCTTACCATCTTGGGCAATCAGGATAATTCCTGCACCTATTGATTTACTGATCTTTGAACCATCAAATATCAATCTTCAAGGTGACAGATGTACCATATATAAGTCTAATACTTTCGAAGGAAGATGTTTTTCAATGTCAGATGGGTGGTTGGCTAAGAATTTTTTTAGAGTCTGTCCCTTTACTAGCACCCATTTGCCCATTTGGCCATTCAAAATGTGTCGATTTAACATATATTTGATTAAATCTATGATTGCAATTATATTGATTAATTCAGCTAATAAATAATGTCTTAATTTAGTGGCTACAAAGTACATTGGTATGCATAATTTCTATATCACAGAATACCATCTTTTGGCATCCAACGAAGTTCAACTGAATAGTAAACCACGCATTCTTTTCGATCATCATTATCTTGTGCCAGTAGGGCACCAATTGACTTTAAGGAAGTCGTAATGTATAACTTGAGTGGTCGACCTTTGACTGACAACATTAACACCGATGAATTCATTAAACACTCCTTGATCTTGTTGAAAGTCGACTAATTTTTTGCTTTCCACTTGAATTCATCTTCTTATTTCAGCTTCACCAATTGAGAAAATACGTGTCTTTCTTGTACATTTGGAAATGAACTTATGTATAAAATTAACCTGACCAAGAAAACATTGTAGCTCTATTTTATTTTTCGGTGGTTGAGCATATATAATTACTCAAACCTTGTTCTAGTTTATTTCAATTCATTATTGATGCACTAGGAACCTCATTTGAGGGGGTTCATCTTCTGCTTGTGGAACCTCATTTGTTCAAATGATTTGTGCAAGTGAGCAAAATGTTCTACCACATTGGCTGATTTGATTATTACATCGTTGATGTATATTTCCATGAAGTGGTCAATCATATAATAAAAAATTACAATCATGGCCCTTTGGTAAGTCACCCCTGCAATTTTAAGTCCAAATGGCATCACCACCCAATAGAAAATCCCCAAAGGTCAAGGACATCTGAAAGCCATCTTTGGTACATCCTTACGTGCAATGCTTATTTGTTTATACTTTGAGTGGCCATCCATAAAGTAAACCATTTGGTGTCCAGCCTCTTGATCTATCAATTGATCAGCCATGGGAATTGGGTATTCATCCTTACGTGTTGCTTGATTTAAGCTCCTGAAGTCAATACAAATTTGGAGCCTACCATTTTTCTAAATGTTTGTAATCATGTTGGAGATCCATTTAACATATTTGATAGATCTAATAAATCCTTCCTTCATTAGGCATTCAATTTCCTCTTTTATTTTCTAAGTAACTTCGGTTGTCATTCGTCTAGGCATTTGTTTATATGGTCGATACCCTTCTTTTATTGGTAACCTATACTCAACCAAGTTCCGGTCTAGTCTTGGGCATTTCATGGTAATCTCATGCGAAACAGTTGACAAATTCCCTGAATAAATCAGTGAGTTGTAAGACCCGTGTTCTAGTCTGTACTGTTCCGATGAATCCTGCGATCATTTCCGTCGAAGTCCGGCAATCCACGACTGATAATCGACGTTGCGATCGTTTGTAAGTCACATCCTTTAGATTCGAGTCAGTTTAATCCGAGACTTGTACCATTACGACCGCACCGTCGCCGCGGTTTCGACGCCGCGACTCACGCACCGAGGCGATACCCTGACAGGAAGATGCGGGCCAGCGTTTAGTTCGAAGAAAACACCGCGCGTTGCAAATCCCAAGAGAATCTCTACGACCCATCCCATCAATCAATCAATCACATCAATCAATCAATGTCAAGTACACATCACCTTTCTCCACAAGTAAAGCAACCATCAAGTCAACTTTCTCCCACCCTCTCTCTTACACCACCTACCCACATCCATCACTCACCTCACATCACCCATCACTCACACCATCACTCACATCTCTCCTTATCTCTCTCTCTCTTTCTCATTTCTCCACAATTCCAAGCAAGGAAAAACCCCACGTTGGAAGCTCTTCCCATGGAGAGAAAAATGTATGTGTGAGGCTCACCTTTTCCATTCCAAACATCCCTTATCCTAGCCCTTGATTTCCTATCTCCACCGTCAAAGAGGAGCACAAGGAGGTTGGCGTTCCAACGGACCGAAGAAGATCGACGGTGGGTGCTTCCATAGTCTAGAATTCATGTTTTTATGGTGGGCCAAGTGAGGCCTACCGATCAATGGTATGGATCTCACTTGGGACCCTATGATGTGGCCAATGGCCCACTTTGATTACCCATTAATGAATGATTGGATGCTTGAAACGGAGGGCCCATAGTGTCGGGGTCCCGCCATCACGCGTGTCCCACTCCCCTTTTTATTTTCTTATTTTGTGTATGATATTATGGCCTTATGGCCCATTTGGATGGACCCCATAATAGGGCATGTATTAGATCCAAACCATCTAAAGGTGGGGCCCACTTTACATGTATTGTAACCACACCACCTCACCATGTGGTGGCCCACCTAGGAAGGGCCCACCTTAAGATTACCGTACGCCCAAAGAGAAGAAAGAAAAAGAGTCCAGAGACTGTCTCTGGACGTGAAGGTGAAAACACCTTTATTTTTTTTGGTTTATGGCTACTTGGTTGGGCCATTCATGTAGGCGCTACCTTGATGTATGTAGATGGTCCACGCCGTCCATTCTATTCTCCCGCCCATTTTAGGCGTTGAGTCAAAAGATGAGGCTGATCCGATAATCGAGTGGGCCTTACCATAGGAAACAGTGATTTTTGCCGTTAAAACTTTGAAAAATGATTGCTGGGGTCCACGTGGAGCTTGGACCCACATGAAATTTGGTTTGGACGCTTAATTTTGTGGGACACTGATCCGGGTCGAATATTGCATATCAGACCCCAGTAATTACTTGATTTTACATACATGATAATATTTAATGCCAGATTTTACTCGTGTTTTTGTTACAGGAGGAAATTAGGAGCGTGTATAGCAAAATGATGTTAAAAGCATAGATTTGACGCTCCAAAATTACCAGAGCACGAGATGTACTCCAGAAAACCAATGGTGAAGAATATACACGCCTGGGATATGAGGAAAGCACGATAAAGAGGCCTGAAATTGGTGCAAAATGCAAGATCACATATTTCCCACCGTCCGATTGGCTCGAAACTTCATACATGTGATGAAGCCTATAAATTAACCGTACATATTAAATTTCATCTACTGAAGATCTCGAAAAGTGGCTCAACGGACAGATCAGCCCATAAACCGTTGATTCTGGGCCCACCTGATATCTGAAAATGTCTCAACTTCGGATTCAACGCCTTAACCTGGGAGACAAAGAAGATGGACGGTGAGGATTTCCATGAAACATCGTGGTAACCCCCACACTGTGGTGGGTGTACACGGTGTACATGTCCACTAGCGCCACACCGCATCGGTCACATTCGCTGACCGCCTTCTAATTTAAAAGTCGCGACCGACTTTTTAAAAACGGAAATTTCCGTCTTCGGCAGCCGCAAACGGGCGCGGCGGGACGTTTTTGCGGACGTCAGTGGGCCCCACACATCACCTTTCCAGATGATCCGAACCGTCTATCTTGTAGATGGGTTCGTGAACTTCAAAACCATGCTGACAGTTTGTATCCATGAGTGTACACGTGTGCGGTACAGAGGCCACAAGTGGGCTATCCTACAACGTCCAAATCTGATCTTTTTGTGTTTTCTTCTCTGGGACGCATCAATGGACGTTCAAAACTACCTATTCTTGACTAAAATTTCGTCCTGAATCCAATGGATGGGGTGGATTTTCCAGAAAATGCCTCTGTGGGGCTCACCGATCACGACAGCGAAAGGGTGCGAAAGGTTTCGCACAATTTGAAAATCCGATTTTCCAGGCGATTGTGGGCCACCATCTTTGATCATATGGCAGATCTAAACCGTCCATCATGTAGAGGACCCAAGAAAGTCCTAAGGGACGGTGTTTGTTGGAATTTGAACGAGGAAAATATGGTGTTTCGAGGCTCCAAACTTAGCTGCGAAAAAGCTTTCGCTGCGCGTGCGACAGCTTCCCAGATCCGATTTTCACCACTCCAACCACTCCATCAGCTATAAAAAGAGTTGCAAAACGTGAGGAAGGGCATTCAGATCCAGAGAATTCCAGATCTACAACAAGGGAGGAAAGAAAGTAAGAAAGAAAGAAAGAGAAGAAAGAAAGAAAAAGAAGGAAAATGGTTTTGTTATTTTAAACTTATGTTTTTATTTTCCTATCTAGATTTATGGATTTCTAAACTCTTTATCTAGGGCTGAGATGAAGCCCCTAATTCGAATAATCCTTGTTCTCATATGTTGATTTTACTTTAATCAGATTGGTTGTTTCTTTCTCTAGTGTGCTTGATTGGTTTAAATTCTATATTTCTCCATCTATGAACTTTTGAGTCTATGGATGGATGTGGTCTGGATGATTATTTTAGGTGCTTGTATCTGATCATGAACAGGTTCCTGTAGAGGAAGAAACAGGGTGCTTTACTGAATTGCATATTCCATATGCCCGATTTGGACATGGGATATGTTATTCATGGCATTGCTTAAAGGAATTAGACAATCTGTATGCCCAATTAAGGACACAGATTGTGCTTTTTCTAGATAAGTGGATCAATTTAATTTAAGGTGAATTAGCAGACAAAACAAGGGTTAGGATAATTAGGGGTGGATTCGAAAGTCCTAGTTCTCTTTCTCTGATTAAATTTTCTTCCCTATTCTCAATAGTTATTTTCCATAAATTTGTGTTAGCAATTTGATCCTTTATTTGTTGAATTAGTTAAGGAGAATCGTAAATTTGAATTGTGACGACCAGTCCCTATGGATTCGACCTCGATCTTACCGAGTTATTACTACATCACAACCCTATACTTGGGGAGTGAACAAGTTTTTGGCGCCGTTGCCGGGGACTGTTTCGATCCAAATTGGATTTAAGATTCTCTCTTATCATAATTCGTAGTCTCAGGATTTTACTAATTTTAGATTAGAGTTTTTGTTTAGAAACTAACCTGTTTCCTATTTTGTAGGGTCCTGAAATAAACTTCTAATTTGGTAATCCCTTTCTAAATTCTTTATTTATTTTTTTTAATTTTTTTTTTTAATTAGGATTTTACTTTTTAGGAATTTTCTAATTCTAGAATTTCTTTTGAATTTTTGAATTTTCTATTTTTAGATTTAGATTCTTCTTTTAAGTAACTTTCTATTTTCTAGTTTTAGAATTTTTTTTTTTTTTTCCTTTTAGAAACCTACTTAGCTTTTTATTTTTAGTAACTTTCTAATTCTAGGATTTCTTTCCTTTTTAGAAACTAACTCTTTTTTTTTTTTTTTTTTTTTTTCTTTTTTTTTTTTTTGTTCTTTAGGAAGTTTCTAATTTTAGATTTTCTGTTTTAGAAACTAACTTGTTTGTTTTCTTTTGCAGGATTCTAACATAGATCTCCAATTGGTAACATCTTTCTAAATTCTCCAATCCCCTCTACTTTCTATTTTGAGATTTAGGTTTTCAATTTTTAGAAATTTTCAACTTTCTAACTTTGGATTTGGTAACTTTCTATTTTCTAGTTTTAGAAACTTTTTTTTTTAGAAATTAACCGTTGCTTAGGATTTTTCTATCATTATTTTAGGAAACTTGATTTGTTTTTGTTTTTATTTACAGGAATTGAGGAAGGAAGCTACTAAGTGAAGGAGGAGCTTCTGAAATCTTCTGACATCAATCATCTCCTTTCCTGGGTTCTTTCTTCCCATTCTTGTTGACATAGTTTTAACTTGTTTTAGAATCTCATAGTTTCTAGTTCTAGTTTTATTTCTCTTAGGTTGCTTTTTAGTTTAGTTTCCTTTCTTACATTGCAATAACATAGTTTATGCTAGGACGTAGATCTCTAAATATAGAACTAGCACCTTTTGATCCTGAAATAGAAAGAACTTTTCGTAAAAGATTTAGAAACATCCTATTTGAAATGGCAGAAGAGAATGGAACTAAAGCTCTTAGAGATTATTCAGCTCCTGTCCAATTCAATGCGCCTTCATGCATAGTGTTGCCCACCACCACGGCAGCACACTTTGAACTGAAGACTGGCATCATACAATTGTTGCCTTCTTTTTATGGGTTAGACAAGGAGGACCCATATCATCATGTGAAAGAATTCCTAGACATTTGCTCTACCTTTAGGTTTCAAAACTTTTCAGACGATTCGATCCGTTTGCGCCTTTTTCCTTTTTCTTTGAAGGATAAGGCGAAAGCATGGTTGAATTCTCTAGGAGTTGGGTCTATCACTACATGGGACCAATTGTCTAGGAAGTTCTTAAACAAGTTCTTCCCTGTTCACAAAACAAATGCTCTCCGTAGAGAAATCACTAATTTCACACAAAAAGAGGGAGAGCACTTTCATGAATGTTGGGAAAGATGGAAGGACTTACTTCTTAAATGTCCACACCATGGCTTTGAAAAGTGGCAACAGGTTCAATACTTCTATGACGGTCTGACACCCCAAAACCGTCGCATGGTTGATGCCACCAGTGGAGGGTCATTCATGACCAAAAGTGATATTGAAGCATGGAACTTCTTTGAAACCTTGTGTGAAAATTTCCAGCAATGGGACTATTCAAATAGAGATGACAGAAGTTTCCAATCACAAAAGAGAGGTGGTATATATGAGATAGGAGTCACATCAGACCTCCATGCCAAGATTGATGGCCTGACCAAGAAGGTTGATGCTCTGATGTTGCATAATGGACCTCCACAAACAACTCAAGCCGAGGCTTGTAGCATATGCTCTAGTCCTGCCCATCCTATGCAGTCTTGTCCATCTGGTGCAGCATCCCCAGAACTTCTCTCTGAACAAGTACATGCTATGAATACTTTTCAAAAACCTGGGAATGATCCTTACTCGAACACATACAACCCAGGGTGGGCTAGACATCCAAATTTTTCTTGGGCAAAGGGACCACAACAAGGAGGACCATCTGGAAATCCTCCTATGCAACCTCAGCAGTTTCCACAATATCAACAAATGCCTGCACAATCAAGGAAACCATCTCTTGAGGATACACTCCATCTTTTTATGCAGAGTTCTCTCCAATTCCAAAAAGACACCCAACAAACCTTACTAGCCAACCAGCAAAGCTTACATGCAAATGCGCAATCCATTGCCAAGCTGGAAGTACAAATGGGTCAACTAGCTGCCACATTGAGTGAGAGAGAGAAGGGTAAGTTCCCTAGCCAACCTGTGGCTAATCCCAAGGGACAGTATGAGATTGGCTCTAATTCCAACCAAGGGCAATATCATGAGCAAGCCAAATCGATCATTACCCTTAGGTCAGGCAAACAGATTGACAACAAAATAGAGATACCTAGGGATGAATCAAATCAAGGTGAAGCAGAGAGACACACCAATGCATCCAAAGTCCAAAAACTCTCTGACTCTCCAAGAGCCGCTGACGTGCCCAAAGCACCCTTTCCTCAACGTCTGGCACCAATGAAGAAAAGAAACAACTTTGATGAAATCTTGGATGTGTTTAAAAAAGTGCAAGTCAACATCCCGTTGCTTGACGCTATCAAGCAAGTCCCTCCTTACGCTAAGTTTCTTAAAGATTTATGCACTCAAAAGCGTAAGCAGAATGTTCATAAGAAAGTCTTCCTTGCAGAGCAGCTTAGCTCCATGATTCAACATAACACTCCTCCTAAATTTAGGGATCCAGGAGCTCCCACCATTTCTTGCGGCATAGGAGATCATAAGATAGGGAAGGCATTGCTTGATTTAGGGGCGAGCGTCAATTTGTTACCATATTCGGTTTATGAGCAGCTAGGACTTGGCGAGTTAAAACCGACTAAAATAACATTACAACTAGCTGATAGATCTGTCAAGGTGCCCCGTGGTGTTATTGAAGATGTGCTAATCCAGGTTGACAAATTTTATTTCCCCGTGGATTTCATAGTTATAGATACTCAACCTGTTCAGAATCCTCATAGTCAGATCCCGTCATTTTGGGTCGTCCATTTTTGGCCACATCTAATGCTATTATAAATTGCCGAAATGGAGTTATGAAGTTGTCCTTTGGTAACATGAATATTAAACTTAATGTTTTTAATGCAGGACAACAATCCGCAGATTTGGATGACATATTTGAAGTGGACATGATCGAGAGCCTTGTGCAGGACTCCTTCCGTACATCTTTTGAAGATCCTCTTGAGACCTGCTTAGCACAATCGGGCATGGATTTTGACATCGATAGTCCCATCCACGAAGTCAATGCACTGCTCGACTCTACTCCTATATTGGAGACTGAAAAATGGAGAGCGAAAGTGGAACCTCTTCATCCCTCCGAGACTCTTCCTGACAGCACAGTTCCTAACTCTGAGAAGGCAAAAGAGAACAGGTTGCTTAATGTTCTTCGAACATATAAGGCAGCAATTGAACGGAAGATAGCAGAAATACAAGGAGTGTGTCCCACTGTATGTAAGGATCATGCTGTGGAAATGTCACGTAAAATGCAATGGAAGCATGATCCTAACATGAAAGAAGTTGTTCGAGCAGAAGTCCTTAACTTATTTGACGACAGTGTCAGTTACCTCATTGCAGATAGCATAGCTCATGGGAACTCACATCACTTGTCTGGGATTGGTTAACCACAGTGTTGAGGTAAGTTATTTGGCGGACCCTGGTCTTAAAGATTAATGAATTCATGGTCCGTTTTTGTCTGGCTGAAGACGTTAAACTTAGCGCTCCTGGGAGGCAACCCAGCATTTCTTTGATTTCTTTGTTAGTTAGTTCAATGTTTGTGGGTAACATTACTGCAAACCCTCACGAGACTACAACTCGTCCACTAGGGGTAACCTAGGGGTTTAAAGGCTTGTTGCATGCGCTAAATGCAATCGAGAGCACCTGCGAAAGTGGTATAGGTAGGATCTTCCTTTATTTTTCTTTTATTTTTACTTCTGTTGATCTCTCTCTTGTGCTAACTTGCTTTTATGATGAAATTTTTTTGAGAAAGCTTCTTGATTCTCCATCAAGGTACTATCTTTCCATCACTCATCTTTTATTCTCGCTGTCCCATGTGCATTGCATGCTTATTTCTTTTACATTGAGGACAATGTAGATTTTAGGTTGGGGGTGGGAGATTAGGGTACCTAATCAGTATTTTCTTGGTCTTGAGCAAAATTTGTGAAATTTTTAAAATTTTTTCTGGAATTTCTATTGAATTCAAAGTGATTTTGAAGGATAGTTGTGATTTTAACATTATAAGATATGTGATGTTGGTAACTTATGACTCTTGGATTCGGCCATCTACTTGATTTCACAGTCAATTTTGAATTGATAATCCATGATTAGAAATTGTAAACATTGATTGAGCCATGATTTCACATATCACATCTCGCTTACACATTAAGTTTTCAGTTCGATAACTGAATGATTAACTTGGTAAAAAGAAGAATTAAAAGGCTAAGTCACATAATCGTCATCATAGGTTTGCTCCCTATAGATGAAGATTCGATTCCTCATAATTGACAAAAAAAAAAAAAAAAAAAAAAGTTAGGCGACAAGTTTTCGCCATAGGTTTGCTCCCTATAGGTGAGAATTTGATTCCCGTCATTTGTGTTACTGCTCATAAATAAAAAAATCAAAGGTTGATAAAATGAAAAGTTAATCTGTGAGATAAGTGTTGGTTTCAAGCTTGGCAACTTACTAAAGATATCATGAAATTGACAATTGGATCTCTTAATGATTGTACGTCGAGAATATACTATACACTCGTGGAACTCAATGTTTAGGAATGTTCAAATTACTGGATTACTATTTTAAACTTGATTATGAAATCTGCTGAGAGCTTGATTCCAAGAGAAAAATTCCACACACCAATCATGAATCTTAGAATTTTCACATCTCAAGCTATCTGTTCACAAGTCACTTGAGTTTACAGGAATTGTCTTTTATTTCTGAAATTATTTTTCGCATGTTTTGCTCGGGACTAGCAAAATGCTGGTTGGGGGTTGTGATCCGGGTCGAATATTGCATATCAGACCCCAGTAATTACTTGATTTTACATACATGATAATATTTAATGCCAGATTTTACTCGTGTTTTTGTTACAGGAGGAAATTAGGAGCGTGTATAGCAAAATGATGTTAAAAGCATAGATTTGACGCTCCAAAATTACCAGAGCACGAGATGTACTCCAGAAAACCAATGGTGAAGAATATACACGCCTGGGATATGAGGAAAGCACGATAAAGAGGCCTGAAATTGGTGCAAAATGCAAGATCACATATTTCCCACCGTCCGATTGGCTCGAAACTTCATACATGTGATGAAGCCTATAAATTAACCGTACATATTAAATTTCATCTACTGAAGATCTCGAAAAGTGGCTCAACGGACAGATCAGCCCATAAACCGTTGATTCTGGGCCCACCTGATATCTGAAAATGTCTCAACTTCGGATTCAACGCCTTAACCTGGGAGACAAAGAAGATGGACGGTGAGGATTTCCATGAAACATCGTGGTAACCCCCACACTGTGGTGGGTGTACACGGTGTACATGTCCACTAGCGCCACACCGCATCGGTCACATTCGCTGACCGCCTTCTAATTTAAAAGTCGCGACCGACTTTTTAAAAACGGAAATTTCCGTCTTCGGCAGCCGCGAACGGGCGCGGCAGGACGTTTTTGCGGACGTCAGTGGGCCCCACACATCACCTTTCCAGATGATCCGAACCGTCTATCTTGTAGATGGGTTCGTGAACTTCAAAACCATGCTGACAGTTTGTATCCATGAGTGTACACGTGTGCGGTACAGAGGCCACAAGTGGGCTGTCCTACAACGTCCAAATCTGATCTTTTTGTGTTTTCTTCTCTGGGACGCATCAATGGACGTTCAAAACTACCTATTCTTGACTAAAATTTCGTCCTGAATCCAATGGATGGGGTGGATTTTCCAGAAAATGCCTCTGTGGGGCTCACCGATCACGACAGCGAAAGGGTGCGAAAGGTTTCGCACAATTTGAAAATCCGGTTTTCCAGGCGATTGTGGGCCACCATCTTTGATCATATGGCAGATCTGAACCGTCCATCATGTAGAGGACCCAAGAAAGTCCTAAGGGACGGTGTTTGTTGGAATTTGAACGAGGAAAATATGGTGTTTTGAGGCTCCAAACTTAGCTGCGAAAAAGCTTTCGCTGCGCGTGCGACAGCTTCCCAGATCCGATTTTCACCACTCCAGCCACTCCATCAGCTATAAAAAGAGTTGCAAAACGTGAGGAAGGGCATTCAGATCCAGAGAATTCCAGATCTACAACAAGGGAGGAAAGAAAGTAAGAAAGAAAGAAAGAGAAGAAAGAAAGAAAAAGAAGGAAAATGGTTTTGTTATTTCAAACTTATGTTTTTATTTTCCTATCTAGATTTATGGATTTCTAAACTCTTTATCTAGGGCTGAGATGAAGCCCCTAATTCGAATAATCCTTGTTCTCATATGTTGATTTTACTTTAATCAGATTGGTTGTTTCTTTCTCTAGTGTGCTTGATTGGTTTAAATTCTATATTTCTCCATCTATGAACTTTTGAGTCTATGGATGGATGTGGTCTGGATGATTATTCTAGGTGCTTGTATCTGATCATGAACAGGTTCCTGTAGAGGAAGAAACAGGGTGCTTTACTGAATTGCATATTCCATATGCCCGATTTGGACATGGGATATGTTATTCATGGCATTGCTTAAAGGAATTAGACAATCTGTATGCCCAATTAAGGACACAGATTGTGCTTTTTCTAGATAAGTGGATCAATTTAATTTAAGGTGAATTAGCAGACAAAACAAGGGTTAGGATAATTAGGGGTGGATTCGAAAGTCCTAGTTCTCTTTCTCTGATTAAATTTTCTTCCCTATTCTCAATAGTTATTTTCCATAAATTTGTGTTAGCAATTTGATCCTTTATTTGTTGAATTAGTTAAGGAGAATCGTAAATTTGAATTGTGACGACCAGTCCCTGTGGATTCGACCTCGATCTTACCGAGTTATTACTACATCACAACCCTATACTTGGGGAGTGAACAGACACATACAATGGACGGGGTAGATCTGGTTAATGTGGGTCCCACCTAGGGTAACAAAATTCTTTTCATTTGAGAAAAAGGTGGCAGGAACTTGCTGCCATGACGTAACAAAAAAGGGTGGTCCCCATTGGCCCTAGTTGTGGACCCCACTATGATGTATATTTTGTATTCACACCGTCCATGAGGTGGACCACCCCCTGAGGTGGGTCCCCTCCAAAAATAAGCTCGATCCAACGCTCAGGTGACCCACACCAGAGGAAACAGTGTGAATTGAACATATACCATTAAAACCCACTTTGGGTCCACAGAAGTTTTGGATCAAGTTGAAATTTGTTTTCACCCTCCATCTGGGTCTGCGTGACCTTATGGGCGGGTTGGATGGAAAATAAATATTACAGTGGGCCCCACATGGGACCCACACTGATGCATGTGCCTTGCTGCCACCGTCCAGGCGGACGGTGGAAGCCCACCTTTATGCATGTGTTTTGTTCACGTCGTCCAGCAACCTGCTGGACGGCCAGTGGGCCCCACTTTGATGTATGTATGCCATTCAAGCCATCCATTTGGTGGACCACCTCGTGACGTGGGCCCCCTCCAAATTTCAGGCAAATCTAACGCTCAGGTGGCCCACATCAGAGGGAATAGTGTGAATTGAATGTATACCATTGAAACCCATTTTTGGGTCTGCAGAAGTTTTGGATCAACCTAAAATTTATTTTTCCTCTTCATTTCCAGGTCCGTGCGACCTTATGAACGGATTGGATGGAATATAAACATTAAGGTGAGCCCCACATGGGACCCACAATGATGCATGTGTTGTTACCACCGTCCTCTGGACGGTGGTACCCACTGTAATGTTTGTTTCAACCCACCGTCCAGAGGACGGTGGGCGTGTGGGGAGTGCACGTGTGTGTGCATACGTGTGCATGTGTGCGTGCGTGTGTGCGTGCGTGTGTGCATGTGTGTGTGTGTGAGTGTATGTGGGTGCATGTGTATATGTGTGTATATAGATATATATATATTTATATGTATGTGTGTGTGTGTGTGTATATATATATATATATATAATATTATATCTTATATAATATTGTATATATATATATATTATATAAATTATATGTTATATTATTTATATTATAAGGGATGGTGGGCCTTCATGTAGGCCCCACCATGATACTTGTGTTGCATCCAAACAGTCCACCATTTGGCAAGCTTGTATTAAGGCTTGGGGCCAAAAATAAGATAGATCTAGTTATCATGTGGACCACACTGTATAGTGACGATTGAACGTCCACCATTAGACCCTTAGGCCACCAAGTTCTTGGTGACCCTATGAACAGATTGTATGAGAAATAAATGTTAGGGTGGGCCCTAGGAATTTTAATGGTGGAATTCTTTATCACCACTTACATTGGTGCGGCCCATTGATGTGGCCCATTTGATATGTATACGGCCCACTTGGTATATATAAGGCCCATGTTGTGAGGCCCATTGTGATGTTTCAAAGGCCCATGGGATATGGCCCATTGTAATGTACCTAAGGCCCATTAATGTGGCCCACTTGATTTATATAAGGCCCATATGATGCGGCCCACTTGATGTATCCAAGGCCCATAGGTCGAGGCCCAACCGGAGGTCCTTAGGGTCCATTGCAATGTATGATTTCCCCATGGTTTGTGTAATGATGTCTTATAGCGGGCTATGCCTTGGGAGCAATGTTGGTTTGACGTCCACATTGTAGAATAATGTTGGTTAAATGTCCGCATTACGACTCTCCCTAAGCCCACTGATAGGCTCATACTTGTTGTGTGTAGGCCATCTAGGCCCATCTGCATTGTAAGGATAGTTCATCATCTTATAGCATACTTAGTGTAACTCCATGACTCATACCCATACGCATCATATATATGCTTGATATGAGGAATGTTTGATCATAGCATAAGCCGTTGGGCTGAAACATTTACGGGACTCCATATGAGACAGAGTACCCGACATGAGCGCGTGGTACGCGCGAGATTGCTGCATGTTTGTATGGTGTGACTCATGCATCTCGCATATGTGTGACTTGATCACTGCACGCCCTAGCGACATCAGGGCCATGGCTCCACAGGCACATCGTGGATGGCCGTATCGGATACCAGAAATACTTTGTTCTAGCACTGTGGGCACTTAGGATGTCCTTGGGTGAAAATCCCAGAACCTTTTTGGTACCAGGAGGTGCTCCAACGTCTAGACCGAGTGGATACACGAGCGCCCGAGTGCCGAATACCAGTAGGCCGCGTCTCCCACTGTGTCATGGTCGGTTGGAAGGGGGTGTGGCCTTATCCGCCTGAGTGAGGGGGCTATAAGCTAGGTTGAGTTTGACCAGCTCGCAAATGTGTCCGCTATCGACGAGCCGGGTAGGTATTGGCAGACTACTGGTCAGGCGGATAGTGTGGTCTCTTCCACTTGCTTGACTGTGCAGCTAGGGAGGAGGCAGTCAGTGTGAGGTGTATTAGACCCTGGTGATATCCAGAGAAGAACTGTACTGATATGTGTACTTATGAGTACTGGCACGCTTGCTTTGCATCTCGCATATGACATTTGGCTACATAGGCCTCGCATCGCATGGTCTTGGTATGACCGACAACATTCATGCCTTGCATTACATAGCTTTAGTATAGCTGATAGCATTTATGGACTTACCGCATATTTTCGCATTACTCTGATATTGTACACTTGGCACTCGCCTTACACACACTTTCACCACCCTCTAAGCTTTTGTAAGCTTATGCACGATAGATGCGTGCAGGTGGCGTTAGGTTGCAGCAGCGTTGAGTTCGGAGCGTGCAGTAATCTTCTGGAGCTTTTGGAGTTTTCTTTGATATCATTACATTGTATTTCCCTTCCCGCATTGTACTTAAAAGTTTTTGATATGGTGGATATGTGGTGTTGTTGTTTTGTGTCTTGGTTATGCTTGTGGTTATGCTCCATTACAAAAAAAAAAAAATTCATGCTGAAAATCCTCCTTGTAGGATCCCAGGATCGGAATCTGGCGTATGGGCGCTGGGAGCCGAGAATGGGGTAGTACGGAGGCTGTCGGCGCCGGATTCGGCGATCGGGAATTTTGTGAGCCCGGTTTCCGAGTTTGGGGTGTGACATGAGTTCATCCTAGAATTATGAGTCCAACAATCCACTAATAAAAGTATGCCTAGGAGTTTACTCTGTTCCTAAGTTTACTTTAAATAGATAATCCTAGACTTAGGCCTGAGAATCATCTAACTTTTCTGGGGGTCGTTTAAGATATTTCAACTCTATGGCATCATTGGCTACCTTATCGACTCTTATTACAATTTTGGCCATGTCGATGAAGCATCCATTACCATACTCTTTCAAGCTCTCCTTGAGCTACCTTATTCTGGATGGACCTCAGCTGTTATTTCCTTAACTAATGATGGACTCATCATGGGACTTCTTCTATAGTACAACGTAAAACTGCCTGGTAAGGCACTATAGCCTTCAACAAATCATTATCTAGGCCCAATATAGTAGTAATATCTCACACTATATTGTTCGGATTGATTGTGGCACCTATCCCAGTTGGATGTCCATATTTATCCCTTCTAGTAAAATATATCAACCCAAGCTGTTTTTATACAAACGGGCCTCAGATGTATTGGATGTGGGTAAAAATGGTTGTTATCAAGTAACACCAATTCGATATTTTCTTGATTCCAGATGATCATGAATTGGTGCAAGGATGGCATGATGTATGAGAAAGAATGTATCTAGTCTCTCCCCAATAATTGGTGAAAGGATGGCATGATGAAGTGTCGACCACCAAAAAAAGTGACCAACACTTTCTTAGTTCCCATAATTAACTATATAGGAATGATAATATGTGTTTGTGTTACCCCTTCAGTAAAATTGTTGACCGTGATTTCAGTTGGAATTAGATCATTTGGGGTTTTTTCCAATTTCACCATCATTTTAGCCAGCAGAATATTCAAAATCGCATCATTGTCGACCAGGACCCTAGTGATTGGATGTCCCTTCAAGTGGACAAAGATGTATAACAACTTCAAATGTTGAGTCATAGTGTGAGCGGGTGTAACACCCCATACTTTCTAGTACTCGAGTGTTACCATGTAATCTAATTTAGTATAAATACAAACTTAACCTACTTAAATGTTCACGTTCATTACGGTTTAAATCTGATCGTTTAAAACAGTCCCCATCCATATATTAACCCATTCATCCGTTGATGTTCTAGATGAACCATCACATCATCAGCACAACCCTTTGTTAGGACTTCAATCACCTCAATAGATGAATCAAACCATCCAGTAGTCCATGATGTCTGGTCAGAACCCTGGATCATTGAATTTTTTTTTGTGAAATGATCTGACTGAAAAATTTTCATATGTCATAAAATAACCATAAGTTTAAAAAGTGTCACTAATCTAAGCATTAAATCTACCTCATTTCTGGGCGGGTCTACTATTTAAACCCATAAAACCTCTTATATGGTGTTGATCATCGCAAATCAGAACCAATACTCGATTTATTAGATCCACCTACCCATCGATCCTTGTCTGACCCAGGTGACAAGATCTATTGTTGAAATCCATTAGGCTAGACCTGGGGACCCCTATCACTTTAGATAACTGAAACCAGTGAAATCGGACCGTTAGCTTGGCAAGAATCCTTAAAGAAAGGCCAAGATCGCCTGGTGCAGCCCACTTAGACTCAGGGTCCGCTTGACTTCTAGTCAGGGGCCCAAGGTGGGGCCTCATGATTAAGTGGATGGTGTGGATTTAGATTCCCATCACGATGGACCCCACATGATGGTTGTGCGACCATAGATGCAAGAGTAACCGCGGAACATCGGATCAGTGGGAGCAGTCAAACTGCTTTGACCCGATAACAAAGCTTCCCGCCCACGGCCACTTTAAACACAACAAGAGCTATGATGAGCTATGGTCCACCACGTGTAGTCAAAGGGATGATTTGAACCATCCATCTTGTTTAGATGGAAATTTTGACCAATACCCTGTCCAGTTTCGTTGGCTCCCACACGTGTGCGTGCACACGATTCCCAACATAATTGATGCGTACGTGAGACTTTCTCCGAAAATGAAACGATTCCCAGCATAATTAATTCGTGCATGCGACTGTCTCCGGAAATGAAAATCTGCTGCATTGCTAGCCTGGCAATCCGCGTGCGGCTACATCTTGCAATCTCAACCATTCTTCCCAATGCCAATCCTATCCCTACATCTAGCACCGAGAAAGGATAGACACCCTGCTGACAGACGAAAGGCAGTAGGATGCTTTCCTCTTTAGGTATGTAAGCTGGCACAATCTTGGCTATTGATGAGGTTTCGTCCCACCATCCCAAACGTCCGAACTAGGGTAACCTCGCTTAGGGCAACAAGCCTCCCGAAAGTAGCGCCCTTCACATGATATGAAGTTGCAGTAAAAAATATCACAAGATATTAGGATCCACGAGTACTGATAGGATAGGTAGACCCTTCACTGATCAATGGTCCCATCCGACCCATTCAAACGGTCCAGATCAACCTGTTAGGCCATGAATGGAAACCGGCCATTAGCGGCCACTCCATCTTCCATGACCAGATGCAAAACCCATCACAATGGGGTGGGCCCTACTGACAGATCTGGTGCACTCATTTGATAGGCCCTAATGATGGGAGACCATCCCACATATTAGATTAGCACCATGTAGGAGATTAACGATCCCAAACACCTCATTTCGGTGGCTGTTGAAACTTAAGATGGTAGTGGTTAGGGTAGTTATGGGTAGCCCGAGCCCTTTATAAAGTCCACAATTGCCTCGGGATCACCACCAACATCCCTGGAGAGATAAGGAGAAAGAAAGAGAGAAAACAGGAGAGGAGAGAAGGAAAGAAATTGGGCGGGCTGTGGAGCTGCACCTTGCCAGATCGTTCGAGTTAAACTCGAACTCAGAGCAAGCTAAGGGCCTGGTGCTAGAAATAGGCAAGGAAGGAGAGAAAATAGGAGAGTAAGGAGAGGAAAAAGAGAGAGAGAATGAGAAAGGGAGAGGGACTGTCCCGCACTGCAAAGAGATGACTTAGGCGACTCAAATCGAGTCGGGTTAAACTCGGTCATCCAGTGGTTCCGCTGGACCTACAGCTGATGAAAGAAAGGAAGAAGAGAAGAAGAAGGAGAGTGGGTGCGGTTTGGTGCACTGACTTGGCCCGACTGAGTCACTGGCCATATGCATGGGTTACTGCTAACTTCGGACTGAGTTGGGTCTGGTCCATGCTAACAACCCTGCTGCCATACGAGGTCTGGGTCCTCTAACATATGGAAAGAGAGAATGAGAGGGAGAAAGCAAAGTAAGAGAAAGAGAAGAGGAGAAGAAATGAGAGAAGGAGGGCTGTCCTTGCACCCATTGAGTCAATGCCGCACTGGTTTGACTCGAACCGAGTCATTGACTCGCTAAACAAATTCCATCTGAACTGAGCTTGGATTGAGTCTGGTCCAAGCTTTGCTGGAGTTACAAGAAGAAGGAGAAGAAGAGAGCCAACAACTCGACTTGGTCCAAAACGGAGTCAAGTCATTGACTCGCTGGCCTATAGCGAGTTCAATGGATATCATTGTCCTACCGAGTCTAGTTGAGTCGACTCGCTCAGATCGGGCTCGAGTTAGGTAAGCAATTTCATTTGATCATATTTGTTATTGTTGTTATTTTAATATCATTAGCTGTTATTAGATTATTATTATTATTTTATTAGTAATATCATTAATATTGTTATTACATTAATTAGGAATTGAATCCAAAAATCTAAACCTAAACCTAAACTCTAAGATGAAATCCTAGACCTAAGTAATCTAAACCCTAGCCTAACACTTTAAACATAAATAGTGAGTTAAGTTTGGATCTAATGGTACAATTTCAAAATTACCTAGGTTTCCTATTTCCCATTTTTTCAGGGCTGGAGTAGCTTGGAAGACTTTGCTTTCTCAATGCATTGTATTTATTTTTCGATCTGGCAATGTTGACGTTGTGTACCTTTTGGAAAACATTGTACTTGTAACCATTAACATTTCTATTGGAGAGTGTCGCTTGGTAATTTGATCATGGATCTTTATGCTCAAGTATTATTATATATGTATAATAATAATAATAATAATAAATTTCAGTCAAAAATCTTCCTTGTGGTGCGCCGAACTTGGGACTTAGTGTATGGAAGTCGAGTGTCAGATTCGGGGCATCATGGAAGTTGTCCGTCCCCGGGTTTGGGGCGTGACAATGGTCCTACACAAGTACCTACATGTATACATTTATGTCGGTGGCCCACATAGATATTGACAAAGGCTTTTCATAAGCTAACCAATAACCCACATATACATATCCATATCGGTGGTTCCCTCAGAGACTCCTAAGATTTTTTATAGGTTAACCAGGAACCGAAGAGGTCCTACACAAGGACCTACATATACTCTCATCAGAGGCAGTCCTACACGAGTATCTACACGTACACACCCGTGTTAGTGGCGGTCATACACAAGAACCTACACGAACGCATCCATGTTGGTGTCTCCCTTAGACACTTCAAGGGTTTTCTATAGGCTAACTAATAACCTTTGATTAGTCCTACACAATAACAAACATACGTATACTCCCGCCGGAGATGGTCCTACACAAGGGCCTATTTGAGTTTGGGTTGCAAACTCTATGAACTCTTAATTTAAAATCTTACAAGTTTAAATGAGTCTCGTTGATAATAGCTTTATAGAGATACTTCTTCACACTTGAATCTGAAATTGTGGCTAACCGTTATAAGCAAAGCTTGGATATATGTATAATTGTCCTAGAGGGGGGTGAATAGGACTTTTTCAAAATTTAACTATTCTTTTGTAGGCAGTTACTTCTAATTATTTAAGTAAAGAGATTTAACCAAGAATAAGTGTACAATAGATAGTTAAGATAGTGACATACATCGTTGTGGATAATATCAAACATGTGTTGTACAAGAATAAGTAAAGCATAACAATCAATCACAAAACATGAAGTAAATTATTCAGCACATTGCACAACAATATATAGTGGTTCAGCTACATGCCTACTCTACTTCCAACTGACCCACTCTCTCCAAGAGTGTGTTGGATTTCACTATCCAATGGTTTTAAATGAGGTAAATTATAACCCTTCACAACCTACACAAGGTTACCAAAATTGCCTACACAAGGTACTTGATAGGTCCTACACAAGGACAACAAGTTCTACACAAAAACTACAAAATAGTCCTACACAAGGACACTATATGTACTCTCCCATCGGAGGCCTACGAAAGGGCTTTGCGAGTTTGAGGTAACCAAACTCTAAATCTCAATCCTACATAAGGAAAGGTATTCAGACATAAGATGAACTCGAGCACTTACCTAAGAGTGAGTGAGCCCCATTCAACACAAATGATAAAGATATTCCAAGTTGATGAAGAGTCTTCAGCTCCCTTGAACCACAACCGATTGTAGACACTCCAATATTGATGACGAGGTTGGTAGGTTAAGGGTTTTATGGTAAATCCTATCTAGTTAATGATGGGCCTTTATGAGCCAGAACGGATTCCCCAAGCTAAGCATTTAATGTATCTAGCCTATAGATTTGCCTTTAAGAAGAGTTGTTGGATCATTAATTAATACCGAAGTTCATAGTTCAATCCAAGCAATGAATGTCACAATGATTGGCTTTAAGAATGGATTGAATTATGAACTCCTATGAGGAAAGAGGGCTTGAGGGGAAGGGTATTTACTGCTGGAATAATTCTCTTAAAGTTTTCTTCAATACTCAAAAACCCTGGAAGTAACCCTAAAACTTACATAAAGTAAAATCTCAATGGTAAAAAAATGGGCAGAAAACTATCAGGTTCGATGTCATCAAAGGGTCTTTAATGTCATCAAAGTTTCCTACTATGTCATTGAACCTTTTTCGATGTCATCGAAGCCTGCACTAAGATTTTCAAATAGGTGCTGGACAGTTTGAAATGGCGGTAAAGACCGCACTAGTTGAAGAAGGAATATGCCAATATGTCTTAGAGGGGGTGAATAGGACTTTTCAAAGTTTTTATGATTTATTTAAAAAGCTCCTACTTCACTAATCCTATGATCATGCAATTCTCAGGATTACTCAAATGTAACTCTATTGGCTTCCAAGCCTGGTAGAGGATCCAATCACAAACTGTTTAAGGAGTAAACAATATGCAATCTAGTTCATGATAGATATGATTGTGTAGGTGTGTGAGGAGTGATCAGATATTCAGATATGGAAATATTAAAGCAAATCACTCAATCAAAATAACAATCTCAAACACGGTCATTTTATAGTGGTTCAATGATAAGTCTACTCCACTCCCGGTAACCGCACTCAACCCTTGAGTGTACCAGATTTCACTAAGGAGGTTTCACATGTTTCACCTCAACCTAAGGTTTTAAATCAGGTTCACCTTCAACCTTTACAACCTACACTGAGGCTGACTGTTTATGCTCTCACGAGCAAGGGTCAACACAACGCACCCACTTTTAGGCACATTGGCTAAGAATCTTCCATAAGACCCTACTGGAGGTCTCTACACGGTTGACCTCAAACCCTAAGGTTTTACCTGGTTCACCTAAAACCCAGAGTTTTACTGGTTCACTCCAAACCAGATGTTTATGCTTTCCACAGAGCAAGGGTCCACACAACGCACCTACCACGTACACTCCCGCCGGAGGCCTCCTTGAGGACTTCAAAGGGTGACAACCACTTAGGACCCAATCCTAGAAAGGAATGATCACAAGTGTCCTCTTGGACTCTGGATACTTACGAATAAGCTGATGAGTCCCATTTAGCATAGTGTCGAAGATCTCCTCCTCCTTGTTGACGAAGAGACTTCTGCTCCCTTGATCCGCAACACAAGATAGTATACCAATACTCGGCTTCGGGTTGGGTCAAGGTTATGATGGAATCCTACTCTCTAAAGATTTTCCTATAGGGAAGATAGAGTAGTTCCAATCATTTAGACATTCAAGGCATCCCAGCTTAATGATTTTCCATTAAGGTAGTAGCCGAAGGATCCTTTAATACGGAAGTTCATTCCCCAATCCACTCTATTGAATATCAATGATAAGTGTGGATTGGAGGATGAACTCCCTCGAGAGAAAGGGCTTTGGATATAAGATGTAAGTTGAAACACACAAAAGCTCTCTCTGTTTTCTCTCACAACAACAAAAGACAAGTCATCTATATATAGGCAAAAAATTCCAACGGATATAAAATGGTCACATTTATGACAAAGTTCGATATCATCGAGAAGGTTCGATATCATCGAGCGTATATTCTCGATAGCATCAATGGTCTGCTCGATGACTCGGAATCAATGTCGTACGCTTTTGAAACTCTTTGCCAATTGGTCGATGAATCGAAACTATTGTTGATGTCATCGGATTTCAAACTCCGATTCCATCAATGACAGGTTCGATCCATCGACACTTGAAAAATGAGAGAGACTTGAGTTTGAAATATTGCAGGTTTTTATTAATGATCGGGGATCCATCGAGATCATCGAAATTTGAATGTCGATGACATCGAGATCAGAGTCGAGGCATCGATAAATCCAGCTAATTTATCTTTAAGCTTGCTGGACAGTTTATGACCTTGTTCGATGCAATCGATCTGGTGTCAATATCATCGATATTTGAATATCGATTCTATCGAACGGCCCCCGATCATAGTTAAAAACGACCTGAAATATCTGCTGTGAGAAATGCGCGCCCTCGATCGATATCATCAATCGACTTCCGATGTTATCGATATTTGACTTCAGATCATATCGGAAGAGCATCGATGCTATCGAAGGATTTTGAGATTTTCATTAAAAAACAGGGGCGCCAAAAATCTATCTGTCGATCTTATCAAGCCACTTTCAATGGAGTTGAGATTTGAATATCGATGATATCGATAGGTGTATTGATACATCGATAATTCGTCCAAATATGTTATGAAGTTGCTGGACATATTTAGTGCTTATATCGATGATATCGATATGTGTATTGATACATCGATAAATTCGTCTAGATGAATATTTAGTTGCTGGACACTTTTAGTCCTCTCATCGATAATACGTTAAGGTATCGAGGACATCGACAGAGCAGGTCGATTATATTGAGGGTGTTTCGATAAAATCGACAAGGCGAGAAAAATTTAGAGATTTTCCTATTTTGCAAAAAGTTTTCTCACCCTAAAACCCTATGATTTCTAACTCATTTTTAACGGTTTTCTTTACCTGTTGTTTTGGGTCATGGGATGTGAGGCTTTAGTTTTACCTGTGACGAGCTTGCACACATCCGGTTGAGGCAGATGCTTGAATTGATCTTCCTATCAGGCTCTGTAGACACTCTGACTCAACATACACGTAACTTGACAAACCAGGGCACTTTCAATCTCCCCCTTTGTCAATTACGTGACAAAATCTCAAAACACCCTAGAACACTTCTAGACAAACATACCCTAAATTGTGTATACATGCTTTTACACAATTTTACAATTTTCTAACCCATGTACACAACCAGTAGCTGCTCCCCCTTTCTTGTAAACTCCCCCTTTCTTAAAGTAGCTGCTCCCCCTAATACCTGCAACAACATCTAACAGATACACAATTTTCCATTCGGGGTGTTTGCAAATATTCTCCCCCTTTTCGTCAGTCATTGACAAAGATATCTCAGGTGATATTGACTGAAGAGTGAATTACTTGGGAGAACCAACCAGGCAGAAGTAGATGAATTGATGTATAAGAGTTAACTCAATTTAAGCAAACATCAATTTCAAAATCTATGAATGCATTTTAGCGCAGTTGTATAGCAGTTTTCAATCACATGCAATCCATAACTTGATAAACCAGGGAAGCTCAAAACAGAAATATGGCATTAATGATATGAATTCTATTCAGCCATATTCAAAATGAAACCAAAGTTATCCAATTATCCAAAATAGACTGCCCAAGATTGGTAGCAAATTAACAGTTATACCAGTAAAAACACCAAGCCCACCAAAAGAAATGATATTCAACTAGCACAACCAGCTTTTACCGTCTTCGCGAATCACCACGTGTGAGTAAATCAACTACTTGCTGATTTGTTTGTTGGAGAGAATCGACTTTTTCTTCAATCACGGTGAGACGTCTCTCACAATTGTGAAGTCGCTCCTCCATGCTCGCCATACCGTTCAGTAGGTGACGTTCAAGGTGATGAGTTTGACGATTTGTGATAGACTTCGGACTCAACAATGGCGTTCGGTTGGATCCCCATGGATATGACGGAGGAGCATATGGAGCAGCCGACTACAGGGGAGCACTGTTCTCAGGAAGAACTGAAGGAAGACAAAGCTGTTGTGACACCTGAGTCGAATCACTGTCGAACCACTTCTCTGGATAGACTCTATCAGATGAGACAGGAATACCAACATGATGGGCTAATTTACAGCTGAGTACAAGAAAAGCTAGTGTATCCTGATGATTTCCTTGAATGACCCGAATTAGTTGCTTAAGAAGAAGTGTTGGGAGGCACACTTGAACTTCCTGATATACATCGTACAACACATTTAACATAAAAGGAGACAGATGATTACCATTCACATCACAAGGATAGACATTGGACCCAAAAATGTCATGAAGGATTTTAAAGGTAGGTCTAAGATGATTAATATGAAGGGAATTATCATCGTTCCGAGAAATAGTAGTTCCTTGACATAGTGCACGAGTTATCTCGCCCCAAACATCAGGACCATTTAGATTCCGACTGGTAACAGGAATGCGAGTGACTTGGAGATCTAAAAGGTGACTCAAGGTGATGGGAGTGATGTGCTTGGAGTAATGCAATAATTTGACTTGAACACAGGGTGGATCGTCATAAATAACATGACTTTTACTGAGGAAGTCATGGACCACTCCAATTTGATAAGTACCACCAAGATTAAGAATATTTTGCCATCCTATTACTTCTAGAAGGAGGTCTATACCAAAAGACTCGATGGCACTGTTGAGAACCAGACGTTCAACAACAGTGTCTGGATGTCTCACCGATGGAGTGAGTTGATGCAAACTGGGTTGTTTTTCTTTCCCTTTTGAAGACTAAGAAAGAGACTTACTTTTCCCTTTGTTCATGATTTTTCAGTGTAAGGGACGGGTAAAGATAAGGAAGGTCAACCAAAAGAATGGAAAGTACCCGACCAAATGTGAGTTTAGACTCTAGAGTGGAAGGGATGGAAGGATAATACCCATTTCTTTTGAAGCTTCTGGGACCCGTCGATGGGCTTCTGGCTGAGGATTCGAGCAGAGAACAAAACAGAAAAATTTTCAGAGAAATAAAATTCTTCCGCTCGATCGCCTTTTTATCGGTCAGGAGTCTTCGATTTTATCGAACTTACTTTCGATTATATCGATGATCCACATCCTATGTTATCGGCAATTGCTTCTATAGTAATCCTGATCTGTGACTTTCCACATTCTAAAGAGATGTCGATGATATCGACCCATGATCGATTAATTGGGAATGACAGATCGATAGGCATGAAGAGGAATATTTGTCTTTTTCGACCCTTCAAGTATACTTTTAGTGTCAATAGCATACTCAGCAAAATTATGTACACTTTCTGTACACATAAAAAATTATAAACATTTGCATGTTTATTTACAAAAGATTGAGGTGAGGAACCTCAGATATATCATTTGACGCTCAACAAAATTGCATCATTTCAGCAAATATCCAGATCTAGATGCATGATCTGGACTTGTCTTTCTCTGCTCAGTATTTCTAGGCATCAGTCCTTTCTATGCCTCTGATAATGTGGCAGTGGTTATTTGTGCGATGACCCTTCATTACTGATTTCCCTGATTGGTTTAGGATTTCGCATTCTTGTCTATTGAATTTGACCACATGCCCATTATCATAGATTTGAGATATGCTTCGGAGATTATGTGTCAAACCTTTTATACTTTTTCATTCTAAGCAACTGTATTCCTTTTATAATTCCCTGTCCAATTACTTTAGCAGTGGTTCCATCACCGTGGGTGACTATCCCATTGTGAAGATTCTTATATTTAGAAAGAAGGGACATGCCACCTATTACATGTCTTGAGTAACCACTGTCAAGGTACCACTTAGTGTCATTGTCTATGAAGTGATTTGAGTGAGTAACAAGACAATTCTTCTTTTCTTTAATTACCCGTTTTGTGACAGGGATCTTACTTGTAGTAGATTTAATTTTCTTATCTGATTCAACTACTTGATTAGTCTTTGTGTTGCTACTGGAGGCATTAGAGTTTTTCTCATATCCTAAGTCATTTTTGTCCTTTCTAGGTCTTCCCATTCCCAATAGTTTTTCTAGCTTTTCGCCACTCTGGGAAAACTTAGAGTTTTGCTTGGCAGTCTTTCTGGACTCTTCTAGATCAAACAAGAGTGTATGATTTTCATTTTGAAGCAGCATATTTTTGTCTTTTAGGATCTCAACCTGTCTGTTCAATTTCTCAGACTCGGATTTAAGGAAGGAGTTAACTCTCTCAAGTCTATCATTTTCAGAGTGATATTGTTGTAAGTCATTGATTAGATGTGTATTAATTTCTAGAGTTTTATCCAAATCTTTTTGCAGTAATTCCAATTTATTCTCAGATATTCCGAGTCTTTTAACCACTTTGATGCTATGGATATATAGTTTATTGTAAGCAACTTGTAGCTTGTCCTTTTCTTCTTCTTCTTCTTCTTCTTCTTCTTCAGTTCCCTCATTGTCAGATGAAAATGATTCAGCGGCTAGCTGTTCTTTCTCGTTCTTAGATTCAGTGGAGATGATTAAAGTAATGGAGATCATGAGTATTTTCAATGATTTCTGATCTCCATCACTTTCTGAGTTACTAGATTCTGAATCTGATTCCTCAGTATCATCCCACGTGGCAGCCATAGCCTTGCCCTTAGTTTTTCTATTTGGGCATTCAGTAGATAGGTGTTCATACTTGTGACAGACATAGCATTGTGATTCTTTGGTTCTTTTACCAAATTTGTCTGTAGAAGGTTTATAGTTCACCTTTCTTCCTCTGGAAGGATGACCACGATTCTTTTGAAAGAATCTTCTGAATTTTTGTGTTAGCAAAGCCACTTCTTCATCTTCATCTTCCTTTTCACTTATACTGTCCTCATGAATTGTTTTCTTTGAGGTTTTTAGGACAATATTTTTGGATTTTTGGGATTGTGTGAAGTGTAGTTCAAAAGTTTGTAGGGAACCTACTAGTTCTTCTACTTTCATTTCATCTATGTTCCTACATTCCTCAATTGTTGTAACCTTGGGATTAAATCGTTCCGGTAGGGATCTTAGAATTTTCCTACAAATTTTCGGTACCAGAACTTTCTCTCCCAATCCACCCATGGAGTTTCATATGATATTTAACTTTGTGAAAAACTCCATAAAGGTCTCATGCTCTTCCATTCTGAGACTTTCGAACTGTGAAGTCAGGAGTTGAAGTTTGGATCGCTTCATAGTGCTTGTGCCTTCATGGGTTGTTTCCAATAGATCCCATGCTTCCTTGGATGTCCCACACATACTTATCTGATTGAATATATCCTGGGACACGACACAGTAGATAGGATTCATAGCCTTGGCTTCAGATGTTTTTCTTTCTTTGTCGAATGTTATCCACTTTTCTAAGGATTTGGGTTTTGTGATGGTTGTGCCACTATCAAGCACAATTTGTTCAGTAGGTGGCACATCCACTTTCTACTATATCCCAAACGTCATGATCCAAAGATCTCAGAAAGTAGTGCATCCTAGCCTTCCAGTATGCATAGTTTGAGTCGTCAAATATTGGAGGTCTAGTGACTGATGAGCCCTCTCCTTTAACCATATTCCCAACTTCAGTCAAGATCACTCTCTAGGCGATGAAGCCCTTAAAGAGAGACCCGCTCTGATACCAATTGAAATGGCGGTAAAGACCGCACTAGTTGAAGAAGGAATATGCCAATATGTCCTAGAGGGGGGTGAATAGGACTTTTCAAAGTTTTTATGATTTATTTAAAAAGCTCCTACTTCACTAATCCTATGATCATGCAATTCTCAGGATTACTCAAATGTAACTCTACTGGCTTCCAAGCCTGGTAGAGGATCTAATCACAAACTACTTAAGGAGTAAACAATATGCAATCTAGTTCATGATGGATATGACTGTGTCGGTGTGTGAGGAGTGATCAGATATTCAAATATGGAAATATTAAAGCAAATCACTCAATCAAAATAACAATCTCAAACACAGTCATTTTATAGTGGTTCGACGATAAGTCTACTCCACTCCCGGTAACCGCACTTAACCCTTGAGTGTTTCGGATTTCACTAAGGAGGTTTCACATAGTTCACCTCTAACCTAAGGTTTTAAATCAGGTTCACCTTCAACCTTTACAACCTACACTAAGGCTGAATGTTTATGCTCTCACGAGCAAGGGTCAACACAACGCACCCACTTTTAAATACACTGGCCAAGAATCTTCCATAAGACCCTACTGGAGGTTTCTACACGGTTGACCTTAAACCTTAAGGTTTTACCCGGTTCACCTAAAACTCAGAGTTTTCCTGGTTCACTCCAAACCAGATGTTTATGCTCTCCACAGAGCAAGGGTCCACACAACGCACCCACCACGTACACTCCCACCGGAGGCCTCCTTGAGGACTTTAAAGGGTGACAACCACTTAGGACCCAATCCTAGAAAGGAATGATCACAAGTGTCCTCTTGGACTCTGGATACTTACAAATAAGTTGATGAGTCTCGTTTAGCACAGTGCCGAAGATCTCCTCCTCCTTGTTGACGAAGAGTCTGCGCAACACAAGATAGTATACCAATACTCAGCTTCGGGTTGGGTCAAGGTTATGATGAAATCCTACTCTCTAAAGATTTTCCTATAGGGAAGATAGATTATTTCCAATCATCTAGGCATTCAAGGCATCTCAGCTTAATAATTTGTCATTAAGGTAGTAACCGGAGGATCCTTTAATGCGGAAGTTCATTCCCCAATCCACTCTATTGAATATCAATGATGAGGGTGGATTGGAGGACGAACTCCCTCGAGAGAAAGGGCTTTAGAGATGTAAGTTGAAAAACATAAAAGCTCTCTTTGTTTTCTCTCACAGCAACAAAAGACAAGTCATCTATATATAGGCAAAAAGTTCCAACGGATATAAAACGGTCACATTTATGACAGAGTTCGATATCATCGAGAAGGTTCAATATCATCGAGCGTATACTCTCGATAGCATCGATGGTCTGCTCGATGACTCGGACTCAATGTCATACGCTTTTGAAACTCTTTGCCAATTGGTCGATGAATCAAAACTATTGTCGATGTTATCAGATTTCGAACTCCGATTCCATTAATGATAGGTTCGATCCATCGACACTTAAAAAATGAAAGAGACTTGAGTTTGAAATATTTTAGGTTTTTATCAATGATCGGGGATCCATCGAGATCATCGGAATTTGAATGTCGATGATATCGAGATCAGAGTCGAGGCATCAATAAATCCAGATGATTTATCTTTGAGCTTGCTGGACAATTGATGACCTTGTTTGATGCAATCGATCTGGTGTCAATATCATCGATATTTGAATATCGATTCTATCGAACGGCCCCCGATCATAGTTAAAAATGACCTGAAATATCTGCTGTGAGAAATGCGAGCCCTCGATCGATATCATTGATTGACTTCCGATGTTATCGATATTTTATTTCAGATTATATCGGAAGAGCATCGATGCTATCAAAGGATTTTGAGATTTTCATTATAAAACAGGGGCACCGAAAATCTGTCTGTCGATCTTATCGAGCCACTTTCGATAGAGTCGAGATTTGAATATCAATGATATCGATAGGTGTATCGATACATCGATAATTCATTCAGATATGTTACAAAGTTGCTAGACATAATTAGTGCTTATATCGATGATATTGATATGTGTATCGATACATCGATAAATCCGTCCAGATGAATATTTAGTTGTTGGACACTTTTGGTCATCTCATCGATAATATCGTTAAGGTATCGAGGACATCGACAGAGCAGGTCGATTATATCGAGGGTGTTTCGATAAAATCGACAAGGCGAGAAAACTTAGAGATTTTTCTATTATACAAAAAGTTTTCTCACCCTAAAACTCTATGATTTCTAAATCATTTTTAAGGGTTTTCTTTACATGGTGTTTTGGGTCATGGGATGTGAGGCTTTAGTTTTACCTGTGACGAGCTTGAACACATCCGGTTGAGGCAGACGCTTGAATTGATCTTCCTATCAGGCTCTGTAGACACTCTGACTCAACATACACGTAACTTGACTAACCAGGGCACTTTCAAGTTTCTGTCCGATGTCATCGAGTGTCCTTCAAGGTCATTAAGGAGACCTTTAATGTCATTAAAGGATGACTCGATACCATCAAGAATTTCCTAAAAAATATTCTGAGGTTGCTGGACAGAATAGGGTCATTTACGATGTCGTCGAAGTTATTTCGATGTCATCAAAAATAAAATTTCAATGTCATCAAATAAGTTTCGATGTTATCGAATCAGTCAGGGTAAATTCCATTTTCTTGCTGGACTAATGATGAACATTTGCGATGTCATCGAGGTCAGGTTCGATGTATCGAAATTCAAGTTTCGATGTCATCAAAGAGACTTCGATGTCATCGAGAGTTTCATGATTTAATTTTCTTGTAAAATCTCTGGACACTGTCGATTTGCGATGTCATCGACACTTACCTTCGATGTCATCGAACATGCTTCGATGCTATAAATTTGTGATTTCCCTTGAAAGCTTGCTGGAGTGTTTTGAGCCATTTACGATGTCATCAAAGTGGGTTCGATGTCATCAAACATTAAGTTTCAATGTCATTAAACCTCCTTCTATGTCATTGAAAATATCCAAAAAATTTCAGTTCAATTGCTTGACAAATGAAGCTCATGTTCGATCCACTTCGATGGCATCAACATATGCAAATTTTTTCATACAAGCTTTTAACTCCAAAAACTATAAACTTAGGTTTTTATCATACTAACCAAGGATGTTCCTGGATAGTTTTGTCAAGTATGGTCCTTGTTTTAGGAGGTATTATAAATGAAGGGGTTTGGTTAGGTTCTTGAGGCTTAGTTTACCATTGTATTGCACTTGAACCTTCCACTCTTGATGAGTCTTCAGTCTTTTATTCTTCATTTGGGGCTCACTTAACTCTAAGACTCAAACATCACATTAATTGACAAACAACGGTACTTTCAAAATTATCTTCTCTTTTTCTTCCCAATCTTTGATGTGGATCTTCTTCAGATCTTTTGATCAACTACCTTACAATGATCTTCCAATTGAGAGTGCCAAGGTAATGGGAAAGACGGTTGGTCAAATCTCGTATAACTAATAGTATAGTTGGTTCAATTTTGGGGATTTACCTAGATGGGCATTCTAAAATATGATAGACATGGGGATTTACTTATAGGATTGGTGTCTAATCTCTATATAATGCAAGAGAACATGTATATCTTTAAGGTGGGCTTGAAATGTTCATATGGAGTGATAATCACAAGAAAGATGACATGACAGACGACATGAACTCCATGGATTAAAGCCTAGGAGAAAAGGATAAGAGTTGTGTACCTAGGGCCTCTAAAACCATCAAAAATCCCTCTAAAAAACCAAGGTCTAAGTGCCCAATTTATACGAAAAAGGCCACAACGAATCTATAACAGCTAGTTTTTTTGTTGGACCTAAGTAGGTTTGTTTCGATCAAAAATAGTCAACCAGAGTCCAGAATATTGCTAGAAAAAATTGGTTGCTTTTGGTCGGACCGAATTGAGCCAAAGATCCTCCATGTTGGACAAAAAAAAAAACTAATTTTCCTGATTGCGTACTAGACTGATTCAGCCATTTACGGTCGGATAGAACATGATTCAGGTCGAACTGAAAATCTCTGGAACACATCTAAAGCCTAAATGATTTTTATTAAATTTAATCATAAGACTTTAAATGATGAAAATAAAATTTTCCAATTTGATCCAATCGTCTAAAGGTAGGTTGTTTTGGAACTACAGGGGTGTAGGGCTGGTATCACCAAGGCATCTCAATTTACTCATGTCTTCAAGGCTTAATGTTGCAAGTTTTCGAGTCTTCGGTCTTCCAATGTCTTTAAATGGGGGTTCAACAGAATCAAAACACACTAGCAAACATTATTGACAAATAGATGCACTACCAGAGTTTGGCTGATGCACCATGGCATCGTGCATGATCTACTGCCGAAAACATTTGGGGAGTGGAGTAATGACTACGCTAAGTTGGCCTAACTTCATGGCACATTATTCATGTTCGTGCAAAAATTAGATGATTATTACCAATACGTAACAGCTCAAGAGAAACTCTCATCCATGTAATAGGGGTAGAATGTAGGCGCAAGCAATGGCCAACCCATGTCGAACAACCAACATACACAATGTCGTCTGATATGCCACAACTATCTTTGGGTCTCTATGGTTATTTCCACTTCAATAGATAGTAGTGACTATGAAGATCTCTCTCCATGCAACCATTCCAAAATTCTATAAATAGGTGGAAGATGGAAGAATTCCAAGCCCTCACCAACCCAATAAATATAAAATCAAATCTACAACGCAACACTATATATATAAGCTTATTTTTAGCATAGGATAACTGTAATGCCATGTACTTTTCGATACTCGGGTGTTACCATCTAAGTACGTAAGTGTGTGGGGCACACTGTCTAATCATTTATAATCTGAAATAGCGGTGGAGACCGCTTTAGTTGAAGTAAGAATATGCCAATATGTCCTAAAGGGGGGGGGGGGGGGGGGGGGGGAATAGGACTTTTTAAAGTTTTTATGGTTTAGTTAAAATCCTATTACACTAATTCTAACAATAAGCACATATTAGGATTACTCAAAAGTAACTCTACTGGCTTCCAAGCCCGGTAGAGGATCCAATCACAAGCTATTTAAGAAGTGAACAATATGCAAACTAGTTTATGGTGGATATGACTGTGTATGTGTGTGAGGTGTGATCTCAGATATTCAGATATGAAAATATTAAAGTAAATCACACAAATGGAAGAATAGCAATCTCAAACACAGTCATTTTTATAGTGGTTTGACTACTTGTCTACTCCACTCCTGGTAACTGCACTCAACCCTTGAGTGTACCGGATTTCACTAAGGAGGTTTCATAGCGGTTCACCTCAAACCTAAGGTTTTAAATCAGGTTCACCTTAAACCTTTACAACCTATATTGAGGCAGACTATTTATGCTCTCACGAGCAAGGGTTAACACAACACACCCACTTTTAGGAACACTGGCCAAGGATCTTCCATAAGACCCTAATGGAGGTTTCACTCGGATCACCTCGAACCTAAGGTTTTAGACAGGTTCACCTTCAATCGAAAGTTTATGCTCTCCACAGAGCAAGGGTCAACACTACGTACCCACCACGTACACTCCCGCCGGAGGCCTCCTACGAGGGCTTGTAAGGGTGAGAAACACCTAAGACCCAATCCTAAAAAGGAATGATCACAAGTGTCCTCTGGACTCTAGTAACTTACAAATAAGTGAATGAGTCCCATTCAGTACGTTGACGAAGATCTCCTCCTTGTTGATGAAGAATCTTCAACTTCCTTGATCCGCAACACAGGATGATGTACCAATACGAGGCTTTGGGTTGGGTCAAGGTTAAGACGGAATCCTACTCTATAAAATGTTTTCCTATAAGGAAGATAAAGTGATTCTGATTATGCATTCAAGGCATCCCAGCTTAATGATTTTCCATTAAGGTAGTAGCTGAAGGATCCTTGAATGCGGAAGTTCATTCCCTAATCCACTCTATTGAATATCAATGATGAGGGTTATAAAATCCCGAAAAATTGAGGGTCGAGTAGTAGCTCAACTCTCGAGTTTCCAGAACATCACTTATACAACATAGATAATGATGATTGAATGTTGTCTGTATTAGTGCATTGAACATGAGTGAGATTAAGCCAAAACAAAATATCATACTCCAGAGACAGTGAATTAGCAAGCGGAAGACTGTGATAGATATATAAAATATATAAAAACTGTGGTGAGTCTCCAGAGTGTGATAACATTACCAGGTTAATAAATTTCAAGTACATTTCTAAAATATACCAAATGTGTAAGGGTAATGTCTTCTATTCCAAGTACCATAGCCCCGTCAATACAATACCAGGTCTTCATAGACCTGTCAGAGAGCTACATATAGGAGAGCTCCTCCTCAACATCATAGTAGTCCGGCTTTGTTTCATAAGCATCGCCATCACCTGAAACTCAACAAATCTGGATGGTGTGTACAACACCGTCCCGTAACGTGGGAGTGAGTAGCTAACTCAGTGGAACAATAAGGCATAAGTTATCATGTTACCAATTCAGTCAAGCAGTAATGATAAAGCAGTAAAATCAAATATTCCTAACTACTCTTATTAATGCAAGTATGAATGTAGTCATGATGGATGCTCTCACTGACATACTCCCTCATGCGACACCCTTTTCGTTCGCGGCATGCTTTCATCCCTCGGTGCTCCACATCTTTCAGGCACATGCAATGCATGATGAGCATGATTACCGAGTTGTTATTAGTCCATTTCAAACAGCAGGAATGAGAAACTAAGATACCTCCCTTGTATCATTCCCAAACATGATCCATTCTAGGGTTGTCAGTCCTAGACAATCTCATACGATGGTGTGTTTCTAGGTCGCTGCAAGGGTTGTCAGGGCTGTTACACGGAATCGTTGCACCACTCCCCCATCACCTTATCAATACAGGCCTAGTTTATACTCTGTTACTACGGGAAGGCTCATCGCCTCACCGCAGATTCAGAGTATGCTCGAGGTCACTACAAAGGGCTATCAGGGCTTTTACACGGAATTGTTGCACCACTCCCCCATCACCTTATCAATGTAGGCCGACAGCACGAATATAGTGTCCCATACCACCATAATCGGCTCACGAGTCTTGTTGCTCACTAGTCACCACGTGGCCCCAGTGTAGGCCGACAACTCGACCACGGTGTCTCATACCACCATGCCCGGCTCATGAGTCTTAGCGGATTGAGGTACCATGGTTAACGGGATTCCACTGGTAAGTTTGGTACCCTAGGTTCAACCAGTAGCGTCCAAACATGGTGAACATACATATGACAGATCGGGTTGCTTGACGAGCTCGGCTAGCTCGAGCGCACAACAAGTTGAACGACATGAAGTGCATAAGCACTTCGCGTGGCCAACCACTATCGTCAACCGAAGTACGACTCGGGTTCGTCGAACACATCTCACGTGGCAATTGAAACTCAGCCACTTATTCGATCCCGTTACCGACTGCCTGGACTATACAATAGCCCCAATCACATTCAATTGCAGATAGGTAAAGCAGTAATGGATCAAGATTCAAATCATACAATCAAGGTCTGGTATTATCCGTTTAGGGCTGCCAGGGCTGTTGTACGGAATCGTTACACCACTCCCCCATCACCCATGACGGATCATACAACGTAAATATGAATTTAAACATATGCATTACATAGATAAAATCATAGAAGCAGTTGAGCATGTTATGAAGCACAACACAAGCATGAGTTTGAACATATTCAATTCCTAATCACACAACTATCCAAGGAAATCATACACATAGTTAAAAGAGTTGAGAATCATATCTCAACACCCTTATACATTACAATTTACTAACTACTACTCATCCAAACTTTTTAACAACCACTTAGACTACATACACCAACATACATGTCATATGTTGATCACATAGGTATAAGGCCAAATCCTTTCACTAGGGAGTTACCCCAATCATAACACGCATACACCCACGACAGATAGTCATGGCAAGCAGGAATCCAAGTTCCATATTCATTCAGTCATTTCCACAAACACTTGGGCCACACATTTTAGCATATATAGTGTATATTGGTCGTGGCGTGATTTAGGGCAAATCCTTTCGTCAAAGGGGTATCGCCAATACAACAATCAATTATCCATGGCAATTAGTCATGGCGGGCATGAATGAGAATTCTATACTCATTCAGTCATTTTCACAAACACTTAGAATACACTATTACAACATACATGGTGTATGTTAGCAAATCATGTATTAGGACTATCCTTTCGCCAAGTAAGTATTTTATCTATGTATAATATATTCATATAGCAAATACATCTCCAAAATTTATACGTATACAATACTTGTTAGAATACACAATTTCAACATACATAGTGTATATAAGCAAAACATGTATTAGGGCGAGTCCTTTCGCTAAACAAGTAATTTATCCACATATAATATATTCATACAACAATTAATCATGTCAAACACATTTCCAAAATTTGTACGTATACGGTACTTTCTACAAATACCTAGAGTATGTAGAATTCCATATTTTTCATCTTTAATCGAAACGGAAAACAGACAGCACTTTGTACATGTGCAATTGCATGCAGATCATGAATCTATCATTATCTAACATTGAAAGCATTGAAAACCATAACCTATACACCTAAAGTCCTCACCTTTTGTCGTAGAATCGTAACGGAGTCGATGGATTTGCTAAGCTTTCGTATACAGTAGTTTGGTAACCTATAGAATGAAATAGGTTAGCTATTTCCTAACCTACAACTATCAAAACCTCAAATCAGTTTAGGGTTAGGGTTTCTTACCTAAAAATGGGGCTGGAATCGCCGGGAAAGCGATTAGAACGGAGTGGTTGTGCTTGCATAACGGTAGGGAAGCATGGTAGGGAGATCCTCCCACAACTCCCACACTTTCTCTCTCTTTTCTCTCTTCTCTCTCTAGGGTTTCTCTCAAATTCGTATGGCTGCAATGAGAGAGTGTTTAAGGTCCTTATATAGTCTAAAAATTCACCGAAATAGACTCCAGGTCAAAATATACTCAGGTTAAAACCAAAGCGGACCTGTTTCAACTCAACGGAGGACTTCTGGTGGGCCTCCTTGAGCCAAAGGTCGGACTTAAGCTCACTAACACTGGATCTACGTTTAGTTAAGTTTTCATTTCAGTGGGATTTCCAAATCACGCGTGCGGACCAGTTTCAGTTCAATGGTCAGCGGATCTCAATCGGAGATTCCGAGTACATGTAAATGTGTATGAAATTTCTCCTGATCCGAGGGTGTAATTTGGTCTGATTCTGACGGTCTGATTGCTTAAAACTGATCCGCAAGTAACACGTGCCAGATTACTATTCAAGATATTTTATTTTGAATTAATTTCATATTTCTCACACTCTTCACTCCGAGCTCAAGCGAATAGCGCTGGGACACTGGCTAGATTTGATTTCCGAGATGGTTGTCAAGCCCAGCGAGGCAATCTTAAGTCCTTAACTTCGTGTTCATCGGACTTCCGACGTGCGGTCCAGATCTGATACGGAGTTTCAAGATGCTCCCGAGAGCAGCTGGGTAATGAGATTGATCTTAGATTTTAGGGTAACCTAGCGTCAATGACTCTACAAGTTTTGGGTCTTGCAGATCGTATTTAAAGTGATTGGTGCTAATTTCACAGGCATTCTAGTTTAACACTGGCTAATTCTCGCCTCATTTCTAAAGGATTTAGTCCTGAGTAATTTCTGTCTGAGGTGGTACCTGGGCCTTTGTAGTTGTATATAAAGTGATCCAAGTTATACTACTTATCTAGTTTAAGATTGTGTCTAGGATGAAAGTGCTTAGAAAATTTGAAAGAACAAGGTGGTGAAGGGTGGGATTTGTGAAGGAAATGGGTTCAGAAGCGATTTTAGATTGTGGGATTCAGTTCTGCCGAGTTAATGAGGTGTTAGGAGCGACCCATTGCCTAAGGATGTCTAATTCCAGGTTGGAAAAAATCCAGGCTGTTACAAGGGTGGATTGGAGGATGAACTTCCCTGAGAGAAAGGGCTTTAGGTATACGATCTAAGGTAAAACACTCAAAAGCACTCTCTTCTTTCCTCTATATATAGGCAAAAGGTTCCAACGGATATAAAATGGTCACATTTATGACAAAGTTCAATATCATCGATCGGGTTCGATATCATCGAGCATATACTTTCAATAGCATCGATGGTCCGTTCGATGACACAAACTCAAATGTCAGACGCTTTTGAAACCTCTTGCCAGCTGGTCGATGGAATCGAAACAGGTGTCGATGTCATCGGATTTCGAACTCCGATTCAATCGAAACTAGTGTCGATTCATCGACATTTGAAAATGAGAGAGACTTGACTTGAAATATTTCTGGTTTACAAGAATGATCGAGGGACCTTCGAGATCATCGGAATCTGAATATCGATGATATCAATAACTGTGTCAAGGCATCGATAAATCCAACGAATTTCTCATTGAGCTTGCTAGATAGTCTATGTCCTTGTTCGATGCCATCGAAACAATATCGATATCATCGATATTTGAATATCAATTCTATCGAGTGACCCCCGATCATAGATAAACAATCCTGAAATATTTTGCTGGAAGAACTTAGCGCCCATGACCGATATCATTGAGAGCCTTCCGATATCATCGAGATTTGAATTTCGATGGTATCGAGGAGGCTTCGATATATCGATGCACATATGATATTCTTAACGAAAAACAGGGGCGTCGGAGATCTGCCTGTCGATATTATCGAGTCACCTTTAATGGACTCGAGATTTGAATACCGATGATATCGATAGTATATCGATGTATCGATAATTCCGTCCAGATGAGTATGTGTTTGCTGGATGAATTTTGTCCTCATATTGATGATATCGTTTAGGTATCGAGGACATCGACAGCGCAGGTCGATCATATCGAGATGTGTATCGATAAAATCGACAAAGCAAGAAAGCTTAGAGAATTTTCCTATTTTGAAAAAAGTTTTCTTAACTTAAAACCTTATGATGTTCTAGTTTGTTTTAAGGGTTTTTATATACCTAGTGTTTGGGGACAAGGGATGTGAGTCTTAGATTTACCTGTGGCAAGCTTGTACACATCCGGTTGAGACAGACGCTTGAAATGATCTTCCTATGAGGCTCTACAGTCTGACTGACTCAACACTCACGCTAATTGACAAACCAGGGCACTTTCATAATCTACCTATTTCAACCGCACACTACTAGATTCAGGACTAAACCCACAAGATTCACCATTAAATCCGATCTATACCGTGCCTACTTAAAATTCACATTAATACAACCGTTTAATTTTGGATCAAGTAGATCGATTCCATTTAGACCTTCCTAAGAGGCCCTAAGACCATAAATCAATTGATTATAAACAATCTAATTATAAGTTACGTGAACTAGCTGTCGACCTGAGGGCCTATCCATGCATTCACAATAGTAGGATCCTAAGGGACCCAAAAGATCATTTGTTTCACTTCAATCAAATCATCCAACCATCGATCCTTACGAAGAAGCTCCATGGGCACTCCACCTTCAATCCAAAGCCAATCTGACTGTGGATCTAGGAATCTAACTCTACACTTATGTATCAAAAACCCTAAGGAACACATAGAGCCTCCTGGAAGGTATGGATCTTAGAAAACATCATTTGTAGGGCTTGTATCACCAATTTGTTGTTCATTAAGTCCAAAAGTGTGAGAACTCGTGATGGGGGCCTTAAATTCCACTACTAATCACAATATGGATAGTCCTGGGGGCCTTTAGGACCCTTTTTATCGATGATTATCAAATCTAGAAGAAATTCGACCATCAGATTAGCAAGAATCAGTAATTGGTCGTGTAATCACTAGGTGTGGCCCATCTGAGTTTAAGATTTGCCTCATCCCCAGTCAGATGACCATAATTGAACCTCCAGACTAGATGGTCAGTGCGAATTTCGTCAAGTCCACTTGTGGACCCCACTTTTGAGCAGTGTGGGTACACAGCGTGTGTGAACTGCGATGCACCGGACCACCATTCCAGGTCAAACGAGTTTGACCCGATAATTTTAGGAAGGGAAATTGACCATACTCGCCTCGAAGTTTGGGCAAATTACCTCGAACGCTATGACACTCCATATATTCCCTAAATCACCTTCTGACATGCTTTTGAAACTTACTTGGACCAAAATGCCCTTATCCTTGTTTCAGTAGTTATACGGTTTTCCAGGGAAGAAGAAGTTACATTGTATTTAATGCCAAGAAAGTAATGTGTACGAAACCCTTTTTTTCTTGCAAACAAGGACCAAGCTCGTGGGGCCCACATTGACGTATGTGTATAATCCATTTCGCCCATCCTTTTTGCCGTGTAATATAATCCATGCCGCCCATCCTTTTTGTCGTGTCATTTTAGGGCTAGGGCCCAAATATCAGCCTTATCTCGAGCACGTGTGGGCCACATAATAGAAAATAATGGTGACAATGGAACCCACTGTTGAAACTTTCTGGGCTCACCGTGATGTTTGTTAGGAGTGGACATTGCCCAAGTCATGACTTTTTGGGCCCACGCCGAGCTGGCTGACAGGGTGGACGGAACGGATCTCCCCATTGTTGGCCTTAGGCTATTGTACCAATGGTTATCCCTTCATTTGGCAGTAAAGGAAGTGAACATGTAACAACCGCGACCCATATAACATAGGAACTACGACCCATATAACATTATAATTACAACCCATGACAACCACGACCCATATAACATGAGAACTACGACCCTTACTACATTACAATCACGACCGTTGCCACATTACAACCACGACCTATGTTATATGGGTCTTGGTTAGCATGTTATATGGGTCTTGGTCAGCATGTCATATGGGTCCCAGTTATATGGGTCTTGGTTCGCATGTTCTAAGGGTCTTAGTTAGCATGTTATATGGGCCTCAGTTATATGGGTCTTGGTTAGCATGTTATATGGGTCTTGGTTAGCATGTTATATGGATCTCAGTTGTAGGGGTCTTGGCTAGTATGTTATATGGGTCTTGGTTGTATGGGTCTCAGTTGCGGCCCATTTGGGTCGTGGTGTATATAGGTCTTAGCATGTTATATGAGTATTAATTGTATGGGTCTTGGTTAGCATGTTATATGGGTCTCAATTGTATGGGTCTTAGTTAGCATGTTATATGGGTTGTGGTTAGCATGTTATATGGATCGTGGTTGTCATGTTGTATGGGTCTTGGTTAGCATGTTATATGGGTCTTGGTTAGCATGTTATATGGGTCGTGGTTGTCATGTTATATGAGTCTTGCTTAGCATATTATATGGGTCTTGGTTAGCTGTATGGGTCTTGGTTAGCATGCTAACCAAGACCCATATAACATGCTAACCAAGACCCATATAAAATACTAACCAAGACCCATACAATATGACAACCACGACCCATATAACATGCTAACCAAGACCCATACAACTGAGACCCATATAACATGCTAACCAAGACCCATATAACATGCTAACCAAGACCCATACAACATCACAACCACAACCCATATAACATGCTAACCAAGACCCATATAGACCACGACCCAAATGGTCCGCAACTGAGACCCATACAACTAAGACCCAAGACTCATATAACATGCTAACCAAGACCCATACAACATCACAACCACGACCCATATAACATGCTAACCAAGACCCATATGGACCATGACTCAAATGGTCTGCAACTGAGACCCATACAACCGAGACCCATATAACATGTTAACCAAGACCCATACAACTGAGACCCATATAGCATGCTAAGCAAGATCCATATAACATGCTAACCAAGACCCATACAACATGACAACCATGACCCATATAACATGCTAACCAAGACCCATATAACATGCTAACCAAGACCCATATAACATTGATCGTGGTTGTAATGTGGCAACGGTCGTGATTGTAATGTAGTAAGGGTCGTAGTTCTGATGTTATATGGGTCGTGGTTGTCATGGGTCGTAGTTATAATGTTATATGGGTCGTGGTTCCCATGTTATATGGGTCGCGGTTGTTACATGTTCACTTCATTTACTGTCAAATGAAAGGATAGCCATTGGTACAATAGCTTGAGGCCAACAATGGAGAGATCCGTTCCGTCCAGCCTGTCAGCCAGCTCAGCGTGGGCCCAAAAAGTCCTGACTTGGGCAATGTCCAATTCTAACAAACATCACAGTGAGCCTGGAAAGTTTCAACAATGGGTTCTATTGTCACCATTATTTTCTATTATGTGATCCACGCGAGGATTGAATCAGGCTGATATTTGGGCCCTAGCCCTAAAATGACATGGTAAAAAGGATGGACGGCATGGATTATACACATAAATGTGGCAACGGTCGTGATTGTAATGTAGTAAGTGTCGTAGTTCTCATGTTATATGGGTCGTGGTTATCATGGGTCGTAGTTATAATGTTATATGGGTCATGGTTCCCATGTTATATAGGTCGCGGTTGTTACATGTTCACTTCCTTTACTGCCAAATGAAAGGATAGCCATTGGTACAATAGCCTGAGGCCAACAATGGGGAGATCTGTTCCGTCCACCCTGTCGGCCAGCTCGGCGTGGACCCAAAAAGTCTTGACTTGGGCAATGTCCAATTCTAACAAACATCACGGTGAGCCTGGAAGTTTCAACAGTGGGTTCTATTGTCACCATTATTTTCTATTATGTGACCCACGTGAGCTCTTAATAAGGCTGATATTTGGGCCCTAGCCCTAAAATGACATGGTAAAAAGGATGGACGACATGGATTATACACATACAACAATATAGGCCCCACAAGTTTAGTCCTTTCCCACGCGCAAAAAGGGTTCCGTACACATCACTTTACTAGCATTAAATACTACGTAACTTCTTAGTCCCTAGAAAATCGTGCAACTACTGAATGAAGGTCAGGGGCATCTTCGTCCTAAACAATGTCCAAAAGCTGTCAGAAGGCCCTTTAGAGAATATATGGAGTGTCGTGGCGATCGAGGTAATTGACCCAAACCTCGAGGCGAGTACGGGCAATTTCCCTTCAAGGAACGGAAAGGAATTCTCTTCCTTTTTCCCATCTGTGGACATTTTCAAAACGGACGACATCCGTGTATTTAGTTTGCAGCCCATCATTCATTGATTGGGTGATCCAAACCGTCCATTAGGTGTGGCCCTCAAATTCTACCAAAACCTAGAATTTTGGCACATTGGAACCCACAAGCGTGCGCGTAGTTTCAGCTGAGTCAAGCTGACGTACGAGGAGGGGTGTGCTTCAATCCTCTCCAAAACTGATCCATTGTGATCAAGGTGGGCCACTTTGAGGTGATCCAAGCCGTCCATCATGATTGGACGGAAAAACCCATCAGAACCACATAACCCACACTCGCCCACACACGCACACGTGCGCACAATGGACGGCACGATCAATGGCATGCATTTCCTTTCGAAGCAAGGAAACTTGCTGGTCCCATTGCTAGCTTGGCGATCTGCGAGCAGCGACATCTTCCTACCTCAGGCCTCCATCTGGGCGTATCTCAGCACTTCTTTAAGCGCCAAAAAGGAGCAGGCAATCGTCTACTTGGCGAGACGGCGTGGGAAATTTTCCTATTCGGGAAAGAACGCTTGGCTCGATCCAGACCATATGACCGAATACCTCAGCACCATCTCGACCGCCCGAGCTAGGGCAGAAACGGCTTTATCCGAAAAGAGCTCCTATCCCATGAGAAGTTGGTTGCGGTGAGAAGAGATGAGAGTGTCGTTCTGTTGAGATTGGTGGGCCCAATAGTAGTCAGTGGACCCATCTGGTCCATCTAGAGGGTTTGGATCGAAGTTTTAGACCGTTGATAGAAATTCGCCATGAGAGGCGACACCATCTTCCCCGTTCAATGAAAGAACCCACCGTGATGAAGTGGGCCCCATTCCTCGATCAGAAACGTCCTTCTGGTGGGCCGTTGGGATGGAAGACTATCACACGTAGTGGCCAGACACCATGCATGTCAGAACTTGGTGTGTCATCCATCTGAACCGTTCCTATAATAAATTAACGGTTGTTGTGGACCGACAGGGAGACAGCCCTAGCCTATAAAAGGCCGCAATCTTCTCAGGATCCCCACCAAAAATCCAGGAAAGAAAGAGAGAAAATAGGACAGAAAGGAGGACAGAAAAGAGAGAGAGAGAGAGAGAGAGAGAGAGAGAGGAAGCCCGAGCTTCCGCACCCCACCGAGTTAGCTCGTCTGCTCAAACTGGACTTAGTCAGGTAGCCTAGAGCCTCTGTCAGAGAAAGGAAGAAGAGAGCAATGAAGGAAGATAGTTCGAGAGGGGAGTGTGGGTTCCGCTGTTGTCATGCTGCACCAACTCGAACCGAGCCGAGTTTGGGCCGAGTCAGGTCGGGCTTGGCATCCATTGCTGGATGTTTCCAGCAAGAATAAAGAAATAAAGAGAAAGAAAGAGAGAGAGAGAGAGAGAGAGAGAGAGAGAGAGAGAGAGAAGAGAGAGAGAGAGAGGGAGTGCGGTTTTTGTGCCACACTGACTCGTTACCATGTCGGGACTCATTAGCACGACTCGACCGATTTTAGGCCAGAAAACAGTTGGGTTTTCATGAAAGAAGTAAGAAAAGAAAGGGAGAATCGAAGACGAAGAGAGAGGAGGAGATAGGACAGGGAGAGAGGGTACGTGTTGCACCAAACTCGGTACAATCGGGTTGTTGGTGCAACTGATCGAGTTACTAGGTTGAGCTGGCCGAGTTGGGGCCATGGTCAGACCGAGTTGAGCATAGGTCTGATCCATTCCAGACCTTGTGAAAGGCCACTCTCCTTACTAGAGTTTTCCAACAAGAAGAGGAGAAGAAAGAAAAGATAAAGGATGAAGAGGGGAAAAGAAAAGGAAGAGATGAAAATGAGAGAGAGAGAGAGAGAGAAAGAGAGAGAGAGAGAGAGAGCCAAAGGTAGGGTTGACTCAAGATTGAGTTGACTCACTGGGTCGTGTGTATTAAAATCCAGATGGATCTGGATTCTTTAGCTTGTCTATCTAGGGAGGAAGAGTGCAAAAAAGAAAGAAAGAAGAAGTCGTTGTTTAGTCGAGTCGACTTGCTGAGTCACCAAGTCAATCAAAAACCTCGAGTCTAATGTTAGTTTATACACTGCGGGGTTGAGCTACCGAGTCGACTAAGGATTCAAGCATTCTCTAGCAACATTAACAAGCAAACAAGGTCCAAAGGTGATGACTTCTTCCCCTTAAGCTTTCAATTTCCAAATTAGCTTAAGGAATAGTTTTTATTGGAATTGTAAATATCATCTTATAACGTATGGTCTCTTACATTAGTTATCAAACTCTTAAAGCATGACTTATATTGAATTACAATTGATAGTTGTGAACTATGGTTGCATGCAATGGTTACTCACATGATAGCTTCATTTAATTCCAATTGATAGCTCATATACTTGAATCATGATCTATTGCAATAATATCTGGCATGTTATACCTATACGCTTTCACATGAATTGTAGTAAGTCGCTTATGAATCTCAACTTACTACGCTTACTGGTGGACAACTCCACTTATGTATGTAAACCCACACTTACGATGTAACAAGATAGAACGTGTTAAGGGATGGACCCACACAATTGAGTTCCATATACTCTCACTTTGCACAAATTAAATTATTTTTACCATCACAATGAGAAAAAGTCACTTCGGATTAAATGCAAAAACCATTTGCAAATTGCATGTTTTCTTTTACAAGTGACTGAATAAATAGCCTAACTACCTCAATTCTCGGACACAGTGAGACCTGATCTGGTTCAATGCCACAAGTCACCTAATTGATTCACCTTTGACTCGGATGAGTCGTGTTGATTCACCCTCAACTTGGGCGAGTCAACCAGACTTGAGTTGGTTCGATTCACGGCCTCGATGATGTCCCGGGCATATGTGCCCCCAAAAAGGACTTCATCCAAACACAGAATCTTGACATTCATGACTTTTCATTAGCGCATCCAAATGGAGAATCTCCTCAATATCCATTTATAGTCCTTGTTCGGGATTTTAAAGATTCTGTGAATGAACTTCTTTTGCAAATCTTTATCCATTCATCCAAACGAGTGACTTTAAAATGGTAATATTGTCATTTAAAAAAAAATTCCTTTTTCACACAAAAACAGAAGGGGAGACAAATCTTTATCCATTCATCCAAATGAATGACTTTAAAAGGGTAATATTGTCATTTTAAAATTTTCTTTTTCACACAAAAACATAAGGGGAAAAAAAAAGTATGGATCGCATCGTGCTTCTTCGTTGGCAAGCAACTTGAGAATTTTGGACAAAGGAATCAATTGATTGTGATGGGTATTTGGTACATTTCGTCATCACTCCACTTAGCCTTAGAAGCAATGGGCGAGCTAGGCTTTGGCTCAGGCCCCGATTTTTTAAACTAACTAGGCCAGGTTTGGCCTATTCAAAATACTGATTTCGCTCTGGCCTAAGTGGGCCATTTCCAGCCCTAGATACGTAAGGCCATCAATGGACTAGGCTTGTGGTTTTTTTTTTTTTTTGTTACCTTGTTAGTACACCCACGGTCGGTTCACAAGACCTCAGTGTTGAAACGAGGTATTCACTCAGTCTACCACTTGAGCTATGGATCTGGGTGTGACTAGGCTTGTCGTTGTCTTAGGTCCAAAATTTGAATTGGTTGGGCTGATTTTGTTGAAAATTTTGAGTCTTGGACACGTGGAAACAAAGCTTGCATGTGTGAAATGAGAGCAGCTTCTCAGACGGTCTTAGCAATGTAGATGCCATATCTAGAAACCAAGCCTATATGGTTATCTGATGGAGCACATTTGTGTAAGTGCTGATTATGAAAAATTAACTGGTGGCTCAAAATCACCACACATGTGTTGGGAAGTGTGGAAGTGTGAGCCCTCAAGATCTGACAGTCTACACGATATGGAACCCACTGTTGAAACTTTCTGGGTTCACCGTGATGTTTGTTAGGAGTGGACATTGCCCAAGTCAGGACTTTTTGGGCCCACGCCGAGCTGGCTGACAGGGTGGACGGAACAGATCTCCCCATTGTTGGCCTTAGGCTATTGTACCAATGGTTATCCCTTCATTTGGCAGTAAAGGAAGTGAACATGTAACAACCGCGACCCATATAACATAGGAACCACGACCCATATAACATTATAATTACAACCCATGACAACCACGACCCATATAACATGAGAACTACGACCCTTACTACATTACAATCATGACCGTTGCCACATTACAACCACGACCCATGTTATATGGGTCTTGGTTAGCATGTTATATGGGTCTTGGTCAGCATGTTGTATGGGTCCCAGTTATATGGGTCTTGGTTAGCATGTTCTATGGGTCTTGGTTAGCATGTTATATGGGTCTCAGTTATATGGGTCTCAGTTAGCATGTTATATGGGTCTTGGTTAGCATGTTATATGGGTCTCAGTTGTAGGGGTCTTGGTTAGCATGTTATATGGGTCTTGGTTGTATGGGTCTTAGTTGCGGCCCATTTGGGTCGTGGTCTATATGAGTCTTAGCATGTTATATGGGTCCTAATTGTATGGGTCTTGGTTAGCATGTTATATGGGTCTCAATTGTATGGGTCTTGGTTAGCATGTTATATGGGTTGTGGTTAGCATGTTATATGGGTCGTGGTTGCAATGTTGTATGGGTCTTGGTTAGCATGTTATATGGGTCTTGGTTAGTATGTTATAAGGGTCGTGGTTGTCATGTTATATGAGTCTTGGTCAGCATGTTATATGGGTCTTGGTTAGCTGTATGGGTCTTGATTAGCATGCTAACCAAGACCCATATAACATGCTAACCAAGACCCATACAATATGACAACCACGACCCATATAATATGCTAACCAAGACCCATACAACTGAGACCCATATAACATGCTAACCAAGACCCATACAACTGAGACCCATATAACATGCTAACTAAGACCCATACAACATCACAACCACAACCCATATAACATGCTAACCAAGGCCCATATAGACCACGACCCAAATGGTCCGCAACTGAGACCCATACAACCAAAACCCAAACCCATATAACATGCTAACCAAGACCCATACAACATCACAACCACAACCCATATAACATGCTAACCAAGACCCATATGGACCACGACCCAAATGGTCTGTAACTGAGACCTATACAACCAAGACCCATATAACATGTTAACCAAGACCCATACAACTGAGACCCATATAGCATGCTAACCAAGATCCATATAACATGCTAACCAAGACCCATACAACATGACAACCACGACCCATATAACATGCTAACCAATACCCATATAACATGCTAACCAAGACCCATATAACTGAGACCCATCTAACATGCTAACCGAGACCCATATAACATGGGTCGTGGTTGTAATGTGGCAACGGTCGTGATTGTAATGTAGTAAGGGTCGTAGTTCTGATGTTATATGGGTCGTGGTTGTCATGGGTCGTAGTTATAATGTTATATGGGTCGTGGTTCCCATGTTATATGGGTCGCGGTTGTTACATGTTCACTTCATTTACTGTCAAATGAAAGGATAGTCATTGGTACAATAGCTTGAGGCCAACAATGGAGAGATCCGTTCCGTCCAGCCTGTCAGCCAGCTCAGCGTGGGTCCAAAAAGTCCTGACTTGGGCAATGTCCAATTCTAACAAACATCACAGTGATCCTGGGAAGTTTCAACAATGGGTTCTATTGTTACCATTATTTCCTATTATGTGATCCACGCGAGCCCTGAATCAGGCTGATATTTGGGCCCTAGCCCTAAAATGACATGGTAAAAAGGATGGACGGCATGGATTATACACATAAATGTGGCAACGGTCGTGATTGTAATGTAGTAAGGGTCGTAGTTCTCATGTTATACGGGTCGTGGTTGTCATGGGTCGTAGTTATAATGTTATATGGGTCGTAGTTCCCATGTTATATGGGTCGCGGTTGTTACATGTTCACTTCCTTTACTGCCAAATGAAAGGATAGCCATTGGTACAATAGCCTGAGGCCAACAATGGGGAGATCTGTTCCGTCCACCCTGTCGGTCAGCTTGGCATGGACCCAAAATGTCGTAACTTGGGCAATGTCCAATTCTAACAAACATCACGGTGAGCTTGGAAAGTTTCAACAGTGGGTTCTATTGTCACCATTATTTTCTATAATGTGACCCACGTAAGCTCTGAATAAGGCTGATATTTGGGCCCTAGCCCTAAAATGATATGGTAAAAAGGATGGACGACATGGATTATACACATACAACAATATAGGCCCCACAAGTTTCGTCCTTTCCCACGTGCAAAAAGGGTTCCGTACACATCACTTTACTAGCATTAAATACTACGTAACTTCTTAGTCCTTAGAAAACCGTGCAACTACTGAATGAAGGTCAAGGGCATCTTCATCCTAAACAATGTCCAAAAGCTGTCAGAAGGCCCTTTAGAGAATATATGGAGTGTTGTGGCGATCGAGGTAATTGACCCAAACTTTGAGGCGAGTATGGGCAATTTCCTGTAACGCCCTGAAATTCGGGGGTCGAGTATGAACTCAACACCCGAGTTCCAATGCATCACTTATGCAACATACATAATGATGGTTAAATGTTGTCTGAGTTAGAGCAATAAACATGAATGTGATTATACCAAAAACAGTAATTCATACTCCAGTTCAACTGTATAAAGGCAAACGGAAGACTGAAACTGTATATTTAAAGTATGTAAAGAAACAAAATTTCCATGAACACCTGAGTATGAACACTAACTGAGTACCCATATACATGTAATGTTTTTGAGTCAAAAATCAAAATACAATCTACGAAATGAGTCCTTAAATCCCCGCGATGCAGTCGGCCTAGGCAAAGCCGTCAGAGTACTGCATAAATGAGAACTCATCCTGGTCCTCGTCGAAATCGGGCTCCGGCTCCTGAACCGACGCGCCGTCTATACCTGCGACAGAGTCTAGTTGGTGTTGCAAACACCGTCCCGTAACGTGGGAGTGAGTAGCTAACTCAGTGGAACAATAAAGCATAGGTTAACATGTTATCAATTCAATCAAGCAGTAATGATAAAGCAGTACAAATCAAACAAGTTTAACTACTCTTGTTAAATGTAAGAATGAAATGACATGATGATGTATGCCCTTGCCAAACCACCCTCATGCGACATCATCTTACGTTCGTGAATGCTTAACTCCCTCAGTGCTCTACATCTACTAGGCACATGCGGTGCGATGATGATCATGATTACCGAGTTATTATTAGTCCATTTCAAATAGTAGTATTGGGAAACTAAGGTACCTCCCTTGTATCATTCCCAAACATGATCCATTCTAGGGTCGTCAATCCTAGTTAATCTCATACGATATTATGGTTTGAGAGGCATAGCGAAGGCATCATAAAGGGCTCGTCACCCGTCAGCGCGGATACAGATCTCACCGTATGCGGCTCAATTGCTGGTCGTCAGCTCGAGTACAGGTCTCATCGTACTCGGCTCAATCACTAGCCGTCAGCTCGAGTACAGGTCTCACCGTACCCAGCCCAACTCATACTCTAGTTGCTGTGAATGACTCGTCACCAATCACAGACCTTTGGAGTATACTCGAAGATACTACAGAGGACTTGTCACCCGTCAGCACAAGTACAGGTCTCACCGTATTCGGCTCTCGCCGTAGGTATCGACAGCTCGAATACAGTGTCTCATACCACCGTATTCGGCTCACGAGTTTGGGTTACTCAATGGTCACTATGGGGAGGCACTTGGCCCCAGCATAGGCCGACAGCTCGACCATGGTGTCCCATACCACCATGTCCGGCTCATGAGTCTTAGCGGATCGAGGTACCATGGTTAACGGGATTCCATTGGTAAGTTTGGTACCCTAGGTTCAAGCAGTAGCGACCAAACATGGTGAACACACATTCAACATGTCGGTTTACTTGACGAGTCAGACTAGCTCGAACGCACAACAAGTTGGGCGATATGAAGCGCAGAAGCACTCCGTGTGGCCAACCACTATCGCCAACCGAAGTACGACTCGGGTTCGTCAGACACATCCCTTGTGGCGACATGAATCTCAGCCACAATCTCAAGTCTGGTACCGAATGTCTGGACTATAGACATAGTCCCAACCTCAATCAATCTTCATCCATAGCATGTGGAGTAAAGCATGATAAACAAAGTAATACAAGCATGTTAACAGGCATGTCATAAGGCATGTTATAAAGCATGAAGTAAAGCATGTTGTAAAGCATGTTGCATGTTGTAGAGTACTATACAAATAGGGATACAATTACATACACATCACAAGTGAGTGGTTAGAGCAAACCACCACATGGAGGGTATCCTACATGTCTCTAAGGTAGTTAGGAATTCCATATCAGCACCTATCTAAGGCACTAACACTTAAGCATTTACACTCACAAGCATTTACACAAACACTTAGAGTGCACCATTCCAACATACATGACGTATGTTAGCAAAATACGTATTAAGGCTATCCTTTCGCCAAACGGGTATTTTATCCGTGTATACCATAATTATACAGCAAATAATCATGACAATTGCATTTCCAAAATTTACACATATGCGGTATTTCTAGAATACACAATTTCAACATACGTAGTATTTACAAGCGAACATGTATTACAGCGATTCCTTTCGTCAAACTAGTATTTTATCCATATATTGTATAATCATACATTAAATAAACATGTCAAACATTTTTCTAAAAAAATACGTATACGGTATTTCTACGTATACCTAGAGTATGTGAAATTCCATATTCTACAACGTTAATCGAAACAGGAAACGGAAAGCACTTTGTACATGTGCAATTGCATGCAGATCATGAATCTATCATTATCTGACATTGAAAGGGTTGAAAACCATAACCTATACACCTAAAGTCCTCACCTTTCACCTTGGAATCTCAACGAATCAGCAAGGTTGGATGAGCTTCCGTATTCGGGAGTTTTCTAGCCTAAAAAGCGGAATCGGTTTGCCATTTCATAACCTATAGCCTATACACCTCAAATCAGATCTAGGGTTAGGGTTTCTCACCTTAAAATGGAGTTGATATCACCGAAAAAATGTCTGGAAAGGGGCGGTGCAGCCCTTGTGATGATTAAAAGCAGCAGGAGGGAAGTACTCCCACGAATCCCAAGCTTTTTTCTCCTTTTTTTTTCTCTCTCTCTAGGGTTTTATCCCAAATTCGTATGGCTGTGAGAGGGGCTGTTCTAAGGCCCTTATATATCTAAAAACCTCTCTGAAATAAACTCCTGTTCAAGGGGTACGACTATTATAGGTATTTCGGCACTTTTCCAGCTCAAAAGAGGGTTTCTGGTGGCCCTCCTTGAGCCAAACGTCAGACTTAAGCTCTCAACACATGGATCTACGTGGGATTACGCTTTCGACTCAATCAGATTCCCAGATCGCACGTGGCGGACCAGTTTCAGTTCAACGGTCAGTGGGCCACGATCCGAAATTCCAAGTACATGTAAATGTTCCTGAAATTTTTCCTGATCCGAGGGTGTAATTTGGTCTGATTCTGACGGTCTGGTTGCTTAATACTGATGCGTAAGCGAATGGTGCCAGATCACTATTCCAGATATTTATTTTGTAAAGGAAAGAGTGATTTTCACACTCCCTCGCTCCGGACTCAAGCGAATAGCCGTGGGACATCAGCTGGACCTGATTTCCGAGGTGGTTGTCAAGCCCGGTGAGGCGGTCCTAGATCCTTAACTTCATGTTAATCGGACTTCCGATGTGCAGTCTAGACCTAACACGAAGTTTCATTTCATTCCCGAGAGCAGCCGGGTAATGAGTTTGGTTCTAAACTTTAAGGTAACCTAGAGTCACTGATTTTGCAAGTTTTGGGTCTTGCAGATCGTATTTAAAGCGATCCCAACGGATTTCGTGGCTCATCGAGTTTTGCACTTAGTTAACTTTGTTAAATTTCTAAAGGATTTAATCTTAATTGATTTCTGGTCAAGATGGTACTCGAACCAAAGTACGGAAATTTACGGGTCGTTACATTTCTCTTCTAGGAATGAAAAGGAATTCTCTTCCTTTTTCCCGCCTGTGGGCATTTTTAAAATGGACGACGTCCGTGTATTTAGTTTGCGGCCCATCATTCATTGATTGGATGATCCAGACCGTCCATTAGGTGTGGCCCTCAAATTCTACCAAACTTAGAATTTTGGCACATTGGAACCCACAAGCGTGCGCGTAGTTTCAGCTGAGTCAAGCTGACGTACGAGGAGGGGTGTGCTTCAATCCTCTCCAAAACTGATCCATTGTGATCAAGGTGGGCCACTTTGAGGTGATCCAAGCCGTCCATCGTGATTGGACGGAAAAACCCATCAAAACCACATAACCCACACTCGCCCACACACGCACACGTGCGCATAATGGACGGCACGATCAATGGCATGTATTTCCTTTCGAAGCAAGGAAACTTGCTGGTCCCATTGCCAACTTGGCGATCTGCGAGCAGCGACATCTTCCAACCTCAGGCCTCCATCTGGGCGTATCTCAGCACTTCTTTAAGCGCCAAAAAGGAGCAGGCAATCGTCTACTTGGCGAGACGGCGTGGGAAACTTTTCTATTCGGGAAAGAAAACTTGGCTCGATCCAGACCTTATGACCGAACACCTCAGCACCATCTCGACCGCCCGAGCTAGGGCAGAAATGGCTTTATCCGAAAAGAGCTCCTATCCCATGAGAAGTTGGTTGCGGCGAGAAGAGATGAGAGTGCAGTTGTGTTGAGATTGGTGGGCCCAATAGTAGTCAGTGGACCCATCTGGTCTATCTAGAGGGTTTGGATCGAAGTTTTAGACCGTTGATAGAAATTCGCCATGAGAGGCGACTCCATATTCCCCGTTCAACGAAAGAACCCACCGTGATGAAGTGGGCCCCATTCCTCGATCAGAAATGTCCTTCTGGTGGGCCGTTGGGATGGAAGACTATCATACGTAGTGGCCAGACACCATGCACGTCAGAATTTGGTGTGTCATCCATCTGAACCATTCCTACTAGATTAACGGTTGTTGTGGACCGACAGGGAGACAGCCCTAGCCTATAAAAGGCCGCATCTTCTCAGGATCCCCACCAAAAATCCAGGAGAAAGACGATAGGACAGAGAGTAGAGAGAGAGGAGAGAGAGAGAGAGAGAGAGAGATAGGAGAGATGAGAGAGAGAAAGAGAGAATAGGACAGAGAAGGAGAGAGAGAGAGAAGAGAGAGAGAGAGAGATGAGAGAGAGAGAGAGAGAGGAAGCCCGAGCTTCCGCACCCCACCGAGTTAGTCGTCTGCTCAAACTAGACTAAGTCAGGTAGCCTAGAGCCTCTGTCAGAGAAAGGAAGAAGAGAGCAGTGAAGGAAGATAGTTCGAGAGGGGAGTGTGGGTTCCGCTGTGTTGTGCTGCACCAACTCGAACCGAGCCGAGTTTGGGCCGAGTCAGGTCGGGCTTGGCATCCATTGCTGGATGTTTCCAAACAAGAATAAAGAAATAAAGAGAGAGAGAGAGAGAGAGAGAGAGAGAGAGAGAGAGAGAGAGAGGAGAGAGAGGAGAGAGTACGATTTTTGTGCCACACTGACTCGTTACCGTGTCGAGACTCATTAGCACGACTCGACCGATTTCAGGCTAGAAAACAGTTGGGTTTTCATGAAAGAAGTAAGAAAAGAAAGGGAGAATCGAAGAAGAAGAGAGAGGAGGAGATAGGATAGGGAGAGAGGGTACGTGTTGCACCAAACTCGGTACAATCGGGTCGTTGGTGCAACTGATCGAGTTACTAGGTCGAGCTGGCCGAGTTGGGGCCATGGTCAGACCGAGTTGAGCATAGGTCTGGTCCATTCCAGACCTTGTGAAAGGCCAGTCTCCTTACTAGAGTTTTCCAACAAGAAGAAGAGAGAGAAAGAAAGATAAAGATGAAGAGGGGAAAAGAAAAGGAAAGAGAAAGATAAATGAGAGAGAGAGAGAGAGAGAGAGAGGAGAGAGAGAGAGAGAGGAGAGAGAGAGAGAGAGAGAGAGAGCCATAGGTAGGGTTGACTCAGGATTGAGTTAACTCACTGGGTCGTGTGTATTAAAATCCAGATGGATCTGGATTCTTTAGCTTGTCTATCTAGGGAGGAAGAGTGCAAAAAAGAAAGAAAGAAGAAGTCGTTGTTTAGTCGAGTTGACTTGCTGAGTCACCAAGTCAATCAAAAACCTCGAGTCTAATGTCAGTTTATACACTGTGGGGTCGAGCTACCGAGTCAACTAAGGATTCAACCATTCTCTAGCAACATTAAAAAGCAAACAAGGTCCAAAGGTGATGACTTCTTCCCCTTAAGCTTTCAATTTCCAAATTAGCTTAAGGAATAGTTTTTATTGGAATTGCAAATATCATCTTATAACGTATGGTCTCTTACATTAGTTATCAAACTCTTAAAGCATGACTTATATTGAATTACAATTGATAGTTGTGAATTATGGTTGCATGCAATGGTTGCTCACATGATAACTTCATTTAATTCCAATTGATAGCTCATATGCTTGAATCATGATCTATTGCAATAATATCTGGCATGTCATACCTATACGCTTCACATGAATTGTAGTAAGTCGCTTATGAATCTCAACTTACTATGCTTACTGGTGGACAATTCCACTTATGTATGTGAACCCACACTTACGATGTAACAAGACAGAACGTGTTAAGAGATGGACCCACACAATTGAGTTCCTTATACTCTCACTTTGCACAAATTAAATTATTTTTACCATCACAATGAGAAAAAGTCACTTCGGATTAAATGCAAAAACCATTTGCAAATTGCATGTTTTCTTTTACAAGTGACTGAATAAATAGCCTAACTACCTCAATTCTCGGTCATAGACAATGGGCCGCATTCTCTCTGTTTATTTGACACTTGAGCTCATAGGCGTTCGGTTTGGATCGAGCCGTAGAAAACTCTGAAATGCCTGAGGCGTTCAGTTTGGATCGAGCCATAAAAAACTCTGACATGCCTGACACAACACGCCAAGCACCGATGACCAAAATTTGAGCCAAATAATTAATAAGTTTTTTGGGCCGTGTGGACGTAATTCCAAATGATGGTTAAAATAATCAATAATAAATTATCCAAATTCAACAATCAAATGAACTAATCAAAGGTTACAACAATCCAATGAACCTGATTTCGGATCTATGCCTTTATGTGCATTATTTCTTGTGATTTGGGTGGTTTGGACCGACTAAAATACTTACTAGTTGGATATGTGGCACCGCGGGGTTGAGTGCATGTGGCCTGTGATACTTCACCATTTTCAAATTGACTTATCTACCCTGGGCGTGTCACACCATTGTGACAATGCTGACGTTTTAATAGCGTAGCCCGCTATCAATGGATCATAGTTTGAAAGACCTTTAATTGAACAATCCAAACCATATAATTGGACTCCAAATGGATGGTTAATAATGATGGGGTCAATGTTCCATGGGAACAATAATGGAATCTGATGGTTAATATGGTCTGATCAGTGGGAATTTCGGGCCAAAATCCATCCATATTACACAATGACTTTGGCTTATTTGTTTTTTTAATTATAGTAGTAGTAATTGGTTCCAAATGGATAATGATTACTTCTCTAATTTTCTATTGATGTCGGTATAATTTGATTGATGACTGAGCTTACTGTGTTCTTTATATATATATATACAAGAATCACCGTAAATAAGATAATTTTATAATAAAAAATTATATGATTAAAATTTTCTTTCCAGCGATATTTGACTACATTGAGCATCGATTCTTATGCCATAATTCCTATATTAACAAATACTTTCCTGCGATAATGATAACTCATTTTACTTGTAAACTTCACAGGAATTGGAAAAACAAACTGGCCCTCAGCTTTTCACGTGACATGGAAACTGGGTTTCAAATTTAGTCCATGCATGTACACTTTTCTTCTTCTTCTTCTTCTTCTTTTTGGATACTCAACCATTTTGGCTCCAGTGCAGTTTTAACACCAGAATGAGTTCCATGCTACTAGTCTGAGTCAACTCGGACACAGTGAGACCTGATCTGGTTCAATGCCACAAGTCACCTAATTGATTCACCCTTGACTCGAATGAGTCGTGTTGATTCACCCTCAACTTGGGCGAGTCAACCAGACTTGAGTTGGTTCGATTCACGGCCTCGATGATGTCCCGGGCATATGTGCCCCCAAAAAGGACTTCATCCAAACACAGAATCTTAACATTCATGACTTTTCATTAGCGCATCCAAATGGAGAATCTCCTCAATATCCATTTATAGTCCTTGTTCGGGATTTTAAAGATTCTGTGAATGAACTTCTTTTGCAAATCTTTATCCATTCATCCAAACAAGTGACTTTAAAATGGTAATATTGTCATTTAAAAAAAAAAAAATCCTTTTTCACGCAAAAACAGAAGGGGAGACAAATCTTTATCCATTCATCCAAACGAACGACTTTAAAAGGGTAATATTGTCATTTTAAAATTTTCTTTTTCACACAAAAACAGAAGGGGAAAAAGAAAAAGTATGGATCGCATTGTGCTTCTTCGTTGGCAAGCAACTTGAGAATTTTGGACAAAGGAATCATCTGATTGTGATGGGTATTTGGTACATTTCGTCATCACTCCACTTAGCCTTAGAAGCAATGGGCGAGCTAGGCTTTGGCTCAGGCCCCGATTTTTTAAACTAACTAGGCCAGGTTTGGCCTATTCAAAATACTGATTTCGCTCTGGCCTAATTGGGCCATTTCCAGCCCTAGATACGTAAGGCCATCAATGGACTAGGCTTGTGGTTTTTTTTTTTTTTTTTGTTAGCTTGTTAGTACACCCACGATCGGTTCACAAGACCTCAGTGTTGAAACGAGGTATTCACTCAGTCTACCACTTGAGCTATGGATCTGGGTGTGACTAGGCTTGTCGTTGTCTTAGGTCCAAAATTTGAATTGGTTGGGCTGATTTTGTTGAAAATTTTAAGTCTTGGACACGTGGAAACAAAGCTCGCATGTGTGAAATGAGAGCAGCTTCTCAGACGGTCTTAGCAATGTAGTGCCATATCTAGAAACTAAGCCTATATGGTTATCTGGTGGAGCACATTTGTGTAAGTGCTGATTATGAAAAATTAACTGGTGGCTCAAAATCTCCACACATGTGTTGGGAACTGTGGAAGTGTGAGCCCTCAAGATCTGACAGTCTACACGATATGGAACTCTCACAAAGCAGAAGATTAACGCTCCAACGGCCCGCCTATCTACTACTGGAACAGATGGATCATTCACACCTCTGATCCTACGGTATAGATGGCCCTGGATCACGATCTATAAATTAGATCATCCCAAGGACAAGCCAAAAAGTACAGATTACTGTGTACACTATATCTCTCTGTATACTCTCTGTATTTCTTATGATTGATGCTTTTTACAAGAGGAAAGCACATCCCTTTTCATAGGAAAGGAAGGAGATGGGATGAGACCAGATTATCCGGTCTTCTCCCTATCTCCCATCCAAAATCAAATTCAATTTTGAATTTGAAATCTCAATAGAAAGGAAGAGGCCAGAAGAAGCTTAAACTTATGGGACCCACGCACTGGTGATTGCTCACCAGTGGGCCCCACTAGCCTACGTCCAACATCTCCCACTCAATCACATTGTGGGATAGGCACAAAAATTTGTCCATTTAACTTGCCTAATAACAATCAAAGACCAAACATCGCGATCAAAATAATCAGAGGCGTGGGACTAGCTGGATAACCGTAATCTTCTCATAGGAGCTTAAGTACTTAGTGACCACCTAACTAGTACTCAATAACCCAAGTTTTGCAATGTCTGTCCTAGTCCGCATGACCACATCGGATAGAGTTAATTTCTGATCTGGAGTATTCGGCCAACATACGCACTTATCCAACTTATTGAGTTATTCTGAAAACTTGATTTTTCACAAACTTCGACTAAAATCGATTTAAAGCAATACTTATATATATATATATATATATGCTCTTAAGAAAAAATATTGTTTGCAAAAGTCTATTAAAAACAACTCGATACTACCGGCGAATAAGTCTTTAAGTGCGTATTTATAGTTCTAGAAACTTGGTGTAGCTGTCACATGATCTTTCTCATGCAGATGTGTAATTTAGAATTAATCAAGCCACTTTCCTAGCATAACTGAGTCTGGCCAATCAAGGACCTTTCGTCATAGTACACTAAAGTAGCGACACTCAATCTCATCCTCATATGCATAAGAGGAGGGTAGCTAAGGACACAAAGAGTCAACTACGGGACTGGCTACTCATACGTTGCAATGATTAGATCGAATCAAATCAATCTGTAAGTAAAAGTCTCAGCATGTGGCTACAATTCACGTCGTCAAGTAGACAATACTAGGTGTTTGTCAGGTCTACAATACGCAAGTCATTCTACATGAGATATAACTCATCTCATAACCTCATAACCTGACTATAAATTTAGGCCATAACATTGATCGCATGAAAAATGAATGGTGCGATTATGTTATTCGACTTTATCAGTTTCATTTTCAATCTTAAAAGATTGTAGGCGGATACGACTCACTCATATCCTCATCCTTTATTATTCACAATAAAGAAAAGTTCATACCTCAGTTTATGAACATGGCCCCAAAAGTACCTCTCTTGTACATTCAAGGTTGGTCAACTATTGCGAGTGGGTGACCAGCCTACTGATGAGGGTCGAATATTGCATATCAGACCCCAGTTATTGCATGATTTTACCTATATGATAATGCTTAATGGGGTGTATTAATTATGTTTCTGTCACAGGATGAAATCAGGAGTGTTAATTGAAAATTGATGTTAACGGCATGGATTTCATGATCCAAAGTCTCCAGAGCATGGGATGGACTCCAGAGAACCAATAATGAAGATTTTACACGCCTGGGATCTGAGGAAAGCAAGCCAAAGGGGCCTGAAATTGGTGCAAAATGCAAGATCACATGGTTCCCGCCATCCGATTAACTCGAAACTTCATACATGAGATAAGGGCAATAAATTAACCGTACATATCAAGTTTCAGCTCATGGATCATTACGGAAGTACCCCAACTGACAAATCAGTCCACAAACCATCGATTCTGGGCCCACCTGATATCTGGAATTGGCTCAATTTTGGATTCAATGCCTAGAATAATATGAGAAAAGAGATGGACCGAGAGGATGTCTCACATGCATCACGGTGGAACCCACATGTACATGTGGGAGTACACAGACTGTGTACTCCCGCACCGCGCCAGAGGGAGCGCTCGGTCAAAGAAGGCGCTGACCGCACCCTCTTCTTCTCAAGCAGCCAGCGTCCAGCAGACGGACGCTGGCCAGATGAATTTTAATAGTGGACCCCACACATCATCCAATCAGATGATCCGAACCGTCCAATCAATTCGTACGGTCCATTGGCTAAGGCCTAGGTGACGAAATCTCGGCGGGCAATGGAGATCAGTTTTTTTTTTATCCTGGAGGAAAACTGACGGTACAAAAGGGAATCTGTGGATCACACCGAAGTCGATCCAAATCTGACCTTGTCCGAAGGTTTTTTCGAGTTAAATCCATTGCCCGCCGAGATTTCGTCACCTAGGCCTTAGCCAGTGGGACCGTACGAATTGATTGGACGGTTCGGATCATCTGATTGGATGATGTGTGAGGTCCACTATTAAAATTCATCTGGCCAGCGTCCGTCCGCTGGACGCTGGCTGCTTGAGAAGAAGAGGGTGTGGTCAGCGCCTTCTTTGACCGAGAGCTCCCTCTGGCGCGGTGCGGGAGTACACAGTCTGTGTACTCCCACATGTACATGTGGGTTCCACCGTGATGCATGTGAGACATCCTCTCGGTCCATCTCTTTTCTCATATTATTCTAGGCGTTGAATCCAAAATTGAGCCAATTCCAGATATCAGGTGGGCCCAGAATCGATGGTTTGTGGACTGATTTGTCAGTTGGGGTACTTCCGTAATGATCCATGAGCTGAAACTTGATATGTACGGTTAATTTATTGGCCTTATCTCATGTATGAAGTTTCGAGTTGATCGGATGGCGGGAACCATGTGATCTTGCATTTTGCACCAATTTCAGGCCCCTTTGACTTGTTTCCTCAGATCCCAGGCGTGTAAAATCTTCATTATTGGTTCTCTGGAGTCCATCCCGTGCTCTGGAGACTTTGGATCATGAAATCTATGCCGTTAACATCAATTTTCAATTAACACTCCTGATTTCATCCTGTGACAGAAACACAATTAATACACTCCATTAAGCATTATCATATGGTAAAATCATGCAATAACTGGGGTCTGATATGCAATATTCGACCCTCATCACCTACCGACAAAAATAGAAATCCTACATGATCTTAAGGTAAATCCTGATGATCTACTTACCTAGTTTATATTAGTGTTTAATACTGAATAAATGGAATGTGTTGTTCATTAATGAAAAATCAAAGGTACTATAAAACAAGTACATCACTCAAACTTTCCTTAATCTCATCTTCCTAACGTGAACCTAAAATAGATCTCTAGCTATAGGTTTCGTCATGGGATCAGCCATCATCTCCTTAGTAGGAATGTAGTTGAGGGCGACTTTCTTATCTCTCACTTGATCATGAACGTAATGATACTTGATCTCAATGTGCTTAGATTTCTGGTGGTGTTTAGGGTCCTTTACCAAGTCAATGGCAGATGTATTGTATATCTTCAGCGATGTAGGCTGATGAACACTCGATACAACACCCATACCCAATAGAAATTTGTGAACCCATACACACTCCTGAACTGTAGTACAACATGCAATGTACTCAGCCTCCATAGATGAAAGAGTTGTGGATGTCTGTTTCTTACTCGACCAAGAGATAGCTCCTCCTCCGAGTAAGACTACATATCCTGAAGTAGACTTTTCCTCATCGGCATCATTACCCCAAGCAGCATCAGAATATCCTTTGAGTTTGAGGCTTGTGCCTTCATAACACAACATTAGGTCTTTTGTTCCTCTTAGATAGCGAAATATACGTTTGACAGCTTGACAATGATACTGTCCCGGGTTACTCTAATAACAGCTGACTATGCCAACTGCTTAGCTGATATCCAGTCTAATGCAAAGCATAGCATACATTAAGCTTCCTACCGCACTTGCATAAGGTGTTGAGGACATAGTCAATTTCTCGGCTTCAGTCTGGGGACATGATTTTTTATCTAGCTTGGTAGCTTTATCCATAGGGGTTTCAACAGCTTTTGAATTTTTCATCCTAAACCGCTCTAAGATCTTTTATATATAGGTGGCTTGAGACGAGCCAAAAAATTTCTTATGGCTATCCCTGATGATTTTTACCCCAATAATAAAGTTGGCTTCATCGAAGTCTTTCATTTCAAAGTTCAAGAATAGCCAATCTTTAGTCAATATTAACAATTGCATGTCATTACCAGCTAATAGGATATTGTCTATATATAAAGATAATATTAGAAAAGATCTTTCAGACCATTTCATGTATATACAATGATCTTCTTCACTCATTGTAAATCCAAAGTGGTGATGGCCAAGTGAAACCTCATGTACCACTGTCTTGAAGATTGCTTCAGCTCATATATAGATTTCAACAATTTGCTGACTTTCTTTGGTTACATTTTGTCCACGTAACCCATCGGTTGTTGCATGTATATCTCTTCATCCAAATCACCATTTAAAAATGCAGTCTTTACATCCATCTGATATAAATCTAAGTTTAAACTTGTGACAATGGACAAGATCATGCGGATTGAGGAGAACTTTGCAACAGGTGAAAAGGTCTCCTCGTAATCAATGCCTTCTTTTTGTGTAAAACCTTTAGCAACTAATCGTGTTTTATACTTGTCCATTATACCATCTGCTTTTCTTTTTTATTTTTAGTACCCATTTATTACCTATCGCTTTGCGATTGGAAGACAGATCAACAAGTTCCCAGACTTTATTCTTTTCCATGGAAGCTATCTCTTCATCCATAGTATTCACCCAATCGGCCGAGTTAGAAGTTAATAATGCATCCTGATACGAATCAGGTTTATCATCATCAACCACAACGCAAGAGAATGTTTGCCCCTCAATATCGAAGTATCTTTGGGGAATCAATCCTCTTTCGCTTCGAAGTAACTCAGGAGCCTGATGAGTGTCCTCCCACTATTCTGATTTACTATAGGAGCATTATCATCTTAAGAAGCAGAACTCTCACTCTGCTGAGATACATCGGGTACTATGAGAACCTTTTGTTGCATTCGACTGGGGTATTTATCTTCAACGAAGGTCATGTCCCGGGATTCTATCTCAATCCATCGTCTATAGTCCTCATAAACTAGAACGTATCCCTTTGAATGCATAAGGTTCCTTATGAACACGATTCAATGGTTTTACTATCGAGTTTACCTCTATGCGAAGTAGGTAGCAAAACATATCCCAAAGATCCCTAATGGCATAGGTTGGCTAAAGAAGGAATCCTCCCAAACCACTTCTCATATGGGGTCTTAGGAATGGATTTGGATGAGACTCTATTAAGGACATAGATGGCTATTAACAATGCGTCTCCCCAGAATGTGATAGAGACATCGGCTTGTGCCATAATCGATCTAACCATGTCCAATAGTGTCTTATTCCTTCTCTCTGCAACACCATTTTATTGTGGAGTGTAAGCCATTGTGTACTGCTGAACAATTCCAATGTTTTCACAATATGATTTAAACGTTTCATATGTATACTCGTCACCTCTATCAGATCTAAGGATTTTAATCTTTTTCTCAAGTTGATTTCCACCTCAGCTTTATATTTAAGAAAATAATCAAAAGCCTAAGATTTGTGTGAGATGAGATACACATATCCATAGCACGAGTAATTATTAATGAAAGTGACAAAGTATTGACATCCATTTCTAGCATGTACATTAAAGGGTCCACAGATATCTAAATGGATTATTTCTAGTGTGCCCTTGGACCTAGCCGCTTTAGGAAATGGTTTCTTCGAAGTCTTCCCGAACAAACAATGTTCACAAAATGACAAATCAACTTTGGATAAGAAGTCTTATAGACCAGAACGTACTAGTCTTGTCATACGATCCTTTCAGATGTAACCTAACCTTGCGTGCCATTTTTGAGATTCAGATACTATAGTTTTATTCGACATAACAGATAAGGAAGATGTGCATTATCAGTATCTACGTCCAGAATAAATAAATCTGAAATTAAATTTTTCTATGCAAAGATGAGGTTATTTAGTCTCAAAGAAACTCTTGTCCCGAAAAATCGAATATCAAAACCATCAAATAATAACTTAGAAATAAAAATTAAATTCCAATGCATCCCCAGTGCATAAAGAGTATCACGGAAGATTATTGTCTGCCCTACGCACGTACGGAGATGAGACACGCCAATCCCTAGTATGTCTTCGACAGCATTATTTCCCATATACACCTTGTAACTTCCCTGGGCTATAGGCCAGAATTCCTTGAGTCCTCGACGACTCCTTGTCACGTGCTTTGTTGCGCCTGAATCCAAAATCCACTTATTAGATATAGCATCAATGAAAAGGATTTCAGAACAAACACCTACATACAAAGTATCTAGTGACTTAAGAATTGTCATCTTTTTATGGGCACACTGTCGAGCATAATGGCTGAAATTTTCACAGATAAAGCAAACTATATTTGTCTTTTTCTGCTTCTTCTTTCCATTACCCTTCTTGAGATTTGGAGGAGGTGTTGTGGACTTCTGTTCTTGGTTATTCTTTTTTGTCTTCTTGCGAGCTTTGAACCGTTTCTTGTTAGCTTTCCACTTATGGGTCTCTGTTACAAAGGCATTGGTCGAACCTAGCTGAATTGCATTCATTTCAACCTCTCGTACCAAGTGGCCACGAAAGTCTCTGAACGCAGTAATAGAATTAGTATGATTCAGAATTCTTTTGATTGGGACCCAAGATTCAGGCAAGGAACGGTGCATTACTATTATCTTTTAATTTTCAGTCAATTTACACCCAACATTCCTAAGGGCACCTATCATTTGCTCCATCTTATGGATATGATCTTTGATGGGACAGCCGACTAGCATCCTATACTCCTGGAATTCTAATTCCATTGTCTAAACTCTCGCATCTGACTTTTGCACATAGGCATTTGTCAGTGCTTCCTAGATTCCCATAGCAGTGTCATGCACTTCATACGTAGGTATGAGTTATTTGTGTATAGTACTAATAAGGACATTATGGGCTAAACGATTCCTTTTACACCACTTATTGTAGCGGGTCATCGCAGCCCTATGTTCTCCTAAATTTCTGTTTTCAGCCGTATGGGTTCCTCTTGAACCTTATCGAGTGCGTGCGATATGTTGTCCTCATCTACAAGGCTTCGCACCGCGCGGGACCAATCTTCGTAGTTGTTACCGTCGAAATGTTGTCCTTTCAACTATTCAGCAATTAACGCTTTGGTGGCCATCTCTACATTGCATAAGTATCACTACTTAGCTATGATCTACGGTATTGACTCTAATTATCAGCATTTCTACGTGTTATACAAATTTTCAAAGTATAAAAGTATCCAACACATTTTAACGAGATCTGAAAGTCCACATACCCGAATGGACGGTGTAGATCAATCAAGTTTTCTATTTAAGATGAGTTTAATGCTATATATAATGTGCATTCTTCCATTACTTGGTTGCATGCATCATTTGGTGGAAGAGAATAAACTCCCACTCAGGTTATGCACAACCTTTATATATAGGGAGCATAAGCACTAAGTATTCTATTTTTAAATGAAAAATGGGCTTATATCTAATCACATCAAGCCAAATTATATCACACATATAAACATCATCATCAGAAAGAAAATTGAAGTGTTAAGATATGAAGAGAGTTCTATCTTCACCTGTGATCATGACCATTAGTGATGGTTCCGATCATTACCGTTAATGTTCAATATTGATGATTGATCCTATCATCAACATTGATCATCATGGTTAATGATCGTTTCGATCACTAATGATCTCTGGATCAACAGTGAATAGAATGATATAAAAGAGATCACATCCACACACAAGTATATGTACATGTCATAATAAAAAAAAATGTGAAATATACATATTACTTGCAAGAAAGCCGTAGGGTTTTGGGTTACTCCAAGTGGGCAACTGGACCATAGTTCAGTAATCTAACAGTTGATATTATGGGCCCCACTTTATATATCTTATATGCCAATAATCAAGTTGATGTGATACTGATAGGATTGTTCAATCTAGGAAATATTTATTTTGGGGGCAATCCATAATGAGACTAACAATCTCAACGGTTTAGATCATTGAAAAATGGACCCACTTAGTCAAAACTGAAAATCTGAGCAGTATGCCAATCCCTGGGCCCATCATATCACAAGCATACATGCATTCATTACACACAGGACTTCACTTGTGCATCATCATGTATTTATCACATGTGCATCATCATTACCAGATGAGCGGCCCTTATCCCATGTACATGTGCCACATTGCTATAGGCGACATGGAAATCGGATTGCGTACTTAGTAAACTCTCTTGGGCCTACCGCAAATGTATGTGGATTATCCACGTCATCCATTCGTGTGGCTCACTTGATAATTATATCTATCTTATTTTTCTTCTCATGCATAATTTTGATCTCACCAGATGGATGGACGATTTGGATACAACACATACTTTGTGATCAGCCCCACAATTGATTCTTATAATGGCTTATTATAGAGTAGGGTGTGGAATCCTATCACACACACATGCCAATGTGGCGTGTATGTAACAGATCCAGGCCATCTATTCAGAAGGTGTTCCACATTTGTAATACACAAGTTATCTGCCTGATGATCAGACCCACGCGTTGTTGATGTCAATAAAGAAGCTATATAGCTGGTGTGAGGTGCACTAGCCAATCTGCTTCCCATGTGGGTTGACTATTATAACAAGTGGGTCCCACCGCTCAATAATCCAAACTATAGGTCTGGGTTGGTTGAATCATGGATAGATCAGGGTCCACAAATCCTCCATATATAAGAGGATCCCATTGATTCTAAATACACCATATGGGTGTGGCTCATTATGCACACAACTCATGGTCTAGATATATCACATATGGTAGCTAAGATGAAGGGTCCCTGTTCTAAAAGGCCTTCTTTGTGCCTGGGAATCACATGCAACGTGGCAGGAACATACTACATGCAAAAAAAGAAAGATTTAGGCATGTAATGCTGTATAAAAATTTCACATGTCACGTTTCCATCATTCGCTGATGTGTCACTTTAGTAGAACATATCAGCCATGACAGGAGGGCCATAGCATGAAGAAAGCCTGGAAGAAAAAATTGGACCAATCCACTCATTAAGTGGTCCGCAGATAAACATTGAGCCCGACCATGGCCCGACCATGGGCTGACCATGGGCTTTCGTGATTCCCCAACAAGTGGTATAAGATCTAATGTTGGGAAGCAGATCGAATCTGAAAGCAAGGTATCAATGACATCTAATCCAAAGTTCGATATAGAAAAATATTTCAGTAAAAAGAATTTTGAACTATGGAAAGTTAAGATGAACGGTATCCTAGTTCAATAAGGATTTGATGAAGTTCTCCTTGAAAAGAAAATGAAATCTATGACTGAAGATGAATGGAACAAAATGGATAAGAAAGCTAAAAACTCTATCCAATTGTGCTTAATGGATGAGGTCCTCTATAATGTCATGAGAGAGAAAACTTCAGCAAGTACGTGGACGATATTAGACAATATCTATACGAAGAAATCTCTTGAGAATCGTTTGTACTTGAAGCTTCAGTTGTTCAATCTAAACATGGCAGAAAGAGCTAATGTTGAAGCCCACATTAGTAACTTCAACAGGTTTATTTGTAAATTGTTGGATGTGGAGGAAACGATGAAAGATGGGGATCAAGCATGCATTCTACTAAATTCTCTCCCAGCTTTGTATGAGTCATTCAAGGATTGTTTGTGCACCAATAGAACAACCATTAATACTGAGATTGTTATCTTAGCACTTCAGTCGAAGGTGATGAGAAAGAAAATTGATGACGTGGGCACTTCTATAGATGCATTGGTTATAAGGGGGAGAAATTTTGAGCGAGGCAGTGAATCTTCGCGATCGAGGTCCAAATCCAAGGGTAATGGTAAGGGCAAAGGCAAGTTAAAGTGTTGAAATTATGGCATATATGAACACGTGAAGATGAATATTCAGAATCCTAAGTCGAGGAAGGAGAATTCATATAGTTCTTCTAAGAAAGCTAACACTATGTAATCCAGTGAGGAAACAAATGGTAGTGACGTGCTGACCACATCAAAATCCAGGTACTTAAACAAAGAATGGATTTTGGATACAGGGGATTCGTACCATATGACCCCTCATAGGAGTTGGTTCATCAGTTACAGTGAGTACGATGGTGTCTAAGTGTTTATGGGCAATGATAATGCCTGTAAAGTAGTAGGCGTTGAATCGATGAGGATCAAGATGTTTGATTACATGGAGTGTATCTTGACCAAGGTGAGACATGTTCCTGATTTGGTAAAGAGATTAATATCTCTAGAAGCACTCGAGGCGCTTGTGTGTAAATTCACCTGGTTTGATCGTGTCCTTAAAGTTTCAAATGGGACACTCATAGTCATGAAGGCTTAGAAGAATGTGGAAACCTTTATAGGTTGATTGGGAGTACATCATCGAGTAAAGCTACAAGTCTCCAGTGGATTACTCATCTGCATGTATGTGGCATCCATGCTTGGGCCACAAGAGCGAGCGGGGCATGAAGGTACTTTTTGACTTTTGTTTAATTCTAAATTTTAAATGTATTAATTTTAATATATGCGAGCATTGTATATATGGTAAACAATCAAGATTATCTTAAGTCTGAAAAATATATTTGTAATGGTATTCTTGATTATGTGCATTTTGATGTATAGGGATCATCACCCGTGGTTTCTGATGGAGGGTCGTCATAATTTGTCACATTCATTGATAATTATTCCAGGAAAGTATGGGTTTATTTTATCAAAACAGTGGAAGGTGATGGTGAAAAAATAGTCAGGGTGAAAGGTGAAAGTGTTAATAATAGATAACAGTGTGGAATTCACTTCTGGGGAGTTCAATCAGTATTGCAAAGATAAAGGGATAGTGAGGCACAACATGGTGTGTCAAACACCAAAACAGAACGGTGTGGTTAAGTGGATGAATTAGACTTTCTTGGAGAGGGCCTGATGCATTATCAATAATGTTGGGTTGATAGGGAATTGTGGACCGAGGCCATTAACACGTCTTCTTACTTAGTGAATTGGTCCCCTTCTACGGCATTGAATGTAAGATTCCAAAGGAAGTGTAGAGTGGTCAGCAAGTAAACTACTCGGGACTACGTATATTTGGTTACGACGTTTACTCTCACGTACCATCAGTTAAAAGAGATAAGCTGGACCAAATGGATAAAAAGTACATCTTTGTCGGCTATGGTGGTGGTGTGAAGGGGTATAGGTTGTATGACCAGGTCACATGGAAAATCATGAAAGTGCCCTTGTTTGTCAATTAATGTGACGGTTGAGTCAAATAGTCTAATGAACCCCACATGGAAGACTTAACATGGTGAAGATGTTCAAGGCATTCCAAAGGTAAACTAACCCTCACATCCCATGACCAAAACACCCTAGGTAATAATCCCTTTTAAAATTGGTCTAATTTTTCCCAAAATCAACTAGGAAAACATCTTGGTAAGGTTAGTAAAATAAAAAAATCAAGTTGTAAGTAAATCTAAATAGGCACATGTTAGGCACATGTTTTCTGCAACTTTTGTTGACATTAAACACTGTTCGATGACATCGAAAAAGTGCCCCATTTGGTCCAGCAACCAATTCGATATTCTGGAAAAATTCTCGATGACATCGAACTTACAAGTTCAATGACATCAAACCTATCTCGATGACATCAAAAATGAGCACTCAAAGGTCCAACAAGCTCACAAGGAAAATTAGTACAAAGATCGATGAATTGAACTATATTCGATGATATTGAATTTCAAAATCCGATGACATCAAATGTATGTTTGATGACATAGAAAATGGACTAATCATAGCCAGAGAGTTTTTAAAGACAAATCCCGAATTCTTCGATGACATCGAAATTCAAATTTTGATGACATCGAAGCATGTTCAATGATATCGAAAAAGTGAACGAAGTTGTCTAGCCAGCTCCAAGCATTTTTCAAAGAAAATCCCAATGACATCAAACTAGCATTCGATGACATCGAAGGTCACCTTCGATGACATCGAACACCACTCGATGACATCAAGCGAATCTGTTCAGCACTTATATAAAAATCTTAGTGCAGGGATTTCGATAACATCGAAGGAGGTTCGATGATATCGAAGGAAACTTCGACGACACCGAAGACCTTCGATGACATCGAATCCTAACAAAAATCTATCTGTTTTTTTACCGTTGGGATTTTTACCTATTTATTTGGGGGGCATGTTTTCTTGGTTCCATGTGAAAAAAATAGTGAGATTTAAGAGAGTTATTTCTATAGGAATACTACCTACCATCTTAAATCCATTTTCTCATGGGAGTTCATCCTTCAACCCTATCTTAAATGCAATCATTGAAAATTAATATATTAGATTGAAGAATGAACTCCACCAATCAAGAATCTTCCAGTAACTCATTTATTGGCAAATCATTGAGCTAGAATCTTATGAATGCATAATATTTGGGAATCTCATCCACACATAAGGACCAATATTCAATAGATAAGATTCACCAAAATATATTGACCCAACGCCGGTGACTTGCATTGGAGCATCTATAGTTGTTGCATATCAAGGGAGCTGAAGACTCTTCATCAACAAGGGAGATCATCTTCAGTATGTGCAAAAAATGGAGCTCACTCACCTTCAAGTAAGTATCAAGAGTCCATTATATCTAAATCTCTTTCCTTATGTAAGATTGGGTTTCAGAGTTTGATTACACAAATTCGCCAAGACCTTTTGTAGGCCTCTCACGGGAGAATATATTGAGTGTCTTTGTGTTTATGGGCAATGATAATGCCTGTAAAGTAGTAAGCATTGGATCGGTGCACATCAAGATGTTTGATGACATGGAGCGTATCTTGACCAAATTGAGACATGTTCCTGATTTGGGAAAGAGTCTGATATATCTGGGAGCACTCGATGTGCTTGGGTGCAAATTCACCGAGTTTGATCGTGTCCTTAAAGTTTCAAAGGGGGTACTCATTGTCATGAAGGCATAGAGGAATATGGAAACCTTTATAGGTTGATTGGGAGTACTTCATTAGGTGGATCTACACGTATGTAGCGGATTCCACATATGCATATATGCTTGAGCCACATGAGCAAGCAAGGCATGAAGGTACCTTCTGACCATTGTTTAATTTCAGTTTTTAAAAGTATCGATTTTAGTATATACGAGCATTGTATATATGGTAAACAGTCAAGGTTATCGTAAGTCTTGAAAACATGTTTGTAAGGGTATTCTTGATTATGTGCATTTTAATGTATGGGGGTCATCGCCCGTGGTTTCTGGTGGAGGGTCATTATAATTTGTCACATTTATTGACAACTATTTCAAGAAAGTAAGAGTCTATTTTATGAAAAATAAATACAATCTTTTCACCAACTTCAAGCAATGAAAGGTGGTGTGGAAAGATAGTTAGGGCGAAAGGTGAAAGTGTTGGTGATTGATAATAGTGGGGAATTCACTTCTGGGGAGGTCAATCGGTTTTGCAAAGATGAAGGGATCGTGAGGCACAACATAGTGTGCCACACACCAAAGCAGAATGGTGTGGCTAAGTAGATGAATTGGACTCTCTTGGAGAGGGCCCGATGCATAATCAATAATTCTGGGTTAGGTAAGGAATTGTGGACCGAGGCTGTTAACAGGGCTTCTTACTTGGTGAACCGGTCCCATTCTACAGCTATTGAATATAAGATTCCACATTAAGTGTGAAGTGGTAAGCAGATAGACTACTCTGGACTGGATATATTTGGTTATGACGCTTACTCACATGTATCGTCAGTTAAGATAGATAAGCTGGATCAAATGGCTAAAAGGTACATCTTTGTCAGCTATGGTGGTGGTGTGAAGGGGTACAAGTTGTATAACTCGGTCACACAGAAAATCATCCTTAGTCATAATGTTAAATTTAACAATGGATCCTTATTTCATAAGGATGAGCACTGTTGAGGGTCAAATATTGCATATTGAACCCCATTTATATCTTGGTCTTATGAACATGATACCGCTTAATGTCCTATTTTACTCATGTTTGTGTTGTAAGGTGAATTTAAGAGCTTGGATTGGAAAAGGTGCTAAAAGCATGGATTTGTTGCTCAAAGATCACCAAGGCAAAGAACGATCTTATGAGATAAAGATTGAAGATTTTAAGGTCCCAAGATTCAAAGAAAACCAAGTGGAGAAGGTACGAAGTCGAAGGAACAAGTGTTAAATACACATTGTGTGAGACCCGTATCCTAGCCCGTATCGTTCCATATGCCTCCGCGGTCCTCCCGGTCGAATTTCAGCGACCCGCGATCTGTAATCGGCATTTACGCGCGACCCTGAGTCGCATCCTGTCGATCTGAGTCTACTCGACTCGATACTTGTACCAGTGCGACCGTGCAGTCGTCGCGGTTCCGATGCCGCGTCTCGCGTCCTGAGCGATACCTAGGCCAGGAGATGTGGGCCCACGTTCAGTTTGAGGAAAACGCCGTGCGTTGTGAATCTCGAGGGAATCTCTACGACACGTCACATCAATCAATCAATGTACAAATAAGTACAACCCATACCCTACTCATCCCTCTCTCACATAAAGTCAACAACACCCTTACTCATCCCATTCTTTTCTCACCAACAAGTCAACAAGCACCATACCCTCCATTTACTACATCACTCCTCTCTCTCTCATTTCTCATTTCCTCCCAAGACAATCCCAACGTCCAAGCAAGAGAGCTCTATAAGAGGAGGTTTGTGTGGCCCACTCCCTACCACCCAATCTCCCATCTTAGCCATCCAATCCTCATCTTCCTCCATTAAAGTTGAAGACAATGAGCTAAGGAGTCCATGGAGCCTAGAAGAAGCGGATTCGGTGGGTGATCTACCGTTGATTTCCATTTGAGGGCCCACTTGTTTGTGGGACCCATTTTAATGTATGTGTTGTAATCATGAGAGGCCCATAGTGGCGGGGCCCCTTCACTACGCCATTTCTTTCTCTCTCTCTCTTTCTCTCTATCTCTCTCTTTCCCTTATATTGTGGACCCCACCATGGTAGCGTGTGGGGCCCACCTTGTACTGGTGCATCACATCCACACAGTCCAATCCACGAACGGTGGCTGTGGATTGGCTGGGGTACTCCACGCAGCCTTGTAGCTACTGTAGTGACGTTAACGTCAGCAAGTGGTGGGGCCTGCCTAGATGGCACGTGTGGACCCCACCATGATGTTTGTGTTGTATCACCACCACCGTCCAGTAATGGACAGTGGGATCCACACCAGGATATATATGTTTGATCTGTGCCGTACATCCGTGTAGGACCCTAGCACGAGGTGTATGTTATGTCACACACTGTCCATCCTTTTGGGGCGTGTGGGGCCCACCCACACGTGCTGCACGTGTGAAATGGCCCCACCTTGCGCATATGTGTTTTACGTCCAGGACGTCCGTCCATCTCAGGACGTTGGACGCTGGATGCATATCAAGTGTGTGTGTGTGTGTGTGTGTGTGTGTGTGTGTGTGTATATATATATATATATATATATATATATATGGGAAAAGGTACTATGCGCTCGAGCGTAAAGCGGTCGTCCGTAAGGTCGACCTGTGTGGGCCCCACCGTGACGCCTTTCGAACATCAACACCATCCACCAGATGCACCATTCCATGGTGGGCCTGGACGGCCCAAAATCAAGTCAATCTGTTACTTTAGTGGGCCACACCACATACAGAAGTGCAACGGGGCCGGGCACCATTAAAACATTCATAACCATTTTTGAGGGCCCACCGAGATGTGGTTTGCAAATCCAGCCCATCCATTGTGTGTCCCACTTGAATGAGGGTTCAGACCAAGTTTCAGGTGCATGGAAAACTCAGGTGGGCCCCACCAAGTGCTTTTATATGTTTTTGGCATGTATTCACATGATTTTAGATGGTATGGCCCACCTGAGTTCCGTATACGGCTGATTTTGGGTCGTCCAGGCCGACTATGGAATGGTGCATTTGGTGCACGGTGTTGATGTTCGAAAGGCATCACGGTGGGGCCCACACAGCTCGACCTCACGGATGACCGCTTTACGCTCGAGCGCATAGTACCTTTTCCCTATATATATATATATATATATATATATATATATATATATATATATATATATGTAATATATAATATAATATGTAATGGTGGGCCCCACGTGGGACCCACCTTTATTGTACGTACATGTGTTGTGTCTCTAGTCGTCCATCAGGGACGGTAACACCTATGATGTATTTGTTTTATATTCTGGGCCGTCCATCCCCATCTCAACGTCAGTGTTCTGATCTACACCGTCCATCAGGGACATGCGACCCGCTGACGTGTGGGTTTTGATCCACATCGTCCATCCATAAATGAAGCAGATTCAATTCTCTGGTGGGCCACGCATGTGGACCCACCCATGAGGTATATGTTGTATCCGTCCATCTGTGGCCCGCCATGATATGTGTTTCATCCATACCATCCCTCAGTGGGCCCCATGACATCAGTAGTTTTGTGGGGTCCGTTGATGTATATATTACATCCAAGCCATCCATCCAATTGGCAAGCTCATCTTAAGGGCTGAGACTAAAATGAGGCGGATCTATCGGGTGGACCACACTGCAGAAAATAGTGGAGGGATGAACATCTGCCATTGAAATCCTTTCAGGACTACTGTAGTTTTAGATCAAAATGATATTTGCTTTCCTCTTAACCAGGTCTTGGTGACCTTATGAATAGACTAGATGGAAAATAAACGTGATGGTGAGCCTTAGAATTTTTAAACAGTAAAAATCACTATTTGTGGTATGGTTCAGATGATCTTCGATCTTCGTCTCCGCTACTATTTAAGGCATAGCCCATCTAATGTGGCCCACTTGATATATGAGGCCAGCGTTAAGGCCCATGGGTCGTGGCCCGACTTAATGTGTCTGAGGCCCCTTGGTGCGGCCCATGGACGCGGTCCACTTGATATGTATGAGGCCCATCATGATGTATTTTGGCTCATGGGCGGGGCCCACCTGTTTGTATTGTTGGGCCCAGATACATGGACCATTGGGACACACTTGAGGCCCTTGTATGAAGCCCAATGCGATGTATGCGAGGCCCATGAATGAGGCTCAATGCGATGAATGTGTGGCCGCTACGTTGTGTATGAATCCCTTGTGTGGGCCAATCTTTGGGAGCAATGTTGGTTAGATGTCCACATTGATGGGCAATGATGGTTTGATGTCCACATTGTAAGAATAATGTTGGTTAAATGCCCACATTGTAACTCTCCCTAGGGCCCTTTGATAGGCCCATATAGGCCGAGTACCGAGGCCGATTCCGATTGTCGTGGCCAATTATCGATTAGCGATCGAGGCCGATTATCATGACCGATTGCTAATTCCAATTGACGTGACTGATTTGTCGATTCTGATTATCGAGACCGATTTCGATTGTCATGGCCGATTGTTAATTAACGATCGAGGCCGATTATCATGACCGATTGCCAATCCCGATTGACGTGATCGATTTGCCGATTCTGATTATCGATCGATTCCGATTGTCATGACCGATTGCCGATTCCAATTGACGTGACTGATTTACTGATTTCGATTATCGATCGATTCCGATTAACATGACCGATTTGCCGATTCTGATATCGATCGATTCCGATTGTTGTAACCGATTTGCAGATTCTGATTATCTATCGATACCGATTGTCGTGACCGATTGTCGATTCTGATTGTTGTGACCAATTTATCGATTCTGATTATCTATCAATACTGATTGTCGTGACCGATTGTCTATTCCGATTGTTATAACCGATTTGCCGATTCTGATTATCTATCGATACCGATTGTCGTGACCGATTGCCGATTCTGATTGACGTGACTGATTTGCCTATTCTGATTATCGATCGATTCCAATTATTGTGACCGATTTGTCGATTCCGATTATCGATAAATTCCGATTTGTCAAGACCGATTTTCGAGGCCGATTCCATTTAGTCGAGGCCGATCCCATTTGGTCGAGGTCGATCTCATTTGGTCGACGCCGATTCCGTTTGGTCGAGGCCGATTCCTTATGTTGAGACCGATTCCGATTATCGAGGCCGATTATAGTGGCCGATTGTCGGTTCTGATTGTCATGGTCGATTGACCGATTATTGATCGAGGCCGAATATCGTGGCCGATTACCGATTCTGATTATCATGGCCGATTGACCGATTATCGATCGAGGCTGAATATCGAGGCCGATTGCCGATTCTGATTGTCGTGGACCAATGACCGATTATCGTGGCCAATTGTCGATTCTGATTATCGAGGTCGATTATCGTGGTTGATTGTCGATTGACGTGGCCATTGCCGATTCCAATTGTCGAGGCCCAATGTGATGTATATGCGGCCGGAATTTGAGGCCCGTTGTGATGTGTATTCAGCCCGTTTTTAAGGCCCAATGTGATTATATGAGGCCTATGTGATGAGGTCCATTGTGATACATTTGAGGGTCAGGTGATGAAGCCCATTGTGATATATATTAGGCCCATGTGAGAGGCCTATCGTGATGTGTATTAAGCTCTCGAGTGAGGCCCATGGTGTTGTATATTAGGCCCTTTTGTGAGGCCATGGGTCCATTATATGTTAGGCTCTATGTGGGTCATTCCTTGGGGGCAATGTTGGTTAAATGTCCACATTGTCGAGGCCGATTGTCGATGTCAGTTATTGATATTGATTATGAGTATGTATAGCATAGCATCATGATACATGCCCATACACATCATCTGCATGTTTGTTATGAGATGTGGTTGACCATTGCATATGTTATTGGGCAGGTTGTTATGAGACTCCTCAATAGGCGGAGGTAATCACACATGAGCGCACGGTTTGCACAGGATTGATGCATGACTGCATTGTATGACTCATGCATATTTCATTGTGATTACTGTACGCCTTAGCGACAATAGGGCCATAGCCTCCACAGGCATATCGTGGATGGCCAGATGAGACGCCAAAAATCTGTTCTAGTACCGGGCTGCACCCTGGGTGAAAATTCCTAAATCCTCTTGGTTCCAGAGGACACTCCAACGTCGAGACCGATTAGATACATGAGCGTCCGAGTGCCGAATACCAGGAAGCCGTGTCTCCCATCATGTCATGGTCGGTTGGGAGGGGGTGTAGCCTTACCCACCCGAGCGTAGGGGGCATTGATAGGATGAGTTTGACCAGATCGTGAATGGGTCTGCTATCGACGTACCGAATAGGTATTGGCAGACAATTGGTTAGGCGGATAGTGAGGTTTCTTACGCTCACTTGGACTGTGCAGCTGGGAGAGCGGCAGTGCCATTTGGAGTATACTAAACCCCGGTGATGATCCCAGAGATGAGCCGTACTGATATGTGGACTTATTGAGCAGGAGTTGCATACTCATTCATTCATTCATTCACTATCCACTCGGGTTGATGGTGTGCAACTATTTGTTACTTGTGCCTTCGCAATGGCCAGGATTTCGGTTGGGGCGCGTGACAAACTTGAGATCAGGAGTTTACCACATTGTGTTTGACTATCCAAATTTAGGTATGGGACTGGTTTGGATAGAATTCCCTTGTGATGGACCCCATAGCCTGCGATACTACGTACTATCATCCCGACTTCACTCCAGCTTGGTCATTTCATTCACATCGCATATTGCATTACATCCGCATGCATATGACATTTTGGGTTATTATGTTTCTGCACTTATATGGCTTAGACAGACTCAGCAGGATTTACATATTGCATTGTACCCTCGACATCTAATATTTGGCTCTCTTTATAACTCCTCATTTGTTAAGCTGATCTGTATTGCGTACTCTGATATTGTTTGATTCATGGGCTTGCTAGTATTTCCGCTTACTCTGATATTGTATGATTTATGAACTCACTAGTATTTCTGTTTACTCTGATATTACATTCTGAGCACGCATATACTGCTCATACACTTACACCACCCTCTAAGCTTTCTATAAGCTTATGCACGATAGACGCGTGCAGGTGATGTTAGGTTGCAGCAGCATGGAGCTTGGAGCATGTAGCTGACTTCTGGAGCTTTAATTTTTAACATATGTATTTCTCTTTCAGCATTGTATTCAAATATTTATATTAGTGATATGTGATGATGATGTTGCCTTTATGATTTGGGTATACTTGTAGTTATGCTTCTTATGAAACAAGCGTATGTTGAAAAATCCTCCTTGTAGGAACCCATGATCGGAACCTGACGTATGGACACTGGGAGCCGAGAACGGGGTACTACGGAGTTGTCGGCACCGGATTCGGCAATCGGGAATTTTTTGAGCCGATTTCCGGGTTTGGGGCATGACACATTGACTGTGTCATCGATCACTGTTCGATGACATCGAGGATATATTTGATGACATCGAACGCGGGTCAATGACATCGAATTTATGAAAGAAAATTAAGTTGGTTGCTGGACAAATTGAAGACGTTTTTCAATGACTCAAGGACTTGTTCGATGACTCGAAGCCTTGCTCGATGACATCGAATTTTCTGTGGATTTTCGGCAAAACTTGTTAGACACTTTGGGCACCATGTTCGATTACTCGAAGGTAACCCCGACGACATCGAAGACCTGCTCGATGACATTGAAGGCCTCTTTGACGGCATCAAATTTACTGAAGAAATTGAATTAACTATTTGAACCGTTTTAGACACATTATCGATTCCTCGAACAACGCTCGATGACATCGAAGGCTTCTTCGATAACATCAAAAGTAGGTTCAATGACATTGAAGATTATAGAGTCCGGATGAAGTTACAAAAGCGCGGAAAAAGCACGTATAAAAGACACCTTCTATCACACCCCAAACCCGGAGATCAGACTCACAGGAATCCCGATCGCCGAATCCGGTGCCGACAGCCTCCGTATTACCCCATTCTCGGCTCCCAGCGTCTATACACCAGATTTCGATCCTGGGATCCTATAATTAGGATTTTCCAACGTACATTTTTCTCATAAGAAGCATAACCACAAGTTTACCCAAATCACAAAGGCAACATCATCATCACATATCCACTAATATAATCATTTGAATACAATGCTGAATGGGAAATACATATATCGAAAATCAAAGCTCCAGAGGTCTGCTGCATGCTCTAAGCTCAACGCTACTGCAACCTAACTCCACCTGCAAGCATCTATCATGCATAAGCTTATAGAAAGCTTAGTGGGTGGTGAAAGTGTGTGCACAAGGTAAGTGCCAAGTAAGCAATATCAGAGTAATCAGAGTAAGCGAAAATACTAACAAGTCTATAAACCATACAATATCAAGTATGCAATATAGATCAGCTATGCAAATGAGGAGTCATAGAGAGCCAAATATCAGATGTCGAGGATACAATGTAATATGTAAATCCTGCTGAGTTCGTCTAGGCCATATAAGTGCAGAAACATAACAACCCAAAATGTCATATGCCTGCGGATGTAATGCAACATGCGATACGAATGAAATGACCAAGCTGGAGTGTGAAGTCGGGATGATAGTACGTAGTATCGCAGGCTACAGGGTCCACAACAAGGGACTTCTATCCAAACCAATCCCATACCTAAATTTAGATAGTCAGACTCAATGTGGTAAACTCCTGATCTCAAGTTAGTCACGCGCCTCAACTGAAATCCTGGCCATTGCGAAGGCACACATAACAAATAGTTGCGCACCACCAGCCCGAGTGGATAGTGAATGAATGAATGAATGAGTATGCAACTCTTACCCAATAAGTACACATATCAGTATTGTTCATCTTTGGGATCATCACCAGGGTCTATTACACTCTACATGCAAATCGCCGCCCACTGACGCGCCACCATGCAAGTGGAAGAGACCTCGCTATCCGCCTGGCCAGTAGTCAGTCAATATCTACCCGGCACGTCGATAGCAGACCCATTCATGAGCTGGTCAAACTCAACCTAGCTATGCCCCCTACTCTCGGGCGGGTAAGGCCACACCCCCTCCCAACCGACCACGACACGGTGGGAGAAGCGGCCTCCTGGTATTCAGCACTCAGGAGCTCATGTATCCACTCGGTCTCGATGTTGGGGCATCTCCTGGCCTCAGAGCTTTAGGGATTTTCACTCAGGGCCATCTATGGTAGACCGATGCTAATAACAGATTTTCAGTGCCCCATCTAGCCACCCACAATATGCCTGTGGAGGCTACGGCGCTGATGTCGCTAGGGCGTACAGTAATCACAATTAACAATGCAAGATGCATGAGTCATACAATCCAGTCATACATAAATCCTATGCATATCGTGCTCTCATGTGAGATAAGCTCCGCCTATCAGGGAGTCTCATAACAACCTGCCCAATGACATATGCAATGGTCAACCACACCTCATACAAACATGCAGATGATACGTATGGGCATGTATCATGATGTTATGCTGTCATATACTCATAATCGGTATTGATAACCGGCATCGACAATCGACCTCGACAATGTGGACATTTAACCAACATTGCCCCCAAGGAATGGCCCATATAGAGCCTAACATATAGTGGACCCATGACCTCACACAAGGGCCAAATATACAACACCATGGGCCTCACTCAAGAGTTTAATACACATCACGATGGGCCCTTCATATGGGCCTAACATACATCACAATGGGCTCTGTTGCCTGGCCTTCAAATGCATCATAATGGGCCTCATCACATAGGCCTCATATACATCACATTGGGCCTTAAACACTGGCTGAATACATATTGCAACGGGCATCAAATACGGGATGCATATACATCACATTAGGCCTCAAACAAGGGGCAGATACACATCACAATGGGCCTCACATACGGGCCGCATATACATTACATTGGGCCTCAAATACGGGCCAAATACACATCACAATGGGCCTCGACAATCGGCCTTGATGATCGAAATCGGAATTGACCTCAACAATTGGCCTCGACAATCGGAATCAGAATCAGAATCGACCTCAACAATTGGCCTCGACAATCGGAATTGAAATCAACCTCGACAATCGGAAATCGGCCTCGATAATCGGCCTCAACAATCGTCCTCGACAATTGAAATCGACCTCGACAATCGAAAATCGGCCTCGATAATCGGCCTCGACAATCGAAATCAGGATCGGCCTCAACAATTAACCTCGACAATCGGAATCAGAATTGATAATCGGAATCGAAATCGATAATCGGAATCAGAATCGATAATCAGAATCGGAATCGGCCTCAACAATCGGCCTCGACAATCGGAATCGGCCTCAATAATCGTCCTCGACAATCGAAATTAAAATCGGCCCCAACAATCGGCCTCGATAATCGAAATCGGCCTCGATAATCGACTTCGACAATCGGCCTCAACAATCGGTATCGGCCTCGGCAATCAGAATCGACCTCAGCAATCGGAATCGACCTCGGCAATCAGAATTGGAATCGGAATCGGCCTCGACAATCGAAATTGGCCTTGATAATCGGCCTCGACAATCGGAATTGGAATCGGCCTCAACAATTGGCCTCGACAATCGATAATCGGTGAGAATGGGCCTAACGAATCCTAAGGGAAGGTCACAATGTGGACATTTAACCATCATCGCCCATCAATGTGGACATTTAATCATCATTACTCCCAATGAGTGGCCCACATAGGGCCAAACATATAGTGGGCTCGTGCCCTCACATAAGGGCCATATACACATCAAGTGGGCCGCATCGCATGGGTCTCTCACACATCACATCGAGCCTCGCCATCTAGGCCTCACATACATCACATTAGGCCACACTCCTGAGCCACATATATAACTCAATGGGCCGCACATATGGGCTGAAAATACATTACAATGGGCCCTACCAAATGGACCGGAATTACATCACAATGGGCCTTACCATGGACCTCTCATACATAACATCGGGCCTTGCTATCTGGGCCGGAATATATCACAATGGGCCACAGCCCATGGGCCTTAATACACAACGGTTGAGCCCTACACATGGGCCGCATACACATCAAGTGGACCGCATTAATAGGCCTCATATACACAACAGGTGGTCCCTGCACATGGGCCTCAAATACATAACATGTGGGCCCTACGCATGGGTCTTATATGCATCAAATGGGTCGTGCCAACGAGCCTAATACATATCACAATGGGCCTCGTCATATGTGTCGTAATCACATTACATCTGGCCTTGCTCATGGGCCTCGAATACATCACAATGGGCCACAACCCATGGGCTTCAAATACACGATAGGTGGACCCTACACATGGGCCTAATATACATCACAGGTGGGCCCTGTACATGGGCCTCATACACATCAAGTGGGCTGCATCAATGGGCTACTAGGCCTCATACACATCAAGTGGGCTGCGTCAATGGGCCGCACTAATGGGCTTCCTAGATGGGCTACAAACATATCAAGGCGGGCCTCACAGATGGGCCACAAGTATATCAAAGTGGGCCGTATCACATGGGCCACAAAATACATCAAAGTGGGCCTAACAAATGGGCTATAAAAATACATTAAGGTGGGCCTCACAGATGGGAGCTTGGATTACATCAAAATCATTTCAATAGTTGTAGGTGCAACATGTGCATCACTGTACACATCAATCCATGGGGTACATGGCCCATTAATGATGATTAGCACTGTCCAAACATTGTCCAACACTATCCAAACATTGTCCAGCACCGTCTAGCACAATCTGGACGTTGTGGATATAGACTAAATACATTGAGGTGGGCCCCACATCAAAAGTAAAAGAGAGAGAGAGATCGAGAGAGATAAAGAGATTGATGAGGTAGAGGGAGGGACCCCACCACTATGGGCCCTCCCTATACAATGCATACATCAAGATGGGTCCCACCAATGTGGGCCATTAAATCATAAAAAGACAAATACAAGATCATCCACCTTTGATCTACTCTTCATTCTTCCGCCAATGCGATCCAGAGCTCCATGAAATGCACTTAAACGGTCGAGATGAAGCTTGGATGGTAGAGATGGGAGGTAGGAAGGTGGGCCACACTAGCTTCTCCATGGAAGCTTGAGAAGCTTGGACGTTGGGGCTTCGATTACTTGGGAGAATGAGAGAGAGAGAGAGGTGATGGGAGAGAAGTAATGGGAGAGAGGGATGGTGAGTGATGGAAGGGTGTACTTTGTTGTAAGAGAAGTTGACTTTTAGGGAGGGTGGTTGTACTTGGGGATGGGTGTGAGTGATGGGAGTGATGTGTACTTGATTGATGTAATGTGTCGTAGAGATTCCCTCGGTATTTGTAAAGTGTGACGTTTTCCTCAAACAGAACGCAGGCCCACATCTCCCGGCCTGGGTATCGCCTTGGTGCGCAAGATGTGGTGTCAAAACTGCGATGAAGGTATGGTCGTAATGATACAAGTATCAGGCCGAGCCGACTCAGATCGACAGGATGCAACTCAGGGTCACGTGCAACTACCGATAACAGATCGTGGGTCACTGGAATTCGACCGGGAGGACTATTACGAAATGGTACGGGCTAGGATACAGGTCTTACACCTTCAATGACATCGAAGCCATTTTGATGTCATCGAACGAATCGTGCGAAGTTACGTAGAGTTACGCGGAGTGCATAAATTTGAGGCAGTTTCTAAATTTTTCCAAAAAGGTGAGAAAGGAGGTGTTGCACAACTATAAATAAGAGTCCCCAGGGCATCCCTGGGCATCTATCTAGGGTTTGGAGGAGTGAAGTACAAGGGCAGAGAGTCGTCGTCAAGCATTTTTCTTCTTTCTTCCTTAGTTTTTCATGCTTTCTTCTAGGGTTTTAGATACAATCATGTCTATTGTTGGCTAAACCTCTTAGCTAGGGCTAAGAGGTGAAGCTTGTAGCATGATAGGATGTTTTCTATTACTTTGATTCATGTTTATGTCTAATTCTCTTTGATTCTAATTTGATATTTAAGAATACTTTCAGTTTTTAATGATTTGTTGTGACTTAAATTACAATAGATTTGCAATAGCTCTTTGTACTTTATTTTCATGCTTTGAGATTGTGAAATTAGGAAATCTTGTTCTTCACCATCATCCCTTGGGCATCGCTGGATGATGGAATCCCTTCTAACCTTCACAATTCTCTTATGATTAATTATGGAATTGGTACATCCTGTTGTTTACCATTGTCTCCTGGGCATGGCTAGGTGTTGGAATCACTTCCGATTCTCACAACTCTCATCCGTTGAGAATTAGATCAAAGGAAGTTCATATTTGGTTTTATTGTTATATCTTCCAACTTGATAAGATAGGACTCCGATCCCAGTTGTGTCCTTGAATCAAGTAATAGTTCTCCCTGATTGCTATAAGTGGATCCTTGGAACCCCTAGTTCCAACCTTTGAATTTCTTAAATTTCTAATTAAAACCTTCACAATTACTCCCTTTAATTTTAGATTTAGATTTATATTTACATCTTCGAGTTCTACTTCTAGTTATTTTCAAAATACTCACGAGATTAGTCCCTATGGATTCGACCTCGGTCTCAATGAGATTATTACTACATCGCGACCTTACACTTGGGGTTGTGAACAAGCACAAGGAAGTCGGGAAGTTGGTTGTGTACATTCAATTAGATAAAGATAAGACATAAGATGATATAGGTACGCAGGAAGAGGTACAGGAGCAGGTGAAGTAGCCACCTGTGAGAAGGAATTCACTGAGGGTTCGAAGGTTAGCGATGAGAAGGAATTCACTGAGGGATTGAAGCTCTTGATGAGGAAGATGCCAAAAAGCGAAAAGCAGCGATGGATGATGAGATGGACTCATTATAAAAGAATGAGACGCGTAAGCTAGTGGAGCTTCCCGTCCGCTATAAAGCGATCGGGTGTAAATGAATGTTCAAGAAGAAATAGGATAGGTATAAAGCAAGGTTGGTAGCGAAAGGATATGCTTAGAGAGAATGTGTTGACTTCACTGAGATATTCACACCTTTGGTAAAGCAAGTATCTATCAGATTCGTGTTGGCGGTGATTCCCAAAACGATCTCAACTAGAAAAAATGGATGTGAAGACTGCCATCCTGCATGGGGAATTAAAAAAGCAGATTTACATGAAGCAACCAGAAGATTTCGAAATACAAGGGGCAGATAACAAGGTTTGAATATTAAAGAGGTCGTCGTACGGCCTGAAATAGTCGCCTAAGCAGTGATACAAGAAATTTGATTCTTTCATGGTGAGTCAGAAGTTTACCTGGAATAAGTATGATCATTATGTCTATTACAAGACTCCGAGTGATGGAAAATTCATTATCCTGGTTTTTTACGTCAATGACATGTTTTTCACCAATCATAGCATTCTAGGATCGACATACTGAAGACTCAGTTATTAGGGACATTTGAGATTCAAGATCTGGGGGATGTAAAGAGAGTTCTTGACATTGAATTACACAGAGACGAGAAGAGGAGCATGTTATGGCTATCTCAAGTAGAATACCTTGAGAATGTATTGATGAAGTATGGGATGAATAAGGTAAAGTCGGTCAGCGTTCCCCAGGAAGCTCATTTTAAGCTTTCTTCTTAACAATCTCCTAAAACCGATAAAGAAAAGAAAAATATGTCATGTGTGCCTTATCCGAGAGCATTTGGCAGCTTGATGTATGTTATGCTCTATACAAGACTAGATATTTCACATGTAGTGGATGTTGTTAGAAGATACATGTCTAACCCCAGCAAGAAACACTGAGTGGCAGTCAAATGGCTACTTTAATATATTCAAGGTACGTAGGACTACGTCTTATCATTTGAAAAATCGGTGGACAAGTTAGTAAGCTATATGGATTCTGATTACGCAGACAGTGTGGACTATAGAAGATCGACTTCCAGTTACTCATTTGTGTTAGCGGGTGGAGAGATCAGTTGGATGTCAAAGCTTCAGTCTATGGTAGCTCTTTCCACAACTGAAGTTGAGTATATGGCTATGACAGAAGCTTTTAAGGAAAGTATTTGGTTGAGGGGGGATGATAAATCAATTGGAGCTTTAACAGGAGGTTCTAGTAGTCGATTGTGACAATGAAAGCATGATCAATTTGGTTAAAAATTTTGTTTATTACTCATGTACTAAACATATTGATATGCATCACCTTTAGCTGACAGGTGCTTGAGAAAGGAGGCGTGACTTAAGAGAAGATTCACACGAGCGTAAATCTAACTGATATGCTTACTAAGGTGATTCTCACAAAGAAGTTCAAGTTCTATGCAACTTCCTTGGGTTTAGCAAAGGCATAAATGGAAGATGAAGCGTGTACGAGAATTAGATATAATGATAAAGAGTTATGAATAATGAATATTGAAGACATGATGGAGATTGTTGTTGATGTCTTAAATATGTAATAACAAGGTATCTCAATGCTATCGACGGACCACTAGATGCCATCAAGTAGAGGTCGACAGATGCTCATGCGATCGGAAAAATCCCTAAAAAAATCCATGTTGGTTCCTAAAACATTTTGATGTTGCTACTCAATGTCTTCGATGACATTGACAGATCGTTGATGCCATTGAAGTCCCATCGAGTACGTGTGCATAATTGCATAAGTTCGGGATTTGTATTCTATATTCCGGTTGTGATACTATATATATCAAGTGTATCGGAATTTGATAATAGTAGAAGAGTTACAGGGCTTTCTAATTCATTCATAAGATTTTCAAGGGCATAGCTAAGGCTTATGAAATGGATTCGAGGCTTGTTTGAATCGGTAAAACTCTCTCTTGTAATTTCTTCTTTCATAGTGCATACTTGTCGCTTTGTGCGGTAGTTTTTTCCAGCAAGGGTTTCCACGTAAAATTCAAATTGTTTGTGTTTGGACTTGATTGTAAGTGCAAAAATCACACTGGATGGATGTTCCAGACCACCCAATCAATTGCTAACAAAATAAGACCATTAATTAAGATAGTCTTAGAAAAATAGGTCTGAGCATCCATTCGAACCATCCATTCAGTACGGAAGATCCTGGATCGCCTATGATTATAGAGCATCACTATGATCAGATGCTCCCAGTGATTCCATCCATGGCTTGGGAAATGGACACTATTAATAAAAAGAGGCCAACCTTTAATGGCTATGATCATCCGGTCACTATGATTTTTGCATGATTAAAAATGGAGTGCGGATTGGGATGGTTTCCTCAATTGGCATTTATTTGGCTAGAAAACAATTAGATGACCGGCTCAGATCATGTAGGCTTGTATTAGCTTATCTCACTGGCGGCATGAAAAAAGACTGTAGTGTGGGTTAGTGTATCTTCTAATGACTTTGCATCAAGGCTCTTTCTCCCATAAGTGAAAAAGCCTTTATATGGCTTCTCACTTCTATTCAAGTCCTTTTAGGTCTCTCTCTCCTTTCAGGTTCTTGAATCCTAATCGTAGTTCCATTCCTTCATTGTCTTTTGTTTTCTTAAATCATAGATGAACCATTTCAATTTGACCCTCTTTCATCCCATCTCAAATGAGACAACGTCCGACTTGTTTTGAATGACCGCATTTTTATTTCTATCCTTCCTTATCTTCCCACACATCCATTTAACATCCTTACGATGGGTTCATCCTATGTTTAGGTTGCCTCTTAATTGGCCAACAGTCTCATATAGTATGCAAGTCCAATAGATGTCTTATAGATTTCCTTTTCGCTCCAAGTATCATTTCTAGACGTTCCGTATATGAGCCTCTTCAAACTGGGCTTATTGCTAAAGTCTCATGATTACTTCCATGTCTTGAATTGAAAGGCACAAAAACCACAATCATTAGAAAATCAGTTGAAATAGAGACTGTTAAACGAAAGCAGAGGTAGTTGGGGCTATTGACCCAGGCATACGGTTAGCTAAGTGGTTGGGCTGGGCCTGTTCAAAAGTTTGATTTTTCTTGGCTCGGATAGCTGGTGGTAGAAGTACTATTTCACTTGGAAACAAAGTATGGAACTAATGTCTACTTCTCTGTGCAATAGGTTTTTCAAGGTTCACCTAAAACCTTCACAATTGTGTCTTTCAAGTGGGCTTACACAATTCAAAAATCCCACACTCTGAGTTTTCTGGATCACCTCAGACAAACCAAAAAGAAAGATTTTTCCTGCCGTAATCTAAAAAAAAACCAAAAATAGATTTACAGAAATGTAAAATACTTATCTGGATATTCTCCTTTGATGAAGCCCGGTAAAACCAATTCGGAGTAGATGTTCAACATACATGTTCAATGTCCACACTCACTTATGAAAAGGTGCTAAGTTCTAATTGAATTTTATATTAAATCACCTTAGGCTTACATAATTTGATTTTGATTCCAAGAAAGGGGAAAACTAAAATCCCTCTTCAAATAAAATTGGAATGTAGAATCTCAAAATTAAATACAAAAAGCTAATTAAAGAGAATATTAAATGAGCACTAAATAGCTTAAGAATATCACTAACTTATCTCTCAGAGAGGTGTCTTGATTTTGCTTGAATTGAATGAAAAACTCTGAAAATCGTGCTCTATTTATAATTGCAGAAACTGTTCACTCGACTAGTCCAGAGGACAGCTCGACTGGTCGAAGGCCCAACAAATTTTTAAAATTTCAAGCGCGATAAGATAAGACCGTTCCACGACTGGTCGAGTGGCTTGCTCGACTAGTCGAGTGGCCTGTACGACCGGTCGAACCCTGCGCTCAACTAGTCATGTGGGACCCAATTTAGTTGCTGGACTTTGAGTCGAGCACTATTCACTCGACTGGTCGAGCAGTCTCCAGGACTGGTAGAGGATCCAACAAAAAATCCTGAAAATTAGTAACAAACCTTAGACTAGTCGAGGAATTTCTTGGACTGGTCGAGCCAGTACTAGGACTAGTCGAACATAAGCTAAGACTAGTCGAGAAAGAGCCTATAGAAGTATATAGTGACCCATTTTAAGTATGCAATCAATATGACCTAACCTATGATTAATCTAGGGTCTTACATAACTTATAAGTGAAATTCGAACATTGAATATCATTTGCTTCGATTGATTATTGATCTTGAAGTACACGAAAGTTGATATCTTGACTTACTTTGAATCTTGAACTTTAAGTACTTTGAAGCTTGAACGTGAAGTACTTTTGAGTTGTATTTCATCTTGAGCTTTGGGTTCCAAAGCAAAGCACATTGTCTTGACATAGTTGAAGATTTGAAACCTTGAACTATCACTTGATGTTGTACTTGAACTTGTATATCTCTTATACTTGTGATGCTTAAATCTTGAATTGGAACATCTTGAACTTATACTTGAATTGCATGATCTTGAATAAGAAGATGAACTAAACAAGATACAGATTCCAAGAGGTTTTGGCACTATAAAATATGACAATCATAAGAGCTAGAAAACATAGCACTTACAATCTCCCCCTTTATCAAATTTGTGACAAAACACACTTTATTAAAATAAGATAAGCATAATACGCACAATAAAGAATCATGCACCAGTTACAACCTGGTCAAAGAATCATGCACCAGTTACAACCTGGTCAAATCAATACTTATCAATACTCATCAATATTTCCCCTTATACCATATAGCAAAAAAATGCTAAAAATGCTACCTATCCACAGTCTTCACAGTTTCACATTTATCATAATGAAATAGGCATGATAAAATTCTTCCCCTTTTTATCACAATATGACAAAGGAAAGAACCGATAAATGATAATGGAAGAAAGATAAATAAGAAAGTAAATAGAAGAGTAATGAGATAAGAGAAGATATGAACAAGATAACCAGTTAACTAAGTCCACAATAATAAGCAAGCATGTCCAAGCACATAAAACAAGAGAAATTCAAATATTTTAAAAGTTATTACATATCAGATACTCAAAAACTAATCCGAACCAAAAGAAGGAGCAGGTGTGGTAGGATCAATTTGATGAAGTCCATTGTTAATGCGCCTAAGATATTTACGCATATATTTAAATTGCATATCTTGGGACACAAGCATACCTTCAACCTTCTCCTCAAGTGTGCGTAACCGCGCATCAAAATTAGATGGCTGATAATCAGGATCACCAGCAGAATCAAATTCAATTTAATCAAAAATGTCATCCATATTGACATCATCTAGAGGCAAATCACCCTTTTCTTCATTTGCTTCAGCTGCTCTAGCACCCACATCAACTTAGCCTGAGGCCAACTTCAAATTCATCTTGTTAATGTTAGAGTTGTTGAAGGGTAAATGGTGAATTAGAGCTTCTCCAACAGGCATAGCCACTAAACTATGGGTGGCTAACACAGTCATAAGATAAGCAAAGGGTATGTCATTGTGACCTGGGTGGAAACGAAACTGAATCATGATATAACAAATAAGAGAAGGAAGACACATAGGGACTCCAGAAATGATAGAATGAAGAATACGAACCATGAATGTAGTAAGTTCGGTTTTGTTACCAGATCGAGGATAAACATTTGAAATGAAAATCCTATGAAGAATTCTGTATCTGGGTAATATAAACTTAGAGGCGAGCGCATTCCCAGTACTCCATTCGTCATCCATATGACATAAATCTCTAGTGAGCATTCGCTTCTCAGATTCAGAAGGTTTATCAATAAGAGAACTAATGGGAATACCTTCATCATTGACAGGTATATCCATTAATCCAGAAATAAGATGACGGTCCACATCAATTGGACCTTCTCTGGTCGTAATAGTAAATGTCAGATTCTCAGTAGAGAAGTCTTTAATGCAAGCATGCATAGCCTGCGCAATGGAGCTGTATGCCAGTCCACCCCAATGTAATATGTCATCTCATCCTACAGACTGAAGGAGAGGAACAACATCAAATGGTGTCAAATGATCAGGATTAACAGTTCGTTCTACTATTACATTGCGCAAGAAAATATCCCGCATATAACTAGGATCTTCATCGGGCGACCGAAGGTGGCGCATCGTGATAGGAGCCGAACGAGATGAAGAAGTACCACGAGATCCTTTCTTCTTAGTTCTACCCTCCATTGTAATAAGGAAATCAGGGAATAAAGAGATTGCAAAAGAGGTAAAAAGGATTTCTACCAGATCAGATTTTTTGATAGAAAACTCCAAAAACAATCATAAAGCATGAAATAAACCACACAAATGAAGAAAATGAAGTGCAAAGAACTTAAATCTACAAGGAAATTGAAAATAATGAACTAACCATGGAGGAATCGAAGATGGGTTTGACCGGTCGAGGTAGGGCTCATTGGAGAAGACGACCCAAATGAATAAAAAGTTATTTTTTTCCAAATAAAAGGTCAAACCCGTGTTTCACAACGGGTCGAGTACATACTCGACCGGTCGTGCCACGACTGGTCGAGTATATACTTGACTGGTCGTGTACCTCACAAAATTTATAATTTTTCATAAAATTAGAATTTTTAAAAATTTTAACTATAAACATTATGATACAGAAAGCCACAAATCATCAGTTCATTTTGCACATACCAAGATCAAATTTCAATTTTGCAAACTTGCTTTTGTCGAGCAATTTTGTGAATATGTTAGAAAGTTGAATCTCGGTTAAAATATAATCCAAAGAAATTGTCTTGTCTTCCACTAATTCACGAATACAGTGATATCTAATGTCAATATGCTTGGTTCATGAATGCTTAATTGAATTTTTGGAGATGTTAATTGCGCTTGATTATCATAATATAAAATCATGGATTCTTGCGCAATTCCATTATCGCTCAGCATTCTTTTCATCCACACAAGCTGAGTGCAAGCATTACCCGCAGCAATATATTCAGCCTCAGCTGTGGAGAGAGATACGGAACTTTGTTTCTTACTTAGCCAAAAAACTAAACAATTCCCAACATAGAAACAACCACCGCTGGTTGATTTACGATCATCAATGTTACCAACCCAATCAGCATCTGTGTAACCAGCTAATTGCACACTAGTATCATGTGGATACCGAAGACTAAGATTTGTTGAACTAGCGACATATCGCAAAATGCGCTTAACAGCAATTAGATGCCTCTTTAGGGTCCGACTGATATCTAGCACAAATTCCTACACTAAATGCAATATCAGGTTGACTTGTAGTTAAATAAAGTAAACTACCAATCATACTGTGATACAACTTAGGATCCACACTTTTTCTTGTTCAATACTTAGAGAGTTTTAAAGTAATACTCATTGGAGTATCAAAAATTTTCTCACTCTCAAATCTGAACTTTTTAACTAAGTTCATAACATATTTGGTTTGAGAGATAAAGAAACCATCAGGTAGCTGTTCGACATGCAACCCTAAGAAATAGTTTAGTTCTCCAACCATGCTCATTTCAAATTTAGATTTCATAAGATCTGCAAACTCAACAGTCATGTTAGCATAGGTAGATCCATAAATAATGTCATCAACATAGATTTGTACTATTAGTATGTGATCATTATGTTTCTTTACAAATAATGTCATATCAACACTTCTCATTATAAAGTTATGAGTAAGTAGAAACTTAGTCAACTTTTCGTACCATGCCCTGGGAGCTTGTTTTAAACCATAGAATGCCTTTTTCAGGCGGTAGACATGATTAGCATGCTTAGGGTCTTCAAAACCCGTTGGTTGTTCAACATACACTTCTTCATGTAAATCGCCATTTAAGAATGCACTCTTTACATCCATTTGATATATTTTAAATTTTCTAAAGCACGCAATGGATATAAATAGTCTAATAGATTCAAGACGAGCTACTGGGGCAAAGGTCTCATCATAATCAACGCTTTCTATTTGAGTGTACCCTTGTACAACCAGCCTAACCTTGTTTCTAATAATATTACCAAGTTTATCAGACTTATTTTTGAAAATCCATTTTATTCCAATAATGTGTTTATCTTTTGGTCTTGGAACTAAATATCAAACATCATTTCTTACAAACTGATTGAGCTCTTCTTGCATCGCTACAATCCAGTTTTTGTCAGTAAGAGCTTCTTTTACGTTAGTCGGTTCTATCTGAGATATAAAGGATACGTAGTTACACATATCTTCAAGTTGTCTACAAGTGCGCACACCAGTGAGAGGGTTTCCAAGGATTTGATTAGAAGGATGGTCTTTAACTGTCCTCAGTTCAGTGTTTTTTGACTTGATGAAGAGTCGGGTTTATCGATTAGAATAACTTCATCATTTTCTAAACTTGAGATAGGTGTATTCAAGTGATCGTCTATAACCACATTAATGGACTCTTGAATTACACCAGCCCTCTTGTTAAATACCCGATACGCTCGACTATTCAGAGCATACCCTAAAAACATCCCTTCATCACTTTTGGTGTCAAATTTACCCAGATTTTCCTAGTCACGTAAGATGTAGCACTTGCTACCAAAAACTCGAAAGTATTTGACAGTAGGCTTCTTATCAAACCACATTTCATAAGCCATTTTACCATTTGATTTTCTATTATAAACGCGGTTAATTATATAACAAGCTGTATTTACAACTTCAGTCCAAAGATTTTTAGGAAGCTTCATACTATTTAGCACTACATTTGTCATTTCTTGAAGCACTCTATTTTTCCTTTCCACTATACCATTTTGTTGTGGTGTTTTGGGCGCAGAATATTCATGTGATATTCCCTAATCACTGCAAAATTTCTCAAAATCGCTATTTTCAAATTCTAAACTATGATCACTATGGATCTTAGAGACTTGTGATTCTTTTTCCGTTTGGATACGTTTAAGTACCCTCTTTACTTCATCAAGAGTTTTTAATTTCTCTCTCAAGAAGACTATCCAAGTATATCTGGTAAAGTCATCTACTATCACCAGAATGTACTTCTTGACACCTCAACTCTCCGTTCTAGTTGGTCTAATGAGATCCATGTGGAGAAGTTCGAGTGGTTTAGATGTGGCATTGGAGTTCACCTTTTTATGAGTACTCCTAGTTTATTTGCCAATCTAGCATTCGCCACATATTTTGTCTACTTTCTGTATTTTGCGTAAACCTCTTACCAACTCTCTTTTGCTCAATCTATACAAGTTGTGGTAGTATACATGTCTGAGGCGTTTATGCCATAATTCGGTTTCATCAGTATGGACCATGTAACACGATAGATTAGATGAGCTTGACTCACAAACAATATAGCAGTTTTCAGAAGTTCTGCGACCAGTTAATATTACAGAACCATTTTTATTTAAAATTTCACACCCTTAGTGAATTTTACACTATGATTATTATCGCATATTTGAGAGATGCTTAATAAATTATGTTTTAGCCTTTCTACATATAAAATATTCTCAAATAAAGGGAGGTTAAAGAGTTGAACCGTACCTTGGCCAATTATTCTGCAGTTGCTACCATCACCAAATGTGACTGAGCCATCAGTCATGTCTTTAAGATTGGTGAATAGACCTTTGTCACCTGTCATGTGTCTGGAGCATCCACTGTCTAGGTACCACTTTGAATGGCTTGAAGCTTGGAAGCGGTGTGGGCAACCAAACAAGTAACCTTAGGGACCCATTTCATTACAGTTTTGGGTTTAGGAGTATAGTTGGTCTTCTTATGTTTGTAGTTGTTATAAGACCGACCCACTGAGTTAGATTTTAAGAGCTCCTTAAGTAAGTCAACAATTTTCTCAGCTAAAGGATTACGATTCTGATTTTTATGGTTGATATGGTTACTTTTAAGTTTTAAGGTCTAAAAATTTTTAGAATGTCTAGAATAATTTTGATTCAGACTTTTCCCTTTTGAGTTAGAAGACTCCCCTCTCACAAATTTGAGTGGAGTATTCTTATGTTTGGGAGGAATACTTTTATCGTAGCCCAATCCAGATCGATCACCACATTTTCTGGATCCGGGTAAAAGTTTTTCTAATTTAGGATCACCTTAGGCATACCTCCATGTGTCTTTTAAGCTCAAAAGTGAAGAGACTTCAAGTTTTAGGTTTTCATTTTCAGATTTTAGGTTTTCAACTAGGGAGGTTTTGAAATCTAAGTCGCACTTAGTTTTTTGAAAGCAATCTAAAATGTGGGATTTTTCTAAGCCTAGATTATCAAAATTTTCTTTTAGTTTTGAAAACTTTTCTTTTTGAAGTTTTAGCTTTACAACAATTTTGTAACTTTCCTTGTACAGGGCATCATAAGTATCTTGAAGATCTTCTTCATTTTCATGATCACTGTTTAGATTTTCTTCACTGGTTGAATCATCATTATCTGAAATTGTGAACTTGACTAGAGTCATTAGGGCTTTAACATCATCAGCCGACTCGGTTTCAGAATCTTCTGACTAAGAAGAAACTTCAGATCAGGAAGATTCATCTCATGTAGCCAACATACTTTTCTTTTTAGACTTGTCCTTCTTAGTACATTTGTTCGTTAGATGCCCATATTCATGGCAGTTGTAACATTGGCTATCTTTTAAAGATTTCCAAGTTTTAGATTTAGATTTTTTCTTTTCAATAGGTTTTTGCAAATCTACCCTCTTTTTACCTTTGAAAATCTTGTAAAACTTTTTAGCTAAAAGGGCCATATCATCTTCAGAATTTTCTAAATCAGAACTGTTATTTTCTTGAGAAATATTTTTAGAAGACTTAAGGGCGATGGATTTATCTTTAGGAGCTTTAAAGTTTAACTCATAGGTCTGTAAGGAACCAACTAGTTCTTCTACCCTCATATTATCCGTATCACAAAGTTCCTGGATTGCGGTTACCTTTGAATTGAACCGTTCAGGCAATGAGCGCAGTATCTTTGCACAGACTTTACTTTCTGGGATTCTATCACCAATGTCACGCCCCAAACCCGGAAATCGGATTCACAGGAATCCCGATCACCAAATCCGGTGCCGACAGCCTCCGTAGTACCCCATTCTCGGCTCCCAGCGTCCATATGCCAGGTTCCGGTCCTAGGATCCTACAAGAAGGTTTTTTTTACGTATATTTATCTCATAAGTAGCATAACCACAAGTTTACCCAAATCACAAAAGCAACATCATCATCATATATCCACTAATATAAATTTTAAATACAATGCTGAAAGGAAAATACATAAAAATCAAGGCTCCAGAAGACAGCTGCACGTTCCATGCTCAACACCGCTGCTGCAGCTTATCATTACCTGCACGCATCTATCATGCATAAGCTTATAGAAAGCTTAGAGGGTCGTGTAAGTGTGTGCACAAGGTAGGTGCTAAGTATTCGATACAATGACATAATCATACATTATCAGAAATACTGGTAAGATCATGAATCATACAATATTAGAGTAAGCAAAAATACTGACAAGTCCATAAAGATATTATCAACTACATTCAGGATACGTGATAAAAAGACACAGTAAACCAATGTCATATAATAAGAAAGTAAAGTAAATCGGCTATGTAATGCGGAAACATAATAAACCAGGTATCAGATATCGAGAATGTAATACAATATGCAATTCGGAAGAGCTACAAATACCATTAGCCTCATCTAAGTCATATAAATACAGAAATATAGCAACCCGAAATGTCATATGTCGTGGATGTAATGCGATATGCGATGCGAATGGATGACCATGATGGAGTGTGAAGTTGGGATGATAGTATGTAGTATCGCAGGCTACGGGGTCCACCACAAGGGACTTCTATCTAAACCAGTCCCATACCTAAATTTGGATAGTCAGACTCAATGTGGTAAACTCCTGATCTCAGGTTAGTCACGCGCCCCAACCGAAATCCTGGCCATTGCGAAGGTACACGTAACAAGTAGTTGTGCACCACCAGCCCAAGTGGATAGTGAATGAATGAATGAATGAGTATGCCACTCCTGCTCAATAAGTCCACATATTAGTATAGTTCGTCTCTGAGATCATCACCGGGGTTTGGTACACTCCAAATGGCACTACCGCTCTCCCAGCCGCACAGTCCAAGTGAGCGTAAGAAACCTCACTATCCACCTGGCCAATAGTCTGTCAATACCTATTCGGCACGTCGATAGCGGACCCATTCACGAGCTGGTCAAACTCAGCCTAGCAATGCCCCCTGCGCTCGGACGGGTAAGGCCACACCCCCTCCGAACCAACCATGACAGAGTGGGATACACGGCCTCCTGGTATTCGACACTCGGGCGCTCATATATCCACTCGGTTTCGACGTTGGGGTGTCTCTGGTACCAAGAGGGTTTAAGAATTTTCACATAGGGCCATATATGGCAGCCCGATGGTAGTAACAGATTTTCGGTGTCCCATCTGGCCATCCACGATATGCCTGTGGAGGCTATGGCCCTGATGTCGCTAGGGCATACAGTAATCATAATGCAAGATGCATGAGTCATACAATCCAGTCATGCATCAATCCTGCGTATACCGTGCGCTCATGTGAGATAACCTCCGCCTATTTGGGAGTCTCATAACAACCTGCCCAATGTCATATGAATGGTCAACCACATCTCATAACGAATAAGCAGATGATGTGTATGGGCATGTATCATGATGTTATGCTGTCACATACTCATAATCGTTATCATCAACCGGCATCAACAATTGGCCTCAACAATGTGGACATTTAACCAACATCGCCTCCAAGGAATGGCCCACATAGAGCTAAACATATAATGGGCTCACTGTAACGACCACAGTTTTGGGCACCTAGTGGCATACGTTTGTACATGTAGGAAAACAAAGGTAATTATCATCATCCTTTTTAATAATAGAAGCACTGAATTTCGGGGACAAAATTCTCTTTAAGGGGGGTAGATTGTAACACCCCGTACTTTCCAGTACTCGAGTGTTACCACTTAATTTAATTTAATATAAATACAAAAAGATAATACAACCTAAATACATATACTATGAAACGTTATTTATAAATTTTATAAATATTTAAAGTTTCGTATTAAAATGATATGTAAATAAAATCCTTATTATATGCATCACTAATATAAATTATAAACTATAGGTTTTGTGATACATAAGAAATAACATATACATATAATATATATATGTATATTTACATACAGTAATCTATGCTTACTGACATTCATGTAATTTACATGTATTAACAAATTTGTGATAATATAAATTATATATAACAAAATATAGAAATGAAATCAATAATAATAATAATGCTAAATAATATAAATACATATGTACACATAACAAAATAAATGAAATAAAATGAAATTTATTATTATTATATGGGTTGTAATAAGTCTTGAAGGTGTAAACGACCAGTGGGATCTTTTGACCGTTGGTACTTAGTTTGAAATCGATCCAACCATCGGATCAATGCAATTGACCCTAAATGACCCTAGTTTAGCTATTATGGCCCACCTAAACCTTAGATAAGCCCGATCTTTAGCATAGGGACCCATTTAGGCCCTTAGAGTAGGATAGACGGTGTGGATTTGGCAACACCATTTTTGTGGGACCCACCTTTGATGAGTGTGCACATGAGGTGCGTGCACTCACTATGCACTGGACGTGGAGGCTCGGTCAGCTGCTGCTGACCCGTGATTTCTATAAACAGAGGGATTTTCCCTCTCTTTCTGTTTGAAAACGACGAACGGACAACGTCCGTTTGGGGACGCTCGTGGCCCACCATCTGCAATCTTCTAGAAATCCAAACCGTCCATCTGACTCGGTCGGCGAGCCCCACCAAAACCCAACCTCTTCCACACGTCGAAACACATGTGCGTGCGCACGATCCTTGACACAAACAGCCCTACTAACACACCGTTTCTGAAAATGGAAATTGTCTTCCCAAGCCACCTCAGCGATCCGCGTGAGAGAAAATCCTCTCATCTCAGCCGTCCTTTGGAGGGAAATCCTAACCGTCCAAGGCTAGGTCTTTTATGATAGAAAGAGAGAGAATGACTGAGGAAAACAGCCGTTTTCTCCTCCATTCAAACCACCACCCAAACCTCTCCAAAGCTTCGAAACCACCCATCTGTAAGCACCATGTGGATGGACTAGCCCCTCCAGTAGCCTCGTTTCAAAGAACGGTTGGCCGTTTTTCGATCCACCATTGGAGGCCGACCTTCTTCCTCGGCAAAGAGCTGCTCCGAGTCGTCTCAACTCGGACGATATCAGGTCGAGCCGTGGGCTCTGTGAGGCCTCTATAACAGCAGAAAAAAAGAGAAAGAAGAAGAGGGAAGGAAGAAAGAAAATATAGAAGAAGGAGGAAGATCGGATGGTGGCTGTTATTATGGCTACCGCACCACCTACACTGAGACCAACCGGAGCTTGGGCCGAGTCAGGCCGGGCTTGGCCTGCACTGCTGGAGTTCCAGCACACGTACGCACACAGAGAAAGAAGAAGGAGAGAAAAGAAGAAGGAAGAAAGGAGAAAAAGAGGGAGGCAGACTCGGGAGCCTGACTCGCTGCCTCTTCACGCAGCCACTACACCGACTCAGCTCATTGTGCTGCTGAGCCGAGTTGGCTCGGATCTGGTTCGTGCCTGGGGGTTTGCTAGAGTTTCAGCAAGGAGGAGAGAAAAAAAAAGGGGGGAAAGAAAGAAAGAAAGAAAGGAGAAGGAAGAAAGGAAAGAGAAACTAGAGGGAGTAGGGGCTGAGTCGACTCGGCTGGAGCCGAGTCAACTCGTATAGGACTGGGTCCAGCTGGATTGGGATAGGCCTGGTCTAATTTAGGTTATCCTAGGAAGGGAAGGGAGAAAGGAAAGGAAGGAAAGGAAGAAGAGAAAGAAAGAAGAAGAGAGAGAGCGTAGATGGTGGTGGTGTTGAGTCGAGTCAACTCGGCTCGAACCTAATCAACAAGATGAGTCTACATTTTCTTTCCAGATTAAAATTATTTCAATTATCGTTGCTACTATCATTTTCATTTTTAGGATTATTAAATTTAGGTATGGTTAACTATTAACAAATTTCCTATACTAATGATAGTTGTTACATACCAATTATAATTTGTTAAAACACAAGTGTTTTAGTCTTCACCTTTGAAGGTTATTATTCATAGTTATGATCGCCATCATTAAACAATACTATACGGGGATTTGTATAATTTTGTTAATGTGATTATTGGATGTTAGCCATTATTATGTTATGGTTAGTAAAAATCTTATTACTAATATTATTTAAGAAATTATAGGTCACTATATGAAGTATTAGGTAATGTCGGTATATTTGTTAATACTAATTATTTAAGTACTTCTATTATGACTATTATTTCATTCATGGTATAAAAATAAATAATAATAATTGTAATAAGAGTACAAGTCCTAAAATATAAGCCTAGTTCTAAACCCTAGGATAAAACCCTAAAAGGAATCCAAACCCTAAGTTGTATAAATCTTGACCGTAGACACTTGGTAGAACATTGATCTCATGTACAACTTCACAATCCATGGTAGGACTCAACTCTGACGGTGCACACGCTTCCTAGCAACATCAGTTAGCGATTCCAACTATAAGGTGATGATTCTTCCCCTTGAGCTTTCCATCTTCTCATTAGCTTAAGTTATAGTTTTATTTAAATTCATAATTGATCTCTCTCTTTATAATCACATGTGTTAGCTAGTGGAAATTAAATTGCTGTCTTACATGCTTTATGATTATCCTGTATAATTGTTCATGCTTGTGGATTATTTGTGGATTGCTTACGGAACTTAAACTGGTACATTAGTGAGAAATTCTCACGTATGAATGTACACCCATACTTGGGATGTAACTTGACTCTTTGTGATCGTAATGGACCTTCGACTCGGTGGTTATTGAGTGGTGGTCTAGATGGATCATTGATGTGGGCCTACCATCCAGGGTTGTTGTGTTCGATGGTTTTTAAGGATGGTTTTCATCGTATGGTTTTGATATTCGCCCTATGCGGCATATTTTGATATTTGCCCTACGTGGTTTTATTTGATATTTTCCTTATATGGGTTTGATGTTTTATACTGTGCAACCATGCGATGGTAAGCCCCATATACAGTAATATGATTGACCACTAGTCGACAGGGTTCCATTAAACATCCTAAGATGGTAGTCTCATGAGCCAGGGATGGTGGAATGGGACACTATGCCTGAGCTGTCGGCCTACGCTGGGCTCTGAGCTCCCCGTAATGACCATTGAGCTTATTAAATTGGCTGGTTGTAATTGGAATAATAACGGTTTGGCTAATCATGCATCCATAGCATATTAACGATAACGGGTGACTAATTCTGGATGTTGTAGCACGTGCCCTAAGGACCACTGGGGTATCGTTTCGCTAGCTCCCAGACCACCAACTATCGATTGTTCCGACTGGATGGTTTTCTCAGGTTCGATGATTGCATGGGCGACAGCCCACTGTCCGCACGAATGAGCATCCCCGGGGCGATGATTGCATTCACGCATCCATGCATCTAATAAGACTGCATTTACTCTGTTTTGGTTGTCTGGATGTTTTGTACTATTTCTTACCTAATGCGGCGGTGTGTAATCTTGAGGGGAATTCACACTGAGTTGGCATCTCATCCATCAAATATACAACCGTACAGGTAGCACAGGTGGCTTAAATGATTTTCAGGTTCAGGCTGACAAGGAACCAGGTCCAAGTACGAGGGTTGCATGACTGTATTCGCCTGGAGGAGCTGCGCGATCTTGTAGCTTATATTTATGTGTTTCCTGTTATTCTTCGTGTATTAAATCTTGTAAATCTTGTATTTGTTAAATTCAGAGACATGGGTTTGTATAAGTCATTATGGGCAGCTTCTTGTATATTTGAGTGATAATAAAATCTTCTTTTATGCTTACTTGTCCACACTACGCTCATTTGCTTACTCTGATAAAAGAAAAAAAAATATTATATCTGACCATCCTTTAAGGTTAACACTCGGGTTTTCGGGAAACGGGTCGTGTACTCGAGTCCTGAAGATTCGGGTTGTTACACTCACGGCCTCACACAAATGCCTAATATACAACACAATGGGTATTACTCAAGGGTCACATATACACAATAGGTGGGCCCTGCTCATGGGCCTCATGACATGTGGGCCCTGCACATGAGTCTCGAGTACATCAAATAGGCCATGCATCATGGGTCTAATATTCATCACAATGGGCCTTGCCCATGGGCCTTATTACATAGACCTCCTATTCACATTAAGCCTTAAACACGGGTTGAATACACATCACGATAGGCCTCAACTATGGGTCGCGTATATATCATATAGGTCTCGACAATCGGCCTTGGCATTCAAAATCGGCCTTAACAATCAAAATCGACACTCGGAATCGGCCTCGATACTCGGCCTCGTATACATCAAATGGGCCACGACAATAAAAAAATCGGTAAATCGGCCTCGTCAATCGGAATCGACAATCTGTCACGATAATCGGCCTCGATTGGTAATCAGCAATCGGCCACGACAATCAGAATCGATCGATAATCGACTTTGATCGATTATCGGCAATCGACAATCGGAAGTCGGTAAATCGGCCACGTCAATCGGAATCGACCTCAAGACGGGGATTCATAGATGGATGGTCGATGATGGTCCAAGCAATATCAATGGGGCCCATTCGTTTGGGGTAACCCAATAGAGGATGACGAAAATGAGCCTATCCAGGCTTAAAGGAAGATCACAATATGGACATTTAACCATTACTACCCATCAATGTGGACATTTAACCAACATTGCTCCCATTGAGTGGCCCACATAGAGCCAAACATATAGTAGGCCCGCGACCTCACATAAAGGCCTAATATACATCGATTGGGCCTCATACAAGGGCCACATATACACCACGTCGGGCCTTGCCAAATGGGCCACAAATACTTTACAACGGGCCACATACCTAGGCTTATATACATCACAATGGGCCACATCTTATGGGCCAGAAATACACCTCATTGGGCCTAACCAAATGAGTCTCAGATACATCATACCAGGACTCATCATATGGGTCACAATTACATCACAATAGGTCTCATATCCAGGCCTCAAATATACATCACAATGGGCTACGACCCATGGGCCTCAATATACATCAGTTGGGCCGCATCAATGGCCATACCAATGCACAATTGGTGGGCCCTGCACTTGTAGCAAACGGGCCCCCACCAGATGGTCGACGTGGATATAAGATGCATACATCAGGTGGATCACACATCCCATGGACAGTGTGGATAAGGCATACATCATGGTGGTCCCCCATCCCTAAGTAGACGGCGTGGATGTAATCATATATTAAGGCAGACCACACGTCCATTGAGTGGACAGACAGTGCGAATACAACGCATCATGGGCCTAATACATATCACAATGGGCCTTATACATATCAAAGTGGGCCTCAACGGATGGGCCATAACTATATCAAGATGGGCCTCCTCAAATGGGCCTTATATATGTCAAAGTGGGCATCAACAACGGGCCACAAATACATCAAGATGGGCTTAACCACATGGGCCTTATATATGTCAAGGTAGGCCTCAACAACGGGCCACAAATACATCAAGATGGGCCTAATCACATGGGCCTTATATATGTCAAGGTGGGCCTCAACAACGGGCCACAAATACATCAAGATGGGCCTAATCACATGGGCCTTATATATGTCAAGGTGGGCCTCAACAACGGGCCACAAATAATCAAGATGGGCCTAATCACATGGGCCTTATATATGTCAAGATGGGCCTCAACAACGGGCCACAAATACATCAAAGTGAGCCTGACAGATGGGCCACACACAAAAAAATACTCAAAGTGGGCCTCACAGATGGGAGCTTGGATTACATCTAAAATTGTTTCAATAGTTGCAGGTGCAACATGTGTATCACTGTACACAATCATTCCATGGGGCACATGGCCCACTAATGATGATCAGCACTAACCAAACATTGTCCAACACCATCCAGATGTGTGGGCGGTGTGGATGAAATGCATACAACATGGTGGGGTCCCACAGAACCGTTCAGGCATGGACGGCCTGGAACACAAACCATACATCACGGTGTGGCCCACGTCCATGGACTAGACAGAGTGGATAAAACATTTACGTCATGGTGGAGTCCACACGCGTGTCCCATAAAATGTGGACGGACAATCTGGATCACGACCAGGTCCAACCATCCAATCCATTCGCCAGGTGGGTCTTAAACACGTGGGTAGGCCATCCCATCTATATACAATATAATAAAATATACTATATTATATATAATATCAATTTATATAAGATATATGTATATACATGGGTAGCCCAGATTCCACCGTCCAAATGAGTCTGGATGGTGCAGATTTTATTTTATTTTATTGTTTTATAATGAAGGTGGGTTCCACGTGAGAGGGTGGCCCACCTACCATGTATATGACATCCAAACCATTCGTCAGGTGGGTCCAAACGGATGGGCGGTGTGGATGCAACCTACGGAACTTGCTAATGTCATACGGCAGTGGGTCCCACCTAGCAAAACAGATAGACAGTCTAGATATAAGATAAATACATCATGGTGTGTACCACCGTCCGACAGCTGGACGGTGGATACAACATATACATTAATGCAGGCTCCACCGTTCACAGCCGTAGACAGTGTGAATAAAACACATAGTTCATGGTGGGTTCCACGTGGGGCCCACCACAATGTCTATTTGCAATTCAACCCGTTAATAGGGTCACACGGGGCTGGATGAAAAGGAGAAACAAATTTCATATTAATCCAAAACTTTTGTAATACCCAAACAGGGTTACAATGGCTGACGTTCAATCCCGCTGTTTCTTATGATGTGGGTCACCTGAGTATCATATAAGGGTGATTTTTGGGGTGGGGATCACAGCAAAAAGGGGCCCACCTTATGCACGGTGGGGGTGTCCAACACACACCATGGTGGGGCCCACGTTTGGGACCCCTGTTCCCTACCTCAACCGCGTCCACGATCGGTAGCAGTGTCCTGTGCTGCTGACGGTGCAGCATCAGGCGCTGCTGCAAGCTTTGTATATATATTCTTTTTGTTTTTGGAAATATGGATTTTTTTATGGATTTTTTCAGGTGGGGCCCACCTTAGAGAAATCTGACCCAACCATTGGTCCCCATGGCTCAATACAAACCCATCAAGCCTAATATTCAATGGGTTTTGGTGTACAGAAGTATCAGGGTGTATTTCAACAGTAACAATATTATTCTCTATGCTATGGCCCGCCAGAAGGTCTTATTAGCGTCATTTTTCGGTTCAACGCCTAAAATGGGCTGGGGAACGGGATAGACGGCATGGATTATATATATACATCAAGATGCGGCCTACATGAGTGGCCCACCCCAAGCTCAGTACACCCAACGTCGGATCACACTTCACTGTTAGCCGCACCCATGCCGGTTCACACTTCATTGTGAAGCCCGTCCTAGACGTCTGCATATAACACATTTAAGGTGGGCCTCACCCATAGACGTGCTACTAGGGTGGGCCACCAGATGGTTGGATGGTGTGCATAAGACACACATCAAGGTGAGGTCCATTTGATGAACGGTTTGGACATCTCACAACTCATTGAGTGGGCCACAAAATAAGGAGAGAGAGAGAGAGAGAGAGAGAGAGAGAAAGAAGCACCCACAGTTAGATCTTCCCTTCCTTCTTCCTCCAATGCATGCTAGAACCCCAATGGACGGACTTCAACGGTTGAGATCGATCATGGAGGGTGGGATAGGATGGTAGAAAGGTGGGGTCACACCAAGCTTTCTCTCATGGAGGCGTTGAGACGTTGGAGTTGCTTGGAGAAATGAGAGAGAGAGAGAGAGAGAGAGAGAGAGAGAGAAGAGAGAGAGAGAGATGGGTGTGATGGGTGTGAGTGAGTGATGTGTACTTGTGTAAGAGAGAGTTGACTTTAGAGGAGGGTGGTTGTACTTGGGGATGGGTGAGTGATGGAGTGTGATGTGTACTTTGATTGATAGGATTGATGTGATGCTCACTCGGGATTTACAACACGAGACATTTTTCCTTAAACTAAACGTGGGCCCACATCTCCTAGTCCGGGTATCACCTTGGCACGTAATACGCAACGTCGGAACCGCGGTGTGTTCACTCCCCAAGTATAGGGTTGTGATGTAGTAATAAACTCGGTAAGACCGAGGTCGAATCCACAGGGATTGAAACCTGTACGTTATCTGAAAATAACCAGATCTAGAACTAGGCTAAGATGAAATCTAAACCAATTGTGATTTGAAGAATAATAGTGAAATATTAATCTAAATTTAGAGAATTCAGAGAAGGGAACCAGGGATTCAGGGGATCCACTTGTAGAGATCAGGGAATTCTATGGTAAAAGATATTAAGATTGAACCTTGGTGAATGCAGTTTCAATAGATCAGACGGTTATAAATCAGAATGGATTCCATCACAAAACCATGCCTATGAGACAAAGCCTACAACAGAGTTCAACCAATCCACAACCGATCTGTATGATGTATGAGCGTCAGGAAGAGTTCCGTCATCCAACCATGCCTAGGAGACGATGGTGAACAACAGGGCTTCCTAACCCCATAATCAGAATTAAGGAAAAGGAAAACTCAAGCCATCACAGATCTAATGTAATATTAGTCACAAAAAATCATTAAAAACCAGAAGTAATCCCATTGATCTAGCTGCAATCAATCAACAATTCAGTCTATTATAAATTATAACCATAGAAGCAGACCCATCAAGCTACAAGCTTCACCCCTTAGCCCTAGCTAAGGGGTTTAGCCAACCATGTTTGGCTAGATCTCTCAACAGCAAAGGGAGAAAAACAGCAAAAACATAAAAGAATTCCCTGTCTCTCCCTGTCTCTCTCTCTCTGTCCGTGAATGCCTCTTCTCCCTTCTCTCTTCTCTCTTTATAGCAACAAGGAGGTGGCTGCAGGAGCTTACGCAGCCAGCTGGCCGTGGAGAGGGAGTCACTTTTGAAGAATTTCCGCACCTTAAAAAAAATAGAAACTGGCCATGTGTTTGGGCATTGGATTCGGTGACATCCGTGAGATCCACTTCCGATGATCATTCAGCAAATCTGAATCGACCATTGTTTCAGTAGTGTCCACTTAGGCCAATATTCGAAATTTGAGATAGATTTAAGCTTTTGATGGGCCACTGCGTGGATCAACATCTGGCGAAATATTCAACCCTTACGATCTTATCTGTATTAATGGCTATAAGGGAATAGGAGATTTTTGGTCGGCACCCTCCTCTGGACACTCTAGATGGTTGGGATCAGCAGTCCAATGATCGAGGTGGGCCATGATGATGACCCACCGTCTTCTGCAAACGGACGCGGTCCGTCTGTTACACAGCAGCAGCACGGCAATTGCCGTTTTTAGAGGAGAGTCGGGTCCATTCCTTCTGATGTATGTTAAATCCACTCCGTTTATTGTCTTCAAGACGAAAAACCACTCGGAGAGCCCAAGACCCGGTTGATTTCAGTGTGGCCCACAAGTTTTCTGCTACACCGTCCAATGTCTGTTAGACATTTGGAGATCGTCCTCACCGTCATATCTTGAACTTCTGACATCTAGGCCATGGTAACATGGGCCATGGGAATCTAGTGAATGGGTTGGATTGCCTAAATGGACAATAGGTGGGGCCCACAACAGAAACCGACAGTCTCTGTTACCGCGAGCAGCGAACGGCATTTGCCGTTTTTGAAATTTCTTAAAAAGAAAGTCGGTGGCATCCACGTTGCTTTGGTATTAAGAAATCCACCCCGTCCATCAGATCCATGACAAGATTTCGGTGCCGGATGGATGTTTTGGTTGATCGTTGAAGTGGCCCACTTGTTTGATGTCACGACCGTCTAATCTTCGTTTGGACAATCAGAAACCATTCTTCGCTACTTCTTGGAATTGTGCCACCTATACAGTGGTAAGAGAGACCACATGGAGCTAATGGACAGTCCGGATCGGACAGATGATCTATGTTGGTGGCCCACCAGCTTCCGAAAAAATGGACAGCGTAAACGCTGTTTGCGTTTTCTTTGTTTTTTAAAAGAGAAACGTCGGTCAGCGCAATCGCTGACCGACTTCCTTTGTTCGGTGCTCGGCCAGTGCCGTGTACATGGTGTACACGCACTGGACATGTGAGGTCCATCGTGATGTATGTACAAGATCTGCTCCGTCCATACATTCTGTCATATCATTTAAGCCGTCAATACCAAAGTTGAGACAGTTCCAAATATCAGGTGGGCCCCAAATTGGAGATTAATGGGCTAATCTGTCCATTGGACCACTTCCCGAGATCTTCAATGGCTGAAATTTAATATGTACGGTTAATTTACGGCCCCCATCACATGTATGAAGTTTCGAGTCAATCTGATGGCGGAAACCATGTGATCCTGCATTTTGCACCAATTTCAGGTCTCTTTAACGTGAACAGCTTGATTTTCTCGGATCCTTGGCATGTAAATTCTTCAATATCGGTCCTCTGGAGTCCGTCCCTTACTGTGGTGATTTCAGAGCATCAAATCCACGCTTTTAGTACCCTTCTTCAGTCTACGTTCGTAATTCCACCTTGCATCACATACACAGTTAAAATAAGGCATTAAACATTATTGTGTTTGTAAATCTAGGCAGTAATCAGGGTCTGATATGCAATATTTGACCCTCAACATGGTGACGGTACGGTCGTAAGGGTATAAGTTTCGAGTTGAGCTGACTCTGGTATATGGAACACGACTCATGACCGCTCGCAAACGCTAATAATAGATCGCGTGTCGTCGAAATTTGACCGGGAGGACCGTGGAAGCCTGCGAAACGGTACAGGCTAAGATACGGGTCTTACAACCAAGACCCTACATAGAGTTGACAATGTCATTCAATCTTGTATAAAAGACCATGAAAGTTTCACTTTCTTCCATACATATTTCCTCAAATTTGGTTGTGAGGATTTGGACTTTAGATTTCTTGACAATTGTTGTTCCCTCATGTGTCATTTCCAAAATATCTCAGGCTTACTTTGCAGTATCACAAGATATAATTCTCTTGAATTCATCCGGTGATAGTGCACAAGTAAAGCATTTAAAGCCTTTGCATTGGCACTACTCTCACTTTCCTGAAGAGCGGACCAAGAAAAATAAGGTGAGACTTTTATGGTTTTAGATCCATCAGTACCAGTTACTTCAGTGGTAGGAGGGGTCCAATTAGTCATTGTGGCTTACCACATGCTCTCATCCATAGATTTTTAAAAAATCCTCATTCTGGCTTTCCAATAGGCATAATTAGAGCCCTCAAAAGGTGGAGGCCTAGTGACTGAAAGGCTATCAAAATTAGACATCTTAGAAAGCTCAGATCGATTAGCTCAGGAAATTAATCTAAAAAATAAAGCGAGCTATTAGGCTTTGATACCACTTAAAAAGGCCAAGCTAAGAGTCCTAGAGGGGGGTGAATAGGACTATGCCAAATTAAAAAATTAAATACGGAATTAAACTAATATAAATAAAGATAGCATTAAACAATCCCACAAAGCATAAATGAATAACAACCTCAAATGTACAAGTATTGAGAGGTTGATACAGATGTTGTTCTAAGGACAACTTTACACCAAAAACCAATGGCTTATGGTAGGACAACCTGATTCCTAGAACGGTTTGTGTATCAAAATCTCAAAATGATACAGAAGAATAAAGAATAAAAATAGCAAAGAAAATAACTAAGCTATTACAGCATTCCCACACTTGCATAAAAGAGATTACAACATTCTCCCCAAATGCTTAAAAAGAAATTACAACATTCACATAATGGCACAATCAATCATCCACCACAAGACCAAAAATTATAGTGGTTCGCTTGTGTGTACACCAACTGTTTAGAAAAACAGCCACACAACTACTCCACTCCCAATATCCTCACACAGTGGATATTGCATTCACTATGCAATAGGTTTTTCAAGGTTCACCTAAAACCTTCACAATTGTGTCTTTCAAGTGGGCTTACACAATTCAAAAACCCCACACTCTGAGTTTTCTAGATCACCTCAGATAAACCAAAAAGAAATAGATTTTTTCTAGCACAATCTCAAAAAAACCAAAAATAGATTTACAGAAATGTAAAATACTTATCTGGATATTAACCTTTGATGAAGCCCGGTAGAACCAATTCGGAGTAGATGTTCAATGTCCACACTCACTTATGAAAAGGTTCTAAGTTCTAATTGAAATTTAGATTAAATCACCTTGGGCTTGCATGATTTGATTTTGATTCCAAGAAAGGGAAAAACTAAAATCATTTCTTCATATAAGATTGGAATGTAGAATCTCAAAATCAAATATAAAAAGCTAATTAAAGAGAATATTAAATGAGCACTAAATAGCTTCAGAATATCACTAACATTTTATCAGAGTGGTGTCTTGATTTTGCTTGAATTAAATGAAAAACTTTAAAAATTATGCTCTATTTATAAGTGTAGAAACTGTTCACTTGCCTGGCCTAGAGGACAGCTCGACTGGTCGAAGGACCAACAAATTTTTAAAATTTCGGGCGCGATAAGATAAGACCATTTCACGACTGGCCAAGTGGCTTGCTCGACTAGTCGAGTGGCCTATACAACCGGTCGAACCTTGCTCTTGACTGGTCGTGTGGGACCCAATTTAGTCGTTGGACTTTGAGTCGAGCCTGCTAGACTAGTCAAGCACTTTCACTCGACTGGTTGAGCAATCTCCAGGACTGGTCGAGGATCCAACAAAAAATCTCAAAAATTAGTAACAAACCTTGAACTGGTCGAGGAATTTCTTGGACTGGTCGAGCCAGTACTAAGACTAATTGAAGATAGGCTAAGACAAATCGAGAAAGAGCCTATAGAAGTATATAGTGACCCATTTTAAGTATGCAATCAATATGACCTAACCTATGGTCAATCTAGGGTCTTACATACCTTATAAGTGAAATTTGAACATTGAATCATCATTTGCTTCGATTGATAGTTGATCTTGAAGTACACGAAGCTTGATATCTTGACTTATTTTGAATCTTGAACTTGAAGTACTTTGAAGCTTGAACTTGAAGTACTTTTGAGTTGTATTTCACCTTGATCTTTGAGTTCTAAAGCAAAGCACATTGTGAAATGGTGGTAAAGACCGCACTAGTTAAAGAAGGAATATGCCAATATGTCCTAGAGGGGGGTGAATAGGACTTTTTAAATTTTTTACGTTTTATTTAATAATCCTACTTCACTAATCCTATGATCATGCAAATATTAGGATTACTCAAATGTAACTCTACTGGCTTCCAAGCCTGATAGAGGATCCAATCACAAACTATCTTAGAAGTAAGCAGTATGCAAGTGAGCTTATGATGGATATGACTGCGTAGGTGTGTGTGGTGGGATTAGATATTCAGATGAGGTAGTATTAAAGCAAATCACACAATCATAAACATAACAATCTCAAACACAGTCATTTTATAGTGGTTCGACGATAAGTCTACTCCACTCCCGGTAACCGCACTCAACCCTTAAGTGTACCAGATTTCACTAAGGAGGTTTCACAGCGGTTCACCTCAAACCTAAGGTTTTAAATCAGGTTCACCTTAAACCTTTACAACCTACACTGAGGCTGACTGTTTATGCTCTTACGAGCAAGGGTCAACACAACGCACCCACTTTTAGGCACACTAGCCAAGGATCTTCCCTAAAACCCTACTGGAGGTTTCTACACGGTTCACCTCAAACCCGAGGTTTCACACGGTTCACCTCAAACCCAAGGTTTTACACGGTTCACCTCAAACCCAGAGTTTTTCTAGTTCACTCCTAACCAGATGTTTATACTCTCCACAAAGCAAGGGTCCACACAACGCACCCATCACGTACACTCCCGCCGGAGGCCTCCTTGAGGACTTCAAAGGGTGAGAACCACTTAAGATCCAATCCTAGAAAGGAATGATCACAAGTGTCCTCTTGGACTCTAAATACTTACAAATAAGTTGATAAGTCCCGTTTAGCACAATGCTGAAGATCTCCTCCTCCTTGTTGACGAAGAGTCTTCTGCTCCCTTGATCCGCAACACAAGATAATATACCAATGCTTGGTTTCGGATTGGGTCAAGGTCAAGATGAAATCATACTCTCAAAATATTTTCCTATTAGAAAGATAGATCAATTCCAATCTTATGCATTTAATGCATCCTAGCTTAATGATTTGCCATTAAGGTACTAGCTGGGGGATCCTTGAATGCGGAAGTTCATTCCCCAATCCACTCTATTGAATGTCAATGATGAGGGTGGATTGGAGGATGAACTCCCTTGAGAGAAAGGGCTTTGGATATAAGATATAAGTTGAAACACACAAAAGCTCTCTCTACTTTCTCTCACAACAACAAAAGACAAGTCCTCTATATATAGGCAAAAACTTCCAACGGATATAAAACGGTCACGTTTATGACAGAGTTCGATATCATCGAGCAGGTTCGATATCATCGAGCGTATACTCTCGATAGCATCGATGGTCTGCTCGATAACTCGGACTCAATGTCATACGCTTTTGAAACTCTTTGCCAATTGGTCGATGAATCGAAACTATTGTTGATGTCATCAGATTTTGAACTCCGAATCCATCGATGACAGGTTCGATCAATCGACACTTGAAAAATGAGAGATACTTGACTTTGAAATATTTTAAGTTTTCATGAATGATCGGGGAACCATCGAGATCATCGAAATTTGAATGTCGATGATATCGAGATCAGAGTCAAGGCATTAATAAATCCAGCGGATTTGTCTTTAAGCTTGTTGGACAGTTTATGACCTTGTTCGATGCAATCGACCTGGTGCCGATATCATCGATATTTGAATATGGATTCTAACGAAGGGCCCCCTAAAAACATCCTGAAATATCTGTTGTAAGATATGCGCGCCCACGATCGATATCATCAATGGACTTTCGATGTTATCGATATCTGATTTCAGATCATATCGGAAGAGCATCGATATATCAAAGAAAATTGAGATTTTCATTAAAAAACAAGGGCGCTAGAAATCTGCCTGTCGATCTTATCGAGCCACCTTCGATGAGCTTGAGATTTGAATATCGATGATATCGATCGGTGTATCGATACATCGATAATTCGTCCAGATATGTTGTGAAGTTACTGGACATATTTGGTCCTCTCTTCGATGATATCGATGAAGCATCGAGGACTCGACAGCGCAGGTCGATCATATCGAGGGTGCTTCAATAAAATCAACAAGGCAAGAAAAACATAGAGATTTTCCTATTTCGAAAAAGTTTTCTCACCTTAAAACCCTATGATTTCTAACTTGTTTTTAAGGGTTTTCTTCACCTAGTGTTTCGGGTCATGGGATGTGAGGCTTTAGTTTTACCTGTGATGAGCTTGCACACATCCGGTTGAGGCAGACGCTTGAATTGATCTTCCTATCAGGCTCTATAGACACTCTGACTCAACATTCACGTAACTTGACAAACCAGGGCACTTTCACATTATCTTGACATAGTTGAAGCTTTGAAACCTTAAACTATCACTTGATGTTGTACTTGAACTTGTATATCTCTTATACTTGTGATTCTTGAATCTTAAATTGGAACACCTTAAACTTATACTTGAATTGCATGATCTTGAATAAAAAGATGAACTAAACATGATACAGATTCCAAGAGGTTTTGGCACTACAAAATTTGACAATCATAGGAGCTAGAAAACATAGCACTTACAACATATCCCATCCCCAAGTGCAAGCAACCCCAAAGTCAACTCTCTCTCTCTCCACCCATCCCTTTTCAAGTACACCCGTCACTCACTCACCCATCCCTCTCTCTCTCTTACAACCTCTCTCTCTCATCTCTCTCTCATTTCCTCCCAAGCAATCGTCCATGGCTTCCAAGGAGAGAAAGAAGATAGGTGTGGCCCACTTCCCTACCCCAATCTCCACCATCCAATCTTCATCTTCCTTCGTTAAAGAGCAAACTTAGGAGCTCGGGAGATTAAGGAGCCTAGAAGATTTGCAATTGGTGGGTGATGTAGGATTTCTACCGTTGATCTTGATGATTGGAGGGCCCACTTGTGATGGGTCCCAATTTGATGTATGTATTGTAAACGAGAGGGGTCCATAGTGGCGGGGCCCCTCCCACAACCGTTCTCTCTCTCTACCTTTTTGTTTGGTGTTGATGATAGTGAGGTGTGGCCCACCTGATGTCTGTGTGTGTGGCCCACCTGATCCAGTTGGTGGAGCCCACATTGCTGTCCATGGCGGGACAGGCCTAGATGGAGGAAATCACAAATAACAGCTTAATCCAAACCGTGGTGGCCCATCCTCATGGCACCACATGATGTATGTGCCTTATTTACACCGTCCATCCATGGACTCCATCCACATGGGACCCACCACATGTATGTGACTCATCCAAACCGTCTGTCCAAGTGGGACGCACCGAGATGTACTCGTTTATACACACACTATCCATCTGGACGGTGTTGTGTAGAGCCACCATGATATATGTATTTATCCCTGCTGCCCAACCATTTAGCACATGTGGGGGCCACCCCACACGTGTTGCACGTGTGGGATGGGACCCACCTAGATGTATTTGTTATATCCAAACCGTCTGTCCGTTTAAAGACAGTGGGTCCCGTTGTTGTCCGACGTCACCAGGTTATGTGGCCCCACCACGATGTATGTGTTGTATCAAAACCGTCCATCCATCTGTAGCTCGTGGGCCCACCCCACACGTGTGACATGTGTGGGTGGGACCCACCTTGATGTTTGCATTGTATCCACACCATCCAATCCTGGACGGTGGGTATCTGGATGCTGGAGCAGCTTTAAAAAATAATAATATAAATAATATAAATAATATAAATAAATAAATATCAGCATGATTTAAAACCAGGTGGGCCACATTGACATGGACCCCACCTGGACATATGTGCATTACATCTACGTCATCCATCCAACCATGATGTATGTGTTTTATCTCTGCCGTCCATCCAACAGTGTGTGGGGCCCACCCCACTCGTGTTGTACGTGTGGGATGGACCACCTTGAAGTATGTATTCCATATCCACCATCCGTCTAACTATTTGGACGATAGACCCCACCTTAATATATGTGTTTTACACACACCGTCCATCCATTATGCTGGTGGGCCAGCTGCCAGCAGCTATAGTTGCTGCTTTGACACAGCATGTTCTGTGGGTGTCACCTGAAAGTGCCCTAATTTGTCAAGTTACGTGAGTATTGAGTCAGACTGCCTACAGAGCCTGATAGGAAGATCAATTCAAGCGTCTGCCTCAACCAGATGTGAACAAGCTCGCCACAGGTAAATCTAAAGCCTCACATCCCATGACCCAAAACACCAGGTGAATAAAACCCTTAAAAATATGTTAGAAATCATAGGGTTTTAAGGTAAGAAAACTTTTTTTCAAAATAGAAAAATCTCTAAGTTTTTCTTGCCTTGTCGATTATATCGAAACACCCTCGATATGATCGACCTGCTCTGTCGATGTCCTCAATACCTTAACGATATTATCGATGTGAGGATCAAAAGTGTCCAGCAACTAAATATTCATCTGGACGGATTTATCGATCAATCGATGCACCTATCGATATCATCGATATAAGAACTAAAAATGTCCAGCAACTAAATATACATCTGGACTGATTTATCGATATATTGATTACCCTATCGATATCATCAATATACAAATCTCGAGTACATAGAAAGTGGCTCAATAAGATCGACATGCAAATTTTCGGTGCCCCTATTTTTTAATGAAAATCTCAAATTCCTTCAATATATCGATGCTCTTCCGATATGATCTGAAATCAAATATCGATCACATCGGAAGTCCATCGATGATATCGATCGAGGGCACACATATCTTACAGCAGATATTTCAGGATATTTTTAACTATGATCGGGGGCCCTTCGATAGAATCAATATTCAAATATCGATGATATCGGCACCAGGTCGATTGCATCGAACAAGGTCACAAACCGTCCAGCAAGCTTAAAGAAAAATCCGCAGGATTTATCGATGCCTCGACTCTGATCTCGATATCATCGACATTCAAATTCTGATGATCTCGATGGTTCCCCGATCATTCATGAAATCCTGAAATATTTCAAAGTCCAGTCTCTCTCATTTTTCAAGTGTCGATGGATCGAACCTATCATCGATGGAATCGGAGTTCAAAATCCGATGACATCGACAATAGTTTCGATTCATCGACCAATTGGCAAAAAGTTTCAAAAGCGTATGACATTGAGTTCGAGTCAACGAGCAGACCATCGATGCTATCGAGAGTATACGCTCGATGATGTCGAACCTCCTCGATGATATCGAACTTTGTCATAAATGTGACCGTTTTATATCCGTTGGAACTTTTTGCCTATATATAAAGGACTTGTCTTTTGTTGCGGTGAGAGAAAGAAGAGAGAGCTTTTGTGTGTTTCAACTTATATCTTATATCTAAAGCCCTTTCTCTCAAGGGAGTTCATCCTCCAATCCACCCTCATCATTGACATTCAATAGAGTGGATTGGGGAATGAACTTCCGCATTCAAGGATCCTCCAGCTACTACCTTAATGGCAAATCATTAAGTTGGGATGCCTTGAATGCATAAGATTGGAATCACTCTATCTTCTTAATAGGAAAATATTTTGAGAGTAAGATTCCATCTTGACCTTAACCCAACTCGAAGCCAAGTATTGGTATATTATCTTGTGTTGTGGATCAAGGGAGCAGAAGACTCTTCATCAACAAGGAGGAAGAGATCTTCGACATTGTGTTAAACGGGACTCATCGGATTATTTGTAAGTATCCAGAGTCCAAGAGGACACGTGTGATTATTCCTTTCTAAGATTGGGTCTTAAGTGGTTCTCACCCTTTGAAGTCCTCAAGGAGGCCTCCAGCGGGAGTGTACGTGGAGGGTGCGTTGTGTGGACCCTTGCTCTGTGGAGAGCATAAACATTTGGTTAGGAGTGAACCAGTAAAACTCTTGGTTTGAGGTGAACCGTGTAAAACCTTGGGTTTGAGATGAACCGGGTGAAACCTCGGGTTTGAGGTGAACAGTGTAGAAACCTCCAGTAGGGTCTTATGGAAGATCCTTGGCCAGTGTGCCTAAAAGTGGGTACGTTGTATTGACCCTTGTTCGTGAGAGCATAAACAGTCAGCCTCAGTGTAGGTTGTAATGGTTGAAGGCGAACCTGATTTAAAACCTTAGGTTTGAGTGAACCGTTGTGAAACCTCCTTAGTGAAATTTGGTACACTCAAGGGTTGAGTGCGGTTACTAGGAGTGGAGTAGACTTATCGTCGAACCACTATAAAAATGACTATGTTTGAGGTTGTTATTCTTATGATTGTGTGATTTGCTTTAATACTTCCATATCTAAACATTTGATCACACCACACACACCTACACAGTCATATCCATCATAAGCTAGCTTGCATACTACTTATTTCTAAAATAGTTTGTGATTGGATCCTCTACCGGGCTTAAAAGCCAGTAGAGTTACATTTGAGTAATCCTGATAATTGCATGATCACAGAATTAGTGAAGTAGGATTTTTAAATAAATCATAAAAACTTTAAAAAGTTCTATTCACCCCCCTCTAGGACATATTGGCATATTCCTTCTTCAACTAGTGCGGTCTTTACCACCATTTCAATTGGTATTAGAGCGGGTCTCTCTTTAAGGGCTTCACCGCCTAGAGAGTGATCTTGACTGAAGAAGGAATCATGTTCAAAAGAGTCCAAGAGGGTGTGACTAACCAGAACAAGTGCCTTGTAATTTACACTGCTCTGAAAGTTGGAAATAGGTCAAAGTGGTTTCTTGATAGTGGATGCTCCAGACACATGACTGGTGATCAAACTCACTTTTGTGAGTACTCAAACTTTGATGGAGGATCTATCACATTTGGTGATGGTAGCTCAGCCAAAAGTGTTGGACAAGGAACAATAGCTGTACCAGGCCTTCCTAAAATTAAACATGTCCTCTGTGTAGAAGGTCTAAAACATAATCTCCTAAGTATCTCCCAAATCTATGATAAAGAACATCGTGTCACCTTCTCAAAAGATGTGTGTAGAATTCTAGATCATACAGGAAAATCTCTCATAAAAGGTTTACGCACTAATGATAACCGTTATGTCATTGAAAGTACAAGTGAGAATGTGGTAGCCACTAAATGTAATATGGTTGTAAAGAGTGAATCCAAATTGCGGCACCAAAGGTTGGGTCATGTCCACTACCGAAATTTAGCGAAGCTCAGTTCAAAGAATTTGGTTAGGGGACTTCCCAAGATTAGAAAAGAAGAAAAAGTTGTCTGTGGAGAATGTCTAAAAGGAAAACAGATAAAGGTCGGACACAAAAAGACAACCTCCATAGCAACAACAAAACCTTTGGATCTACTATATATGGATCTAGTTGGACCAACTAAAGTGGAAAGTCATGGCAAGAAAAGATACTTCCTGGTGGTAGTAGATGATTACACCAGATTTAGTTGGGTCGCATTCCTTCGAGAAAAATCGGATGCTTTTGAGGAATTTGTGATCCTGGCAAAGCGACTCCAAAATGAAAAAGGATACGGGATCAATCGCATCAGAAGTGATCATAGTGGGGAATTTGAAATAGAAAAATTTTTAAAATATTGCAATGAGAAAGGAATTCTTCATGAATTCTCAGCTCTTAAAACCCCACAGCAAAATGGAGTCATTGAAAGGAAAAATCGAGTATTGCAGGAGATGGGGTCAGTTTTGCTAAATAGGAAGGATATGGCGAAAAGTTTTTGGGCGGAAGCTGTCAATACTGCTTGCTACATCATAAATAGAGTATATCTTATAGCAGGTCTGAACAAAACTCCATACGAACTATGGTATGGAAAACTGCCTAGTGTGAAATATTTTCGAGTCTTTGGTAACAAATGTTATATCTTGAGAGATAGACATCACCTAGGGAAATTTGAGTCTAAAAATGATGAAGGAATCTTCTTGGGGTATGCCATGAATAGTCGTGCGTATAGAGTATACAATCTAAGAACTCTCACTATTCAAGAATCAGTCAATGTGGTAATCGATGATCAACCTCATGAAGAAGATGCACATGTGAATGAATTAGAAGATGATGTAGATTCATGCATACTGAAAAAACCTAAAAACAAAACTTTATCACCCAGTGAACCTCAACCATCATCTGTCATTCCCATCATAAAAGATCATCCTTGAGAACAAATCATTGAAGATCCTAATGCTAGTGTAAAAACTCAACGACAGATAGAAAATATCTATAGTCATTTCTGTTTTACCTCAAAGATTGAGCCTAAGAACATTGTGGAAGCTCTTCAAGATGAACACTGGATAAATGCTATGCAAGAAGAGCTTCAACAATTTCAAAGAAATGAGGGATGAAAATTGGTTCCCAAACCACTCGATACAAATGTCATTGGAACCAAATGGGTCTTCAAGAATAAATCTGATGAATCAGGAAATGGATTAGAAACAAAGCAAGGCTTGTAGCTCAAGGGTACTCACAGATAGAAGACATTGATTCTAATGAGACATTTTCTCTTGTAGCACGCCTTGACTCTATCAGAATTCTTTTGTCCATTGCGTGTGCATTAAAATTTAAACTATTTCAAATGGATGTTAAGAGTACTTTTCTGAATGGAGATCTTCCTGAAGAAGTTTATGTGGAACAACCCAAGGGATTTTCAGATCCTAAGTGTCCTCAATACGTATATTGCCTAAACAAAGCCCTCTATGGTCTTAAACAGGCACCACGTGCTTGGTATGAACTATTGATAAAATTTCTTTTGGACCATAAATTCTGCAGAGGGAGTCCTGATAAAACTCTGTTTACCCAAAGAACAAAAGACTCACTACCTATTGCACAAATTTATGTGGACGATATAGTCTTTGGTTCAACATGTGAAGATATCGCATATAAATTTGCCGACCTCATGAAATCGGAATTTGAAATGAGTATGGTTGGTGAACTAAACTTCTTTTTAGGTTTGCAGGTCAAACAGCTACATGATGGAATCTTTATCTGTCAAACCAAGTATGCGAACGATTTGGTAAAAAGGTTTGGTCTTGAATTTGGTCGTTGTTATCACACTCCCATGAGCACCACACTCAAACTCTCCAAAGATATAAATGCAAGAGTGTGGATAACATCTCTACCGGAGTATGATAGGTAGTCTATTATATCTCAAAGCTAGTCGTCCCGACATATCTTTCAGTGTTGGGGTATGTGCTCGATATCAAGTAGATCCCAAGGAATCTCATTTAACGGCCGTTAAGAGGATCATCAAATACATAGCAGGGATTCCCTCCTATGGACTCGCCGAGTACTCTGATGCCGACTGGGCTGAAAATTTGGATGATCGAAAATCAACCAGCGGAGGATGTTTCTATGTTGGAAACTGTCTCGTCTCATGGTAGAGCAAGAAGCAAAATTCAATATCATTATCTACTGCCGAGGCTGAATACATTGTCGCTGGAAGCTGCTGTGCACAACTTCTTTGGATGAAACAAATGTTGTTAGACTACGGGATTGAACAACTCACGATGAGTCTCTTCTGTGATAACATAAGTGCAATTAACATTTCAAAGAATCCTGTTCAACATTCTCGAACTAAGCACATTGACATCTGTTATCATTTTATACGAGAACTTGTTGATGACAAGATTATTACATTGGATTATGTTTCCACAGAAAAGCAACTCGCAGATATCCTCACCAAACCTCTTGATGCAAATAGGTTTAGTGACCTTCAAAAATCCATTGGGGTCTGCACTCACTGAATATCCCAGTAAACTTGAGGCACATAGGAAATCCCCACATTGGGACATTCATGGTTATAGGTCAGCCACACGTCTAAACTCCCCGTACTAACCATCTTAGTTTCTGGATGCTCTACGTCCTCATAGGTGTATGTGATGAATCTAGAGAATCTGTTTTTTTTTTTTTTTTTTTTTTAGACTGAACAGTTTTTTTTTGGCTTGGGATATCCTGTTTATTTACTGTTATCTGTGGCAGTATGTGCTTTTTGCATGTTTTGGGATATGGCTGAATAGAATTCATATTTTTAATAAGTTCCCCTGGTTTATCAAAGTTTCTGATATGGAATGCATGTGATATCTCTAAAGAATATTTTATCTGCTATGCATTCATAGATTCTGAAATTGATGTTTGCTTAAATTGCATTAACTGTTATACATCAATTGTTCAGCTTCTACCTAATTGGTTCTCCCAAGTAATTCACTCTTCAGTCAATATCACTTGAGATATCTTTGTCAATGACTAACAAAAAGGGGGAGAACATTTTGCAAACACCCCGAATGAAAAATTGCGTATCTGTTAGATGTTGTTGCAGGTGTTAGGGGGAGCAGCTGCATTAAGCAAGGGGGAGTTTACAAGAAAGGGGGAGCAGCTACTGGTTGTGTACATGGGATAGAAATTGTAAATTTGTGTAAAAGCATGTACACACAATTTAGGGTGTGTTTGTCTAGAGTGTTCAAGGGTGTTTTGGGATTTTGTCACGTAATTGACAAAGGGGGAGATTGAAAGTGCCTAGTTTGTCAAGTTACGTAAGTATTGAGTCAGACTGCCTACAGAGCCTAATAGGAAGATCAATTCAAGCGTTTGCTTCAACCAGATGTGTGCAAGCTCGCCACAAGTAAATCTAAAGCCTCACATCCCATGACCCAAAACATCATGTGAATAAAACCCTTAAAAACATGTTAGAAATCATAGGGTTTTAAGGTGAGAAAACTTTTTTCAAAATAGGAAAATCTCTAAGTTTTTCTTGCCTTGTCGATTATATCGAAATACCCTCGATATGATCGACCTACTCTGTCGATGTCCTCGATACCTTAACGATATTATTGATGTGAGGATCAAAATTGTCTAGCAACTAAATATTCATCTGGATGGATTTATCGATTTATCGATGCACCTATCGATATCATCGATATAAGAACTAAAAATGTCCAGCAACTAAATACTCATCTGGACTGATTTATCGATAAATCGATTACCCTATCGATATCATCGATATACAAATCTTGAGCACATCGAAAGTGGCTTAATAAGATCGACAGGCAGAGTTCTGACGCCCCTATTTTTTAATGAAAATCTCAAATTCCTTCGATATATCGATGCTCTTCCGATATGATCTGAAATCAAATACTGATAACATCAGAAGTTCATCGATAATATCAATCGAGGGCGGGCATATCTTACAGCAGATATTTTAGGATGTTTTTAACTATGATCGGGGGCCCTTCGATAGAATCAATATTCAAATATCGATGATATCGGCACCAGGTCGATTGCATCGAACAAGGACACAAACCGTCCAGCAAGCTTAAAGAAAAATCCACAGGATTTATCGATGCCTCAACTCTGATCTCGATATCATCGACATTCAAATTCTGATGATCTCGATGGTTCCCCGATCATTCATAAAATCCTGAAATATTTCAAAGTCCAGTCTCTCTCATTTTTCAAGTGTCGATGGATCGAACCTATCATCGATGGAATCGAAGTTCAAAATCCGATGACATCGACAATAGTTTCGATTCATCGACCAATTGGCAAATAGTTTCAAAAGCGTATGACATTGAGTTCGAGTCATCGAGCAGACCATCGATGCTATCGAGAGTATACGCTCGATGATGTCGAACCTACTCGATGATATCGAACTTTGTCATAAATGTGACCGTTTTATATCCGTTGGAACTTTTTGCCTATATATAAAGGGCTTGTCTTTTGTTGCGGTGAGAGAAAGAAGAGAGAGCTTTTGTGTGTTTCAACTTATATCTTATATCCAAAGCCCTTTCTCTCAAGGGAGTTCATCCTGCAATCCACCCTCATCATTGACATTCAATAGAGTGGATTGGGGAATGAACTTCCGCATTCAAGGATCCTCCAGCTACTACCTTAATGGCAAATCATTAAGCTGGGATGCCTTGAATGGATAAGATTGGAATCGCTCTATCTTCCTAATAGAAAAATATTTTGAGAGTAGGATTCCATCTTGACCTTGACCCAACCCGAAGCCAAGTATTGGTATATTATCTTGTGTTGTGGATCAAGGGAGCAGAAGACTCTTCATCAACAAAGAGGAGGAGATCTTCAGCATTGTGCTAAACGGGACTCATCAGCTTATTTGTAAGTGTCCAGAGTCCAAGAGGACACCTGTGATCATTCCTTTCTAGGATTGAGTCTTAAGTGGTTCTCACCCTTCGTAGTCCTCAAGAAGGCCTTCGACGGGAGTGTACGTGGTGGGTGAGTTGTGTGTATTCTTACTCTGTGGAGAGCATAAACATCTGGTTAGGAGTGAACCAGTAAAACTCTGGGTTTGAGGTGAACCATGTAAAACCTTGGGTTTGAGGTGAACCGGGTGAAACCTCGGGTTTGAGGTGAACCGTGTAGAAACCTCCAGTAGGGTCTTATGGAAGATCCTTAGCCAGTGTGCCTAATAGCGGGTGAGTTGTGTTGACCCTTGTTCGTGAGAGCATAAACAGTCAGCCTCAGTGTAGGTTGTAAAGGTTTAAGGTGAACCTGATTTAAAACCTTAGGTTTGAGTTGAACCGCTGTGAAACCTCCTTAGTGAAATCCGGTACACTCAAGGGTTGAGTGCGGTTACCGGGAGTGGTGTAGACTTATTGTCGAACCACTATAAAAATTACTGTGTTTGTGATTGTTATTCTTATGATTGTGTGATTTTCTTTAATACTTCCATATCTGAACATTTGATCATACCACACATACGTACACAGTCATATCCATCATAAGCTAGCTTGCATACTGCTTATTTCTGAAATAGTTTGTGATTGGATACTCTACCGGGCTTGGAATCCAGTAGTGTTACATTTGAGTAATCCTGATAATTGCATGATCACAGGATTAGTGAAGTAGGATTTTTAAATAAATCATAAAAACTTTAAAAAGTCCTATTCACCCCCCTCTAGGACATATTGGCGTATTCCTTCTTCAACTTGTGTGGTCTTTACCGCCATTTCATCATCCTTAGGTTTGTGTTTCATCCAGACCGTCCGTCCATTTTTCAGATAAGGTGGAGTGCACCTTGATTTATTTATTCTATATCCACACCGTCCAGACCATTTGGACGGTGCTTGACTAGCTTAAACGGTGCCAGGCACACTGTGACGTATGTGTTTCATGCAGGCCATTCATCTACAGGACTGCCTGCAGCGTGCCGGGTCCACCTTGATTTATGTATCTATTCTGCACCGTCCAGATGTGTTGGACGGTGGCAGCCGCCTTGATTTGTGTATTATATCGTTGGACCCACCTTGATGTAAGTGTCTTAGATCCACACAGTCCACTGTGTGGGATGGTGTGACACACTTGTCTATGGACCCCACCTGACGTGTGTTGTGTCCAACACGTGTACGTGGACCCCACTAGATGTATGTGTTATATCTGCACACTGTCCATCCATGATGGGGCCAACCTTAATGATATGTTGTATATCCACACCGTCCAAACCTTGGACGGTGGGGATTGGATTGACTAGCGTACCTCACTCCAGCTATGTAGTTGTTGTACCACATTAGCAAGTTCTGAAGGCCACTGTGATGTATTTGTTTCATGGCCCATTGGTGCGGCCAATTGATGCAACCCACTTGATGTATACGAGGCCCATGTGATATATTTGAGACCCATGTGATGGGGCCCACTTGTTTTGTATTTGAGGCCCATGTGCGGGGCCCACCTGCTGCGTATTTGAAGCCCATGTGATGAGGCCCATCGTGATGTATTTGAGGCCCATGGGTTATGGCCTATTATGATGTATTGAGGCCCATGGATTATAGCCCATTATGAGGCATTCGAGGCCCAGGTGGTGTGGCCCATTGTGATATATTTTTTGCCCATATGATGAGGCCCAATTTACTGTATAAGTCCCATAAGCAGGGCCCACCTGTTGCGTATTTATGGCCCATTGATGCGGCCCACTTGATGTATATGAGGCCCATTGGTGTGGACCATGCGATGCGATCCACTTGATGTGTAAGGCCCAAGTGGTGGGGCCCATTGTGATGTATTCGAGGCCCATGGGACGTGGCCCATTGTGATATATTTTTGGCCCATATGATGAGGCCCGACTTGATGTATACAAGGCCCGCTGCAATGTATATTAGGCCCTTATGTGAGGCCATGGGCCCACTATATATTAGGCTCTATGTGGACCACTCCTTGGGGGCAATATTGGTTAAATGTCCACATTGATGGGCAATGATGGTTAAATGTCAACATTATGACCTTCCCATAGGCCTTGTTAGGCTCATTCTCATCGATTCCGATTGTCGAGGCTGATTATTGATGCCGATTATGAGTATATGACAGCATAGCATCATGATACATGCCCATATGCATCATCTGCATGTTTGTTATGAGATGTAATTGACTATTGCATATGTCATAGGGCAGGTTATTTATGGGACTCCCTGAGAGACGGAGTTGCCCCACATGAGCGTGCATTACGCACAGGTTTGATGCATGACTGGATGGTATGACTCGTGCATCTCACATTTTGGGATATGACTACTGTACGTCCTAGCGACATCAGGGTCGTGGCCTCCACAGGCATATCGTGGATGGCCAGATGGGACACCGAAAATATATGGTTCTAGCATACGGGCGCCATAGATGTCCCTGGGTGAAAATCTTTAAACCTCCGTGGTCAGGAGACGCCCCAACGTCTAGACCGAGTGGATACATGAGTGCCCGAGTGCCAAATACCAGTAGGCCACGTCTCCCACTATGTCGTGGTCGGTTGGGAAGGGGTTATGGCCTTACCCGTCCGAGGGTAGTGGGCATAGCTAGGCTGAGTTTGACCAGCTTGTAATTGGGTCCGCTATCGACGTGTGGGGTAGATATTGGCTGACTACTGGTCAGGCGGATAGTGAGGTATCTTCCACTTACATGGTTGCACGTCTAGTGGGCGACGATTGCATGTAAAGTGTACTAGACCCCGGTGATGATCCCAGAGATGTACAGTACTGATATGTGGACTTATAGAGCAGGAGTTGCATACTCAGCATTTTACTCATTCATTCACTATCCACTCGGGCTGGTGGTGCGCAACTAATTATTGTGTACCTTCGCAATGGTCAGGATTTCAGTTGGGGCACGCGACTTACCTAAGATCAGGAGTTTACCATATTGAGTCTAACTATCCAAATTTATGTATGGGACTAGTTTGGATAGAAGTCTCTTGTGGTGGACCCCTTAGCCTGCGATACTACATACTATCATCCCGACTTCACACTCCAGCTTGGTCATTTCATTCGCATCGCATATTGTATTGCATTCTCAGCACATAACATTTAGTTTACTGTACTTCTGTATTACATAACCTGATTAAGGTTGACGGTATTCGTGGACTCGATATCTGATATTTGGCTTACTATGTCTCTGCATTACATAGTTGATCTACATTGTTTCCTCAGTATATGATATTGGCCTATTATATTTTTGCATCGCATAGCCTGGATAAGGCTGATGGTATTTATGAACTTGTCAGCATGTTTCTGCATTACTCTGATATTGTATGATTTATAAATTGCCAGTATTTTTGCTTACTCTGATATCTATATGCTTGGCACTTACCTTGTGCACACACTTTCACCACCTTCTAAGCTTTCTATAAGCTTATGCACGATAGATGTGTGCAGGTGGCGTTAGGTCACCGCAGCGTTGAGCTTGAAGCAAGCAACAGACTCCTGGAGCTTTAGTTTTCGATATATGTATTTCTCTTTTAGCACTGTATTCAAATGTTTATATATATTAATGGATATGTGATGATGTTGTTGCCTTTGTGATTTAGGTATACTTGTGGTTATGCTTCTTACGAGATAAATGTACGTTGGAAAATCCTCCTTGTAAGATCCCAAGATCAGAACCTGGTGTATGCGCGATGAGAGCCAAGAATTGGGTACTATGGAGGCTGTCGGCACCGGATTCGGCAATCGGAAATTCTTTGAGCCCGTTTTCTAAGTTTGGAGCGTGACAAGTCAAGTATAGAAGACTACCAATCATACTTCGATATAAACGGGGGTCTATATTTTTACTTGTTTCATCCTTAGAGAGTTTGAGAGTTGTACTTATAGGAGTATCAAATTTTTATATTCTCAAACCCAATTTTCTTTACCAAATTCAAAGCATATTTAGTTTGAGAAATAAATATACCATCTTCTAGTGTTTTACTTGTAATTCAAGAAAGTAATTTAGTTTTCCAACCATACTCATTTCAAACTCGAATTTCATCAATCTACAAACTCAATGGACAAGTTAGTGCATGTAGATCTGTAAATCATATCATCAACGTAGATCTGTACAATCAATTTATGTTCATTATATTTTTTGACAAATAACGTTTTATCAACGCTTCTCATGATAAAGTTGTGACTAAGTAAAAATTTAATCAACTTTTCGTACCATGCCCTAGGAGCTTGTTATAGACCATAAAGTGTCTTTTTAAGACGGTATACATGATCTGAAAGTTTAGGGTCCTCAAAACCCTTAGGTTGTTTAATATATACTTCTTCATGTAAATCACCGTTTAGAAATGCACTTTTAACATCCATTTGATATATTTTGAATTTCTTATAGCAAGCAATTGAAATAAATAATCTAATGGATTCAAGGCATGCAACTGGTGTAAAGGTTTCATCATAATCAATTCCTTCTATCTAAGTGTAGCCTTGTACAACCAGTCGTTCCTTGTTTCTAATGATATTTCCCATTTCATCAGATTTGTTCCTAAAAATCTATTTGGTTCCAATTATATGTTTATTAGAAGGTCTAAGAACCAAATACCAAACATAGTTTCTGATAAATTGATTTAACTTTTCTTGCATAGCCAATATCCAACTTTCATCGGCAAGTGTTTCTTTTACATTAGTCAGTTTAATTTGAGAGGTGAAGCAAACGTAATTATAGATATTTTCTAACTGTTTTCTTGTTTGAACACTAGTACAAGGGTTACCCAATATCTGATCAGTCGGATGGCCTTTGACTGATTTTAATTCAGTATTATCTGATTTAGATGAAGAGTCAAGTTTATCGATAATGTTAACTTCATCATCATCTGGACTTGGTGTGGGTGTGATCAGGTGATCATCAATTACAACGTTAATAGATTTCTGAATCACACTCCTATTCTTTTGTTAAGAACATGATATGCTCGACTATTCAGAGCATAACCCAAGGATATTCCCTCATCACTCTTGGCTTCGAACTTTTTCAAATTTTCCCAATCATGTAAAATGTAACATTTATTTCCAAAAGTTCGAAAGTATTTGACTGTTGGCTTCTTATTGAATCATAACTCATACGTTGTTTTATCTTTGGTTTTTCTAACATACACACGATTTATAATGTAGCAAGCAGTAATAATAGCTTCAGCCCATAAGTTTTGCAGTAAGTTCATGCTATTTAGTATTACATTGGCCATTTCCTATAGCACTCTGTTCTTTCTTTTAACAACCCCATTTTGTTGAGGTGTTTTAGGAGCAAAGAACTCATGTGATATACTATGGTCTGTACAATACTTCTTAAAATTTCTATTTTCAAACTCAGTACCTTGATCACTTCTAATTTTGATCACATGTACTTCTTTTTCAGTCTGAATTCATTTTAGAATTTTTCTGACTTCATCGAGAGTCTCTGATTTCTCTCTCAAGAAGGCTACCCAAGTATATCTGGCAAAATCATCAACAATAACCAGAAAATACTTCTTTCCACTTCTAATCTCCGTTCTCGTTGGTCCTACCAAGTCCATATAGAGTAGTTCAAGAGGTTTGGTTGTGGCAAAGGAGATAACTTTCTTGTGACTACTCCTAATTTGCTTGCCAATCTGACATGCGCCACAAATTTTTTCTACCTTTTTTAATTTGGGTAAGCCACGAATATGATCTCTCTTGCTCAATTTATAAAGATCTCTAAAGTTAACATATCCAAGACGTTTATGCCATAATTCTATTTCGTATGTTTGGGCCATGTAACATGAAAAGTTAGAAGAGCATGAGTCATTAATAATATAGCAATTCTCAGAAGTCCTACGACCATTTAATATCGCACTTCCCTTCTCATTTGAAATCTCACATCTGTGATTTGTAAATTTTACACTGTGTTTGTTATCGCAGATTTGAGATATACTTAAGAGGTTATGTTTTAGACCTTCGACATACAGTACATTCTCAAAGGGAGGAAGATTAGAGAGTTGAACAGTACCTTGGCCTATGATTCTACAGTTGCTTCCATCACCGAAAGTAATTGAGCCGTCGTTTACTTCTTTGAAGTTGGTGAATATTGCTATGTCACCTGTCATATGTCTTGAACATCCACTATTCAGGTACCATTTTGAATGGTTAGTGGCTTTGAAGGATGGGTGGGCAATAAGACATGTAACCTTTGGAACCCATTTCATTATGGTTCTGGGTTTAGGAGTTCCATTAGATTTTCTCTATTTCTGGGAGTTGGAATTTCTCCCCTTTCTATTAACTTCAATTCCATCTAAGTTGGATTTTAGAAGCTCTTTGAGTAAGTCCACTATTTTTTCAGATAAAGGAGGTTTGTTATATCTTTGATTTCTATAGTTGATGGCATTAGAATTAATCTTAGAAACTTGAAAAGGTTTTAAATTTTTGAAATCATTTTGACCATAATTTCTCAAATTCTTACCTCTTGAGTTTGAGGATTCTCCTTTGACAAATATAGGAGATGAATTCTTGTTTTTCAGAGAATTATCTTTGATATAGCCCAGACTTGATTTGTCACCACATTTTCTGGATGAGGTTAACAGTTTTTCCAATTATGGGTCTCCGTGGGCATATCTCCAAGTATCCTTAGAACTCAAAAGAGAAGAAACTTCAAGTATTAGATTCTTATTTTCAATTTTGAGTTTTTCAAACTTAGAGATTTTGAAATTTAAGTTTTGTTTTGTTTTTTCAAAACAATCTGAAAGATGAGATTTTTCTAAAACATTGTTTTCAAGTTCTTCTTTTAATTTAAGATATTTTTTTCTTTGAATTTTTAGTTTGTCAATAATTTTATAACTTTCCCTGTATAAGGCATTATAGGCGTCTTAAAGATCAACTTCATTCTCATTTTCAGGATCTCTCTTGAGATTTTCATAATTAGATATGTTACAGCTATTTGAGGAGGTGACTCTGGCAATAGTCATCAGGGCTTTTACATCATTTGTATTTTCTTGTTCTGATTCATCAGACTCGGAAGAACTTTCAAAGCCGGATGATTCATCCCAAGTAACTATCATCCCCTTTCTTTTTGACTTATCCCTTTTGGGACATTTATTCGCCAAGTGCTCATATTCATGGCAGTTGAAACATTGACTGTCCTTTACAGATTTCCAAGATTTAGATTTTCCTTTTCTTTTGTCTGATGGTTTTTGAAAATCTGATCTTTTCTTGCTTTTGAAAATTCTGTAAAATTTCTTAGCAAGTAATGTCATATCATCTTTTGTATCTTCAACATCAGAATTAACATAATTTTCTTTTAAAATAGATTTAGACGATTTAAGAGCAATGGACTTACCTTTAGGAGCTTTAAAATTTAACTCATACATTTGAAGAGAGCCAACTAACTCTTCAACCTTCATATAATCAGTATCTCTTAATTCCTAAATGACGGTTACTTTATAATTGAATTTCTCAGAAAGAGATCACAGTATTTTTGCACAAATCTTGCTTTTTAGGATTCAATCTCCTAGAACCTACATGGAATTTACAATATCATTTAGTTTCATATAGAAGTTCATGAAAGTTTCATTTTCTTTCATACGAATTTCCTCAAATCTAGTAGTGAAGATTTGAACTTTTGATTTCTTGACTATAGTAGTTCCTTCATGTGTCATTTCAAGAATATCCCAAGCTTGTTTGGCTTTGTCACATGAAATAATTCTCTCGAATTCATTAGGTGATAGAGCACAAGTTATGACATTTAAGGCCTTAGCATTATCACTGCTTTCGCTTTTCTAAGCCGCAGTCCATAAAAAGAATGCAGTTTCTCTCGTAGATTTAGTTTCATTACTGCCTAATACTTCAGTCATGGGAGGTTTCCATTTGGTAACAGTGGCTTGCCACACGCTTTCTTCTAAGGATTTTAGACAAATCCTTTTTCTGGCTTTTCAGTATGCATAGTTATAACCATCAAAAAGTGGTGGCCCAGTAATAGACAAGCTAATGAAATTTGACATAATGAAAGCCTTAGATCTTTTAACTCAAGGAAATTAATCCAAATAAAAATGAGCAACTTATCTCTGATACTAATTGAAAAACGTGAGTTTAACCGTCCTAGGGGGGTGAATAGCATTATGCCAAATAAAAATTAAAGTGTTGAAATAATAAATAAATCAGAAAACTCAATTGCACTAGCATTGAAAAATTGATTCAAACTAGTTCGTAGGACAACCTACACTCAAAACAAAGTTTAGGTAGGACAACCTTATTTCACGAACGATCGTAAGAATCAAGATTTCAAACTAAGCAAGAGAAAATAAATCTATCTATTACAAACATTCACCACTTTTGCATAAATAAAATTACAACCATTCTTCACAAACGCATAAAGTAAACATTCACCACAACACCAAGAGTTATAGCTGTTCGGTGTGTACATCAACTACTCTCAAACAGTCACACCTACTCCACTCCCAATAATCACTATCCATGTGATATTGGCTTTCAATATAAACAAGGTTTTCACATGCTCACCTTAAAACCTAATACAGTTGTGATTTTAAAGGACTATAACAAACAAAAAATCCTTCACTGAGATTTTCTAACTATCTCAGAAAAACCAACAATCAAAATACAAAAGATAGAATATACTTATCTTCACCTTGAAGACGTATCTCTTAATGTAGCCTGTAAAACCACTTCTCTTGAAGTAGATTGTTCAATGTCCAATCATATAAACAAGGGTTCTAGCTTCTAAATTGATTTTAAATAGATTCAAACCAAAGGTTACTTGTTTGAATTCCTCAAGATCTCAAATAATAGTATCTACTCTCTTTATAGAATAAGATTCATAAAATAGAAAATCTAGTAAAAAGGGCGAGATTAACAGTCCTAGAGGGGGGGTGAATAGGACTATGTCAAATAAAAATTAACTTGCTGAAATAATAAATAAATCAGGAAATATACTCTCACTAGTATTGAAAAATTAATTCAAACATAGTTCGTAGGACAACCTACACCCAAAATAAAGTTTAGGCAAGACAACTTTATTTCACAAACAATCGTAAGGATCAAGATCTCAAATCAAAGTAAGAAACAATATAGCTATCTATTACAAGCATTCACCACATTTGTATAAATAAAATTACAAGCATTCTCCACATATGCAAAAAGTAAACATTCACCACAACATCAAGAATTATAGTGGTTCGGTGTGTACACCAACTATTCTCAAACAACCACACCTACTCCACTCCTAATAATCACAATCCACGTGATATTGGCTTTCACTGAAAACTAGGTTTTCATAGGGTCACCTTAAAACCTGATACAGTTGTGATTTTAAATGGCTATCACAAACAAAAACCCCACACTTGATATTTTCTGGCTATTTCAGAAAAACCAACAAATGAGATTTTCTGACTATATCATACAGAGAGTAAAATGATACTTATCTTCATCAAAGAAGAAATTATAACCGTAGATCACTTTTCTTGAATGACGAATATTCTATGTTCAGTCCAATAGAAAATATCCAGGGTTCTAATTGATTTTAATTAGTTTTAAACCTAAAGGCTACTTGCATTAATTCCCTCAAATCTCAATAAGAGTAAACACTCTTTTTGATAAATCAGAATGACAAAATTTTGAGATAAAGGAATTAATGAAAAAACTATAAAATAAAATTATAAATACCACTTGATAGCTTGGAATAGAAATTCTGTTATACTTCAACTGTTCCTTGGACTAGTCGAGGAATTTCTTAGACTGGTCGAAGTAGAATTTTGACAAGTCAAAATTCAGTCAATTATACGTATAAAAACTCAAATTAAATATGTTTTGAAAGCCCCTAAACCTAAGGTCTTTCTAGGGTTTAAATTACCTATATGGACTGAACTTCGTAGAAACTCGAAGTTCTCAAACGAGCTTGATCTTCTACTTCGAAGATTCATCAGTAGGAGTTGAATCTACACTTGGAGCTTGATCTTCTACTTAGAAGATTCATCAGTAGTAGTTGAATTTGCACTTGGAGCTTGATCTTCTACTAGCATTTTTAGTATAAGTTAAACTTGAACCTGAAGCTTGATCTTGCACTTGGAGTTTAATCTTCTACTAGCAATTTTAGTAGAACTTGAACTTGAAGGTGAATTTTCTATCTTGATCCACATGACTTGAACTTTAGCTTGACTTCAATTTGAACATAAGCCAGACTTCAACTTCAACATGAGCTTGTCTTTAACTTGAAGAACACTATGCTAAGTTGTTTTGACAAGACGAAATTTGACAAACCAGGTGTAACATGTGCGTTAAATATAATAGCACTTACATCTAGGAATTAAAACAAAAGGTAATTAAAGAAATATTAAAAATATCATGCAATATCTTGACAATAATGGGGACTTCTCTCTCTCTTGATGATGGCTTTTATCAGCTTGAATTGGTAATTTCAGATTGAGAGAAGGTCTCTATTTATAGGTTGAAATGTTGTTGCTTTGACTCGTCTAAGGTCTAATAAATTTACAAATTTTGAGCTCGATCGGATAAAACAGAACTTCGACTAATCGAAGGCTCTGCTCGACTGGTCGAGGGCCCTGTTCGACTGATCGAGCATGGGCTTCAACTGGTCGAGGGTGCCAGATTTTAGTTATTGGACTTCGAGTCGAGCACCCCTCGACTGGTCAAAGGCCTCTCTTCGACTAGTCAAGCAGCCTGCTCGACTGGTCGAGAAAGTAACGGAAAAATCTGTTTTTCTAAGTTTAAACTTGGACTGGTTGAAGATTTCTTAGACTGGTCAAGCCACAGCTTAGACTAGTCGAACCTAAGCCTAGACTAGTCGAAATATAGCCTAACATAAGTATAAAAACCCATATAAGTTTGTATCTTGAAAGAACCTGAGACTAAGGTCTTTCTAGGGTCTGTTATACCTGAAAAGACCGAACATTGAAGTAGATGAGATGATTGAATTTCATGGAACTTGTTCTTCTACTTGATTCTTCAATAGAACTTGTAGTTGAAGATGGAGCTTGATCTTCTAGTCGAAGTGTAGTAGAACTTGAACTCACTCATCTTAAACTTAGTAAAGCTTGAACTTTCCATCTTGCTCTACTTTATGACTTGAACTTCAGTAGAGTCTTGACTTTAGTAGATTTTGAATTATCTTGACTTGAAGTAAGGTCTTGAACTTTCCATCTTGATCCACATTAGACGGACCACTCCATAAGCTATTTTGTCTAAATGAAGTTTGACAAACAAAGGCGTGCTTTATACAATATAGCACTTACATAAACCAAAAGGAGGACCCAAATTAGCAATTCTTATGTGAGCAAATGGAAGAGATTGGACTGGAGTCTTTCGAAGAACAGGCCCCTTCACCAAAACTTTTTGGCATTTCGATTTAGGAGCAGGCTCAACCACTTAAGTTGCAGCTGTTGTGGTAGTTTCGGCCGATATATCCCTCGACCCGGTTGTCCTTCAACCAGAAGTTACAACCGATTGGGATGCAGTTTTTTTCTTTCCTCGTAAATCCATCGAGGAATAGAGGTGACCAGTAACAAGCTTAACAGATGTTGCAAAAAATTGTTTATAATGCCCCTCCCACCATTCAGAAAAGGTGTCCATCATCTAGGGACGGTTTGAAATTTTGGGAAGCTCAAAAGACATGCTAGCTGACTGGAAAGTGAAATGGAGAGAACGGTAGAGTTCAATCTGATTGATGATCAGTTAAGAGAAATGGGGTTGGTTGCAAGTCTTTTGGGTGAAGAGACAGACGATACATTGGACGAGGCCAAATTTTCAAGCAAGTAAATTTGGATAGTATTGCTCGATTCTAGCCTTGGGATTCTTGCCAATTTCTACTATGCCGCCATAAGGGAGATCACTGCGGATGAGGTAGCTTTCCCAAGCCTGAAGCATCGGTGAGGTCGATTGTTCGTCATTTTCTTCAAAATCGCCCGTGAACAAAGTTGTGCCAAACTTTTTCATGTAAAAAAGGGGTAAATGTGCGATAATGCTTACTTTTTATTTTTAATTTTTTGGTTTGAGAGAAAATTAGGGGGCATTTTGTAGGAGATTTTGATTGCCCATAACCTTGAGTATTATTTCAGATTATTTTCACTGTCCAAGCAATGGTCCAAGATCATTATGGAAAACGTTGGGTTAACTCTTCTCTCAAGAGTCACTTCAACTGCAAAATCATGACCAACACGCCCAAAATACCTAGAGGAGAAGATTAGAGAACTAATGCGTGACTTGCATAAGTACTCAGGGAGCGTGTTTCCTGCTTCGTTGATGGGAATTACTTTACACGCATGATATCAACGCCGTCCATCATGTATAACACCCCTTGTTTGGCCTTGATCCCAAAAACGAGGTTGATTCAAAAGTCAGGTGGGCCACCCCATAGGGAATCATACCTAAAACTTCTAAATTCACATGTCATGGCCCACCTGAGTTTTTGGAATAGCGTAATTTTTGGGGAGTGTTTTCGTCCTGATGAGGAAAGTTGGATGAATGCACTGATGAAATGCAGTCACCATGCAGGCCCCACACAACTAATGGTGGACATTCCACCCCAACTATATCATCCTATGGTGTGGCCTACCTTAGTTTCGGATCGTCATGATTTCCGGGTACCCGGCTGGTGAACAGGAGGCAGCGTACATGCTAAATGGGTTGGATCACATGAAAGTTCCACCCACGTGGCAGTAGGCAGGGTTCCGAGAAGATGATAGGAAGAGAGACACTCGCAAGACCGAAAGCACAATCGTCTTTCATGACAGTCGTAGGAAACCAGAACATACACATTTTGTTTGAAGTCATAGTTGGTTTATGTGGATTATCGTTTGGTGGTGTAATCAAGTAGCGTTCTAAAACCTGGTAGGGACCATAAATGGACGGCAAAACAACCCAGGTCAGTGAGATCCCAAATCAACAAAAACTAAAATCGTTTATCTGATTTCCAAGAAAGCATTACTGCACCAGGCATAATTCAAACCCGACAACCTCCATTCCAAAATGAAACATCCATATCACAATAGCAGTTCTGCTGTTTAGAATTTCATTTCATTTTAGGCTGTTTGGTTGCACGAAAAAGCATCATATTTCATGTAGAACATAAACGCATACAAGGAAGCTCATGTAGAATATGTACACGAGACCCAATCCATCCAGAGGGACATAACACTAAAGATTCTCTGGACGAAGAAACAGGTCGTTCCACTAATCAGCAGCAGGCCACAATTTCGGGACTAAATGTGTGGCTCAATTTCTCTAAGCCATCCAATTATTTCTAACATCATGGGCCACGGACCACCCCAATTCTGGGTGAGAATAGACGGTCAGACCCACCTGGTGGTCGGCTTGGATATTTTTCCTGTTCGCCATGTTGGCACATATGCATGGAGATAGTATCCCCAGTAAACACATGGGCTTCGCAAACCCCTCATGGCTCAATTAGGGGTGTACACCAACTGAGTTTGTTTGGTTAGCTCGCTCAACTTGACTCAAAAAAGCTTGATTCAACTCGGTTCGTAGCTGAGTTTGAGCCGAGTCGAGCTGATTTTTTTAGCTCCAAAAATTTCCGAACCGAGTTCGAGCTTGCCCAAGCTCGACTCGACTCGGATCGAACCAGTTCGGTGACTCGGCTACTTTGATACTGATGTTGCTCAAGTGTTTTATGAAATGACTCAACGAAGTGTCAGCTAGTGGCAAGGATGGTATGTATATGAAACAAATACCATTTTTCTTGATTTTGATGTTGCCTACAAGGTGTTTGATGAAATACCTGTGAACAGCTGCTGATGTTTTACATACAGTGAGAAATTGAAAGTGCACTTCATGTGTTTGTGAAAATGTCAGAGGCTCGAACTCGGGCTCGAACTGGCCTGAGCTGCTGACCGAACCAAGCTGAGCTGGCCAGTCAGGCTCGAGGACCGAGCCGAGTTTGAGCTGGGGTCAGCTAGTGGCCAAGCCGAGTCGAGCTGTGCCAAGCTTGACTCAGTTCGACTCGTGTACACCCCTAGGCTCAATCCCCAAACAAGGTATTGATAGAACCAGCATGTGCATTTCAGTGTAAAAATCAATCGGCACTCTCCGCATATTGTAATACAATATTTCCATTGTCAACTGTGTGAACTCTACTCTGCCATCATGCTGCAGAAATCTTCATCCCTCCAATGGACTGAGGTTTCTAGCATACACTAACCTTATCTACATCTGGCCTAACGTTACAGTCATCTATTTGAGAATTAAGAGTACTCATCAAGCAAACAATATCGCAGCAGCAAGCAGCATTGTACTCGATCACACAGTAAAGTAATAAAAATCAATATCAGTATGTCAAATCTAGCATATAAAGAGGTAAACAGAAGAAACATCTCAATGGAACTTATGCAATGTTTTCTCACTACCCATCACCTGTGTTTTACACCTACATCTCAGCCGTGTTTTTGTGTTTTTGTGGTGCCGACAATCCATCTTCCAACAAATATTTCCCACATATATATTTACTTGTGGCAACAAAAACCCGTCTTTATTCTTTCAACAGAGTCTCAACAGTGATTCTAGTTAGCGGATATCATTGGTCAAAAATTGTAGGCATATGGAAGCACCTGAGTTGTAAAGAATACATGATGCATTAGGGCTCCCATCTGAGGCGGGGAAGCTCTGGCTGATATTCTATAACACCAATGGTTATACACGCTACCAGATATCGACACAAGCAGACTCTTCCTTACAATCTGGAAAGCCTGCAGGAAATGTAAATTTGCAATGAATCAAGAAAGTTCAGAGAAAAATAATAATAATAATGATGTTCAAGCTAGATATAAACCTTGAATTTCATAATAAATCTGTTGGGAAGAGAGAAAAAGAAGACAGGAATTCATTTTTTCCAAATTTCTTCCCTTCCCTCATTTCCAGTTAAGCTTATATCCTGCGAGATCATATTTTCACCTATTTTCACTATATCACATAAAAATTCTTACTGAGCCAAAATCTGAAATTCCGCAAGTTCCTTGACAGTAGGGTTGCAACTTGGGTTTGGGTCAACCCTAGTTCGGGTCCAATTGGTTCCGGTTGCCAAGGTCCTCATGTTAGGTTTGGGTTGGAATATGCCAACCTGATTTTAAATCAGGTTTCGTTTGGGTTGAGCAAATTTGGGTCAGGTTAGGTCGGGTTGGGAATAGTCACGTGTATTTGGGTCAAGTCAAGTCCGGTCAGGTTGGGTGAAGAATAAAGGAATTCAGGTTGGGTTTGGGTTTGGCACCTCAGGTTGAAATTCAGGTCGGTTCAGGTTGCGGGTTGGGTCCTCTTGAGGTCAGGTCAAAACCCACCCGAGTTGCCCCCTACTCAAAGTATGTCCAAAAAAGATAGACCACCTTCAAAACACCTCATCACTAAAGAGTAAGTGACCTCAGTAGTCATCTTTGAACTATGACAAGAAACACCCATAAGTTTCAGGTCCAGGCTGGAATATGCCAACCTGATTTTAATCGGGTTTGGTTCGGGTTGAGCAAATTTGGGTCAGGTTAGGTCGGGTTAGGAATGGTCACATGTATTTGGGTCAGGTCAAGTTGGGTGAAGGATAAAGGAATTCAGGTTGGGTTCAGGTTTGACACCTCGGGTTGAAATTCATGTCGGTTCAGGTTGTAGGTTGGGTCTCCTTGAGGTCAGGTCAAAACCAACCTGAGTTGCCCCCTACTCAAGGTATGTCTAAAAGATAGACCACCTTCAAAACACTTCATTGCTAAAGAGTAAGTGACCTCAGTAGTCATCTTTGAACTACGACAAGAAAATTTTAAATCGGATTTGGTTCGGGTTGAGCAAATTTGGGTTAGGTTAGGTTGGGTTGGGAATAGTCACATGTACTTGGGTAAAGTCAAGTCCAGTCAGGTTGGGTTCGAGTTTGGCACCTTGGGTTGAAATTCAGGTCGGTTCAGGTTGCAGTTTGGGTCCTCTTGATGTCAGGTCAAAACCCACCCAAGTTGCTCCCTACTCAAGGTATGTCCAAAAGATATACCACCTTCGAAACACCTCATCGCTAAAGAGTAAGTGACCTCAGTAGTCATCTTTGAACTATGACAAGAAACACCCATAACCTCTGAAATATTAGACACCTCAGCAACAATCGACTAAAACCCCAAGGACCCAAACACTTTGTCTTGGCACACTTAATCATGCTAAGCGAATTGCCTTGTGCAATATGAGGGCCAAACAAAAGCGGAAGGCCTGGAAAAGAAATCCTGATCCACCATGCCCACTGCATCTCACTTGAACTGCCATTGAACTTGAGCTTCAAAGGAAGGCTTATTCCATCTTAGCAAAAACTTCTCCCCTTCTGAATGCCCCATAAAATAGCAAATGATAGGGGTCCTCTGCAAAATCCAATTTCTTCCACCAAAAGTTTCTGCCGCACAATCTCACTCCCACAGCTGCTCTAGACATAGTTCAAGGGGCTATGATCCTTCCCTTCATTACACAGATATGGGTATAGGTGTCAGGTGCAGGTTCAGATCCAAATCCACTCACTTGACGTACATGGATACATAAAGAAACATGGTGATCTGGGAATGATACATGTCTATAAACAAGAAAAGATCCTTCAATGACGACTAGCAAAATATCAATGATGAGAAAACCTACAAAAGGTTTTTTTAAAAAAAAACAAAAGACAAAAAAAAAAAAAAACATGATCTAACTTAAAAGGAAGCAGAAAATGGTGCAAGGATGCCAAGGAGTACCTTGATTTGTACGATATCTTGTGCATTGGGGGGGAGAACAAAACTGACATTAGATGTGTTAAAGAGTTACTGATGAGTCCGGCGAAAGCCAACGAAATTAGGGCAATATGGAGATCTTAGTTTCGAAGGTTGTTTAAGGATGGAATAAGGAGCTTCGGTCCCAGAGGGATGGGGGACATCCATATTGTTGTATAAATTGGGTAACGGGGAGCAAAAGTAGCCCTAACAAAGATGAGAACAAAGGAAAGACAGTTGGGACAAATGATATACAAATAAAGGTGTGGAAGATTATAGGTGAAATTGAATTCGTTTGCTTAACTAATCTTTTGAACAAATTTGTAGACAGAAATGCCTGAGGAGAAGAAGACAAGCATCATAATACCTATTTACAAGAACAAGGAAATACACAAAATTGCACAAACTAACATGGTATCAAACTTATGAGTTACAGAATGAAGCTTTAGGAGAGGTTGGTGAGAAATGAGCATATTAGAAAATTAATCTGTCTTCATGCCCAGGGAGATGAATGATCAAAGCTATTTTTCTACTTGGCTGATGAAATGGTATAGATAGAAGTGAAGATGTCCTTTATTTGTGTGATCGTTCCATGGCTAGGAAAACTGAAAGGGAAAGTTTTATAACACGACTACTTTTTGGCTATTGCTCTATTGAGCAGTTAGAAGGCAGCAGAGGAAGTGTTATAGAGATGTGAACATTAAGATGGATGTGTGGGAAGGCTAAAAAGGATAGAATAAGAATATGGTATCATCTAAAACAGCCAGGGATAGTTCCACTAAGAAATCAAATGATGACTAGATTGATATGATTGGGTCATGTGCAACAAAAGCCGAAGGGATGAACCATATTGGAGACATATCCAATATTTAACATCCCATGAAGAAGAGATATTAGCAGTCCTTGTTTTATTAATTTTTTGTATGTTTCACTTACAAATTTTTCTTTTTAATATAGAATATTTAGGTGTAGATGAACCAACCATATTGGAGACAAATATCCAGGTGATAGTCACATCCTAACAAGATACCCCAAGGGATTTGAAATCTGAGCATCAAGGATTGTTCCTGGATCTTACTGTGCAATTCTACCACATTGTTGATTGGGAAGTATCTCCTACTAAAACCAATGAAAACATCATGATGAGCATATCAAATGCAAGAAAATAAAAGGATGCTTCATTGTTCTTGCTGAGGAAAATTCTTGCTTTGCTCAACACTTCAGCTAGGTAAAGAAACAGTCCACACTTTCAATTCTATCAAATTAACTTGTGGTCAGCCACTGCTGATGCACCATCAATGTTTTCCAGTGACAAGGGGGAAATACATATCTGGATCCAAGAAGAGTACATTTAATTTCCCTTAACTTAAAATACCAATCCAGTTGATATGAAAGTGTACCACATAAAGATCGAAAAACTTTAAAATAAAAATATTTAGGAAATATGAAATTAACTAAAATCCATCCTAATTAAATATGCTAAAATAACCATTTAAACAAATTAGGCAATAGACACTATATACAACATGGAAGTGCATGACTATTCTATATGTAAAAAACCGGCAAGCATGAAAATAACAAAGAATAGTTGGAACCAATTAGTTGGAATTTATGAGTCTAAAACCAATGTTTTCAATCCCAGACCGGAGAACAATCGGACAGGTTGGAACCAGAGACGTCCATAAAAGCCTGGGTTGGTAAAACTGGGATGTCAATGGGTCGCGCCAAGGTACTCCCAAGCCTGGCCCAGTTAATAAGCAATGTAGATGATCAAGCGAGAACAAGAGGTGACAGGCCTCAAGATGGACCATGCCATATATTTTCTTTACAACAAAGAACTTATGAATGGAGAAGGGAACAGCATTTCCTCCTTTCATTTGGAAAAAAAAAAAAAAGCAGCAAGAGAAGGACCAGGACGGGCTCAATTGTAGCACCGAACCCATGGAGTCTCTCCTCATTTCCTCTTTGTCATGTCTCCTACCACAAATCTCATAATGGTATCAGAGGTAGAAAATGATAACTTCCTACATTGGTTTTAATTTTCGATGTGAAGTTCGTCGATTGTCAAAATATTGTAGAACTTTGCTTTCTTTAAGTATTAATAAAAGTACGAAATCGTTTGATTTGATTCATTCTCATGTGTGGGGACCTGTTGATGATCCCTCTCATTTTACATGGGCTTATTTGATGAACAATAGTGATGAGACTCCTTTTATGTCAAAAGTTTCACAGGATGGTCCTAACTCAGTTTGGTACTAGAATGTAAGTTCTTCAATCAGACAATACCAAAGAATATTTACATCATGACTCACAGAATTACTTTTTTGAGCATGGTGTAGAATTCCAAACATCTCCTCCATACATACCACAATCGTGTTGCTGAACGAAAAAATTGTCACTTGTTAGAGGTCTCACACTCCATCATGATAGGAATGCTGGTCCCTAAAACATATTAGGATGAGGCAGTTCTCACTCTCATCTATATGATTAATAGGATGCCAACTCCTATTCTCAACCACAGCTATCTTGTAGAGTACTTGAAATCTACTCTTAGTTCCAGTGTAATCAATTCATCTTCCAATGCAACTATCTTATTTCCATTGCCACTCTTTCGTTGGAAAACCTCCTGTATAAGTTCTCATGCATTTCACCTTTTAGTGGAGGGGCCATGTGGCAAAAAATCCACAGCTCAGAGATCTTCACTGTCTATACAAAAGTCATCAGAAATAGTCTACCTTTCAACACCTTTTAGCAAACAATGAGGATCATTGATGACTGGAGTGACCCATCCCCAGTGGTGGACCTAGATGAATGGTTGGACAACCAAGCGGGGAGAGGGAATGAGTAACAATGGGAGTGAGAAATGAACTCAACCGCAGCAAAATTCTCACATTATGAAATGCAATAACTATATGAAGTATGACTAACAATCAAGTATCATGTTCTCACAGTTACCTTTCCAATGTCACTCTTTTGTTGGAAAACCTCCTGTATAAGTTCTCATGCATTTCACCTTTCTCAAGCCAACACCTTTAATGACTTGGATATCTTATAGTCCCTGGGAAATTGGACCTGCATGCAAGTTATGGGCCTAGGCCTGGCTCTTGGAATATGGCCTGGGCATGGTCCCCTCACCATCATTAATCCACCAAATGGATGATTTGGATCACCAGCACTTGCATGTGTGATTTGGTTGATTTCCTTGCCTCGCTAATTCATTTTAAACATTTTGAGGGAGTTTCTAGACAGAGACTGGATGGGTAGAAATTATTTCCTTTCATTCGAGGGCATCATCCAAACAGGCCTTTAAAACTTCAACATAAGAGCTTTCCCAGCAGAACAAGGCCATTTTTATGAGAATGAATTGGTGGCTAAACAACTCTGGTAACTACTGAGAAAAAATGACTCCTTCAGATTGTCTCTATAATATAACAGTGGGTGGAGAAAATACCTTAAAAGTATATTAGATTAAACCTTGTACTCGCCGACATGCATCCACTTTGTTGATGACCACTTATTCCCACTTATTACGGGGCAACCACCTGGAAGAAGCAAAGCATGAGAACATAATTTCTGCACTAGTTAAGACTAAATGACCAACACAAGCCTACTGTGCTCAAGAAGAATGGTAGCTTTCAGCCAGAAGGGATGAGGTTTGCTAGCATTGCCCATGCTTTTTTTCTCTTTTCTTTTCTTTTTTAGGCACATGTCAGGTCAAAGCAGTAGTGCAACACAAGTATGATGCATGAGAGCCTCAAAAGCAAGCATGGCCCACCCTTGTTGCTCTCTCATTGATGTCTGTCTATTGTCTCTCCAAATGGTCAGTTTGATCAAGAAGAACGTTAGCTTTCAGCCAGAAGAATGGCCCACACGTGCCTACTGTGCTCAAGACAAATGGTAGCTTTCAGCCAGAAGGTATGAGGTTTGCTAGCATTGTCCATGCTTTTTTTCTCTTTTCTTTTCTTTTTTAGGCACGTGTCAGGTCAAAGTAGTAGTGCAACAGAAGTATGAAACATGAGAGCCCCAAAAGCAAGCATGGCCCACCCTTGTTGCTCTCTCATTGATGTCTGTCTATTGTGTCTCTCCAAATGGTCAGCATGATCATTCACCCAGTAGATCCAACTATGGAGGGGCCATGTCGCAAAAAAATCCACAGGTCAGAGATCTTCACTGTCCATACAAAAGTCATCAGAAATAGTCTACATTTCAACACCTTTTAGTGGACAATAAGGATCACAGATGACTGGAGTGGCCCATCCACAGTGGTGGACCTAGAGGAATGGTCGGACAACCAAGCGGGGAGAGGGAATGAATAGTAACAATGTGAGTGAGAAATGATCTCAACACTAGCAAAATTCTCACATTATGAAATGCAATAACTATATGCAGCAAGGTATCCCAAATCGGATACGTATCGGCCGTAACGGCCGATACATATCGGTAACGGTGGTACCCGTTACGCGATACGAGGCTGTATCGGCCGTTACCAGTTTTTGTACCTGTATCGGCCGATACGGGCCCGTTACGGGCGTAACGGCCGTTACTGACCTGTAACGGTCAGATAACGGTAACATTTTTTTTGCCTTTTTAAGCTTTGTTTTTCACTATTTTTGAAACCATTTGCTTCCAAACTCTCACTCAATCCTTCTACTACTATTTTCGACCAATCTTGGCTTGGTATTTGAGATAAAAACACATTTTATTACGGATTTTCTTGAATCGAAGCTCGGTGGGCCATTTTTCAGAAATTCGTCAAAAAAGGTATTTATACTTTTTTTAACATATTTTGTTGTTTTAATCATGCCACGTGATGCGTTAATCATAGTCGAACATGTTAACGTGCATTTTACAGATTTGGGGTGCCATTTTATTTTTTTTTAATATTTTTTTCTATTTACGCATTAATTATGGCCCTTTTTTGGTTAAATTCAAAAAATCATTTTTTAATGATTGTTTTGCTGCTTTAATCATGCCATGTGATGCGTTAATCATAGTAGAACATATTAATGTGCATTTTACAGATTTGGGGTACCATTTTATATTTTTTTAATATTTTTTTCTATTTATGCATTAATTATGGCCCTTTTTTTTAAAATTCGAAAAATCATTTTTTAATGATTGTTTTGCTGTTTTAATCATGCCATGTGATGTGTTAATCATAGTAGAACATGTTAATGTGCATTTTACAGATTTGGGGTGCCATTTTATATTTTTTTAAATATTTTTTTCTATTTACGCATTAATTATGGCCCTTTTTTTTAAAATTCGAAAAATCATTTTTTAATGATTGTTTTGCTGTTTTAATCATGCCATGTGATGTGTTAATCATAGTAGAATATGTTAATGTGCATTTTACAGATTTGGGGTGCCATTTTATATTTTTTTTTTATATTTTTTTCTATTTACGCATTAATTATGACCCTTTTTTTAATTCGAAAAATCATTTTTTAATGATTGTTTTGCTGTTTTAATCATGTCATGTGATGTGTTAATCATAGTAGAACATGTTAATGTGCATTTTACAGATTTGGGGTGCCATTTTATAATTTTTTTATATTTTTTTCTATTTACGCATTAATTATGGCCCTTTTTTAAAAAAAATTCGAAAAATAATTTTTTAATGATTGTTTTGTTGTTTTAATCATGTCATGTGATGTGTTAATCATAGTAGAACATGTTAATGTGCATTTTGTAGAAAATTCAGGTTATCTGGATCATAAATTCATCAGACAGTCCGATGCAACTTCTCACCAAAGAGTAGACCGTTACACCACCATAAACATGTTTCAATTTATAAATGAATGCATATTTGGAATGCTTAGAATATTCCGGATTTAATCCATATTTTTTCATATTTTTTTGGCAAAAAAAAAAAAAATTTGTGCCGTTACGGGCCGTTACGCCCCCGTATCCGTATCGGTTTTGGAGGTCACCATTATGCCAACCGATACCGATACGGGACACCTTGATATGCAGTACGACCAACATTCAAGTATTTTGTTCTCACGGTTACATCAAATGTGTCTATGTGTAACAAATGAAGTTTGTGGGCTACATAAAAAGAACCAGATCTACAAGAGAAATGGAAAACAAACAACTGACCATGCAAACTTGTTGGATCTAGAGAGGCATCGGGCCTCATACTCCAGAAAAGCAATGCATCCCCCATCCTTGGTTTAACAGAGAGGCCCTTCTTTCCGCATTCAGATAATTCATTCCACCAACGAACAGAGCTGAAATTTGCTTTGGCTGAGGGAAACACAGTCTCACCACCGTCTTCAACATCTGAACTGCATCATTCACAAACCAAAGAAAGAAAGCAAGAATCAAAGAGGAAAGAGTCAGAAAGCCATCTTATGTAAATCTGAATCACAATAGAAAGTGCATCTAGAAAATGTGTGGAGTAAGTATGGTTCTCACAGATACATAAGAACGGTAGCTATGCGCTGACCCCCATTCTTAGTGTTAAATTCATCGAGGAAGTAGTCATAGTGAGGTTCATATTTCTGTCCAACTTCATAGTGGAGAATTTGAAGCCCCTCCCCATGCTCTGTATATTGAGACATTGATAAAAGCAAATTATGTAACATGGACAAGAATAATGAAGCTAATGAAGCTATTAGGCAACAAACAAGTACATGTCAAGAACTTTGAAGAAGCCAAAAGGGCTAAGTGAAAACAAAATCCAAAATATTGCTAATCAATATAGCATCTGGATGAACCAACATCGGTCGCATAACAAATAGTGTTTCCTTTTCCAGAAGACATCAGAATCAGTTATAATATGGAAACTATCAAATAATTACTTCCATGCTGTTTTAATCATTCAGGGAAATAAAATAAAAAATAATCTGTCAAAAAGGAAAAAAAGGTTAATAATTAAGTTTTCTATCAGACACCTGTTAAAACCTTGGGAAAAGCCATACACCTAAAACAAGAAGCTTTACCTAGATTAGAAAATACTTCCTACGTAATATCTTGAAAGCAAATGTAATTATTATCATTAAGTTGAGTAAAACATAGGCAAAAGATCTACCCTAATCGTAGGAGGTAGCAGAGGTCATGATAAGGAACATAACCATCAAAGAAATCTACTTCATGAAAGCTTAAGGCAACCATATATTACCCAGACTAAGTGGCATAAGAGATTTTTGATATCATATTTACTGAGAAACACCTACTGTGTAATACACTTGGGAAACTCCTTTCTAAGATTGAAGCACGAATAAGATGGAGGAACAAGTTCAGAGACAGGATTCGAAGAGCACTTATGCAACTCATTCTCATCTAGGCTCTGTTTGGGCTTCAATACCAATTCTCTAAGCTAAAATATGTTTAGGACTTACATGCTTATTCCCTCTCAATGGAAAGATAAAGGTTAATCCAATGGAAAGTGGGACAAAATGTAGCCATAGAGAATTCTAAGAACAATACAAAGACAAGCACTCTGATATTACCACATGAGATTACCATTCAAAATAATAAGTGCATGACTTCAATGCGCCCATGGAGCATGAAGAGTCAGTGCACACAATACCTCTCACCATTTAAAAATGAAGAGAATCTATATGCATTTCAAATTTTGAATTTCCAAAGGTCCATTTTGAAATGCCCAGGGTGCTCGGCGCACATGGAGATTAGCATGCACCTCGCCCACCATCTGACAATCATGGGTGGAAATCATACCGTGCATTTCAAAATTTGAATTTCCAAAAGTCCATTTTGAAATGCATGGTATGATTTCCACCCATGATTGTCGGATGGTGGGCGAAGTGCATGCTAATCTCCATGCACAACGTGCACACTAGGCACCAACAAGATGAAGGCATAGAATGTGTACTCTCCCAATCGCATACCTACAGGTATGAAAGTGAAATCTGCTATCCTTTTCTCAATAGTCCTGATGATTTTATCTTGTCCTCTCCTTAGAAACATGCCTGAGCTTGTGCGCACCCTGAAGCATGGAAGTTGACGTCAACATACCTTCAATGAGATGCAATTTGTTACTTGAACTGCAAAATTGGATAAGCAAAGAAGACAAACCTGCTGTCTTTACTCCGACCAGTTGTGCTATCAACAACTGTCGACTTCGCCATGTGAGGCTTGGCAAGTTCGATTAGATACTCACATTCCTCTTTGGACTGCTAAAAAACTAGATTAGTATTTGTTCTTTTAAACCAACGCTACTCAATTTCATCCAATCCCATCACACATATAAACAACCAACACCTCAATAAATGTAAATGAAACAATTTTAGATGAAGACGACGCACGTATAAACAGTCTACACATTAAGAAGCTTGAACACACCAATTACACTCAAAAGCAAAATCATGTAATTATGGCTATCCATCACATTTTACTTATGAATATTCGGGCCTTGAGCAAATGATCGAAGATAAATTCAAACTGTATATACACTGTTTTGTCATGCATTCTCATCCATATGGCTCCCAAACTAGTTCGCGTGAGACCCTAAATGCTAATGCATGCCTTTCTAATAGTTAATTGAAAGAAAAAATATCTGACAAAGATAATTCAACTAAAAAAACTTTGGTTTTTGAATAATCCATGCAGGAAGAAGGCTATATTTTCTCACAAAATGTAAAAAATAAAATAAAATAAAAAGGCTTTACAACCGCCTCTTTGCCTTCAAATTAGAATAGAAGTAATTAAGAGAACAGGTGCCAATTTTATTTTGTTTCAGCTGATTTTTTTTAATGGTGACAGAACTTAATTATTAGAAAGAGAAGAAAGCAAAATTTTATACAAGGGAATCAAGTTCCCAATACAAAGAGTTTGCCCCCTTGCTCCCTCCTTAGCCAAGCCTGAAATTGGCCTCTAAAAGAGTGCATAAACAAAATGTTTAGCCTCGAGGGACCAAATTTCTTTGAAACAAAAGATAACTCCCATGGCATGGCACCTTCCTTTCCCACCACCCATTTAATGATATCAACATAAGCCCCCTCAACTTCTCATGAGAACTTGTTGCAAAAGATACAGCAGGCTTCTCTCAAATAGAAGGATGAAGTCGTCAATGCATCATTTGGGGTGGCAGGGTGTGGCAAAACATGTGAATGCCACCATTGTCACTCCTAAATCCTAAGGATACCTCCAATTCCCGAGGAATTAGGATTTCCACCTGCAACTCCATAAAATTGTACTTCCAAACACCTGCCTGGGGGGAGGGGACCAATAGACCATGCCACCGGACTTCAGAGATTCATTTTTTGCACTCCAAATGTTCCTTAGCTTCAATTCTGAAGCCTCTACGAGTGAGATAAGTGTGACCAGGAAATGATGCTGATATGGATAAAAGATCGCATGGTGTGTGAAATGGGATAGAAGTCTGCTACGAGTTGTCTTTGGCTATGAGTTGTCTTTTGTTGTTTTACTTAGACACTTAACCTTTAATTAAGGGTGGAACATCAATAGAATTTGGAGTGTTTCCTCAATAACAAGATCTTGAATTGTCTGCTATGTAATTCCTGTATGCTTTGATTGAGAGAAAACGATACTACATTTCTTGTGTTATCCGTTCCATGAGACCCATTCCCCTCAAAGTGGAATATCCTTTCTTTATCTTGCCTTTTTTTTTTTTTCTTTTTTTCTTTTTTTTGAAGGATATTCCTTATCTTACTTTTACATTTTTCTTCTTGTAAGATCTGCAACCTATCATCTAGTATCAAAGCTAACACCAAGTCTTCTATTCGAGTCACATGGAAGGCAACCTGGACCAGAGTGAGAACCACCAAAAGTTTAAAGGGCTACCCGGAAGGCAAGACTGAAGAGCTGCTACAAGGTGGAAAGGGCTACCTACACATAGGCCATACTGTGTGCCACCACAGATGTTGGCTGTGTAGTTTGGTGGTGTGTTACAATCCCTAGTTTTAAGGGCCAAGTTTAATGTATTCCATCGGTCTAGGGCTTTTGGCATATTGGTTATCTGAAGGAACTGGATGCATCACCCATGGCAGGATATTTTGATTATCTGAAGACTAATAAGCAGGTTTCACGTGTTTTTTACTAGAGGAGAATGCAGAAGGATATTAAACGGTTTATTAATGATTGTGAGGAATGCCAAAAAAAAATTATAATGAAACGGCGGCTTGCCCCAGATCTCTCCAACCATTGCCCCATCCCTAAGCAAATATGTTCGGATATAGCAGTGAACTTCATAGATGGATTCCCTAATTGCTTTAGAAAGAGCACCATCTTTGTGGTGGTGGACAGACTATCAGAATAGACCCATTTCCAGCCACAGACTATCAAAATACACCCATTTCCTGCCACTATCCCATCCATTCACAGCCAAATCGACAACCAAAACTTTAATGGATCAAATCTTCAAGTTGCATGTAAGCCTAAGTCCATTATCAGTGATAGAGACGCTGTACAAGCAAAAATTAGCAAAAGCACTTATGTTTGCAGGGAACATGACCCGTCGGTCCATTTATTTAAGCCAAAGAATTAAGAAAGAAAAAAAAAATGTCAAAAAAGGGACACAATGAGATATTCAAGAATCTATCTCTTTTTTCTTTGATAAGAACGATGTTTTTCGAACTTCACTCGTTTAAAGTCAACCACATGGGCCCTAATGGAACATAAATCAAACATGATTTGGTAATTAGGGTCCATTACATTGAAATACAACGAAAAGTGGAAGGAAGAAAAAAAAATTGATGGTTTACCCTTTTTATGATTTTTGCCATGATGGTCCATTCCGGTTTGATTCGTTGAACTGCAGTCAAATGTTTTGTTTGATCTCCAACAGAGGCTAGATCTAGTCTAAAATGATTTTCTAAGCTTCCTCTATGGTTTAAATATAAATAATTAAAAAAACACAAAAAATTGGGGAAATTTTTTTAATGTGGACCTTCGGCCGATACAGCCCCTCTTTTAATTGGGGTCGAGAAAGCCCGTATCGCATATCTTATCGAGCCAATAATGGATATGATATGCCCATATCGGCCGATATGATACGGAGATTTCAATCCATGTTCCCCAAATTCCAACCTTGACGACAAGGTTAATTTTCTGAGGGATGGATGATATGTCAACAAGATTGTATGGTGTGTAATGTGGGATAGAAAAAGTTGTCTTTGGCTATGAGTTTCTTCGGTTAATGTTTTACTTAGTCACTTTTCTTCAATTAAGGGTAGAATATTAGTAGGATTAGGAGATTTCCTTAAATAACGGATCATGGTTTGCTACTCGATTCGTTAGGATCGGGAATTGTTTGCAATGTAGTAGTCGTATGCTTTGATCAAGAGAAAACAATATTATGTTTTCTTAGTCAAATGCTCTAGGAGGTCCGTCCCCTCGAAGTGGTCTATCCTTTCACTTTACTCTTATTTTTACCTTTTTCTTCTTCTAAGAGCTGTGACCTATCGGATGCTTCATCAATGATCCTTCTTAGTCGTCACTCAGCCATCACCACATTGTTGAAGACTCAGTTTTTTCTTTCCTTCCAAACTCCCCAATTTAAGATAAACTGGACCATCTTCAAGGATGGCTGTTTAATGGCAAAGGAAACCCCCAAAGGGTGAGCAGGGATGCAACTTGGGTTAGGCTCAACCTTCCCTACTGGCCCAACTTGAACTAATCAGGACAAGTTGGCTAGGGCTAGAAATACTCCACCCGACCATAGGGTGGATTGGGCTTGGATTGAGGCCTCAAGAAACACCCAACCCTACATCTTTCCTTGTATAACACGAGTAGCCAGGGGCAAAATTTTCCACCCAATTAAGTTTCAGAGAGGTTGAAAGCCAAAACTTTGCCTTAGTAAATATTTTTTTAGCCAAAGATTAAGGGCAGCTTTGCCCCAACCTGAGTTGTGTTAGATTGATTACTCAATACCTCAGGTTGGTAGCTCGCATTAGGTCTCAGGTTTGTCGAACCTTAGGTAGACCCCTCTCGAGGTCAAGTTGGGCTTAGGTTGATCCTCGACCTGACCCGACCTGCATGAGTTGCATCCTTAGTGAGAAGGAAACCCCCTCCTCACCATGCATCACACGCCTAGTTGGGAATTGAAACCCCCTCAACTTCAGCTTATCAAGGGCAAGAAATTTCTCTTGCTGCCACGCACCTAAAAGTGGCAATTCAGGGAGTGCACGAGTGGCTACTGTTGCGCAGCACGCCAACAACGTAGTGAACCGAGATCCAATCTCCGGTCTCACACACAAACGATAAATAGAAAGAAATATAATCTAGAAGTAGAATCAAAGCATACCAACAAACCACAAGACAGAATATACGTGGAAAAACCCCAAGAAGGGTAAAAACCACAGGTGCAAACTTCCACTATGAAGAAAAACGAAGATTACAAGCAATATACTAACCTCTTGATGCTCCCATGCACAGAGATAACCCTTAGCCTAGCTTAGAAAACTCATTCTCATACCCTAGAATAGCCCTAGGAACCCCTATTTATAGTTTAGGCAACTACCTTCCGCACCTTGCGAAAACCACCTCAAATTTACACAGTCCGCATCAAATCTGCAAACGAATCTGTGTAACCTCGACTGGTCGAGCAGACTCCTCGACTGGTCGAGCGGACCCTTGACCGGTCGAGCAAGGGCCTCGACTGGTCGAGCACCTCGGACACCAAAAATTGTAGCTTGCTGGACTTTGAGTCGAGCGAACCCTCGATTGGTCGAGTGGACTGGTCGAGCGGCCCTGTCCAAATGTGGCTCCACATATCAACAATCTCCCACTTGGAGACACATCGCCTTAATCATTCGTCTTCTACATCCGGAGTGCACCACCTTCCCGTCTTCAAGCCTGAAAACCAATCAAAGCTGAACAGAGCTTCAGCTTCTCCCATGTGACCGCCTTGGTCAGCATATCCACAGGATTCTCACTTGTATGGATCTTCTCCAGAGCAATCGATCCATCTTCCAGTAACAAACATATGAAGTGATATCTGATATCAATATGCTTAGTCCCTCAATGAAAGGCTAAATTCTTAGCCAAGTGTATTGCACTCTGACCGTCACTATACAGCTTGCAATCTGCTTGCTTCTTTCCCAACTCTTCCATGAAACCTTGCATCCACACCATCTCCTTGCACGCTTCTGTAGCTGCAACATATTCTGCTTCCGTTGTGCTGATAGATATTATCTTCTGTAACTGAGAGACCCAACTAACTGCAGCACTACCCAGAGTAAAGACATAACCTGTAGTGCTTCTTCTGCTGTCGATATCTCCTGCCAAATCTGAATCTACGTAGCCTTGTAGCTTGATTTCTGATCCTCCATAACATAGCCTTACATCCACAGTACCTACCAGGTATCTAAGGATCCACTTCACAAATTCCCAATGTTCCTTCCCGGGGTTGTTCATAAACCTGCTAACAACTCCCACTGCTTGAGCAATATCTAGTCTTGTACTCACCATAGCATACATAAGACTCCCAATAGCTGATGTGTATGAGACTTTAGCCATGTAATCCCGTTCCTCCTGCATCTTTGCTCCTTGCTCCTTAGAAAGCTTGAAGTGGTTGGCTAATGGAGTATTAACCGGCTTAGCACCTCCCATACTGAATCGATCAAGTACCTTAGCTATGTACTCTGCCTATGACAAAACTAGTTTCTTGTTTTCCCTGTCACACTTTATCCTCATGCCTAGGATTTGTTTTACAGCTCCTAAATCCTTCATGGCAAATTCTCTAGACAGTTGTTTTTTGAGATCTGAGATGTCCTTCATGCTTGATCCGGCCACAAGCATATCATCAAGGTACAGAAGAAGGATGATGTACGACGTATCAAACTTCTTCAAATAGCAACAGTGGTCTGCATGACACCTCCTAAAACCGTTTCCCGACATGAAACTGTCGAACTTCTTCTAGCACTGCCTCGGGACCTGCTTCAGGCCATATACACTCTTCTTCAGTCTACACACCTTGTTCTCCTTTCCTGGTGCCACGTATCCTGTCGGCTGATGCATATATATCTCTTCTTCAAGATCCCCATGAAGAAAGGTTGTCTTAACATCTAGCTACTCTAGATGTAAGTCCTCTGTAGCCACTATACTCAAGACCATACGAATCGTAGATATTTTCACCACTGGTGAAAATATTTCAGTGAAGTCGATACCTGCCTTTTGTTGGAATCCTTTCACAACCAATCTGGCCTTGTACCGTTTCGAACCATCGTGCTCCTCCTTCAGTCTGTAAACTCACTTGTTATGAAGAGCTTTCTTACCCTTAGGTAGAGTGACTAGCTCCCACGTACAATTAGACTCAAGAGAGTCCATCTCATCATCTATGGCCTGCTCCCACTTAACCCGTGTATCTGACTGTAATGCCTCTTCAAAACACTCTGGTTCACCATTATCTGTCAGTAGTAGATAATGTAAAGAGGATGAGTATCGGACCATGGGTCTCCTCTCCCGAGTAGACCTCCTCACAACCGGTGTCTACGTCTCTGCCTCATTATGCTCATGTGCATGATCATCCTGTGGTACTATAACACCCGTGTCCAATAACTCTTCCAACTCTACAAATTCTTTCTCATCGGCCTTATTTTGCTACACATTGTCTTTATGCATCACATTTTCATTGAGGACTACGTCTTTGCTTCTGATGATTTTCCTGTCTTCTATATCCCAAAAACGGTAGTCAAAATCATGCTGCCCGTAGCCTATAAACGTGCACCTCTTGGACTTCACATCCAACTTGTTTCTATGCTCTGCATCAATGTGAACATATGAAGTGCAACCGAACACTTCGAGATATGCAAGGTTCACTTCTTTCCCAGTCCACGTTTCTTCTGATAGCCCATCATCCAATGGTGCTGAGGGACTTCTATTGATGAGATATGCGGCAGTATTCACAGCATCTGCCCAAAACGTCTTAAGCAACCCTGCATGTAACCTCATGCTCCTGGCGCGCTCAAGGATAGTCCTGTTAATGCGCTCAACCACACCGTTCTGTTGTGGTATCTTTGGAATCGTTTTCTAATGTTTGATTCCATTTGTTGCACAATACTCCTCAAACCTTTTATAACAGTATTCTCCTCCATTATTTGATCTGAGATATTTTACTGTTTTACCTGTCTCATTTTCTACCATTACTTTCCACTCCTTAAATACATCAAATACATCAGATTTATGCTTTAAGAAATAGACCTACAGTTTTCTACTAGCATCATCAATAAAAGAAACAAAATAACATGAGCCACCAAGAGATGATACCCGTGTCAGTCCCCACACATCAGTGTGTACAAGCTCCAACAGATATGCCTTTGGAGTGCGTCCTGTTTTCTTGAAACTTACCCTCTTCTGTTTGCCATACAGGCAGTCATCGCAGAATTCCAAGTCAATAGACTTCAGCCCTGGTAGCTTTCCTTTTGACAATAGCACTTTCATCACTTTCTCACTCATATATCCCAATCTCTGATGTCATAATTGTTCATTCACTCTAGTTGATGCGACTGTGAGTGAACTATACGATCCTGAAGTCACGTACAAAGTACCTTCCTTCTTGCCTCGAGATATCACCAAGGCACCTTTTGTGATCTTCCAGGAATCACTAGTGAAGGTCGTCACATATCCGGTATCGGCCAACTGCCCCACTGAGATCAAGTTCCGTTTCAAACTCGGTACATGTCTGACATCCTTCAATTTCAAAGTCGTTCCGTCTTTCTAATTTATATGAACGTCTCCCTTTCCAACAATACTGCACGGCTCATCATCACCCAAGTAGACTCTCCCGAAGTCACCTGACACATAATCACGCAGAATTTCCTTACACGAAGTGGCATGAAACGAAGCACCCGAGTCTATGACCCAAGACTCATCCTTCGCATCAAGAGACAAGATCAACGCCTTTGTGTCACCCTCCCCAGATAGATTCACTGAATCATTCCCGCCTTGAGAGCTTCTTTCTTGTTTCTTAAGCGCCCTGCAATCACGTTTCATGTGCCCCTTCTTCCCGCAATGCCAACCCGTCTTTGACTTTCGGTCCCTTGGACTTCTTCCTCGACTTAGAACGTCCATATTTATTGCCTCCTTTGTTCAGCGATCTTCCTCGTCCTTCAACATTTAGAGCATTCCCTGAATCCCCTGAAACTCTCGATGTCTTTCTTCTAGATTCTTCACTGAGAATTAGACCGGCCACATCATCGAATTTTAGTTTTGTTGACCCTGAAGAATTGCTCACAGCAATCACCAAACCATCCCAACTGTCTGGCAAACTGGACAAAATCAATAACACCCTGACCTCGTCTTCAAAAACAATGCCAACAGATTCCAACTGACTCGTGACTGTATTGAACTCGTTTAGATGTTCAACCACACTCCCACCATCTGACATCTTCATGTTGAATAGCCGTTTCACAAGATGAACCTTGTTGGACGCTGAAGGTTTCTCATACATCGTAGCTAGGGCGTGCATTAATTCTTTTGTAATTTTCACCTTGGATATATTGAAGGCGATGCTCTTAGACAGAGAGTCGGATCGTTCCTAAAGCCTTCCGATCCAATAAAAACCATTCATCATCTGTCATCATCTCTGATTTCTTCTCTTTTCCTTCTAGAGAAATATAGAGGTCCTTCTGATACAGATAATCCTCCATCTGCATCTTCCAGAAGGCAAAGTTTGAACCATCAAACTTCTCAATTCTAGTCTTCCCTTCTTCCGTCATCGCTCCCACTTGAACTAAACCAATAGCTCTGATACCAGTTGTTGCGCAACACGCCAACAACACAGTGAACCGAGATTCAATCTCTGATCTCACCCACAAACGATAAATAGAAAAAAATATATATATAATCTATAAGTAGAATCAAAGCATACCAACAAAACACAAGACAGAATATACGTGGAAAAACCCCAACAAGGGTAAAAAACCACGGGTGCAAACTTCCACTATGAAGAAAAACGAAGATTACAAGCAATATACTAACCTCTTGATGCTCCCATGCACAGAGATAACCCTTAGCCTAGCTTAGAAAACCTTTTCTCATGCCCTAGAATAGCCCTAAGAACCCATATTTATAGTTTAGGCAACTCTCTTCCGCACCTTGCGAAAACCGCCTCAAATTTACGCAGTCCGCAACAAATCCGCAAACGAATCTGCGTAACCTCGACTGGTCGAGCGGACTCTCGACCGGTCGAGCAAGGGCCTCGACTGGTCGAGCACCTCAAACACCAAAAATTGCAGCTCGCTAGACTTTGAGTGGAGCGAACCCTCGACTAGTCGAGTGGGCCACTCGACCGGTCGAGCGGCCCTGTCCAAATGTGGCTCCACATCTCAATAGCTACTCATTCCCAAACTGAAACAAGAGATTGGGGCCCATCACTAGAAGTGATTGCTTGGAAGACTTAGCTGAAAAGTTACCCAAGGCGCTTCATTTACACTGGTATCTTACGAATGCCCAAGGAAAAAAACACAGGTACCTCATAAAGCAGCTGATGATATGCTTCAACTTCATCTTTCAAATTCCTCTTGAAACTGAATTGCCAAAATATCTGACCCCCACAAATTTCAATATAATCGTTGACTATCACTTCCTTAGTTGGAACCACTTTGAATAGGCTACGGTATTTTGGCTCCAACATATTCTCTTCAAGCCACTCATCCTCCAAAACCTCAATCTCCTTTTCCCATCATGAAACTCATCCCTTCTTTCAAATTCTCCCCTAAATCTTTTGCACATCTTCTATAGGCTAGGGCATGTCTTGTTCTAGATACCAAAACAAAATTGAACACCCTATGTGTTGTTTGCCCATAAATTTTGCCTGTTTCAATCCATTTTTTGGCCAAAACATCACACATCTTTATTATTTTTCAAATTTTGACCATTTTATTAGTGAAAAAATACCCAATCCAGTGGGAGGTTAAAATATGTGATAGTTTTCCTGCTCTCCCCGTTTCAGGGGGAAATTTTTAACTGTAGATTTCCTAAAGTGAAACACCAAAACAGCCAGAACAATGAAGCATACCATTCTAGCAGGGAAAAATAAATAAAACACTCACTGAAACAGATTTAACAGTTACAATTAAAAATCAATCACTGACTACTAAGTTATACAAAATCACATTTCCACGAAAAATTTGTGGAGACGCATGACTGAAGTGAGATGTCGTACTATAGTCTCAGAATTTCCGGAGCTGTGACTTAGAAACAATAGTCCTATAATTCAATTGGTTAATTTTGAGTTAATATATGCTTCATGTACAATTTTTTAGGGCCTTGTACATGGGGCCTACCGCAATGTATGTGTTGAATATCCATGTCGTCCATCTGTTTTGCCAACTCATTTTAGGGCATGGTCTAAAAAAGCGGCAGATCCAATCCAAATCTTAGGTGAATCACTAGTAGGTGAGGTGCTAAAAGTGGGCCCCACCATGATGTGTGTTGTATATCCATGCAGTCAATCTGTTTTGTCATGGGCCCAAAAAATTTAAGGCATGGCCCAAATGCTATTGGATGGTGCTCTGTGGGCCCCACCATGATGTATATGTTTTATGCACGTCGTCCGTCCATTTTGCCAGTTCATTTTATGGCATGAGCCCAAAAATGAGGCAGATTCAAATCTCAGGTGGACCACAAGATAAGGAAAATAGTAGTGATTGAATGTCCACCATTAAAAACTTCCTAAGGGTCCATTGTAATGTTTACTTGCCATCCAACCTGTTGATTACACACAAACCTGGATGAAGGGGGAACACAAATATCAGCTTGATCCAAAACTTTTGTGGCTCCAAAGAAGTTTTTAATGGTGGGCGTTCAATCACCATTGTTTCCTGTGGTGTGGTCCACTTGAGATTTGGATCTACCTCATTTTTCAGCTCATGCCATAAAATGATCTAGTAAAATGGATGGACACCATGGATGAAACACATACATCATGGTGGGGCCCACAGAGCATCGTCCAATAGCAGTTAGCTACTGGTAGTGTCAATAGGCAATCTGCGTCTGTGGGCGAGGCCCTGACCATGGAGCCCACCTCAATGTATGTGTTGTATATCCATGTCGTCCATCTGTTTTGCCAACTCATTGTAGGGCACGATCCGAAAAATGAAGAAGATTCACAGGAAAAAGTGGTCATTGAACGCCCAACATTAAAAGTTCCTAGGGTCCAATGTAATGTTTATTTGCCATCCAACCTGTTGATAAGGTCACACAAACCTGGAAGAAAGGGAAAACACAAATAGCAGCTTGATCCAAAATTTTGTGGCCCCCGAGAAGTTTTTAACGGTGAAAATTCAATCCCTACTATGTGATCCACTTGAAATTTGGATATGCTTCATTTTAGGGACCATGCCCTAAAATGAGTTCGAAAAATTGATGGACGACGTGGACATACAACACATACATCAAGATGAGCCCCATGGGTGCGAGTGCACATAGCGTCATATGCCATCGGACTATTAAATAATCGAAACGTGGTTGTGAAATAGCCACGTCGTTTCTCATTTAAAGAGGAGAGAGAGAGAGAGAGAGAGACCAAGAGGGGGGATCAAGAACTCACTGATGAAGAAGAAGAAAAGTATTTTTTCTTCTTTTTGTAAGCACATATATTTTTTACTTTTTTTTCTGTTTGTTTCATCGTCACGGGGCCATAACGGTCGTTATAGCTTGCAACAGCCAATAAGGCGGCCATAACGGCCTTTACGGTCCCTATTTTTCTCCCCCACCCCGCTTCAAACCCCTACCACGTAAGGGCCTTGGTGGTTACCGGTATGAATCAGCCATTTTGGCCAAAACGTTTTGGTACACCTTGCCAGAAAGTGCACGGAGATAGTTGGAATTGAGATTTTTGGAATAAGACGTCTTTTAACTTCCATATCTCCTAAATTACGTTGAACTTTGATTCCTAACCAAAATCAGTGTTAACTTTCCAACAAAGCACCCAGGGAAAAAATTCCCGAGTGCTGAGATATGTGATCGAAATACCAAGAGCACAATCTGGAAATCAGACAATTTCATGCAAGAAAGAAATTGGAAAATGAATGTCTTGTCGAAAAATGTAAAACTTAAAACCCATTTATTTGACAACTTTGACCAAAATAGACCCAAAACAATGTAATTAGACCCCAATCTTCCTTTTTACGTAACTACCCAAATTTGTCCCTTGGTTTGCAAATTTTAACAATTTTGAAAGATTTTACCCATCCAAGGAAAAACCTTTGTAAAAACTTCCAAGAAACCCTCAATTCACCTTAATTGACCCTCGTAACACCATAATTTACCCTCTTACCTTAAAATCAACCATACATATTAGGCCACTTGCCATCTGCCTAGAATCCATCCTACTACATGTTATCAAAAAAATCGTAAAATTTACAATTCGAACTATATCGTATACACATATTGTGTTGCATGCCCAACTTGTAAATCCATAAAAATCATACACAGATCGAACAATCATATCAAACCACACGATTTGTGTGGACGAACCCCAAAAACATTAAGAAAATTGAATTTATTCCGTTTTTTGTTTGCTTCAGTTTTTACCTTTTGCTTTTAAAACATATAAAAAGCCCTCATTGAAATAAACCCTTTTTTCTTGTCTTTTTTTTTTCAGGAGTTTTTTGAGGAGCGCGTGAGTCAGTGGAGATTCGAAGATTTTTTATATTCGAAAACTTACAAAGAAATCAAGATAACTTTTTCATCAGTTAATGGAAAAAAACAACTGCTTTTTTCCAACATGATTCTACAATTAAGGAAGGTACAAAAGAACATAAAATTATTAGACTTCTCTTTCTCAGAGATTCTAGCCCTTGTACTAAAAATTTTGTAAAAAATTAGAAATATATATATATATATATATATATAGAAAAAATGATTGCTCCAGTTCTAGAGGAAACTGACCTATCTTAAGAGATCAGTGAGTATAAACTCATCCTCCATGTTGTGAGCACCGCCTTCTAAACCCCTTTGGATGAAGGAATTTTTTTAGCGCATATCTGAGTGATGGATGGAAATGAGTTTGTTCCATTTTTACCCCCAATCGTGCCACTATCTCATGTTAGCTGCCATTTATTATAAATGTTTTTTTAAAAAGAAGAAGAGTGCAATTCTTGTGCGAAAGAATAACCATTCCCCAATCTCTCTCTCTCTCTCTCTCTCTCTCTCTCTCGCTCTCTATCGAGATCTCTCTCTCTCTCTATCTCTCTCTATCTCTCTCTCTCGATCTATCTCTCTCTCTCTCTTCTCCGTCTCTCTTCTCTCTCTCTCTCTCTCTCTCTCTATCTCTCTCTCTCGCTCTCTCTCTCTCTCTATATATATATATATATATATATATATATTATCATTGTCCATTGTCATCATCCTATATTTCTACATGATGATGATGGTAATGGTTGTGATGATGATAATAAATGTGGTGATAGTGATATTATGATGGTGAGGAGGGCTGAACAAGGTATAGATGATAATAAATGTGGTGATAGTGATATTATGATGGTGAGGAGGGCTGAACAAGGTATAGTACCGTTCAGTTTTTCAGTTTATACAAGTGGGTCCTTTTTTAGTGTTTCAAAGTGTTGATTTTTGTCCTCTATTGTTGAGTGGATTGCACCATTCATTATCACCTTCATCATCATATTGGATGCAATATGATAAAAGGCCCACCAATTGTTTAACGACCTCATCATCCTCTACTGCATTACTTTCATAAAATGATTTTTTCCAGAGTAAAATCCAAAAATGTGGTGCAATCCACAAATTACCTTCCAAAAAAATCCAAACATTATTTTAGGTTTAACGCTTGCATTATTTTCACAAAATGATTTTTCCATACATTAACATCCAAACATGTAGGGTGGTCCGCAAATTACCTTCGAAAAAAACATCCAAAGTTTAACACCTCTGCTTCTCTAACCACATCACAAAGTAATTATGTCATCTGCAAATTGACGGTGCATAATTTAGAGATCCATCCTTCTCACTATGAATCCCTAAATCAGCTCTTGCATTTAGCTTTTTAGGCCATTCTACTAACAGCCTCAAAGAAGGAATAGAGAGGGTCTCCGTGCCAAAGACCAAGGAGGCTTGGAGAAACTTTTGGAGAGCCTTTCAAAAGCACTGAAATCCAGCTAATGGACATGAACATCCAACCGTGTTAGCTCGCTCTAAATCCACGCTGCTCAACAGGTCATCAACATCTACTAAGCCTTATCCCAATTAATTGGAGATGCCTATCATTATCGCCATCATCCTATTGGATGCAATATGATAGAAGGCCCACCAAATGTTTAACATCCACATCATCCTCTACTACATTACTTTAATAAAATGATTTTTTCCAAAGTAACATCCAAAAATGTCGCACAATCCACAAATTACCTTCCAAAAAAAATCCAAACATCATTTTAGGTTTAACACCTGCATTATTTTCACAAGATGATTTTTCCCGACAGTAACACCCAAAAATGTGGTGTGGTCCGCAAATTACCTTTGAAAAAAATATCCAAACATCATTTTAGGTTTAACACCTGCTTCTCTAACCACTTGACAAAGCAATTGTGTCGTTGCAAATTGATGATGAATAATTTAGAGATCCATCCTTCTCACCATGAATCCCTAAATCAGCTCTTGCATTTAGTTTTCTCTATCATTCTACCAAGCGCCTCAAAGAAAGTATAGAGAGGGTCTCCTTGCCAAAGACCAAGCTATCTTGGAGGCTTGGAGAAACCTTTTGGAAAGCCTTTCAAAAGCACTGAAATCCAACTAAAGGACATGAACATCCAACTGCTTCAGCTCACTAAAAATCCACACTCCCCAACAGGTCATCATCATCATCAACATCTACTAAACCTTATCCCAACCAAATGGGGTTGCCTATGTTGGAAGTTATGGCATTAGTTTGATACTGGTTGCCAACCTGATGCGACCCTCCTTATCCAGGCTGTAGACCAGCAATGAGAACACAACACTCCCACAAGAGCAATGTAATAGACTACTACATAGGTTGATTACAATCAAGCACTATCTAATAGTCTATTACACAGGTTGATTACAACCAATGAGTTGCGCTCCTCAACAGGTAACCAAGGAAATCCAATCAACATTCTAGTGCGCTTTTTCAAGAACACTGCAAACCACACCTGGTTGAATCACCCTATAACGAGAATCAATCCTGTAATAGGCTATGAGAGAGCTATACAAAATTTGACAGCCAGCAGTGAAAGATCCCTACAACTATCCAAGTTACGAGGCTTCTTGGCCAACTCAGCTCCCAACTCCCAGTAACTTCCCTGCCGGTACCAACTTTTACCGAATTTTTTTCGCCAGGTTCCGCCAACTTGCAGTCAAATTTTCAGCTTTTCCAGGAACATTTCCAAGCACTTCCAGTCCAGCTTTTAGTGACTTCTAAGGTTTTCTAGCGGAAACTTGTAGACAATTCCTAGCAACAAACTTCTGGAAACTTCCCAACCAACTTCCAGTGACTTCTTGGAAACTTCCTTAAAATTTCACAGTTTTCGCGCCTGTTTCTGAAACTTCCCAATGCCTTCGCTAGCAACTTCCCAACAAGACTACAGCCACTCGAAAGTTTTTGGGCATAGATACTGAATTTTTAAACAATCTTATAATTTGTTTCTATTAATAAATGTGACTGAAGAAACATCTCAAAATTCCACTGCCAGGAGAAGTTCGGATTCTGAACAAACTCCAACAAATTTGATAACCTAGGCTTGGAGGTCACTACCGTTAGATCTATGGATTTCCATGCAAGCATTCTTCAGTAAAGCACTTGACGATTCTCATAGTTTTACATGCATTCTCTAGAGAACTCACAATTATCACAAATGACAGCATATCCCTGCCATCTACTTCCGTTGATCACAATAGGCCAGACTGGTAACATCAGATTCCTTAATCAGGCATCAAATTCAGACCCATTCTGCACCACTGCTCCTAAAGCCATGAGACTCTTTGATCAAATTTCTTGATCAACCCAACCTGAAAACTGGCTCGGCCAAGGCCCCAGTAAAAAAACGTAGTCAGAACTCTCACCTGGACCAGCCGATTATTAGTCAGCCTGAAATTCAGGCAGGGCCCAACTTACAGAACTAAAGACCCAAACAAAACCCATCTTATTGCCACTCCTACTTTCAATCTTCATCTGCGTCGTATTGCATTTCTTATGATCTCCTCCACATGATATCCAAACCATCCTGACAACCCAGCAACAGAAACAAGTTTCTTCTTCTCCATTCTGGTTTTTTAAAGAATCGACATGAACGCAACAGAAGTCAAGATCTCAGATCTTTCTAGAATTCAGAATTCCACATTCGATCAGTGCCTGAGGAATTAATTCAAATGATAGAATTCCTAAAACTATAGTACTCGATCTAATGAATTAGAAGCTCAAAAACACAAGATCTACAAAGAATAAAATACATTTCACAAAATAAAATTAAATTAAAAAAACAAAAAACAAAAAATCCGAAACGGAAAGTGAGGAATGCAGGAGCACGCACGAGGAAATTATGATAGACGAATGCCCTCGGTTCCCACGAAAGAACCTCCGTCCATTGCTCGCCTCTTTCTCCCAATCCGTTTGCTCTGAAGAAGAAAAGGAAAAAGATATATTTCCTCAAAAAAGGGGGAGATCCCCAAACAGGCGAAATTCAACGCGAAACCAGATCAACGGATACCTTTCGGTGGGGGTGGTCGTGGCGGTACTGATCTGCATGACAGCATTGAGATCGACGGCATCAGGAGAATTGTTGCGGGTGTGAACGGGGAGAGAGAGGATCCCAAAGGTGAGGAGCATGAGGAGAACGAGGGAGAGCATCAGGAGCATGAGGAGAACGAGGGTTGAAGTCGAAGATCGCCTGCCTGGCAGGAGTCGAGAATGCCTTCCTTTCGCCATGGAAGAAGCAGCAGAAGCTCTACAGAAATGGAAGAAAATCCTAGCGATAGATCGATCGGAGAAGATGAATGAGATCGGTTTTTAGAGATAGAGAGAGAGGTTTGGGTTTTAAAAGGCAAGGAAGCGCACGTTTTCTCAACGACGGACCTGAGGAGCTGCCGCTGATTTTCTTGTTTTGTGACTGGAAACAGGAGAGGAATTGTGTGAGAGAACTGCTCCAGTGCTCCGGAAGCACGGTTAGTTATAGTGCTACTAGTTTCATCAGTTAACTTGGACAATCCAATCGACCGATCTGTACCGTCCATTAAGTGTAGAAAACATTTTTATTCCAAGATGCAAAAAATCACACTGGTTGGATGATCTAATCTATCCATCATTTAACCTAATTTTCTATAGCCATCCTTTTCAAGTGATGGATGGGACGGTTCGAATTGTCTAACAAAATTGCTTCTTTGGAATCATAATTAATCCATGATTGGTAATAAGAAATAGATGGTTAAATTATCGATTTGATATAGTTTTGGGCAACCGATCTTGACTGTCCAAAAAATCATTAAACGAATGGTTAATATTTGTCAGATAGTGTGAGGCTTGCATCCCAGCGTACAATGGAGCTAATTAATAGTGGATTGGGCTGCCTAAGGGGTCATTTGGTTGTAATCTAATTACAAGTAATATGATTACATATGTAAAGATATAAAGTTTTGTTGAGCTTTAAGCTGTAATCTAACAATACCAAACAGAAACAGTTTGAAATATGTTTATGGCCTGAATTTAGGTTTTCACTCACAACCGTTCTTAGAGTGATAAATCTTTTAAAAATAATTAAATTATATAAAAGGTTTTTATGTATGATAGATCACTGGGATAGGCCTAACTCTATAAAGTTTGTGGTCGAATTTTACGGTAAACAAATCAATTGATGGCTCACATAAGTGGGCCAGCCAATTTAAACACATCATTAAGGTTTGACAACATCCTAACCTATAAAAAGTTTCTACCCTATCAACAGTAATAGAGAGATATGAAGAGGTTTGTCTTCTTTTTCTTCTTCATCAACTTCTTCTTTCGTTGTGGGTCCTTGTAACTATTGGAAGATGATCTGCAATTCTTCATGTTGTTGAAATTTTTTCAAAAATAGCGGTTGTTGCCTGAAATCCCTTTGCCTATAATTTGTCACATGACTTTTCTCGTGTTCCATCTTACAACTTCAGATTGCAACCTACAATTCAATAACAGGTAGATATACCGATCCAAACAGCTCTTGTAATTTGATTACCTGTAAATAGATTCCCACTCAAGGACTTTCCAAGAAAGTACATGATGGATAGACTGGATGTACCATACACATTATTGTGGGCCTCACATATCATAAGTGTATATTAACCATTGTATTATAACATGTATAATGTCATTTTAGCTGTAAAGACTTTACCTCTAATATGAAACAAAACTTATTGCAGTTAATCTATTTATATCATGTAAAGTCTTTACACGCAAATACATGCATCCAAACAACCCCTGTAAACTGAATACCTATAAACGAATTCATACTTAAGGACTTTATAGGCATCTAAACAACCCATAACGTCCTTAAGTTGTAAAGGGATTACAAGTAATCTAATTACAGAGGTTATTTGGATGCACGTATTTGCGTGAAAAGATTTTACAAGCTGTAAATAGATTAGCTATAATAAGTTGTTTCATATTAGAGGTAAAGTATTGATAGCTAAAATGGCATTATACATATTAGAATACAATGGTTAATATACACTTATGATACGCGGGCCCACGGTAATGTGTATAGTACATCTATTCAATCCATCATGTACTTCCCTTAAAGCTCTCATGTTGCCCTAAAAAAACAACTCGTCCATTATCAAATGAACCACACGAAGGAAGGATGGGACGTCCATTATTAAAAACTTCTAGATTACATTTGGAGCCCACTCTGATGGGTGGAAGACATCCAATCCATTTAGCGTGTGCATGCTTGGATGCTCTCTTAAAGCCCTGGAAAAAAAAATCACATCATTCTTATGTGATTTGTGGGATTTTGGAAGGTTCACTGCCCAATCTTTATGATATGAATACCTGATGTATTCATTGTAAACACTTTACAAGTTAGCCAAAAACAGTTTATATACCTCTAAACAGATTACCCCTTAAACTCTTTTTAGGTGTAATGTGTTTACAACTAAAAAAATTGGGGGGCATCCAAATGATCCCTAAGTGTCCTAATTCAAGGAAGACTTTTAACTTATAGTGCTTCGAGCACTTGAGCTGTAACATCCCGAAAAATCGAGGGTCGAGTAGTGACTCAACTCTCGAGTTTCCAGAACATCACTTATGCAACATAGATAATGATGATTAAATGTTGACTGTATTAGAGTAGCGAACATGAGTGAGATCAAGCCAAACAGCATATCATACTCCAGAGACAGTTAAATTTGCAAGCAGAAGACTGTGATAGATAAATAAAATATATAAACTAAGATGAGTCTCCAGAGTGTGATAACATTACCAGGTTAAATAATTACAAGTACAATCCTAAAATATACCAAATGTATAAGGTCCTCTAGTTAATATCCCAGAAAGAAGCCGTCAGAAAACAACCAATACAAGCAGGCATCGTAGTCATTGCAGAGGTCCGGCTCCGCCTCAGAAGTAGTGTCGCCATCTGAAATCAGACAATGTCTGGTAGGTGTTCGAAATACCATCCCGTAACGTGGGAGTGAGTAGCTAACTTAGTGGAACAATAAAGCATAGGTTAACATGTTATCAATACAGTCAAGCAGTAATGATAAAGCGATAAAATCAAACACTCATAACTACTCTTATTAATGCAAGTATGGATGCAGGTATGATGGATGCCCTCACCACACCCTCCCTCATGCGACACCATCTCACGCTCACGGCATGCTTTCATCCCTCAGTACTCCACATCTTCCAGGCACATGCAATGTATGATGAGCATGATTACCGAGTTTTTAATTAGTCCATTTCAAACAGCAGGATTGGGAAACTAAGGTACCTCCCTTGTATCATTCCCAAACATGATCCATTCTAGGGTCGTCAGTCCTAGTTAATATCAGATGACGGTGTGTTTTCTAGGTCACTGCAAAGGCTGTCAGGGCTGTTACGCACAAAGGTTACACCACTCCCCCATCACCTCTTAAACGATTCATCACAATACAGAAACAGACCTAGTTCATACTCTATATACCGCGGCAAACCCTAAGGCTCACTGCGATTTCAGAGTATGCTCAAGGTCACTACAAAAGGTTGCCAGGGCTGTTACGCACAAAGGTTGCACCGCTCCCCCATCACCTTATCAATGTAGGCCGACAGCACGAATATAGTGTCTCATACCACCATAATCGGCTCACGAGTTTGGTTGCTCACTGGTCACTATGGGGAGGCACGTGGCCCCAGCGTAGGCCGACAGCTCGACCACGGTGTCCCATACCACCATGCCCGGCTCATGAGTCTTAGCGGATCAAGGTACCATGGTTAAAAGGAATTTCACTGGTAAGTTTGGTACCCTAGGTTCAAGCAGTAGCGTCCAAATATGGTGAACATACATAAGACAGATCAGGTTGCTTGACGAGCTCGGTTAGCTCGAACGCACAACAAGTTGAGCGATATGAAGCGCATGAGTACTTCGTGTGGCCAACCACTACCGCCAACCGAAGTACGACTCGAGTTCGTCGAACACATCTCACGTGGCAAATGAATCACAGCCACGAATTCAATTCTGGTACCGATTGTCTGGACTATAATCATAGCCCCAAACACAATCAATTGCAGATAGATAAAGCAATAATGGATCAAGATTCAAATCATACAATCAAAGTCTGGTATTATCCTTTTAGGGCTGTCAGGGCTGTTGCACGCATTCGTTGCTCCACTCCCCCATCACCCATGACGGATCATACGATGTAAACATGAATTTAATATATGCATTACATAGATAAAATCATAAAAGCAGTTGAGCATGTTATGAAGCGCAACACAAGCATGAGGTTGTACATATTCAATTCCTAATCACACAACTATCCAAGGAAAACATACACATAGTCAAGAGAAGTTGAGAATCATATCTCAACACCCTTATACATTACAATTTGCTAACTACTACTCATTCAAACATTTCAACAAACACTTTAAAATCCATACATCAACGTACATAACATATGTTGATCACATAGGCATTAGGCTAAATCCTTTCACTAGAGAGTTGCCCCAATCATAACACGCATACACCCACGACGGATAGTCATGGCAAGCAGGAATCTAAGTTCCATATTCATTCAGTCATTTCCACAAACACTTGGGCCACACATTTTAGCATATATAGTGTAATTTGGCCGTGGCGTGATTTAGGGCAAATCCTTTCGTCAAAGGGGTATCGCCAATACAACAATCATAAATCCATGACAATTAGCCATGGCGAGCAAGAATGAGAATTCTATACTCATTCAGTCATTTTCACAAACACTTAGAATACACTATTTTAACATACATAGTGTATGTTAGCAAATCATGTATTAAGGCGAATCCTTTCGCTAAACAAGTATTTTATCCATATATAATATATTCATACAGCAAATAATCATGGCAAACACATCTCCAAAATGTATACGTATACGGTATTTTCTAGAATACACTATTTCTACATACATAGTGTATATTAGCAAAACATGTATTAGGGCGAGTTCTTTCGCCAAACAAGTATTTTATCCATGTATAATATATTCATACAACAAATAATCATGTCAAACATATTTCCAAAATTTATACGTATACGGTACTTTCTACAAATACCTAGAGTATGTAGAATTCCATATTTTTCATCTTTAATCGAAACGGAAAACAGACGGCACTTTGTACATGTGCAATTGCATGCAGATCATGAATCTATCATTATCTGACATTGAAAGCATTGAAAACCATAACCTATACACCTAAAGTCCACACCTTTTGTCGTAGAATCGTAATGAAGTCGATAGGTTTGCTAAGCTTTCGTATTCGGCAGTTTGGCAACCTATAGAACGAAATAGGTTAGCTATTTCATAACCTACAACCACCCAAGCCCCAAATCAGATTAGGGTTAGGGTTTCTTACCTAGAAACGGAGCTGGAATCGCCGGGAAAGCGATTAGAACGGAGCGGTGTAGCTCGTAAAGCGGCAGGGAAGAGTGGCAGGGAGGTTCTCCCACTGCTCCCACACTTTCTCTCTCTTTTCTCTCTCTAGGTTTTCTCTCAAATTCATATGGTTGCAATGAGAGAGGGTTTAAGGTCCTTATATAGTCTAAAAACTCACCGAAATAGACTCCAGGTCAAAGTATACTTAGGTTATAACCAAAATGAGCTGGTTTCAGCTCAACGGAGGACTTCTGGCGGGCCTCCTTGAGCCAAATATCGGACTTAAGCTCACTGACACCGGATCTACATTTTATTAAGTTTTCGTTTCGGTCGGGATTCCAGATCACACGTGACGGACCAGTTTCAGTTCAACAGTCAGCGGATCTCGATCGGATATTCCGAGTACATGTAAATGTGTATGAAATTTCTCCTGATCCGAGGGTGTAATTTGGTCTGATTCTGACAGTCTGGTTGCTTAAAACTGATTCGCAAGCGAGAGGTGCCAGATTATTATTCAAGATATTTTATTTTGAATTAATTTCACATTTCTCACACTCTTCACTCCGAGCTTAAGCGAATAGCGCTGGGACACCATCTGGATTTGATTTCTGAGATGGTTGTCAAGCCCAGCGAGGCGGTCCTAGTTCCTTAACTTCGTGTTAATCGGACTTCCGACGTGCGGTCCAGATCCGATACGGAGTTTCGAGATGCTCTCGAGAGCAGCCGGGTAATGAGATTGATCCTAGATTTTAGGGTAACCTAGCGTCAATGATTCTACAAGTTTTGGGTCTTGCAGATCGTATTTAAAGTGATTGGTGCTAATTTCACAGGCACTCTAGTTTAACACTAGCTAAATCTCGCCTAATTTCTCAAGGATTTAGTCCTGAGTGATTTCGGTCTGAGGTGGTACTTGGGCCTTTGTAGTTTGTATATAAAGTTATCCAAGTTATACTACTTAGCTAGTTTAAGATAGTGTCTAGGGTGAAAGTACTTAGAAAGATTGAAGAGCAAGGTGGTGAAGAATGGGATTTGTGAAAGAAATGGGTTCACAAGCGATTTTAGCCTTTGAGACTGAGTTTTGACAAGTTGATAAGGTGTTAGGATCGACCCATTGCCTAAGGACGTCTAATCCCAGGTTGGCAAAAATTTGGGATGTTACATGAGCACGTCTTATTGTATGATATAGGTCGTTAGGCTCATTTGTAACGCAGGATTAGGTGGGATTAGATGGTATAGAATTGTATTTGGTTCCATAGAAATTCATCTGGCATTTGAAATGTAACATCCCGGATTTTTGCCAACCTGGGATTAGACGTCCTTAGGCGATGGGTCGATCCTAACACCTTATTAACTTGTCAGAACTGAATCCCACAGTCTAAAATCGCTCCTTAACCCATTTCCTTCACAAATCCCACCCTTCACCACCTTGTTTTTTTAAAATTTTCTAAGTACTTTCACATTAGACACTACCTTAAAGTTTAGGTGATGAAGAACAATACTTAAACTAAACATTGCTACAAAGGTCTAAGTACCACCTCAGACCGAAATCACTCAGGACTAAATCCTTTAGAAATTAGGCGAGATTTAGCTAGTGTTAAACTAGAGTGCATGTGAAATTAGCACCAATCACTTTAAATACGATCTGCAAGACCCAAAACTTGTAGAATCATTGACGCTAGGTTACCCTAAAATCTAGGATCAATCTCATTACCCGGCTGCTCTCGGGAGCATCTCGAAACTCCGTATCGTATCTGGACCACACGTCGGAAGTCCGATTAACACAAAGTTAAGGAACTAGGACCGCCCCGCTGGGCTTGACAACCATCTCGGAAATCAAATCCAGATAGTGTCCCAGCACTATTCGCTTGAGCTCGGAGTGAAGAGTGTGAGAAATGTGAAATTAATTCAAATAAAATATCTTGAATAGTAATCTGGCACCTCTCGCTTGCAGATCAGTTTTAAGCAACCAAACTATCAAAATCAGACCAAATTACACCCTCAGATCAGGAGAAATTTCATACACATTTACATGTACTCGGAATCTCCGATCGAGATCCGCTGACCGTTGAACTGAAACTGGTCCGCCACGCGTGATCTGAGAACCCTACTGGAACGAAAACTTAAGAGAACCTAGATCCATTGTTGGTGAGCTTAAGTCCGACCTTTGGCTCAAGGAGGCCCGCCAGAAGTCCTCCGTTGAGCTGAAACTGACCCGCTTTGGTTATAACCTATACTTTGACCTGAAGTCTGTTTCGGTGAGTTTTTAGGCTATATAAGGACCTTAAACCCTCTCTCATTGCAGCCATACGAATTTGAGAGAAAACCTAAAGAGAGAAGAGAGAAAAGAGAGAAAAAGTGTGGGGCAGTGGGAGAACCTCCCTGCCACTCTTCCCTGCCGCTTTACGAGCTACACCGCTCCGTTCTAATCGCTTTTCCGACGATTCCAGCTCCGTTTCTAGGTAAGAAACCCTAACCCTAATTTGATTTGGGGCTTGGGTAGTTGTAGGTTATGAAATAGCTAACCTATTTCGTTCTATAGGTTGCCAAACTGCCGAATACGGAAGCTTAGCAAACTTATCGACTTCGTTACGATTCTACGACAAAAGGTGCGGACTTTAGGTGTATAGGTTATGGTTTTCAACGTTTCAATGTCAGATAATTATAGATTCATGATCTGCATGCAATTGCACATGTACAAAGTGCTATCTGTTTTCCGTTTCGATTAAAGATGAAAAATATGGAATTCTACATACTCTAGGTATTTGAAGAAAGTACCGTATACGTACAAATTTTGGAAATGTGTATGACATAATTATTTGTCGTATAAATATATTATATGTTGATAAATTACTTGTTTGGCGAAAGGATTCGCCCTAATACATGTTTTGCTTATATACACTATGTATGTTGAAATTGTGTATTCTAGAAAATACCGTATACGTATAAATTTTGGAGATGTATTTGTCATGATTATTTGCTGTATGAATATATTATACATGGATAAAATACTCGCTTGGCTAAAGGATAGCCCTAATACATGTTTTGCTAACATACACCATGTATGTTGTAATAGTGTATTCTAAGTGTTTGTGAGAATGCCTGAATGAGTATGGAATTCTCATTCGTGCTCGCCATGACTAATTGTTATGGATAATTGATTGTTGTATTGGCGATACCCCTTTGACGAAAGGATTTGCCCTAAATCACGCCACGGCCAATACACACTATATATGTTAAAATGTGCGGCCCAAGTGTTTGTGGAAATGACTGAATGAATATGGAACTTGGATTCCTGCTTACCATGACTATCCGTCGTGGGTGTATGCGTGTTATGATTGGAATAACTCCCTAGTGAAAGGATTTGGCCTATTGCCTATGTGATCAACATATGTCATGTATGTTGATGTATGTAATTTTAAAGTGTTTGTTGAAATGTTCGAATGAGTAGTAGTTAGCAAATTGTAATGTATAAGGATGTTGAGATATGATTCTCAACCTCTTTTAACTATGTGTATGATTTCCTTGTTGATTGTTGTATTGGCGATACCCCTTTGACGAAAGGATTTGCCCTAAATCACGCCACGGCCAATACACACTATATATGCTAAAATGTGCGACTCAAGTGTTTGTGGAAATGACTGAATGAATATGGAACTTGGATTCCTGCTTGCCATGACTATCCGTCGTGGGTGTATGCGTGTTATGATTGGGGTAACTCCCTAGTGAAAGGATTTGGCCTATTGCCTATGTGATCAACATATGTCATGTATGTTGATGTATGTATTTTTAAAGTGTTTGTTGAAATGTTCGAATGAGTAGTAGTTAGCAAATTGTAATGTATAAGGATGTTGAGATATGATTCTCAACCTCTTTTAACTATGTGTATGATTTCCTTGGATAGTTGTGTGATTAGGAATTGAACATGTATAAACTCATGCTTGTGTTGTGCTTCATAACATGCTCAACTGCTTTTATGATTTTATCTATGTAATGCATATGTTTAAATTCATATTTACATTGTATGATCCATCATGGGTGATGGGGGAGTGGAGTAACGAATGCGTGCAACAGCCTTGGTAGCCCTAAACGGATAATACCAGACCTTGATTGTATGAGTTAAATCTTGATTCACTACTGCTTTATCTATCTGCAATTAATTGTGTTTGAGGCTATGATTATAGTCCAGACAATCGGTACGAGAGTTGAATTCGTGGCTGTGATTCATTTGCCACGTGAGATGTGTTCGACGAACTCGAGTCATACCTCGGTTGGCGATAGTGGTTGGCCACACGAAGTGCTGATGCGCTTCATATCATTCAACTTGATGTGCGCTCGAGCTAGCCGAGCTCGTCAAGTAACCCGATCTGTCTTATGTATGTTCACCATGTTTGGATGTCTTTGCTTGAACCTAGGGTACCAAACTTACCAGTGGAATCCCTTTTAACCATGGTACCTCAATCTGCTAAGACTCATGAGCCGGGCATGGTGGTATGGGACACCGTGGTCGAGCTGTCGGCCTACGCTGGGGCCACGTGCCTCCCCGTAGTGACCAGTGAGCAACCAGACTCGTGAGCCGATTATGGTGGTATGAGACACTATATTCGTGTTGTCGGCCTACATTGATAAGGTGATGGGGGAGCGGTGCAACCTTTGTGCGTAACAGCCCTGACAGCCCTTTGTAGTGACCTCGAGCATACTCTGAAATCGTAGTGAGCCTTAGGGTTTGCCGCGGTATATAGAGTATGAACTAGGCCTGTTTCTGTATTATGATGAATCGTTTAAGAGGTGATGGGGGAGTGGTGTAACCTTTGTGCGTAACAGCCCTGGCAGCCTTTTGCAGTGACATAGAAACCACACCATCGTCTGAGATTAACTAGGACTGACGACCCTAGACTGGATCATGTTTGGGAATGATACAAGAGAGGTACCTTAGTTTCCCAATCCTGCTGTTTGAAATGGACTAATTAAAAACTCGGTAATCATGCTCATCATGCATTGCATGTGCCTGGAAGATGTGGAGCACTGAGGGATGAAAGCATGCCGCGAACGTGAGATGGTGTTGCACGAGGGAGGGTGTGGTGAGGGCATCCATCATACCTGCATCCATACTCGCATTAATAAGAGTAGTTAGAAGTGTTTGATTTTACTGCTTTATCATTACTGCTTGACTGAGTTGATAACATGTTAACCTATGCTTTATTGTTCCACTGAGTTAGCTACTCACTCCCACGTTACGGGACGGTGTTCCGAACACCCACAAGACTTTGTCTGATTGCAAATGGCAATGCTACTCTTGAGGCGGAACCAGACCTTTATGATGACAATGATGCTTGTTCGTGTATGCTATGCTGACGGCTTCATGTGAGCCATGTCTTGATCGATGGGATTACAGGGATGTTGACTAGATATCACTACACCTTTGGTATAATTTGAAATTGTACTTGTAATTCTTTAACCTGGTAACATTATCACACTCTAGAGACTCGCCACTATGTTTATATATCTATCACAGTCTTCCGCTTGCAATTTAACTTCTCTGGAGTATGATATTCTGTTTTGGCTTAATCTCACTCATGTTCAATGCACTAATACAGACAACATTCAATCATCATTATCTATGTTGCATAAGTGATGTTCTGGAAACTCGAGAGTTGAGTTACTACTCGACCCTCGATTTTTCGAGATGTTACATGAAATATCTGGAATGACTGGATTAATTAAGGTATCATATCATCCAATTCCAGCAATAGGTACAAAGGATTTATGGTGGATTTTGAAATTCACTAAATCTACAGACCCCACACTGATGCTTATGTTTTATTCATTTTGTTCAACCGTATGTGTCCTTTTACACGTAACATTATGAGATTGCATATGTATACAAGTAATTGACATCATTGTGAAATCTAGTCAGTTGATTATAGTTCCATGGTCCACCAAATGCAAGTTTCACTTAATACATTGTTGTTTTTTTTTAAATGAAGAATTTGACCCTAACATGGGATTGGATGGTTAAAATACTATGGTATTTCCAAACATGCAATCATTATATAATAACGGTGTTAATTCCATCTAATGCAATTACATAGATGATTAAAACACCATGGTATTTCCATACACGCAATCATTGTGTAATAATAATGTTGATTCTATCTAAAAGCAATTCCATGCCATTTAATCCTGCATCCAAAATAGCCTTTATAGTGTTCTGTTTGGTCGTTAAACAAAACTAACCGATTCAAATTTCAAGTGGGCCTGATCATGGAAGACAGGGGAGATGTCTATTAGGATATGTTGTGATATTTATATGCCATCCAAGAAGAAGAAAAAAATATGTATGCTTGATCCAAAATTTCAGTGCGTCCCAAGAAGGTTCCAATGATGGGCATCTCATCCCCACTTTTTCATGTGGCCCACTTGAAGTTTGGATAGGCTTGGATTTTCGTGTAACATTCTAACAATAGCCGATGCAAATGACGGACAACTTGGGTATGAAACACATAATTGTGGGCCCTACAGGACTTCTTCTTGTAGTTACATGGACTCCCAACTGTTGTAGGAAATATGTGTGGCACAACTAATGGATTTCAATAGCATGCACGGGTTTTTAGTTTTTGACAAGTGGGTCCCCGGCTCGGTAATATGGACCATTGATCTGTTGACTCTAACTGAGGATGGACTAGTCCTCAACAATATTACCAACACGACAATCTTGAATTTCTGACGTGTGGAATAAAAATGGATGGTAAAACGCAAATACAACAATGGTCCCCATTCAACTGAAGTAGTGTGCATTTTTGTGGTGTGTCCATCTCTATTGTCTCCAATTCCTGCCAAAGCCAATCAGAGTAGGTTGCATGTAATATGGATGGATTTGCAGTTCTTCGAGGATATACAAAGAGGATTCTACAATAATACAACTGGAGTGCATCGAGTAATGCCACATCATCCACTAAGTGGTCAAGTGAAAAGTGATTGTGTAGAAGCCTTACAGGATAGAAGATAGGTTTATAAGCAAAGAGGGTTAAGTCATGCTAAACGGTTACAACAACCATTAGAACGTGGGAAACATCTAGATGGCCGGATTAAAGCTATAAATAGCAAAGGATTTCAGCAAAGCAAATTGTCTCATACCAACCCAATCAAACCAAATCTATCTTTCAATTATCCATTATTTACATTCCTTAGTGTAATCCCTTTATTTTTCTGTAAGTCAATTACATTTTGTAGTGTAATCCTATACTTTTGCCAGATGTTTACATTCCTTAGTATAGTCTGTAGTGTTAATCAAATAACTTTTAACTTTAATTGTAATTCGGATTTACGCTCATATGCTAGATTTAGACCGAGCATTAATCAAAATTCTCCATTCAGGAAGGTGTTTTGTAACTGTTCTCCGTGACCAACTGTAAGAATTCATTTCTTGTTCTTTTATATATATTGAAAAGTCCTTTCATACCGAAGGCAAAGGTGTAACCCATTATCAGAGGATGAACTCTAGCCTCTGACTATCGCCTGATCCTTTTAATATAATATGTGAGTGGCTGAATAGGCATCAATCTTATTCTATCTCGGTTACATATTATGTATCTGCCTATCATGGCACTTGGGGTCATAATTGTTCAGTTTGAATTAAGCCACACATTCAATTTCGGCACGCCCGCATTTGTCACATGACATATATTGTAAATCAAACCACAACAGTGTGGCCCATCAACCGTTAAATAAAAAGTGCATTGACAGTAGGCTTCACTTTGTGAGATATGGATTTTGGATACCCATATATTGTAAAGTCATGGGTCGCTTATCATTAGGGTTGTTAACGGGCGAGCCTAGATAGGTCTCGGCTCGGATTTTGAATTGTTTCAAGTAGGGCCATTGGCCCAATCCTATTCAAAATTTTAATTTTTTAGGCTCGAGCTCAGCCCATTAAAACCCCTACTTGTCATGTATTTCGAGAAAGGAAAGCTTTGATACTCTACCATAATGTGATGAATGATAAGCATGCACTAAGAAAAATTGGAAATTGCATACATTGCATACAACTAATTTAAGTTCTAATTTAGATACATCATGGACAAAAAAAAAAAAAAAAAAACCCTTAGTGGACATTTAGGGCCTATTTGGATACCACCAAATAAGTTACATTTTCTACTTATAGCTTTAAATAAGTAACTTATTTGAGATCAAGTCCTTACTCTTATCCCAGTGGTAGACTCACAAGAGTTTCAACACTAGGTCAAGGGTTCGAGTACTCATAGGTGGTGAAATCTCATTATGGCATGAGTGTGTGGGTGTGGGTGTGTGTGCATGTGAAAAAAAATTAAAAGGAGAAAAAAGTAACTTATTTGAGATAAGTTTGGTTTATGATCAATTATAAGTAACTTTTTTTTTTACTTAAAATTACTTAATCATTTCAACTTAATAAGTAAAAAATCAAGATAAGTTACTTGAGGCATAAGTAGCTTATCTTAAGTAACTTACGATCCAAACGCCCCCTTATTGTGTGGTTGAAAGTGATAATCATCCAATGGTTCTGCTTCAACAAACAAGTGTCGACAAATCGATGATGGGTGTTTACACCCATTCAGGCGCATCATGCTAATGAATAAAAAAAACTACCATGTGGTGACATTATGTATTAACTATGGATGAAATCTTATGCGTGCCTTGATGATAGCTTTTGCCCCCATATCCTTTAGTGGCACGTCACCTACCAAAAACAAAATGGCACGAAACTGTATACACATTTATAGATAAGACACTGCGATGAGGGACGTAGCCCTAACATGAGTGTCATGTGTGTGTAGACACCCCCACCCAGGGCTAACAAGTTGATTAGAGTGCAGTAGTAACCCCCCATAAAACCCTAAAATCCAAACCCAGCCAAAGTTCAAGCCTAAGTGCAAGCCTGGTCCAAGCCTAGTTTAAGCCTAAGCCCAATTCCATTAGCACTTACGACCACAATAAGGCATATCTGAGTGGACCAGAGAGGAAGCACTATCCCAGGGGGGCCTCCATAAAAGATGGGGCCTAACCATGTGGTGGGCAATGCATTATGCGCCACCCGCCATGTGGATATCCACTATCTTTCAAATAGGGTTAGGTGGGTGATGATGTTAGTGTGAATGCATTAAAAACGTACTGGAGATAGAATGACCCCTTTACCCTCTCCTTTACCCAAAATTATGCCTTTTGCCCTCGATACAACCACCCAAATTGCACCACATGGTGATCTTATTCCAATAAGTAATCCTAGCCTTTAGAGCCTCTTTTACCTTTAGAGTTCCTGAGAATTACCAAAAAAATCACTCCACAAGCCTATAAATACCCCATTCCTCTCCCTTTCCAAATTATCTTTTATCACTCGCCATTCATCAAGAGAGCTTAAGGAATAGAAGAGTGAGAGAAAGAGAGTGGGATCTAGCTGAAATGGCCAAGCTATATGTCCTAGAGGGGGGGGGGGGGGGTGAATAAGACTATGCCAAATTTAAATTAATTACAGCGGAATTAAATTAACAAGATAGCCAAATAAAGTAAATCAATCCACAAAGAATAAAAGAATAGCAACCTCAATACACAAGTATTGAGAGATTGATACAAAAGTTGTTCTAAGGACAACCGTACACCAAAAACCAAAGTTTAAGGTAGGACAACCTGATTTTTAGAAAGATCTTTGTATCAAGAACTCAAACTTTCTAGGAATAATCAAATTGAAACAAAACAGATGAATAGAACGTAATTGATTGTTCTAGGGACAACCATACACCATAGAAATGGCAGGGCAACCTTACTAGAACAATAAAGCTCAAATAAAGAAATAACTTGAAATAAATTACAGAAATTTAAATCTAAACTATTACAACATTCCCCACTGAGCTTGAAATTTAAATGATTACAACATTCACATCCACATACATTCCACAAAAAAAAAAAAAAAAAAATCAAAGATAGAAAAATAAAGCACACTTCCACAAAACACAAGGAGTTATAGTGGTTCGCCTGTGTGTACACCAACTGTTCAGAAACATCCACACAGAATGCTACTCCACTCCTAATATCCTCACACAGGGGATATTAGCATTCACTATTAAGTAGGTTTTCACAGGTTCACCCAAAACCTTTACAATTGTGTTTTTTTCAAAGGGCTTACACAATTAAAAAAACCCTCACTTCTGAGTTTTCTAGCTCTCCTCAGATAACCAACAGCTTTGAGATTTTTCTGGCTTAACCTCAAATAAAACTAAAATAAATGAATTTACAATAAATGTAAAATACCTGAATTTCTTCTTTGTTGTAGCAGCCCAGAAGAACCAAGTCGGAGTAGAGATTTGAATGTCAAAGTTCAATGTCCAATACTCACTTTATAATGGTTCTAATTTCTAATAGATTTTAATTTAAAACAAATGGGCTAGCTAGAATTGATTTTGATTCCAGTAAAAGGAAAATAAAACTTCCTCTTTTTAGATTAGATTGGAATGCAAGAAACAAAATCAATTAACAAAGCTAAAGAAATAGAATATTAAATAAGCACACTTAGCTTTAAACGGAGCACAGATTTATCTCTCAGAAGGCCGAATTAAATTAGCTTGAATGGTCTGTTTAATTCTGAGATTCGTGCTCTATTTATAGTGTGAAAAAATCACGTCTTCGACTGATCTTAAGTCTCTACGACTGGTCGAAGATCCAACAGATATTTGAAAATTCAGGCGCGATAAGATAAAACGGTTTCACGATTGGTCGAAGAGCACCTTCGATTGGTCGTAGGTCTCCTTCGACTGGTCGAAGGTCACACACGACTGGTCGAAGAAAAGTGCAAATCATCGCTGTAGTTTGAGTCGAAGGTCTACGACTGATCGAAGAACCAATCGACAATGATCCTACGACTAGTCGAACAGTCCCCAGGACTAGTCGAAGCTTAACAGAAAATATCTGAATTTTACAACAAACTTACGACTGATCCAGGAAATCCTTAGACAGGTCGAAGCAGTGTTAGGACTAGTCGAACAGAGACCAGGACTAGTCTTAGAACATGCCAGACTCACTTATATAGAATATGTGAATTATGTATCCAAAATGGCCTACTCTAAAGGTCAACCTATGGTTAGTCAAACCTCAATAGTGAACTAAGGACATTGAAACTTAAGGACCTTGAAAGTAGTGAAGCTTGAAGTCTTGATGTAGTTCAAACTTGAAAGCATATTCAGATCTTGAGTTTAAACTTGAAGGCTTCTTGAACTTTAAAAGCATCTTGAAATCTTGAGATTGAACTTGAAATCTTCTTGAACTTTGAAAGCATCTTGAAATCTTGAGATTGAACTTGAAAGCTTCTTGAAATCTTGACTTGAGAGCAGTGCTTGTTCATCACAGTTGATCTTAAGTAGCGCTTTGATCTTCACATATGCAAGCTTCATAACAATGTCTTTGACACCATAAATTTGACAACAAAAGGGGCTATAAACAATAGCACTTACACTAGCCCATCCATCTACAAAGGAAAGGGATAGTGCAAGAGAGGAAGCCCCTTCTAACCTAAAAACAAGTCATAATCGCAGCCATTCAAGCAACCAAGAGGCCAATCTAATACACTCAAGCCAACTCTTATGACAAACCCGTCCACTCACTCATCTAGCTCTGATCAACCTCATTCATACTTGCATATTATCATACATCATCCACTCCACTCTAGCTGTCACGCCCCAAACTCAAAAAACGGGCTCACAAAATTTCAGATCGCCGAATCCGGTGCTGACAACCTCCGTAGTGCCCCATTTTCGGATCCCGGCACTCATATGCCAGATTCCGATCCTGGGATCCTACAAGGAAGATTTTTAGTATGATTTTTTTTTTGTAATGAAGCATAACCACAAGCATAATCAAGTCACGAAACAACATCACCACATATCCACTATATCAAAACTTTAAGTACAATGCGAAAAGGGAAATACAGGGTGATCAAAAACTCTAAAATAATCTGATGTGCGCTCCTGCCTCGGCGCTGCTGCGATCCAATGCCACCTACACGCAACGGTCGTGCATTAGCTTATAAAAGCTTAAAGGGTAGTGTAAGTGTGTGCGCGAGGAAAGCGCCAATTGTACAATATCAGAGTAATGCGAAAATATGCGGATAAGTCCATGAATGTTATCAGCTGTACCAAAGTTATATGATGCAAGGCATGAATGTTATCGGTCATACCAAGACCATGTGATGTGAGGCCTATGTAGCCAAATGTCATATGCAAGATGCAAAGCAAGCATGCTAGTCCTCATCAAGTATACATATCAGTACAGTTCATCTCTGGGATATCACCGGGGTCTAGTACACTCCACACTGACTGCCGCCTCCCTAGCCGCACAGCCCACCGAGCGGAATAGACCTCACTATCCACCTGACCAGTAGTCTGTCAATACCTATCCGGCTCGTCGATAGCGGACTCATTTGTGATCTGGTTAAACTCAACCTAGCTTATAGCCCTTTCACTCGGGCAGATAAGGCCACACCCCCTTCCAACCGACCACGACACAGTGGGAGACGCGGCCTATTGGTATTCGGCACTCAGACGCTCGTGTATCCACTCGGTCTAGATGTTGAAGCACCTCCTGATACCAAAAAGGTTTTGAAATTCTCGCCCAAGGACATCCTAAGTACCCACAGTGCTAGAACCAAGTATTTTCAGTATCCGATACGGCCATCCACGATGTGTCTGTGGAGCCACGACCTTAATGTCACTAGGGCGTACAATGATCATGACACACAAATGCGAGATGCATGAATCACACCATTAAATCATGCAGCAATCCAGCGCGTACCGCACTATCATGTGGGGCACTCCGTCTATAAGGAGTCTCGTAAATGTCTCAGCCCAACTGGCTTATACTATGATCAAACATTCCTCATATCAAGCATACATATGATGCGTATGGGCATGAGTCACGGGATTATACTGAGCATGTTATAAAGTAATGAACTATCCTTACAACGCAGATGGGCCTAGACGGCCTACACACAACAAGTATGGGCCTATTAATGGGCCCTAGGGAGAGTCGTAATGCGGACATTTAACCAACATTAACCTCATAATGTGGACGTCAAACCATCATTTTTTCCAAGGCACGACCCGTCATAAACATCATTATATATACCATGGTGAAATCACACATTGCAATGGACCAATATACATCTCATTGGGCCTCGACCCATAGGCCTCATATACATCAAATGGGCTGCCTCATATGGGCCTTATATAAATCAAGTGGGCCGCATCAATGGGCCTTATATACATTGCAATGGGTCATATCCCATAGGCCTTTGAATACATCACAATGGACCTTCATATGGCAAGTGGACTACATCACATGGGCCATATGTATATCAAATGGGCCACACTAAAGATAAGTGGTGATAATGATTTTCCACCATTAAAATTTTCAAGGCCCACGATAACATTTATTTCCCATCCAATCTGATCATGAGGTCACACTGACCTGAAAGGGGTTTTAATGGTGGACGTTCGAACCCACTGTTTTCTATAGTGTGGTCCACCTAATCATAAATCTGTCTTAATTTTGAACTCAAGCCTTAAAATTACCTGAAAAAATGGTTGGACGGTTAGAATGTAACACATGCATCATGGTGGGGTCCACACACATGGCCCACCAAATGGATGGTTTGGATATAACACAGACATCAAGGGTGGGGCCTACTAGCCGTCCAGCAATTGCCTGGATGGCATTGATAAAGCACATACATGGTGGGTTCCACCGTCCACTGCCGTGGACGGTGGAGTGAATAAAACACATACATCACTGGTGGGTCCCACGTGGGGCCCACCATAATGTTTAACTGCCATCCAATCTGCTAATAAGGTTAAACAGACTTGGATGAATAGGAAAAACAAATTTCATAATGGATGCAAAACTTCTGTGACCCAGAAAAGGGTTTCAATGGCAGTCGTTCAATCGCACTGTTTCCTGCCGTGTGGGCCACCTGAGTTCTGGATAGGGCTGATTTTTTGATGGGGCCCACTGCCCTAAGGGGCCTAACAGATGCACGGTGTGGATATTCAACACACATCACGGTGGGGCCCACATATGGGACCGTGGTCCCTGCTGTCTTTCAACCAAATCGCAACAGCGTTCTACTGCTGCATCGGCAGCAGCAGGCGCTACCTGCTTATATATATATTTTTTCTTTTCTTTGAAAAATGGTATTTCTAGGTTTTTTGTACGTGGGGCCCACATCAGGAGGATCCACTCCGCCCAATAGCTCCTATGGCTCAAAACAAGCCAAACAAGCCCAATATTCAATATATTTTGGTGTGTGGAACATCATGTGGATTTTAATGGTGAGAAATACTATTTTCTATGCTATGGCCCGCCAGAAAGACGGATTGGCCCCATTTTTCGGCTCAATGCCTAAAATGGTTTGCGGAAACGGATGGACGGTGTGGATTAAGTCCATACATCAAGGTGGGGCCTGTATGAGTGGCCCACCCAATAAGCTTTGAAACAAGCTAATATTTTTATTTTCTTTTCACGTCCAGCGTCCCTGGACGCTGGACAGTTTGGGCATAACACATACATATGAGGTGGGCCCTGCTCAGGTGGGCCACCAAATGGCTGGATAGCTTCGGTAAGACACACATATAAAGTGGGCCGCACCCACAAATGGCTTGGATAAAATACATGCTTCATGGTGGGGTCCATTCGGGTGGGCCACACGGCCACATCATCACATACAATAGGAAAATGAAAGAGAGAGGAAGAGAGAGAGAGAGAAAAGAGGGACACGTGTGACGGAGGGACCCCGATACTATGGGCCCTCCCTTGCATTCAATCATACATCAAGTGGGTCCCAATACTGTGGGCCCACCAAATCAAAGATCAACGGTGGAGATTCCTTCTCCACCAAAATGGAAGGTCTAGATGACCTCTATCCATGCGAAGAAAATAAATATCATGATAGGGTCCATGGAGAATGGCCCCATCATGGAATGATCATGATAATCAAGGTGGGCCATCGGCCACACCTAGGGTCCAAAGTGAGATCCATACCATCAATCGACAGGCCTCACTTGGCCCTTCATAAAAAAAAAGAAATCTAGGCCTATAGAAGCATCCACCGTTCGATCTTCTTGGTCCGATGGAAAGTCGATCTCCTTGTGTCTCACTTTGATGGTGGAAGATGAGAAATGAATGGCTAGGATGAAGGTTTTTGGGAGAGGAAGTGAGCCACACAACTCACTCTTCTCTCTTGGGAAAGGCTTGGATGTGCACTCCTTTGGGTGCTTGGAAAATGTGTTTATAAAAGAGAGAGAGAGAGGGTTGTAAGGGGAGAGAGTGATGGGTGATGGATGTGAGGTGAGAGACTTGTTGACTTTCGGGGTTTGCTTGACTTGTGGAGAAAGAAAGCATGAGTTGCTCTTGTACTTGACATGAGGTGATTGATTGATGGGACATGATGTAAAGATTCTCTTGAGATTGCAAATGCGCGGCGTTTTCTTCGAAATAAACGCCGGCCCACATCTCCCTACCAGGGTATCGGATTGGTGAATGAGACGCGGTGTCGGAACCGCAGCGACGGTGCGGTCACAATGGTACAAGTCTCGGATTAAGCCGACTCAAATCTACAGGATATGACTTAGGATCGCACGCAAACGTCGATTATCGGTCGTAGGTTGTCGAAATTTGACGGGAAGAATCGCGGGAGTCGACGAAATAGTACGGACTAGGATATGGGTCTTACACTAACCCACCTATTAGTTTAGTCGGTCTAAGTGTATGTTATGTGGCTCACTAGTATACCAAATCTCGCCCATTAAAAACTTAGACTGATTAGGCTTTGACTACTTCTTCAAGTGGGTGAGTCCATATAGACTTGTCTAACCTGGGTCATTACTTGTAGTATGCATCGTATCGCTATACTGTATCTCACACACTCTTGCATCATTTGTATACAAGAACCAACTCAGTCCCTAGTATTTTATTTTGTCCTATGAAGTAGAGACCATACATTTATACGAGTAGAGAGAGTGCCTAACACCTTTCCTCTTGTAACAGTGGTCCCTTACCTAGAATTTTTCGTCGTAGATCATGAGTCATTTTAAGACTGGAATCTCCTTCAATTCCTTCTCTTAAGGTTTCTACAGGGTTGTAACACCCCATACTTTTTGGTACTCGGGTGTTACCGTATAACATAACTTAGTATAAATACAAACCCAATTTAGAATTTTAGCCACCCTATTAGGCGATTGAACCTCACAGGGTCTACTGCGGGCGTGGTCCACTATTTATCCAACTTATATCATGGTCATTGACAATCTATTCAAATTCGTACAAATCCCACCATACAATTATAAGACCAATCACCAGTTTAGATTAGGAACTTGTTTAATCACAAGCTCAACTATCGAATCATTCATCTTATAGTTAGGAGTCTGAATAAAGAGATCCACAACGTTCCGTTGACCACCCCAACACTCGATTTCCCTAGTTCAACCACTAGGTTATTAAAAAAAAATCAACTTTTAAGATGCAACTAGATAGCCTTAGAAACCATTGAAATCAATGAATGTGGACTATGGAAGGCCATGACCTTAAATCACCTTAAAATTTGGATCCAATCTTGCCAGATCCACACCATTAACGGGCCTACAACACTCAAGCTCATAGCCCACTAATTGATCGTCCTTATGCCAACTCCTAGTAATGGAATGTACCATTGAAACCCACTTAAATAGGCCCTAAGACCCTTCTAACCATTGACGTTCAAGGATAGAGTGATTTGACTATCAGATCGATGAAATTCCACAACTAAAGACTAAAAACGCAGAAGGATGGCCCACCTAAACTCAGGTTGTCTCTAGCCAGACATCCTATTACGACCCGTAAAATTGGATGAACAGAGTAGATTTACCGGAGAAACACCACTGTGTACGCCACCCTAGTCGCATGTGCATAAGATGCACATGCACTCGCTGTGCACCGGACCAGCGGGAGCAGTCAAATTGCTTTGACCCGATAAACAAGCTTCCTGCCCGCGACCGTTTAAAACGCAAGAATGCTGTGATGAGCGATGGCCCACCACAGACAATCAAAGGGATGATCTGAACCATCCATTTGGTTTGGATGGAGATTTTGACCACACCCTACCTAGTTTCATTGGCTCCCACACATGTTCATGCACACGATTTCCAGCATGATGAAGCGTGCGTGTGGCCTTCTACGAAGATGAAAATCTGCTGCACTGCTAGCTTGGAAATCCAAGGCAAAGACATTCCATCGATCTCAGCCGTTCACAAAGGGCGCATCTTAGCGTTCCCTTCAGTGCCAAAAATGGGTACACACCCGACTGGAAAATGAGAAAAGGCGTGGGAGACATTTCCACTTTAGGTAGGACCGCGCTGGCACGATCCGGGCCTCTCCCTGAGCTCCGTAGACTAATCTCAGCCGTTCCCTGTAGGGTAGCAACGACTTCCTTAAAGAAGCCTCCCATCTCGCGAGAAGACATCGGAGGCGAAATATCTCGTGGGTTATTACACTCGGACGAGATGGGGCAGGAAAAGTGGGCCCCACGATGATCAATGGCCCCATCCAAGCCTTCCAGATGGACCAGATTACCTTGATGGGCCATAGTGAAGATCGCCATTAATGGCCATGTCATCTTCTCCAATAAGTCGGGTAACCCACCACATGACGTAGGCCCCATTTTAAGATCTGAGTTGCTTTTTTGGTGGGCCACGGTGATGGAAATCCATCCCTCACAACAGATCGCTCCCATGCAAGCAAAGAAATGAAGAAGAGAGTGCAAGAAGGGCCCTCATCCTGGCCGTTCACTGTAACGGCTAGGGCAGTCGTTGCCAGCCCTACGCCTATAAAAAGATCCCTATTCTCTCAGGATTCCCACCAGCATTCCAAGAGTGGAAATAGAAAAAAAAAGATAGGGAGGGAGGGAAAATCATAGACGGTTTCGGTGCCGCACTGCACCGAATTATCCGTTTCTACTCGACTTGGGCCGAGCCAGAGAGAGTGAGGAAGAATAGAGAAGGGAAACAAGATAGAGAGAAACGAGGAGAGAAAGGAGGAGAAATAGGAGAAAATAAAGGAAGATTGGAGGAGGAATCGCGCTGACTGCCCCAGTGTCGTACTAACGACTAGCATCGATTCCAAACAGAGATCGGTCTGGGCTAGGTGAGTGCTGATTCGCTCCTGGCCGATTCCAACTTCATCCAGACGCGGGAAGGAATGGAGGGACAAATGGCCAAGCTCTAAGGGTCCATCGTCCTCCATTATGGGATAAACTCGAGTCTGTCAGGTCCCAAACTGACCAGACTCTCAAACCAGCGACTCATTGCTAGTCCCTTGCTTGTCCAGAAAGAGCTACGGAAGGGTGAAAGGAAGAGGAAGGAAAAAAGGAAGAAGAAGAAAAGGAGAGAGCATTTGAGGGAGGAACGAGCACCACGCTGCTTGTGGTGGGTGCCGCACTACACTGACCCGACCGAGTTCGGTCTGAGTTGGGACCGAGTCTAGGCCTTGTCTAGCCATGAGACAAGGCTCAGGGAGAGAGGAAGGAAGAAGGAAGAGGGTGAGATAGTGGGTGCGTTGCTACACTAGCTCGAACCGAGCCGAGTCGCTGGGTCGGGTTGTGTGAGTCGGGGTTGCTGTCCGTCTGAGTTGGGCGCAGGTTTGGTCCAGTCCAAACTTTTGGGAAGTCTAGGGAGAGAAGAGGAGGAAGAAGAAGAATAAAAGAAGGTGGAGGGAGAGCCACTAAGTCGACTTAGTTTGGGACCGAGTTAAATTGTTGACTCACTGCTGACTCATCGTGATTGAATCGAGGCAAGTTATTGGGTGATTTTTGGTCTAGCAACCTTACTGGACATGCCGGCAAGAGAGTGGGTAAGTGAGAGAGATAGAAAGAGAGAAAATGAGTATGGGTTCGGTGTCGCTCCAAACCACATAGTCGTTGACTCGCTTAATTGAGTCGGGCTGAGTTGGGTGGCACGACAAGGCAAGTCCCAGCCATGTTGGACTTCTAGGAAAGAGGGAAAGGGAGAAGAAAGAGAATAGAGAAGGATGGGAGAATCGGGTCAAGTAGACTCGACACGTCGAGTCGAGTCGGCAGCTTAACTTGCTATCGAGTCAGTTAGGTCTTGACTCGTTGACTCTTTGAGTTGGTTGGGTCTAACTAGTTATTGGCCGTGGTTGTGTTGAGGGAAGTAATGAGAAATAGAGTGGGAGAGAATAGGGTTGGTAGTTGTGCTAGGATAAGTTAACTCGGGAGTTGAGGTTGAGTCAATACAAGCTAAATCAACTAGTCCCACTTTGTTCGAGTCGAGTACGAGTCAGGTCAGGTTTACCTTGGGAAGGTTCCAAGGGTGTGCGCACCTCTTAACAACACTAGAAGAAGAGTCGACAACACAAGGTGCTGATTTCTTCCCCTTAAGCTTTCCATTACCAAGTTAGCCCAAGGAATAGTTTTCATTAGAAATACAAATGTTATCTTATAACTTATGATTGATTAAATCTGTTATCAATTCCTAAGAAATTGTTTACATTTGAAATTATAATTTATAGCTTGTACATCATACTCACATGCAATAGTCACTTGTGCATTGGCTTCCATCCAAATTCCAATTGATAACTTATATGTTTTGTTTATGATCTATTCATGAACTTAATGTGGACATATATCTTACATGTTGTATCCATACACCTTCACATGTCAACGAATTGTTTGCAAGTCACTTATAGAATCCAATTCACTACATCATCTAGTGGAAAAACTCCATTTATGTATGTGAGCTCACACTTAGGGTGTAACGAGACGAAATGTGTTAGAAATGGACCCTTGACTTGGAGGTTATCTTTGGTGGTGAAATGTTAATGTGAGTTTACCATCCATGGGTTGTTTTGCTTATGTGGCCTTAGGGATGAGTTCTTTACCGCCCTGATTTAATGTTGCCCTACCATTTCGAATTAGTATTTACTTCATACGACCTTTTACTGTTCCGACTTGTTTTTGTCCCAAGATTTGATATTTGCCCTGTGTGGCTTCGATGGTTCATTCCCATATAACCATGCGATGGTAATTCCCACATATTTGAATTTAATTGGTCAATAGTCGATGGGCATCCATTAGACATCCTAAGGCGGGAAATCTCATGAGCCGGGGATGGTGGGAATGGGACATTATGCCTGTCACGCCCCAAACTCGGAAACCGGGCTCACGAAATTTCCAATCGCCGAATTCGGCGCCGACAACCTCCGTAGTACCCCATTCTCGGCTCTCGGCACTTATATACTAGGTTTCAATCCTGGGATGCTATAAGGAGGATTTCAAATATGATTCGATTTGTAATGAGCATAACCAAAAGCATAACCCACGAACAATAACCACAAGAACACCATCACAAAATCCATTATGATAAAAAACTTTTGAGTACAAGGCATATGAAAGGGAAATACAATATACTGAAAATGACAAAAACTCCAAAAGCTCGGCTACACGCTCCAATTGCGGCGAGACTACGGGTGTGTCCTGGCGTCATCTGCATCCATCAATCGTGCATAAGCTTATAGAAAGCTTAGAGGGTGGTGTAAGTGTGTGCGTAACATGAGCGTGCTCAGAATGCAAGGTCAGAGTAATGCGGAAACATGCTAATGAGTACATGAATGCAGTCACCAATACCAAGGCTATGCGGTGCAAGATATGAATACTATCGGCCATGTCAAGGCCATGCGATGCATCATGCCAATCCACCTCCACATATCAATACAGCTCCTCACTAGAGCATCAAATCAGTATGGTTCTCAGTCTGGATAATCACCGGGGTTTAGTATACTCCAAATGGTACTGCCGCTTTCCTAGCCACACAGTCCAAGTGAGCGTAAGAAACCTCACTATCCGCCTGGCCAATAATCTGTCAATACCTATCCGGCACGTCGATAGCGGATCTATTCATGAGCTGGTCAAACTCAGCCTAGTATTGCCCCCTACCCTCGGGCGAGTAAGGCCACACCCCTTTCTAACCGACCACGACACAGTGGGAGACGCGGCCTCCTGGTTTTCGGCCCTCGTGCGCTCATACATCCATTCAGTCTCGACGTTGGAGTCATCCTCTGGTACCATCGGGTTTAGAGATTTTCACCCAGGGACATCTATGGTGCCCATATGCTAGAACCAAATATTTTTGGTATCCAATCCACCCACCCACGATGTGTCTGTGAAGGCTATGGCCCTGATGTCGCTAGGGCATACAATAATCATGATCACACAAATGCAAGTGCATGAATCATCCTACCAAACATGCAACAATCCTGCGCGTACCGCGCGCTCATGTAGGGCATCTTCGTCTATCAGGGAGCCCATAAACAATCCACCCAAAGGCATATGCTATGATCAGTCACTCCTCATACCAAGCATACATATGATGCGTATGAATCTATACTAAACATGTTATAGGGTGACGGGCTTGTGCATAACGGATATGGACCTAGACGGCCTACTTACTACAAGTATGGGCCCATCAGTGGTCCTTAGGAAGAGTGACAATGCGGACATTTAACCAACATTATCCCTACAATGTGGGCGTTAAACCATCATTGCTTCCAAGGCATAACCCACCATAATAGTCAACACATAAACCATAGTAGAATCACGTTACAATAGGCCTCATGCACACCCCATTGGGCCTCGAGCCATGGGATTTCAATACATCAAATGGGCTTCAAACCATGGTCTCATATATATATATCAAAGTGGGCCCTAGTGGGCGGGCCACAAATACATTAAGATGGGCCTAAACACATCAGCCCATGCTGTCGGCCTACGCTGGATGACGAGCCCCCCATAGTGACCCTTGAGTTACTTAAATTGGCTGGTTGTAATTGGAATAATAATAGTTTGACTAATCATGCATTCATAGCATACTGGCGATGATGGGTGTCTAATTCTGAATGCTGTAGCATGTGCTCTTAGGCTTAGTGGCGTATCATTTCGCTAGCTCCCAGACCATCGACATCGACCTACGTACGTGATGTATGATGACTTGGTCATTATGCTGTACGTGATGTACACACATGATGTGCTACATTGGTGACCAGTCATATGCATGGGTGACGAGCCCAAGTCCGACTAGATGAGCATCACCAGGTCGATGTGCATTCACGCATCCATGCGTTTAAACAAGACTGCATCATGTATTGTTTTGAATACCTTGTTGTTTTTAACTATACTTAGCTAAGGCGGTGGAGTGTAATCCTGAGGGGAATTCACACTGAGTTGGCCACTCATTCATCAAATATATAATCGTACAGGTAATACAGGTGACTTAAAAGATATTCATGTCTGGATTGATAAATAGCAGGGTATGATTATCAAGGATGCATGACTGTATCTGCCAAGAGAAGCTGCATGATCTTGCGGCTCAAGTTTATATGCATTTTATTATTTCTCATATGTAAATTGTGTAATTCTTATATTTGTTAATATAGAGACATTGGTTTGTATAAGTCATTATGGGTAGACGCTCGTATATTCTGAATGTAAGTGCAAATTTTCCTTTATGTTTGATTTGTCCATATTCCACTAAATTGCTAACTTTGAAAGAAAAAGAAAAAAAATATGAATTTGACTATCTTGAATGAATCATATACTCGGGTTCCGAAAAATCGGGGCGTTACAAGGGTTTAACCGATTGTGAAAATCTAAGTGATTGGCTAGTGGTGACTCTAAGTTAAGTATATCATACCTTAAGACATAAATATACACGAAAGCCCTGAAAAGGCACTCGTGAACACAATTCGCCGACAATCCAACATCCATAATGTGGTTGAAGTAGCATGCCCGACAAGTTTATAAAGACCCACCAAGATAGGGTTCCTATCATGATTCAGATATCTTGGCAAGGACGTCTGTAAGGCTCGTATCTTAGACCGTACCGTTCCGTAGGCTTCCGCGCTCCTCGTGGTCGAATTCCGGCAACCCGTGACTGGTATCCAATGTTTGCGCATGATCCTAAGCCGAGTCCTGCATATCGAAGTCGGCTCGACCCGAGACTTGTATCAGTGCGACCGCACCATCACCGCGGTTCCGACGTCGCGTCGCGCGCGGTGAGGCGATACCCAGGCCAAGAGATGTGGGCCTAAGTTTAGTTCGAGGAAAACGCCGCGCGTTGCGAATTTTGAGAGAATCTCTATGACATATCCCATCAATCACAAGTCAAGTACATCCCATCACAAGCCATCACTCACCCTTACCTCTCCTTACCCAAAGTTAAAACAACCCATGCTTAGCCTTCCCTTTCTTACCAACAAGTCAAGAGAGCCCATACCTTCCATCCCATTTCCCTTACATCTCCTCTCTCTCTCATTTCTCATTTTCATTCCAAGCAAATTCCATGAGAGCAACGTCCAAGCTCCCCAAAGAAACTAGGTGTGACCCACCTTCCTACATCCCATCTCCACCATCCAAGCTTCATCTTGATGGTTGAAATGCATTCCATGGATCTTTAGTACGCATCGGTGGGAGAAGAAGTCCAAGAAGATCTTTAGGTGGGTGATCTACCGTCGATTTCTATTTGAGGGCCCACTTGTATGTGGGACCCATTTTGATGTATGTATTATAAAGAGAGGGTCCCATAGTGGTGGGGTCCCTCCATCTCACCGATTCCTCTCTCTTTCTCTATCTCTTGCTTTCCCATCTAGTGGCCCACTTTGATGCATGATATTATCCACGCCATCCATCATATGGACGATGGAGTGGAAACCCCACCTTGATGTTTGTGTTGCACATCAACCGTCCATCCATTTATAGCTGGGACGGGTAGGAGCTTTGTGTAGCCACTGTGATGTATATGTTACATGCAAACTGTCTATTCATGTGGGGCCTAATATATTAGGTGGGTCCCTTTCATCTAGGCCGTCCAGCGTCCCTGGACACTGAATGCTACCATTTTCACAACTTCACACACACACATGTATATATATGTATATATAATGCATATATTATATATATTATATAGATGATGTGGTGGGCCACTGCTACATGGGACCCACCTTTATCATGATGTTTTTGGGCAGCCTCCTGCCACGTGTAGATATATGTAATATATAATATAATATTATATAATATATTATATATTAATAACATTATTGGTGGGCCACTATGTGGACCGCACCATGATGTATAGTTATATCTGCACTGTCCAGTTGCTAGACGGTGCAGCAGGCACATTATCCTAGCCGTCCATCCACATGTCGCGCCTCATGCACCCCACCTTGATGTATTATTCAACCCACGTCGTCCATCCAAATCTCGTGTGGACCCAACATGATCTCATGCGTTAGATCAGCATCGTCCAGAGCGTCCAGACTCTGGATGGTGACTTTTTTTTTTTAACATTTCATGTATGCATGTTATGTATATTATAATATATTATATTATATTATATGATATGATATTATATTATATTATATATATACATGTATGCATATGCCATATGACACCAGTCAGATTAGTGGGACCCACTACTGGTGGGCGCATCCCATCCTGACTGTCCAACTACCTGACGTGCAGGGTACGGTCCCACTTGGCGTGCAGGGTATGGTCCCACTGTGATGCACATGTTGTATCCCTACCGTCCATTCCACCCTGCGAGTATTCTGTGATGTATGGGTTTTAGCCGCACCATCCACATGGTTGGACGGTGGGTCCCACCCACTGATGTATGTATTGTATTCCACACCTTCCATCAATGTGGACTCCACCGTGATGTATTTATAATCTACATCGTCTGTCTAGACTGTGCCATGAGGGCCACTGTGATGTATGTGTCATAATCACACCGTCCAGATGGCTTGATGGTAGGACCCACTATTGATGTATTTATTCTATATCCACGCTGTCTGTCAAGTGGATCACGATGCAAACAGTGGAGGTTTGAACGTCTACCATTGAAACCTGTTTTTTGGGTCACAGGAGTTTTAGATCTATATGAAATTTGTTTTTCCTCCATATCCAGGCCTTTGTGACCTTATGAACAGGCTGGATAGGAAATAATACTATGGTGGGGCCCCACTAGAATTTAATAGTGGAAATCATCATCACCACTGTTAGGTGTGGTATGGTCCAGATGATCTTTTGACTTGATATATTTTAGGGTCATGTGCAGGGCCCACTTGTTATGTATTTGTGGACCATTTGGTAAGGCCCATTGTGATATATTTCCAGTCCATTTGAGGCCCACCTATGATGTATATTTGAGGCCCACCTATGATGTATATTTGAGGCACACCTATGATGTATATTTGAGGCCCATATGATGGGGCCCACCTGCTTGAATCTGAGGCCTATGGGCAAGGCCCATTGTGATATGTATTAGGCCCAATGGTGCAACCCATTGATGCGGCCCACTTAATGTTTATGAGGCCCATTGGTGCGGCCCGTTGATGCAACCCACTTGATGTATATGAGGCCCAATATGATGTATTTATGGCCATGTGCCAAGGCCCATTGTGATGTATATGCGGCCCATGAGTGAGGCCCATAGTGATATGTATTAGGTCCTTGTATGAGGCCATGGGCCCATGATACGTTTGGCTCTATGTGGGCCACTCATTGGGAGCAATTTTGGTTGAATGTCCACATTAATGGGTAGTGATGGTTAAATGTCCACATTATGACCTTCCCTTAGGCCTGATTAAGCCCATTCTCATCATTCTCTAGTGGGTTAACCCAAATTATTGGGCCCCATTGACATTGCTTGATCCATCATCGGCCGTCCATCTATGGACCCTGCCTTTTGTTGAGGCTGATTCCGATTCCGATTATCAAGGCCGAGTTAGATTGTTGAGGCCGATTCTGATTCCGATTGTCGAGGCTGATTGTCGAGGCGGCCGATTCCGATTGTCGAGGCCGATTCTGATTGTTAAGGCCAAGTCAGATTGTCAAGGCCGATTCCGATTCTGATTGTCAAGGCCGAGTCAGATTGTTGAGGCCGATTCCAATTCCGCTTGTCAAGGCCGATTCCGATTGTCGAAGCTGACTGTTGAGGCCAATTCCGATTGTTAAGGCCGATTATATAGGCTGATTATCGAGGTCGATCTGATTGTTGAGGCCCAATGCGATGTATATGCGGTTCGTATTTGAGGCCCATTGTGATGATGTGTATTTAGCCCGTGTTTAAGGCCCAATGTGATGTATATGAGGCCTGTGTGATGAGGCCCATCGTGGTGCATTTGAGGGCCAGGCGATGGAGCCCATTGTGATGTATATTAGGCCCATGTGAGAGGCCATCGTGATGAGTATTAAGCTTTTGAATAAGGCCCATGGTGTTATATATTAGGCCCTTGTGTGAGGCCATAGGTCCACTATATGTTAGGCTCTATGTGGGCCATTCCTTGGGGGTAATGTTGGTTAAATGTCCACATTATCGAGGCTGATTGATTGATGCCAGTTATTGATACCAATCATGAATATGAGACAACATAACATCATGATACATGCCCATACGCATCATCTGCATGTTTATTATGAGATGTGATTGACCATTGCATATGCCATAGTATAACTAGTTTATGGGACTCCCTGATAGGTGAAAATATCCCACATGAGTGCACGATATGCGCAGGATCGATGCATGGTTGGACTACATGACTCATGCATCTTGCATTGTGTGAATGTGATTATTGTACGCCCTAGCGACATCAGGGCTGTGACCTCCACAGGCATGACGTGGATGACTAGATGGGACACCGAAAATGTTTGGGTTCGAGCATCTGGGCACTTTGTATGTTCGTGGGTGAAAGTTTCTAAACCTCCGAGGCCAGGAGACGCCCCAACATCGAGACCGAGTGAATACATGAGCGCCCGAGTACCGAATATTAGGAGGCCGCGTCTCCCACTGTGTCATGGTCAGTTAAGAGGGGGTGTGGCCTTACTCGCCTGAGAGAAGGGGCATAGCTAGACTGAGTTTGACCAGCTCGTGAATGGTTCCGCTATCGACGTGCCGAGTAGATATTGGCTGACTACTGGCTTGGTGGATAGTGAGGTCTCTTCCACTTGTATGGTCGCGCGCCAGTGGGCGGCGATTGCATGTAGAGTGTACTAGACCCCGGTGATGATCCCAGAGATGTATAATAGTGATTTATGAAGTAGGAGTTGCATATTCATTTATTTATTCACTATCCACTTGGGCTGGTAGTGCGCAATTATTTGTTACGTATACTTTCGTAATGGTCAGGATTTCGGTTGGGGCGCTCGACTAACCTAAGATCAGGAGTTTACCACATTGGGTCTACTATCCAAATTTATGTATGAGACTGGTTTGGGTAGAAGCCCTTTGTGACAGGCCCCATAGCCTGCGATACCACGTACTATCATCCTGACTTCACACTGCAGCTTAGTCATTTCATTCACACCACATATTATATTTTGCATCACATCCTCAGCATATGACATTTTGGGTTGCTATGTTTCTGCATTTATATGACCTAGATGAGGCTGATGGTATTCGTAGCTCTTTTGAATTGCATATTGTATTGCATCCTCGATATCTGATATCTGGTTCATTATGTTTTCATTTTACATAGCCAATTTACATTATTTTCTCAGTATATGACATTGGCTTTCTATGTCTTTTCATCATATATCCTTGATGAGGTTGATAATATTTTATGGACTTATCAGTATTTCCGTTTACTCTGATATCATATGATTCACGATCTTGTCAGTATTTCTGCTTATTCCGATATTGTATGATTTATGGCACTGTATTGCATACTTGACACTTACCTTATGCACACACTTTCACCACCCTCTAAGTTTTCTATAAGCTTATGCACGATAGATGCGTGCATGTGGCGTTAGGTCGCAACAGTATTGAGCTTGGAGTGTGCAACGGAATTTTAGAGCTTTGATTTTTGATATATGTATTCCCCTTTCAGCACTGTATTTAAAATTTTATATTAGTGGATATGTGATGATGATGTTGTTCTTATGATTTGGGTATACTTGTAGTTATGCTTCTTATGAGATAAATGTACGTTGGAAAATCCTCCTTGTAGGATCGCAGGATCAGAAATCTGGTGCATGCGCGTTGGGAGCCGAGATGGGGTACTACGGAAGCTGTCGGCACCAGATTCAGCGATCGAGAATTTTGTGAGCCCGGTTTCCGAGTTTGGGGAGTGACAACGTCTCACACAATCCTACCAAAGTGGGAAGACTTCTTAGAGATGACCAATGCTTTCATGTCGATTATGAAGGTTCAAGAAGCAGATTCCTCTCAAAATGGAAAGAAATCGAAATACACTGTGAGGAATCTAAGTCCAATAAGACTGATTGTATATAGAGCTAGGCACGAACCGACTCGACCCGACTAACTCAACTCGTCCGACTCGTTCAGACCCGACTCAACCCGAACCGAATGGGTGAGTCGGTCCAAACCAAGCAGGCTCCGCCCAATCCGAACTCAAATCGAGTCGAGTTCGAGTTACCCAGTAACTTGATCTGACTCAACCTGAAGCTTGATCTGTTAGACTTAACCCGATCCGAAACCCGACTCGACTCGGGTTGTTGGTTTGGTGTGTGTGTGTGTGTGTGTGCATATATATATATATATATATATATAATATATATATATATATATATATATATATATATATATATATATATAAAACCTAATTTCTAATCCACTCTACCCTACCTTGCTGCACTCCCCAATCCGAAAAACAAAATCCATTCCCATCCGACACCCATCGGCGCAGCCCTTCGACCTTTCTCCTCCTCCTCCTCCTCCTCCTCTCTCTCTCTCTCTCTCTCTCTCTCTCTCTCTCTCTCCCCTCTCCCTCTCTCTCTCTCTCTCCTCTCCTCTCCCATCCAGCAAGCGGCAACCAACGACCCATCAAGTGCGTCACTTCCTCTTCTTCTTCTTGTTTTTTTTTTTTTCTCGTAAGGTGTGTTTTTTTTTTTTTTTTTAATGTTAAGAGGATGGACCACATAAGAAATGGTGGAGATGAAAGGAAGCAGGTTGGGGACTGAGTAAACTCTATGAGGTCCACCATGATTTATGTATTTTATCCCCTCTGTCCAGCCCGATGACCTGATCCGAATCGGTGCCAACTCGATTCGACTCGGTATTTCTGACCGGGTCGGACTCGGTTCGAATCAGACCAGCCCAGACCCGGACTCGGATAGAGTCAGACATGTTGGACTTGGTACCAAGTCGGATTGAGTTCGGGTCAGGCATTTTTCAAAACCGGATCGAGTCGGGTCGGACCTAACTCGGTCCGACTCGACTCGATGGCCACCTCTAATTGTATATAACATTTAAAGATCTCTTCATCCATGCTGGCAAGGATATTTGAAAATGGTTTTGTAATCATCAAGGATGCTGGACCAGCAAAGAAACTCGAAAGGTTTTGCCACCTTCCAAGCTATATAAGGAGCACGCGATGAAGAGTTTGGGACCCACACCAAACATAATATCTCTACACAGTGTAATTTTGTTTATCTTAGTCTAGCTTTAGAATCCTCCACTTCTGTCCAGCCACGTTGCAGAATGTCTGGAGTTTAGGATAATTTTATATTGTTGTTGTACGACCCCATCGTTGTAGTATGCA